>CM062295.1:169500382-170192839 GCA_031216915.1 Pictodentalium vernedei | reverse complement strand
GAGATTGATTGTGGGCAATAATAATACCAAGTATCATTAATATCCTTGAAGGCTGTAAGAAGTTATGGAGCAGACACGAATTCCGTGACCGTCTACGCCCAGACGGACAGACGGACGACATCACGGCTAGATTCCCCCGAATTTTTTTCGGGGGAATAATTATTGCACTGAGCTTCCAGTTGTCAATCCTTGCCTTAATTTGAATCCTAATCTACTGTCTAAACTAATTATGTACACATCAACCAGCATCAACAGAAGCATTTAGATTTCACTAAAGAAAATTGTTATTATTAACTCCTTTGTTATCAAGCACAGGCCAAGTGTCTGGGCTTGAGGTTTCAACCAATTGTCATTACTTAAAAGATAGTAGATAGCGTAGGAAAGCTGAAAATCTATCACCTAACACTATTGTAAATCTCACTGTCCGTCCTGGTCCGTCTCCGTAAAAATGTCAGCATTGATTTTGGCATATAACAGCATATAATGTAAGAATTAGACTATTTTTGGGAACATCAAGTAGAGGATTAAAATAATCTTCTTTTGCTGCATAGTATTATGCTCAGCTACTCATCTATATGCTCTGGCTCAGTCAGGGGCAGTTTTCAATTCAAATATTAACTGTAACTTTTGTTTCATGTTTTCACGAGATAGCCAGACAAACCCTCTGTCAAAACCCTGGTACTATCACTATGAGCTTGAATTAAGTAAGTGGGGTTTTATATCAAAGATGCATTTAATTTACAAAAAAAGAGAACAAATCCCCCAAATAGTGGGGCCTTATTCACTGACCCTACCTGACAAACAGATAGCCTTGTTATGTGAAAATAATTTGAAAAAAAACCACCAGGAAAAAAATTGCAAATCCCAGGGGGGTGGGGGGTGGGGGGGGGGGGGGGGGTGGGGGGTGGGGGGGTGGGGTCTTCCAAAAAATTCTGGACACAAGGCCGGGGTGGGTGGGTGGTCGGATGGGGGCCAAAACACCTTTTTTCCTGGAGTTGCAATTTTTTCCTGGTGGTTTTTTTTTCAAATTATTTTCACATAACAAGGCTATATTGTTGTTTAGTAGTCTAATAGGCATCTGTTTGTCAGGTAGGGTTAGTGAATAAGGCCCCACTAGGCTGATTAGGGGATTTGTTCTCTTTTTTTTGTAAATTAAATTAGATGCATTAAAGAATTGTGTACTCCAGTTTGACTAAAAACAATCAGTGGAAATTTATGAATTTTAATTTGGGAATGGTTAACATAATTTTCATAGCTGAATCATCACGGCACAATTTGGATTTTACAATGAGTAGCAATGTGTTTAGCAGAACATTTAAAATAATGGAAAAAATTTACGGAAAATAATCTAAATGCCCAGTTTCTCTGAGTAGAGCTCTTGTAACGTGAACCTAATGAAAATTCTCACTGTGCATCTTTGATATAAAACCCCACTTACTTAATTCAAGCTCATAGTGATAGTACCAGGGTTTTCACAGAGGGTTTGTCTGGCTATCTCGTGAAAACCATGAAACAAAAGTTACAGTTAATATTTGAATTGAAAACTGCCCCTGACTGAGCCAGAGCATATAGATGAGTAGCTGAGCATAATACTATGCAGCAAAAGAAGATTATTTTAATCCTCTACTTGATGTTCCCAAAAATAGTCTAATTCTTACATTATATGCTGTTATATGCAGAAATCAATGCTGACATTTTTTCGGAGACGGACCAGGACGGACAGTGAGATTTACAATAGTGTTAGGTGATAAGATTTTCAGCTTTCCTACGCTATCTACTATCTTTTAAGTAATGACAATTGGTTGAAACCTCAAGCTCAGACACTTAGCCTGTGCTTGATAACAAAGGAGTTAATAACAATTTTCTTTAGTGAAATCTAAATGCTTCTGTTGATGCTGGTTGATGTGTACATAATTAGTTTAGACAGTAGATTAGGATTCAAATTAAGACAAGGATTGACAACTGGAAGCTCAGTGCAATAATTTTTTATTACCCACTGTGGTGATACACTGAAAAAATATAGGTGGTGGGGTGGGTGTCCAAGTGGTCAGAGGGAAAAAAAAATTTTTTTTGCACGTGGGTGGTGGTCAAAAGGTGGAAAAAAAATACTTTAGGCCTTGTGTCCGGAATTTTTTGGAAGACCCCCCCCCCCCCCCCCCCCTCCCCTGCAACTCCAGGAAAAAAGGTGTTTTGGCCCCCATCCGACCACCCACCCACCCCGGCCTTGTGTCCAGAATTTTTTGGAAGACCCCCCTTGACCCCACTCCACAATATGAGCAGAAATCCAATTTGAAGAAAAACCCAATTGCCCCTACATAACCACTACTTACATGAAATTTAATTAAAATGTGGCCAGTGGTTTAGGAGAAAGAGGCTCAAACACCACCTTCACGCAGGACGACAGACGATGGAGGGACGGATGACGGACGAAGAGTGATAAGAAAAGCTCACCCTGACTTTCAGTCAGGTGAGCTAACAAGAGGCTCCAAAGAGTCTGTAATCACTCACCTGGCAGAACAGAAGATAAAATGTGATTTCCCATAGAATTTCTATGGTAACTGTAAGCTGCATTGTGGCCATGTTTGCAACCCGATCAACATTAAATGAGGATTGTTGGTAGAGAGTGTCCCAGTCATCAACCATGTGAAGTTTCAAAACATTTGGCCTTGTAGTTTCAGAAGAGAAGATTCTTCAAAATCGACCAATCAGAATCAAAGAATGCCTCTGGCAGCCATGTTTTTCATCCAACAGGAACAAAATGAGAAACAGTTGTAGAGAACCTGCCATAGACCATTCCTGCCAAGTTTAGCTCACATTGGCTCAGTAGTTCCATTTCCCATAGAGTTCCTATAATAACTATAAGCCGCAATTGTGGCCAAGTTTGTAAACTGATAAACATTAAATGAGGACTGTTGGTAGAGGGTGTCCCACTCATCAATAATGCGAAGTTTCAAAACATTTGGCTTTCTAGTTTCAGAGGAGAAGATTTTTGAAAATCCACCAATCAGAATCAAAGAATGCCTCTGGCAGCCATGTTTTTCAACCAATGGGAACAAAATGAGGACCATTTGTAAAGGACCTCCCATAGACCATGTCTGCCAGGTTTGGTTCAAACCGGCTCAGTGGTTCCAGAGAAGAAGATGAAAATGTGAAAAGTTTACAGATGATGGACGACGACAGACGCCACGTGATAGAAAAAGCTCACATAGCCTTTTAGGCCAGGTGAGCTAAATGAAAGTGTCAATGACACTGTAGCTTAACTAGTCTGTGTGTTGTGTTTGATGAAGAGGATAATGTTCAATGTTTTTGAAAGGATTATGAAATAAGACAAGAAATGTGATAATTGGGAATATGTTAATTTCTGTTCCCTGCATGCTATGTTTTTAATAAAAATAATATGAGGTGTAGACTGTACTAAAGAACCGAGGGGTGGGTTAATGTGGCCTTCACAGTTAATGTATGTAGCCCTCATAGTTAACGTATGTCAACAAAAGTTACCAAGTTAAGTGAAATTATTCCAAAATGAGTCATCCTATCAAGTTACAGTGAAATCCCTTCATAAATATGGCCTGTAGACTGTGCTAAAGGTTTTCGGGCTTCAGGCCTGTGTAGACATCACAGTTGACCGATTGCAACTAAAAGGGGGCATTATCATCTCGACATTATATTGAGTCATTCTACCAAGTTACAATGAAATCCCTTCACAAATACGACCTGTAGTCTGTACTTTCGGGTTTTGGGCTCGGGCAGCCATCATGGTTGAATGATCGCGATCAAAAGGGACGTTCTCATCTGGGAATTATCGGGAGTGATCCTACGAAGTTACAATGAAATCCCTTCATAAATATGACCTGCAGGCTGTGCTAAAGGTTTTCACGCTTGGGGCCCCTGTAGCCGTCACAGTCGACCAATCACGACCAAAATGGGATGTCATCATCTAGGCATTATATGGAGTCAATCTAACAAGTTACAATAAAATCCTTCCATAAATACGACCTATGGACTATGCTAAAGGTTTTGGAGTTTTGGGCTCGGGCAGCCATCACGGCTGAATGATTGTGACCAAAAGGGGACGTTCTCATCTAGACATTATTTGGAGTCATCCTACCAAGTTACAATGAAATCCCTTCATAAATATGACCTGTAGACTGTGCTAAAGGTTTTCGGGCTTCGGGCCCCTGTAGCCATTACAGTTGACCAATCGTGTCCAAAAGGGGACGTTCTCATCTAGACATTATATGAAGTCAACCTTCCAAGTTACAATGAAATCCCTCCATAAATATGACCTGTTGACTGTGCTAAAGGTTTTCGGCTCGGGCAGTCATCAGGGTTGACAGATCGAGACCAAATGGGGAAGTTCTCATAAAGACATCATACGGAGTCATCCTACCAAGTTACAATGAAATCCCTCCATATTAAATATGACCTGCAGACTGTGCTAAAAGGTGTTGGGTTTCGGGCTTGGGCAGCCATCACGGTTGACAGATCATGACCAAAAGGGGACGTTCTCCTCTAGACATTATACAGAGGTATCCTACCAAATTACAATGAAATCCCTTCATAAATACGACCTGTAGACTGTGCTAATGGTTTTCAGGTTTTGGGCGCGGGCAGCCATATCGGTCGACCGATCGCGACCAAAATGGGACGTTCTCATCTAGACAAGACCCCAAACCTGCATATGAAATTTTGTGACGATCAGACAGGTGTACCCTGTGCTAAAGAAAAATGTGAACAGACTCACAGACTTCCACACATGTGATGGCAATAGCTTACCTTGACTTTGTCAAGTTAAGCTAAAAACGAACCGAAACCTAACTGAATTTTCAAAACTGCACAGCTCTATTTGTAGTGCCTATTGGAGCAGTCCTGACTTTGATCAAGCCCAATTTCCAGGATGCCTTTGCATATAGCTCTTGAAACAGGATCCATGCAGACAAGAACTGTCAGTGAAGGGGACTAACAACCATACTCGCATCTTTCCAGAATACACCTCTGAAAGAGGAACTTCAAAATTTTTTGTGGCTGCTTACCAACTTGTGAGTATGTCTAAGAAGTTTCAACAGAATCAGTTCATAAATGTAGGAGTTGTGTGCACAAGAATTTCACAAATAAATCACTATTAAATCTATGTTCAAGGGGAGATAACTTGGTCTCAATCATTGTAGCTTTAAAATTTGGGAATAAACCCATGTCCACTAGCTTGTGATCATGTATAATATGTATATCATACTGACTTCTGTATTAGATCTTTCTAAGTTCAAGATGAGATAACTTGATTAAAATCACTGCCACTTGAAAATGTTGGAGTTTGTGCATGTTCGCCTGTCAGTGGTCAAGTTTGAGAAGTTTCATTGAATAGTTTCATAATGAAGGAGGAGCTTCCCTACAAGAATGTTATATAGAAATGTATATTAAATCTTGCAACTTCAAGGGGAGATAGCTTGATAGCAGTGTAGGGCTCATTGCCTCAAGGATGAGTTTAAATTAAAGATCCTTTCAAGCCATTTTCCAGGACCTTGTCGACACTTTCTGACACAAAAACAGGCTAGTTTCATATAGCTCAACTAAATTTATCATTAGGTATCATAGCACTAAATATTTTCCCATAGGCGACCATTATAACAATTATGTGAAAAAAATATGATCACATCACTTAAAATTAGATATTCAAATACCTACATAAAATACAGACCTTCACCTGCCTTCACACAACTTTCTCTGGTCCGAAAACGGGGAGTCATGCAACAAATAAAAGAAAAATTTCAACAAGAAGTCAAATACTGTCGTTGAACCCAATTTTTTTCTGGAAATTTCCAACACAAATACGCGAATAGTTAACTGTATTTTTTTAGGTCCAGAAAATACTCCTTTTTCTTCTGGAGTATTCACCATAGATGTAAAGCCGTAATAAAATGCTTCAACAGTTTTCTTACGCAATAAGTTTTTTTTGGAGCCTTATTTTCAAATATTGCATCACATCCGACATTTCAAGGCAGATAACTCTCAACCAAATATTTAGTACAGTGATACCTATAACCAACCCCAACCCTATCAAAAATACATTTTACCTATTTCATGTGATGAAAGAATCATTTCTGCAGAGTCAAAAACATAGAAAATATGTTCTTTAAAACAAATGTGTACAAACTGTGAGAAATGGGCCTAAAATTTGATACTGCACCTAGGCGAGTTTTCTAACCTGGGAGCTTGGTGGCTCAGTGGTTACGGAATTTGACTTCAAACTGAAAGGTTCGTGGTTCGATCCCCTCCAGGGGTAACTGCATTGTGTCCTTGGGCAAGGCACTTAATCCTGATTGCCTACGTGGCACTGCGTACTTAGGCATACTGCACGTCGATGGTGCACTTGTCTTCTACCAATGCTAACCCTGCTCGTGTGGAGTTAGTACGTTGGGCGTCTGGCCGTTACTCACCATTGCTCAGTGATTCTCTCCAGGTGCTTCAGTTTCCTCCATCTGTAAAACTGTCCGACATGAGGTGACCATGGCCGTTGAAAGTGTTGTTAAAGTCCCATTAAATAAATATATACTCTGTATCCCAATGAGTAAGCTGAGATGGATAAAAGCTCACAACTTCCTTTAAACACCCCTCTAATCCCAACATAAAACTAAAAAATCTGCATAAGCACACAATACTTTTTGAAAATAACTGTCTTTCTTACCCATGTGGATAGAAATCAAAGTGTCAATGACACTGTAGCTCAACTTGACAAACTTGAACTTGGTAAGTTATAAGTGAATTGCAAAATTGAAGATCACTGGTTCCAATGTTATTTGGTGAAACTTCAACATAACAGCATTGTGTGTGCACAAAGTCAGAACAATCCATGCATTTTTAAATGTAAACTGTAAGACTGGCTAAAGGAAGAATGTTGATACAGTAAGTTCAGAGGTCATAGTAAACGGAAACTTTTTTCACAGAAATGAATGCTAATCGACAGCTCTTATCTAGAGGTCTCGCCAAATGAGCGCACCAAGTTCAAAAACAATTCTATGATAAATATGCCCTGTAGGTCATGTCAAAGAAGAATGTTCATTCACAAATGCAATAAATTCAAAAGTTGTTATTAACAACAGTTTTTGATGGAAATGAAAAAGGAATCGATAGCTCCTACCTTGGTCACCCTGAATAAGCATGCCAAGTTTCAAAACAACCCGATAATGAATGCGCCTTCTGAGGCATGCTAAAGGAAGATGTTAATGCATTAAGTTTGAAGGTCATTGCTGGTGGCAATGTTTTTTCTTTTTCTTTGTTTTCACAGAAATTCATAAATATGCCCTGCAGAGAGTGCAAAAGGGATAAGCTGCTGCACAAATGCACCAAGTTCAAAGGCTGGCACTAACGACAATAATTTTTTATGGAAATGAAAGAAAATCAATGGCTCCCATCTAGAGGTCATCCCACATCCCAAACACGCATACCAAGTTTCAAAGTGATCTGATCATAAATGCACCCTCTAGGGCATGCCAGAGGAGTATATTGATGCCTGACTAAATTAAATTTGAAGGTTGTTGCCAAGGGCAACGCTTTTAGATGGAAATGGAAGAAAATTGAGAGATCTCAACTACAGGTCACCCTAAACAAGCATACCAAGTTTCAAAGCAATACGATCATAAATGTGCCCTTTAGGGTGTGCCAAAAGGAAATATTGATGCTTAACTAAACTAAGTGAAAAGGTTGTCACCACTGGCAACTTCTTTTGATGGAAAAATGAAAAAAATTGATAGTTTCCATCTAGAGGTTACATCAATCAAGTAAACAAAGTTTCAAAGCAATCCGAGAATAAATGTTCTCTATAGATTGTGCCAAAGGGAAGTATGGATGCCTAACTAAACTAAGTTCAAAAGTCGTTGCCAATGGCAACTTATTTTGACAGAAAATGAAAATTTATAGCTCCCATCTGGAGGTCACCACAAACAAGCATACAAAGTTTCAAAGTGCTCCGATCATAAATGTGCCTGGAAGGGTGTGCCAAAGGTAAATATTGATGCCTAACTAAACTAAGTTCAAGGTTGTTGCCAATTAGAGATGGGTGGTTAACCAAAATTTCGGTTTGGTTTCGGTTTTGTTATCAAAACCAAAATCGAGACCGAAACAATTACAGAAAACCGTCGTCGCGGTTTTCAATTTCAGTGTTGTAAAACTCTAATCAGGTCTTCAATTCTCAGAATAAAGAGATAAACAACCTAAAATGAACCTATTTTCAAACTTCAGAGTAGCGATACCCCGTTTTCAGAACAGCTGCAGTAATTGGTATTGCGTTCGAGCATGGCATTTACCGCGAAAATAGGTGACAAAATTACTTCTTACGCATCGTGTGTTAAACATCTGTTTATCAAATGCAATTTCCTTTGCTGAACTGAAACTTGTCACTTGTTCCACATTTATAATGACAAATATATTTATTTCTACATGTAATTTTGAAACCATGAACTCCAAAGCCAGCATAAAAATCATAGTTGAAGTTGGATGGAAATTTCGGATTACAATGACCTATATGAGGCTTATGAGCGACTTTTACTCGATAAAATTTTTATGGTTGGCATAATATGTTAGGGTGTGTCAGGTTACCCTAAACACAGGTATTTGGGGAGGGGGGCTAATTTTGCAACAGACTCGAGGCAAAAATCATTGTTCTCAAACTTGAAACTCTTGAGATAATTTATGCAAATACATTGTGCTCAGGAAATCAGAGCACCAGTATAGGATTTTACACAGGTGAGTTGAACTAGAAAGGGAGTCCCATTGACACCGACTGGCGCCAAATACATCTTCTTACATGCAAATGCAATATATTGTTATGTACAACGAAAACCGAAACCGAAAACCCAACTCTTTGAATGAAACCTAAACCGAAACTGACAAGAAATTTGAAAACCACCCATCTCTATTGCCAATGGCAACATTTTTTGACGGAAATGGAAGAAAATTGATAGCTCCCATCTAAAGATCACACTAAACAAGCTTCGAAGCGATTCAATCATAAATGTGCTCAGCAGGATGTGCCAAATGAAAATATCGATACATAACTGCTCTAAGTTCATCGAAGGTCGTTGCCAACGGTAACTTTTTTCGACAGAAATGGAAGAAAATCGATAGCTCCCATCTTGAGGCAACGCCAAACAAGCATACCAAGTTTCATAGTAATCAGATCATAAATGTTCCCTATAGGGCATGCCAAAGGAATATATTGATGCCTGAATATACCAAGTTCAAAAGTCACTGCCAGCAGCAACAGTTTTTTGATAGAAATGGAAGAAAATCGATAGCTCCCATCTAGAGGTCACCCCAAACAAGCACACCAAGTTGCAAAGCAATTCGATCATAAATGTGCCCTGCAGGGTGTTCCAATGGGAAATATTGATGCAGAACTGCATTAAGATCATCGAAGGTTGTTGCCAATAGCAACTATTTTTTACGGAAATGGAAGGAAATCGATAGCTCCCATCCAGACGTCACCCCAAACAAGCATACAAAGTTTCAAAGCGATCCGATCATAAATGTGCCCTGTAGGGCGTGCCAAAGGAATATATTGATGACTGACTAAACTAAGTTCAAAGGTCATTGCCAGAGGCAAATTTTTTGATGGAAATGGAAGAAAATCAATAGCTCCCATTTAAAGGTCATCCCAAACATGCATACCAGGTTTCAAAGCGATCCGATCATAAGTATGCCCTGCAGGGTGTGCCAAAGGGAAATACTGATACAAAACAGCACTAAGTTCATGGAAGACCGTTGCCAGTGGCAACATTTTTTGATGAAATGGAAGAAAATCAATAGCTCCCATCTAGAGGTCACATCAAACAAGCATACCAAGTTTCAAAGTCATCTGATCATAAATGTGCCCTGTAGGGCGTGCTACATATATAAATTGGTGCCTGACTAAACTAAGTTCAAAGGTGTACAAGAAACTGATTAGACCTAATTTCGGTACAAAATGGCCACTGGCAGCCATCTTGAATTTTGGACCACACTCAGAAACACTCGTTCTCGTCCCAAGGTGATAGCAGAGGTACCCAAGAAGTTTCGTGAAGATCGGTTGATAAATACAGCCTCTAGCCCGAGCCGTATTGACATGTGTACTTACTGTGTGTAAGTAGCACTGAAAAAATCAAAGTTCATCTAATTTGCATAATTTCTGCACGAGAAAAAAACCCGTATTATATGTGATGTATCCCATGGTACTAAACATTCACACAAAAAATTTTTCAAATCAGCGCTTTCATATGGAAGTTCTGTGCAAAAATCTGATTGCACCTAATTTTGTACAAAATGGCTGCCATCGGCCATCTTGAATTTCGGACCGCACCCAAAAACACTCGTTCTCGTCCCACGGTGATACCAAAGGTACCCAAGAAGTTTCGTAAAGATCGGTTTATAAATACGGCCTCTTGCCCGAGCGGTATTGGCATTTACACTTACAGTGCTGAAAGTAACACTAAATACATCAAAGTTCGTCTAATTTGCATAATTTACGTACGAGAAAAAAACCTGTATTATATGTGATGTATCCCATGGTACTAAACATTCATACAAAAAATTATTCAAATCAGCGCTTTCATATGGAAGTTCTGCGCAAAAATCTGATTTCACCTAAGTCTGTACAAAATGGCCGCCAGCTGCCAACTTGAATTTCGGATCGGACCCAAAAACACTCGTTCTCGTCCCACGGTCATAACAAAGGTACCCAAGAAGTTTCGTAAAGATCGGTTCATAAATACGGCCTCTAGCCTGAGCCATATTGAATTGTTGACGGACAGATGGACAGATGGACAGATGGCCATACGGCCAGACAGACAGACGGACGACTGGCCATGGCATAGGCTCAAATTTGGCTTCGCCAAAGTCGAGCTAAAAACTAATTTCCGGTCCCACCCGGCCCCCAAATTTTCAGTGTAAAAAAAAAAATTCTTTTGTCTTAAAATTGACCGAAACGCATGAAAAACAAATAAAAAAATTCCGGATTTTGGTCCAAAATTTTCAAAGTCCCACCCGGACCTCAAATTTTCAGTGTAAAAAAAAAAATTTTTTGTCTTAAAATTGACCGAAACGCATAAAAAACAAAAAAGCTAATTTCCGGATTTTGGTCCAACATTTTCTAAGTCCCATCCCGGACAAAAAAATTTTCAGTGTGAAAAATTAATTTTTTTTGTCTTAAAATTGACCGAAATGCATAAAAAAAACCCCAAAATTTCCGGATTTTGGTCCAAAATTACCAAGTCTGCAACAGGACACCAAATTTTCAGCCTAAATATGAACCCAGGGACTTGGCTTCAACAAACTTGAATCTCACCCCCCTAAGAATGCTGCATACCAAATATCAAAAGATTCTTATTGGTAGATCTGAAGAAGATTTTAAAAAAATATTCCTCATATTGCACTAATTTAAACATTTGGGCTCCCATAGAGAGCCCAAATATGGACCCAGGGATTTGATTTCAATAAACATGTGAAACAATCTTCCAAAGATGTTATATGTGAAATTTGAAAGCTTTTGGAGCAGTGGTTTGGGAGAAAAGTTGCCTTATATGTTTTTCCCATTAACCAGTGTTACAAAATGCTGACTCAGCACTCTTTCAAAGTCCCACATAAGTACCCCATAAAACCGATAGCAATTTTTTTTTATCATTCCATTCTGTTGGTCCTAAGGAAGCTTCACACCAAATAAGAATTCTCAGTGCCGTGTAGTTTTGGAGATATAGGCATTTTAATTTTTTTCTATTTTTAGTTCCTGCGATTCCCATGAGGCGACGGGAAAAAAATATTCTTGCCCCTCCCATTACGACGCCAAATATAGCCCCACAAACTTCTTTTGAACAAATCTGAGTCTACACCTCAAAAGGAAGCTGCACACCAAATATCAAGTCTCTGCTACTGCTGGTTCATGAGAAGAAGATTTTTTAAGATTTCAGCACACTTTTTGGGTGTGGCCCTACCAATGGGCAAGGCAACTTGATTTGAACAAAATCAAATTGCGATGTCATAACAAACTATTATCTCAAATATCAATTAAATTGGTTCAGCGGTTTGGGAGGAGAAGATGCAAACACCATGTTCTTGGACGACGACGGACGGTGAGTGATCACTATAGCTCTCCTGACTGAAAGTCAGGTGAGCTAAAAATACACAAATAGTTAGGCCTAAAAAAATAGAAAAATCTGTTTCTCAGGCCCACCCGCATGGTCCTTTTGGTTGCCGCATGCTCTCTTTTTATAACCAATTTAAACTTTAAAAAAATTAAAATTAAATGGTTTATGTCTGATATTTTATCCAAGTTAAAAAATATTGATGAATTTGTCCCTTAAGTGCAAGAAGGCTTTGCAATGCTTTAGCATTGCAAAGCTTCTTGCGCACAAGGGATGAAATACACCACCACCCATAGTATTCTGTAGATTATGAGGCCTAAAACTTGAACCAAGAACATAAACTTTTGATGGCAAAGAAATAATTACTGAAATAAAAAATAAAATAAAAAACCGCTCGCCCGCATGCAATTTTACAAATAATGGCCTGAGAAACAGAAGATCTACTTTGTGTGGCCTTAACTGCATTTTTTAGGCCTAGAAAATACTCAAGAGCATCTCCTTTTTCTTTTGGAGTATTCAGCATTGAACCTAATAAAATGCTTTACCAGTTTTCTCAAGCAATAAGTTTTTTTTCTTGGAGCCTTACTTTTGAATATTGTATCACATCCAAGTGCAACATTTCAAGGCAGATAACTCTCAACAAAATATTTAGTACAGCGATACCATTAAGAATATAGATATGAGTTTAAAAAAGGACTGTTTTGATTATAAACAAGAGCTCACGTATCGCTGAAGCAATACAATGTCCCCTACCGGACTAATGAGCATTAATAATTATACAAATGTTATAACCTAGATGTGATCAGCATGAATTCCTTTGAAGCATTTCCAAAAAAAGTTCGGAAAACTGATATTTTGGCACTTTTCCATATTTCCAAGGGCCATAACTCACACAAGAATAATGCAATCAGCATGAAACTCAAACTTGATCTGTAAGTCATCGTTCTATAGAAGGTTTCCAAGAATGAAATCATTCGGTTGAAGCATTTCCAAAACAAGTCTGGAAAACTCAAGTGTGACTGACTGACAGATGGACAGAGTGCAAATGAAACTTGATCTGTAAGTCATCGTTCTATAGTAGGTTACCAAACATGAAATCATTCCGTTGAAGCGTTTCCAAAAAAAAGTCTGGAAAACTGATATTTTGGCACTTTTCCATATTTCCAAGGGCCATAACTCACACAAGAATAATGCAATCAGCATGAAACTCAAACTTGATCTGTAAGTCATCGTTCTATAGTAGGTTACCAAAAATGAAATCATTCTGTTGAAGCGTTTCCAAAAAAAAGTCTGGAAAACTGATATTTTGGCACTTTTCCATATTTCCAAGTGCCATAACTCACACAAGAATAATGCAATCAGCATGAAACTCAAACTTGATCTGTAAGTCATCGTTCTATAGCAGGTTACCAAAAATGAAATCATTCGGTTGAAGCATTTCCAAAAAAAGTCCGGAAACTAAAGTGTGACTGACAGACTGACGGATGGACAGAGTGCAAATCTATAGTCCCCTCAGGCGATGGCGGTAGGGGACTAACAATTTGCTACATTCAAACATACTTACCAGTCATGTAAAATATCTAATAGAATACCAGAACAGATTTTATTTGGCAAAAACCTTGATTTTATGAGGCAAAAACCTTGATTTTATGAATGCTTAAAAGTTTTAATTTCTGTTGCACAGTATTTAAATTAAAATTTTGAAGCATTCTTAAAAATCAACGACTTTCAGCACCAATACATAAATTCTTAGTACTTTTCAAGGTCTTCAAAACACAATTTTTCAATTCAAAGAGTTTCAATGATCATAGTTGTAACAGATTGAATATATGCGTATTCACTTGTTATTGCTCATATATTTCTTTACTGGTGTTTAAGGCCACATATTTCTGCACAATGGCTAAGAGTGACTGCAATATGGATATAAAAAGTCAAGTCCAGTGGGGCTGCAATGGTACACTAACCTCACGGTTCGGTACGTATTGCGGGTTTTCGGTGGCGGTACAATACGTATTGCGGTACATTTTTTCTAACATTATTCTCCAAAAAACTGAGGGTGAATCATGTTTGCAATACGCTAGAAGTCTAGCATGCTGCTGGACTGCTGTGGCAGCTGTGCCGTGCAAAAATGCACTGCAACAAAAAAAAACTAGAATAATTTATAACCCCCTTCCCCATGGCTGAGCCAAGCTGAGGAATTTACCATGATTCACTATCAATCTCATCTTTGTATGAGGGAAAGCCAAAGAGTTTCCAGACAGGGGATTTAAATTTTGGAGGTGGGCTGACGATACCATCGTTGTTATTGGCAGTCCATTTATTTCTGTCACTCATGTTGTTATAATTTGATGTACTTCAGATCTGACATGTGTGCACAAAGGCAAAATGGAAATACGCAAATAAACAACGCAAATTGTTGAATAATCAGCCAATAAATAATCGTCTTACTTCTCCTGACACACATTCGGAATTACCCAAAGCTCAAGTGACGTCGAGTCGGTTATTAATAGATGCAAGACATGCTGTTCTGTTTATGTTTGCTTGTGTCGACACTTACAAATTTTCATACAGACCCAATCCCCAACAGCCGTCCATTAAAACTAACAGCATGCTTCTATGCACCGCATATTTGGTAGATTAAAGCTGAAATGTTGCAGCCAGGCAGCCTGTTAAGCTGATGTAGAAATATGCACTCTTGACTTGGCAAAACAGGACAGAAAAAACACATGGTTGACCACGTGCTAAATGTACAACGTCAATATGAAAATAAGTGTTGTTTGTCACGAACAAATAGAAACATATCCCCAAATCACATGATCAACATGGTTATGAATATTGAATATATTTATCGCTTGTCTGAACTGCACCAACTTCGTGGAAGACCCCACCACATCCGATTGTTTTATGGGCTTGAATTCCACACTTTCATTTATTGTTAAGTGATTTGAATAAGTTAAATTTTTAAAATAAATGTTTGAAATCGTATGTATAAAGTTTTTTCTATGTAAATACTGACCACACCAACTATTACAAATATTATCCACAAAGATTATATGCCCAATTTCCCAATAAATTTTGATGATTCAAGGTCTGTACAATCGGGTGAGTTACTGAGTGTGTGTGTGTGTGTGCATGATGGGGGGGGGGGGGGGGGGGGGGGGGGGGGGGGGGGGGGGGGGGGGGGATACGGGCAAGCCCCTTCTATTTTTCAGAGAGAGGGAAAGGGAGAACAGTTTGATCCTGCAGGAGAGTTTACTTGAAATTCACATCTGACTTCATGGGCCCTCTTTTAGGGGTGTTGGAATTCTCCTGCTGCGACCGCTGTACCGTGAGCGTACCGAAAATTAAAATTTTTTAGTAAATTTTGTTTCTTAACATACCTACCACAATTGTTTACAATTGGCTGTAACATAAGTGCAAGCCCTACTTTGGAACTAACTCAAGCTTTTAGAATCTTTTCCAAACGAGTTGGAAAAGTACTAGAGTGCAAAAGCACGAAAAAGATCGAAAAAAGGGTCGAGCGAGACCAGCGCTCGAAATTTCAGGTACTCTCTCTGCACACCTCTTGCGTTTACCGAGCGCATGCGCAACAACCATGACGTCAATTCCGTATTTCCGCCAACGAGAAGTTTGTGATTTAGCGGGGAGGCATCGATATCAAAGATATCCCCAAGGAGGGTGGGCCTCCGGTAAACAATTGTGGTAGGTATGTTAAGAAACAAAATTTACTAAAAAATTTTAATTTCTTTTCAACCTACTCACAATTGTTTACAATTGGCTGAAAAAACAATAGGAGGAGGTGAATCACATAACCAATACCAACAAGAGTAGCAGAAAGAAAGCAAGGATGGCAGAGAACAATAGCAAAACCTGTAATGAAGATAGAGAGAAGGCAACTGAAAAGAACAAGGCTGAGCGAAGCACAACCTCGATAAAATCAATTTTAACGAGGGTGCACAGCAACCTGAGCAGCAACGAGAGGGCCTAAAGAATAAAGGTCCTCAGATTACTGCTGAAGGTGGCGGAGATAAAAGGAGGAGAAGGTAGAAGCATTCCTCCAGTAAGCCGCATTCATAACATCCCGGAACGAAACAGAATTGAAGAACGCCCAGGATGTAGAAATGGCACGAACCTCATGAGCATTAAATTAAGCCGGTTCGAAACAAGATCCGACGCAGACAAGCGAGAATAAGCCAGCTTGATTGCAAGACAGATCCACCTGGAAATAGAATGGGAAGAGATAGACTGCCTCTTAGGAATGAGAGACAGAAAGAATCTCTTCCGACCCCTCCTAATGAACTGAGTGCGAGTAATATAAGTCTTGATCGCATGAATAGGACAAAGAAGAGGCCTCCGGCCATCTACAGCAGGGAGAGCCCAAATGCAGATGGGAGGAGGGTACCGAATCAGGAAGTTGATTCTTAGCCAGAAAAGAGCAATCAGTAGTGAAGGTGACACTGTTAGCCTCATTTTGGAAGAAGGCAGAATCAACAGATAGCGCATGAAGCTCACTGACTCGATGAGCAGAAGCAAACGCTAGAAGAAAAGACGTCTTATAGGTGAGAAAACACATGTCGGTCTCAGATAAAGGCTCGAATGGCGCCCCCTCCAAACAGTGCAACACCCATGCCAAGTTCCACTTGGGTGTAAGACACAAAACTCGAGGCCTCTTCAAAGAAAAGTGCCGAATGAGTTTGGAGAGAAAAAGATTACGACCGATGCACCGCTTTCTCACATAAGAGAAAGTATCAGACAGCATAGACCGATAGCCCTTAATCGTAATAGGCTGGAGGCCCTTGGAGTCAAAAAGATATACCAGAAAATCCGCAATTTGAGCGATTGACGGATCACGGTAATTCAAATTGTGATCTGCACACCAGCGGCAGAAAACCTTCCACTTGGCGGCATATGTAATGCCAGTGGAATGTCGCCACGATGCAGAAATGCACTCCACTGACAGTCTCGAAAAACCTCTACGTCGGAGACTGGACCTGATAAAAGACAGGCGTAAAGGAACAGGCTCGCCAGGTTGTTGTGATACTTCCTGGGACGACCCTGTGAAAGAAGATCGCGACGTAGAGGTAGACGAAAAGGTCGATCGGCCAATAGAGGCCGCAGCAGATTGATCCACACCCTCTGTGTAGACAGGGGTGTGGTCAGAATGATCCTGCAACTGCAAGCACGAATCTTCGCTAATACTTGAGGAAGAATCGGTGCAGGAGGAAAGGCATAGCCGATCCAACCTGTCCAGTCCAGAGCGTCTACTGCAAATGCCAGAGGATCTGGACAAGGGGAGACAAAGGTCTCTACCTGATGATTCCAGCGAGTAGCGAAAAGGTCGACCTGAGGACGGCCCCACTGCTCGCAAATCGCCTGAAACACCGACCGATGTAGCATCCATTCGGTTGGAAGGACACTGTCGTGTCAGGACAGGGAGTCTGCTAGGATGTTGAGACGCCCGGGAATGTGTCGGATGGACACCCGAGCGTTCACATCCCGTGCCAACAGAAGAAGATCCCGAGACAGCCGATACATGGGAATCGAATGTGTGCCTCCTTGATTCCGTATGTAGGCCACTACTGTCGAATTGTCCGAAAAAAGTAGGACAATATGGTCCGACAGATGAGGGATCCAAAGCCGAAAACTCAACAGAAGAGCAAGGAGCTCCTTCTGGTTGATATGAAGGCCCACCTGCTCGCTGTCCCACTCTCCGTGAGTAGACAGACCGAGAGGATCCAACGTCGCACCCCAGCCCCGATCGCTGGCATCCGCAGTAAGGAAGATCCAACGGAACACCCTGTGTCAGCCAGGGAATATCGGCCCAAGGGCAGAGGTGACAAAGCAGAGACCGAGGAATAGTGAGTTCCAGGTCCAGCGGATCTACATTTGGATGCCAATGATCCAACAGGAAGTGTTGGAGAGGTTGGACAAACAAGCGACCGAGCGGTATGAGATCTGTCACCGAACCGCAAAGGCCCAGCATCCGAAGGAAAGTCCTGGCCGAGACTGAGGAAGATTGAAGCAGGTTCCAAGTCAAGGTGGAAAGAATCGTCGCCCGAGCCTGGGGGACCGACACTACATTGTGAAGAGTGTCGAAATCCATCCCCAAATGACGGAATCGTTGAGAAGGAAGAAGATCCGACTTCTCGCGATTGACTCTGAAACCCAGCGACGCTAGCAGGCAAAGAAACTGCCGGACATCTAACTCCAGAACAGCAGCATCGTGGTGCCGTTGGAGGATGTCGTCTAGGTAGGCTGACGAAGTCACTGCCTACTGAGTGCGGTGGAAAGCAAGCACATGTGACATCAGTCGGGTGAAGGCCCAAGGAGCCAGGTTTAAACCGAACAGGAGAGCTCTGAATTGAAAAACTCGATCCCGAAACGAGAACCGAAGGTATTTCCGTGACGCCAGATGAATGGGTACATGGAAGTAGGCATCCTTCAGGTCGATACTGGCCGCAAAATCGCCCTGATGAACTGAACGTCAAACCGACTGGAAAGTCTCCATACTGAAACGAGGAGCTATTATGTACTCATTCAGGGTACTCAGATCGATGACAGGACGATATTGGCCGTTTTTCTTCGGCACCAAGAAAAGTCTCGAGTAAAATCCCGGTGAAAGGGTGTTCCTGACCACCTCGATCGCCCCTTTGGAGAGAAGACTGTCGATCTTCTGCACCAGAAGGTCCCGATGCAGAGAATCGGAAGGGACCTGAGTCGGAAGGGGCACCCAAGATAAACTGAGGTGCCGAAGGAAGGACAGATGCAGACCGGATTGAATGACGTCGAGGACCCAAGAGTCCGACGTTATCTCTGTCCAACGGTTGTAAAACAGCGACAGCCTTCCCCCGACTGGAGGCGAATCGAGGTGAGAACCTTCACTTGTGGCCCGACGAGGCCCCCGAGAGGAGAAACCACCTCGGGAAGTGACAGAGTCCTGAGACTTTCCAGCCTGAGGCTGCCAGCGAGCCTGGCCACGTCGGCGCTTCTTATGTGCAGAAGGAGCAGACGGAGCCGAAGGCGTAGCCGACATCACCGACGAGGCAGACGCAGCAGCACGCTTGACGGGCCTGGAACGACCCCCACCCGCAGCAGCAGCAGGTTGGTCAAGCTGTCGCAGCAAAAGCTGGTCCTTCGAATGACGAAGAACTTCGCCACGAACAGCTTCCACGGAACCATGGAACAACTGAGGTCCCACCAAAGAGGCAGACCTCAGAACAGCACGTTGCTCAGAAGGAAGGGATGGTAAAGAATCCAACACTGCATCCCAGTGTGCCAGCTCCAAATTAGCCGTGTTACTGGCATGAGCGTGTGTCAAGTTCATAACAGCCTGTGACAAAACGCGAAAAGGCGCCTGAGCGTCATCAAACTCCCCTGGTGGAAAATATTCAGCCAGAGCAGCGACGACATGGTCCGCGAGAGATAACATACCCAGCATCTCTCGGGAAAGGCCCACCATAGACTCAACTATCGACATCGGGAGAACTGCCGACTTAGGCTTAGTCAACCCGAGGGAAGAAGAATCCTCATCCACAGTAGTCATCCCTTGGAAGACTGGTTGAGAGACGGAATCGTAAACACGAAACCGCGATGGAGGCAGAAAGGCATCAGCTCTAGAAAAGAAGGAACCCTTGAGGGCCTTAGAACGCATTTTGGTATCTAAGCCCTGGAAGGACTCAACAACCTGAGCCGATTGCAGAGGACGCAAAGCCCCGGAGCTAGAAGGCTCAACAGGGTTACGGCACTCCACAGCGACGGACGGTCACAGAAGGCTGGTCGGAAGGTTGAACGTCCGGCAATAAGCCAAAGACGAAATCCAAAGCCTGCCCCAAGACTGACGAGGGGGGCCCATCACCTTCAAGAAACTTGTCATCCTCCGTAGCAGAGGAGATGTAGCCCAACTCGGGCTGACCAGCAGAAACCTCCTGTGAATACTGTGCAGTATCCAAGGGGCCAGGCGAGACATCTCGGCGACCAACCAAAGGAGGTTGTGCCTCAGGAGGCACAGGGAGGCCAACTTGAGGGTTGCCAGAAAGCAACCGGGTGAGTGCCAAAACGGCCTGACGCAGGTCACCCTGAGAATCCGTCGCAGCAGCATCGCCCGACGGAGTGTCCTCCCAATGGACCCTTCTGGTAGAAGAACCCAAATCCTCAGAAGAGACCGACGTCGATCGGCAGACAGAATAGGGATACGGTGAGAAGACACCGGAGGATAGTCCCGATTGTGACGCCCAGGGGCCATCACTGACCTCTGCGAAACAGAAAGTCCTGCCTGCAAATCCTCTAAAGAGACCGACGGCGCACGTCGATCGGTAGCTGGACCTAGGACACGGTGAGAAGACACCGGAGGATTGTCCCAAGAATGACAGGAAACTGTCATTGGCCTCTGTGCAGCAGATGGCCCCAACTGCCTATCCTCTGAGACCGACGGCAAGCATCGATCGACACCCAGACTCAGAACACAGTGAGGAATCACTGGAGGAAGGTTCCGAGAGTGACAGCTAACAGGGGCTGTCACTGACCGCTGCCGAACAGCAGGCCCTGGATGCCAACGTCTCAACCCCATCCCGCTAGGCGGCATACTAGCAGTGGAAGGAGGAACAATAAACGATTCACTCGAGGGACGAGGAATTGCTGCCAAAGTGACCGACCGGCTCAACCGACTAGGAGCAAACCTAGCCAGATGAGATGGAGCAGACAGCAAACCCGCACAGCCCCGCCGCGAGGCTAGGGGAGGCTGAGAACACACAGACACACAAGCAGATACAGCCTCGGACCCCCGAGACTGTAGACCATCCCCAGAGGAGATGGAAGAGCCACCATCAGACAGAATAGGATCTGGAGTAACAACTTCCTCAACAACAGTCGACGGTGTAGGAGGCAGATCGGAGAGGGTCACCGAGCTGACCTCGGAAAAGCTCTCAACAAAAACAGACGCCTCAATAGTGACATCAGAAGACAAAGAGACCACGGTCTCCTCGTCAGGTATCACTGAACTAACACCGTCAACAGTTCAGAGGAACTCGCCACAGAAGACAGATCAGAATCCTGTGTGACAGAGTCACCACGTGCACCAGCAGAAATGTCTGCTACGGCACGGCTACCCTTACCCCGAGAATGAGGGGTTCTAGCTCTGGACAGAACCACCTTGTTAACAGAAGCCCAGAATTTAGAGGACCAAACCCCACAAATACCACATGATTGGGCCTGAGTGCAATTGTTGCAAGTGACACATGTGGAATGAGAGTCATCCACATGCTTCACTTGCAAGCAAGAGGTACAAGGAATAGTCTTTGACATTATATCAAAGTAATCAAGCTTCCCGCCGACGGAAAACAGCACGAAGGTCGTGTTCACACGTGGGGGAAAAACAAGATGAAGTGTTAAGAAACAAGCAATAATAATAAAAATTAACATTAATTAACAATAATTTGGTAGCTTGACAAAAGGATACAATCCACTTGCACACTAAGAATGTAGAATAAGTTGTTTACGAAGAATAAACAGCAAATTAGCACGAGTCACAAAAATTTCCGACCATGTACAAATGGCGGAAATAAAAGGAATTGACATCACGGTTGTTGCGCATGCGCTCAGTAAACGCAAGAGATGTGCAGAGAGAGTACCTGTAATTTAGAGCGCTGGTAACGCTCGACCCTTTTTTCGATCTTTTTCGTGCTTTTGCACTCTAGTACTTTTCCAACTCGTTTGGAAAAGATTCTAAAAGCTTGAGTTATTTCCGAAGTAGGGCTTGCACTTATGTTAACAGCCAATTGTAAACAATTGTGAGTAGGTTGAAAAGAAATTAGGCTGAATGAACCGAGTATTGTACCGTGGAAAAATAACGCGGTGCACCGAGACTGCGGTGAACCATTGCAGCCCTAAAGTCCAGCCAATCATTTATACCCATGTTGCCCATTTTAGAGGACTTCCATTCCAGGCACTGGTTATGGGTTCTCTTTTATCAGTATTTATTTATTTATTTATTAGTGTTTAAGGTCACATACTTATGCACAATGGCTAATCGTGACAGTGACAGTTTTACAGGTGGAAGAAGCTGGAGTACCCAGAAAGAACCACCGAGCATCGACAAGCAACTGTCAGCTCTGCAACATTCTAACTCTGTTCAAGCACCACTCAAGCAGGGTTACAGGGGTTGAAGACATGTGCACAATCGACGTGCAGTACGCCTTAGTACACTGTGTCATTGTGCCCCCATGTAGGCAATTTGGGATAAAGTGCCTTGACTAAGGACACAACGTGGGTCGTCCCAGACAGGGATCGAACTCGGGACCTCTAGCATAGAAGTCCAACAGTCTACCACTGAGCCACCATGCTCCCAGATATTTTTATCAGTAAAACAGAGCTTGTTTACCACAGTAAACAAGCACTGCTTCACTTCCCAGGGTTCCCAGGGGGTTGAAGGGGTTTTGTTTAAAAAGTTTCATCATCATTGGTTTCTAATGTAGGAGTTGCACATGAAAGAATCTTGTGCAGAATTCTACATTAAATGTAATTTGAAGGGGAGATAACTTTGTTAAATTTGTCCCAGATTGAAAATATGGTAATATGTTCAGGTTTACTTGCTCATACTCATGTTTAAGAGGTTTTATCAAAATCAGTTCATAAATGTAGAAGTTGCACACACAAGAATCTGTTTTGGACATTCGGATACAAGTCCATGCAGACCTACAGAGCGATGACTACACAGTCCACATTTCTTTGAAGTTGGTGCATAAAATGAAGATCACCAGATGCAAAGAAAACTGTGAGTGAGGAATATGTGAATATCTGTCATTTTATCCATGCCACAAAGGAATCAGACATGTTTTACTGTTTATTGCGGTTTGTTTATTGGTGTTTAAGGCATTGGTTACCAGATCCTATTTTATCAATGAAGCAGAATTTGTTTGCCACAATAAACAAATACTCCTCCACTTTCAGGGTTCTCATCAGGGTTATTGGGGTATGAAACATATGTAGCAAGATCTTTGCTTTGCCAAGTATATCTCACATGATTGTGGTGCCATCTGGCCAATGGGCCATCAGTAGGATAATTATATTGACCTGAAATTGTTTTGTTTAGGAGGGTTTCACTACCAGTAACATAAATCAATTTGGTGATCTGATTGAACCAGCCAGGCTCACATTTTTCACAATGTAGTCACGGAAAGAGCTATGGTAGTTCCGAGTTGTTTGTTCAATCAAAATGTGTTTCATAAGGTGGTCAATTTCCAGATCTTCGTATTAAAGCCGAGTCATGTAGCCCATTTTGGGGATTTCTGTAGAATATGTTGCATGTTGCCATTACTGACAGTGGAGTTACCCTACTGGAATCAAACTCTTAGTTTCACTTCCTTCTCATGTTCCCAATATATACAGTGGAACCTTGTTAACCCCAAGCACTCTGGTAGTGCATCAGAATTTTCTCCAATCACCCTGTTTTTCTCTTGTTTAACTGTGAATTTATCCAAATATATCTTGTTTGACAGAGCTCTGTCAAACAACGTAATTTGGTTGAATATCAAACTGCATTATGGGAAATATTTGCTGCTGAAAACTTTATCATTTTGACATAAGAGTGTAGAGGGTTAACTGAGAATACCACATAGCCAGTAAAAAATATTAAAATAACTGGAGTATTCAATTAAAAGCGATTTGGTAATTTTCTTGCATTCTAGTGATAAATCAACCTTTTATTCATGGAGCTCTGTTAAACAAGATAAAATAGATTAAATGCTTCTATTGGATGCAAAGAGGCCAGATAGGTCTGTCTATAAGTATGGGAAATTCAGTGAGTTGTAGTTGTTGTTCAGTCAAATTAGTACTGGAGGTATGGCAAATGGTTTGCTGTGTGGAAGTTATATGCATTATGTTATTCAATTAACTGGATGAGTGCTAAACTATTTTTCAAAGGTGATTTGTGACACAAGTACTTTTAACAAAGATGGCCCACTATCAATAAGGCGAGCCTTAGCAAGATTTTGTTCCAAAATAACTGTTTGCTAGAATTTATTGGTAAGTGTGGGTTGGTACTCTCCAATATTCTAACAAAGCTATTTTGTGCAGACATTTTTCCTACTAAAAAACCATCACAGAATATGCATATACTGTAATGCCACTAAAGTGGCTTTCAGCAATTTATAGTAGGGCCAACCAGTACTCAGCCAGTTAAGGGATATCCAACTGAACTGCATTCCCAATGCATCTATATATCAGTGTTTCACTTCTAAGGAGTATGAACCATATTCTAAACATTTTATCACATTAAATTTCAGTATGGTGCTGGTTTAAAACATGAGTGCATTATACTTACCTGTGTGTACTTTCATATGAGATCTCAAGTACACAGCTTGACTGAAACCCCTTCCGCAGACTTCACATGTATACCTCAATTCATTAGAATGTGTCAGTACATGACGTCGCAAACAGCTGGCCTGTCGAAAACAAAGACCACATGTAGGACATGCATAAGGTTTGGTATCTGTGTGTCTATTTGAATGTTCTTGTAAGCTCTTTGAACTAGTGAATCTGTTGTGGCAAACATCACATTCGTAAGGTTTCACACCTGTCACATAAAATATACATTATGAGGCTGATGTCAATAATCCTTTGTTTTGGGTCCCACAAAGTAGATATTCTGTTTTTCAGGCCGTTTTTTGTAAAATTGCATCTGAGCAGGCATTTTTTTTTTTTATTTTTTTGTATTTTTGTAATTATTTCTTTGCTATCAAAAGTTCATATTCTTGGTTTGTTTTAGGTTTTAGGCCTCATAATCTACACTATAGCATGGGTGGTGGTGTATTCCATCCCTTGAGTGCAAGAAGGCTTTGCAATACTAAAGCATTGCAAAGCCTTGCTGCATTCAAGGGATAAATTTATCAGTTTTATTAACTTGGGTAAAATATCAGACATAAAACCATTTAATTTTTATTTTTTTAAGTTTACATTGGGTATAAAAAAAGAGAACATGCGGCAGCCAAAATGACTATGTGGGAGGGCCTGAGAAACAGATTCTTTAATATCTTAGGACTTGTGTCAATCATTGGTTCTGATAGACAGATGTGAAATATACTAAATATTAATGATTAATAATCTTCAGGCAACTATCCAAGCTCATCATCTAAATTCTAAAATAATTTGAGTTGCAAATGAACCACTATACCACAATTGCTGTATGTATTCAGCATTACAGACATTTGGAAGATACTATATGTACCACCTGTTGAATCTGGATTACGTGTAAGAAGCAGACTTGCTAAATCTTTTGATTTCGATGGAAGACTACCAGTTTAATGCCCAGTCTCCTGCCCTTATGGTAACAGTCAATTTTCTCCCACTTCGGTATTTTTCCAAATAGTTCTTCAGTACTATCAGTTTTCTGTTCATTGGGCTTTAAAGCTCTGATCATAATGAATGAAATAAAAAATATGCATGCAAGTGAATTATATTTAATAATTTATTATAAAATATTTTGCTTACACCCACATTTTTTTTCTGTTTTATTCATTTCAACTGAGCTGCACGGTCAAATTACATGGTCAATTAACAAGAGCAGAAGCAAACTAGAGGTGTGACTGTCCCAGATCGGGCTGTATACCTCCCACCACCATTCTCTAAGATGAAAGGGGGCATAACTATGACAAAAAAGTCTGATTAAAGCTATAATTGCAGGTGCACAGGTTCCCAAGTTTCAAAGGAATCGACCCATAAACATCGGACAAAATTTTTTCCATATTCTAAGACGAAAAGGGGCATAACTCTGGCAAAAAAGTCTGATCAAACCTATAATTGCAGGTGCACAGGTTCCCTGGTAGTGAACATCCATACCAAGTTTCAAAGGAATCGACCCATAGACCTCTCGGAAAATCTCCAGACAAAATTATGTCTACAGATAGATGAACGGTATGTCCACAGATAGATGAACGGACAAGCTGATTACAGTATATCCCCCCCCAACAACTTTGTTGCGGGGCGGGGGGGGGGGGGGGGGTAAAAATAGGTGACTTAAGCAGATCATCTCTGGGCATCCACCTCCATTTAAATAATGATTCCTGATGAATAAAATGTACGTAAAAGAATTAAACAAAGTACATTTACTTATTTTTATTCAATTACCCACTCAGTCTGTAATCCATTATGGCAAAGCAATAGAATACAGTTAAAAAATAGGTCACAATTTCCTCACAGAAATTCAACTTTTTTCCATGATATGCCAAAAAATTATGGCCGAAAATCGATGCACAACGCACATATTTTTGGCGAAAATAAATGAATTTGTCTTGTAATAAAATTTTCATGTTTTTTTCACAAATTAAATCATCCCCATTCAAATCCCTTTCATCAATGACAATCTACTTGCACATAATCACCCATATTAGTAGTTCATTGGAAAGGTGGTTGTTGGAGTGGTGGGTATTGAATTACTGGAAACAGCAGTCAAGTACATAAAATTATTCAAACTGGACCCATATTTCTAACATGGTGGCCAAAATTGATTCAGGCCTCAGAAAAACTGGAATATTTTAAACTTTGTCAAGAAAAAAATTTAAGCATGGATGTGATTGGGGCAATCTCAGAGCACTGGATCTAGTGGTTATTTGTATACTTTTATTGACAAATACCATTTAAATTGGTCAAATAAAATTAAATATAATGTATTAGGATGAAGTAAGAGTGGGGGTGGGAAGCATGAAATGTAAATTATGAAGCAGTTTTGGAGACTTTGTAAGCTTAACTCAACATGCCCAATTTACCATTTTTCAACTCAACAGCATGACTACGGTTCGGTATTCAACAGATATTAAATTTCTGTTGATAATTTGGGTATTAAGTTGCCTGCATGGACATACAAACAATTCTTTATTGACAGTTTACAATTGAATTATGAGAATTTACTTGGATTCCTGGAGTTTTGTTTTACGGGAATATTATAAGAAACAAATTCCCATTGAAAAATGAGGCCTGTTACATTAGTTGAAATGTTTGCATGTATCACCTTCAACCGATATTTGACTGCTCTCACCGATATGTGTATCGTCAAGCAAAGTATCGTGGTATACCATGCTTCTTTACACCCCTATCAATCATGGTATAAATACAGAACAGAACCTGGGAAGAATATGGGGGGGGGGGGGGGGGGGGGAAGGAACCACTGACCCTTGGTAGAGTTTTTTCCTGTATTTAATGCACGCCTTCAGCACTCATGAAATAGAAGAAAACCTCCATCTCAGGTCATTGATTCCAGTCCCCTATACTTGCGAATGAACCAATATTTTAAGTTCATGTACTTTCAAAAAGCAAATTGTAAAATTTGTATAAAATTCTTCTTCCACATTATATTTAGTCCCATCTTGGACTTAAAGGAGGGAAAGTGATTTTTGGATGCAGTACATCCGTTGTACATACTACACCAAAACATTACTTTGTGGCCTGATGGTACTCAGTGATATTCAGAACACCATTGTCAATTCTGCTAAAAGATTATAAATGGAACACCTGTAACGGATTTACACCATCGAAGTCAAAGTTTGTTAAATATCGTGATCAAAAGCACATCATGGCCTATAATTAATTGAAAAATACCATTATTTCATGTCTACAATGAATGTGCATGACTGATGCAAAATGAAAGACTAATTAAACGATGCCTGATTAGGCCTTACTGACACTTGTATTATTTAAATATAGCCTTATTTATTCATTTATTTATTAAGGTTTAATGACACTTTAACAGCCAAGGTCATATCGTGTCAGTGACAGTTTTATGGGTGGTGGAAGCGAGAGTGCCTGGAGAGAACCACCAAGCAACGATGAGCAGCTGCCAGCTCCCCAACATTGTAACTCTGCACTGCAGCACAGGCAGGGTTAGATTGGTTGAAGACATGTGCACCATCGACGTGCAGTACACCTCAGTAACTGGCGCTATTGTGCCCCCGTGTGGACAATCGGGGTTAAGTGCCTTGCCCAAGGACACAACATGGGAGTCCAAAACGATCGCTCAGTCAGTCACCCATAAATATAGCCTTACAGTAATGGCTATATCCAGCCATCAATATTCACAAAAATCAAAATTCAGATTTTTTATTTTTTTTCAATATTTGCCTCCAAAACATAAATTAGGACCAACTCCTCATTTAGCCATGTTTTTAGGCAAAAACGTAAATTATTAGTTATTAAGAAAGATTTTCATATCTCTCATCCACTTGTTTGACAGAACAAATAGAGCTCTGTCAAACAAGTTAATGAAAGTGTCAATGACAATGTAGCTTAACTTGTGTGTTGTGTTTGATGAAAAGGATAATGTTCAGTGTTTATGAAAGGATTATGAAATAAGACAAGAATTGTGATAATTGGGAATATGTTCATTACTGTTCCCTGTATGCTATGTTTTTGATAAAAAATAATATGAGGTGTACACTGTACTAAAGAGCTGAGGGGTGGGTTAATATGACCTCACAGTTAATGTATGTGGCCCTCATAGTTAACGTATATCAACGAAAGTTACCAAGTTACAGTGAAATTATTCCAAAACAAGTCATCCTATCAAGTTACATTGAAATCCCTTCATAAATATGGCCTGTAGACTGTGCTAAAGGTTTTCGGGCTTCGGGCCCCTGGAGCCGTCAGTTTCCCAATTGAGTCCAAAGGGGACGTTCTCATCTAGACATTATATGAAGTCAACCTACCAAGTTACAATGAAATCCCTTCATAATTATGACCTGTAGACTGTTCTAAAGGTTTTCGGGCTTTGGGCCCCTGTAGCTGTCACAGTTGCCCAATCGTGTCCAAAAGGGGACGTTCTCATCTAGACATTATATGAAGTCAACCTACCAAGTTACAATGAAATCCCTTCATAAATATGACCTATAGACTGTGCTAAAGGTTTTCGGGCTTCGGGCTCGGGCAGCCATCATGGTTGAATGATCGCAACCAAAGGGGACAATCTCATCTGGGCATCATCTGGATTGATCCTACGAAGTTACACTGAAATCCCTTTATAAATATGACCTGTACACTGTGCTCAAGGTTTTCGGGCTTCTGTAGCCATCACAGTTGACCAATCACGACCAAAAGGGGATGTCATCATCTAGGCATTATATGGAGTCAACCTAACAATGAAATCCTTCCGTAAATATGACCTTTTGCCTATGCTAAAGGTTTTTGGGCTCGGGCACCCATCAAGGCTGAATGATCGCGATCAAAATGAGACGTTCTCATCTAGACATTATTTGAAGTCATCCTACCATGTTACAATGAAATCCCTTCATAAATATGACCTGTACACTGTGCTAAAGGTTTTTGGGCTTCAGGCCCCTGTAGCCGTCACAGTTGCCCAATCAGGACCAAAAGGTGACTTTCTCATCTAGACTTTGTATGAAGTCAACCCACCAAGTTACAATGAAATTCCTCAATATATATGACCTGTGTACTGTGCTAAAGGTTTTTGGGTTTTGGGCTCGGGCAGTCATTACGGTTGGAAGATCACGCCCAAATGGTGAAATTCTCATCTAGAGATCATAAGGAGTCATCCTACCAAATTACAATGAAATCCCTCTATATTAAACATGACCTGCAGACTGTGCTAAAAGTTTTTGGGTTTTGGGCTTGGGCAGCCATCACGGTTGACAGATCATGCCCAAAAGGGGACATTCTCATCAAGGCATTATACAGAGGCATCCAACCAAGTTACAATGAAATCCCTTCATAAATACGACCTGTAGACTGTGCTAATGGTTTTCGGGTTTTGGGCTCAGGCAGCCATACCGGTTGCCCGATTGCGACCAAAACGGTACGTTCTCATCTAGACATGACCCCAAACCTGCATATGAAATTTTGTGATGATCAGACAAGAACTGCGGGGTGTAGCCCGTGCTAAAGGAAAATGTGAACAGACTCACAGACTTCTGCACGCATGATGGCAATAGTTTATCTTGACTATGTCAAGTTAAGCTAAAAATTAAATACTCAAACTGTATGCACCAAAACCAAAGTCTTTAAACATATGGAATACAATGGTTATCAGAGTAATTCTTTGCCATATCACAAGATGTTTCTTTCAGTTAACTGGTGGAGTGATGGAAGCCCATATTTGGGGTTTATTGTGGATTAAAAGTATCACAACTTAAAAGCTTTGTAATCTGTGTATGTGCTTCAGAATATCTTGTGGGCTCCACTGTGCCAAATACAGTTAAAAGTAAAAGTCCCATCCACGAATTCGTGCAAAACACAGATTAACTTGCACGAATGCATGTATGCGTGTGTATGTCAAGAACGGCACATGTAACACCCACAATATCACGCGGAAATTTTCCCGAACATGCGTGCACACGTTTTTGGGGAAACCCAATATCACACTTTGGTGGTCAACGATTGATACAGCATGAAATGTCATTTCAAACTGGACAAGTCAACAACAAACCCTTATTTTGTTTCAAACGAAAGACGAAAACAATTAATGGGTAAAATGATCTGGCATGTTACCCCCTCCCCCCCCCCCCCCCCCCCCCCCCACACACACATTTTTTCCTGGCTATGCGCCTGGTTTAGTGTATTCAATATTGTAATAGAAATTTTAATATCTTGTGTGTGTCGTAAATTTCCAAAATTCAGTCACAAGGCAATGTTGGCATCAAGCATTAAAATGCCCCCTGTTACACGAACACGACATCTGAGCACCTAGCAACTGTCGTTAAAAATGGTGATGGTAATTTTATTCTAGAAATTGCACTTCAAAGTTAATTTTTAAACAAGAGGCCCCAAGGGGCCTGATGGTGCTCACCTGACATGGTAGCCTAAATATCAACCCAGAGAATTGATTTCAACAAGTTGCATCTGCTCCTCCTAAGAAAAGCTTATACCAAATATCCAAAGATTCTGACCAGTGGATCTAAAAAAAAAATGATTTTTAAAGAAAATTCCTCATTTTGAACTAAGTTATAATTCGGGCTACCACAGTGAGCCCAAATATGAACAAACTTGAATCAGATCCGCCCTACAATGTTGCATACCAAATATCAAAAGATTCTGCCTGCTGGATCTGGAGAAGAAGATTTTTTAATGTTTTTCCCATTGCCTATAGTGTTAAAAAGTGCTGACTCAGCACTTTTTCAAAGTCCTGAAAAAAGTACCTTGTGATCAAACCGTAGGGATTTTTTTTAACCATTCTATTCTACTGGATAAAAGTAAGCTTTATACAAAATAAGAATTCTCTGTGCCGTGTAGTTTTAGAGATATGGCAGTTTTAAGGATTTTCCTATTTTTAGCTCCCGAGGTTCCCACGGGGCAAGGAGAACATTTTTTTTGCATCAATCAACTACTTATGACCCATTTTCATCTCATATCAAATTTGGTTCAAATCAACCTCACGGTTCTGAAAATAGAAATTTTAGGCGTGGCCAAAATTTTTGCCCCTCCCATAACGAAGGCAAATAATGCCCGACAAACTTCTCTTGAACAAACTTGATTCTAAACCTCAAAAGGACTCTGTATATCACATATAGGGATGCCACGATTCGTCGATTAGTCGACTCACTGTCGATTCACGGCCGTGTCGACGATTTTTTTTTGGAGTCGACTATCGGGGGGAAAATGTAGAAGCCACTGTTTTCTAGTTCATTGTTCCAAGTTAGGTTTGTGGCGGCTAGTCTGTAACAGAATCAATCTGAATGTGTTCTAAAACGCATATAAATAAGTTAGCGCAAGAGAAGGGGGGGGGGGGGGGCAGGTCTCCAGGACACTCCAGGGTCATATCACATCGTTGTCATCACTAAGAGTTGAAAATAAAGGGTTAACTAACGTTCAGTGAAGAAGAAATCATCGATTTCTGTAACATGATTTCTGTGTGGTATCGTTGCTATCTCAAAGCATTTCAAGTTTTCAACTGACTGAACTGAAACTATATCGCAAATTTAACTGAAACAATCAACAACAGACAAGTCTCAATCATCAATTCATGCCGACTCTTTGATGTGAACTGGTGTCGATTGATAGCTGTCTTTGAAGTTGCCACATCCCAGAAAGTTGAGAAACATTTTTGTTAATCGGGATTGTCTGGGACAAAGTTTATTGAAATTGATTTCCTCTAATTGAACCACTGGCCTAGTTCTACACGTACAGTGTTGTCAAATTATGTGAATTTATGTCGATGATTTAAATTGCCTTTGAAGTTTTGATACTTGCAGACAGAAAATAATATTCAGAACAAATAGTAATACAGACTGTAGAACTGGTCCAGACCGTCCATTGGTGTGATTGGTGTACGCCCACTGTCTAATCACCATTCAACATTCCCTGTGGCAGACCTTAAACACTGACGGGGTCTTTTCGTTCCAATGGGTGTTGTAACTTGTAGGTTTGTGTATGGGTGTGGGGTGCTTTTACGGTTTTGTTGATTTGTCAGTACGCCAATGGCAGGTCATATGCAAGCGGGTGTTGGTGTGGACTCACTGGGATGGAATTGCTAGTTGTACATAAAAATACAGCCTATGGGCGTGGCTTTCATTTGACATAAGTTCAACTTCCCGCCAGATATCACTTGACAGACACGGCCTTGTGCAAGTGAATGCGGTTGTGTGATAATGCCAGTGTATTACATGTTCTTCGGACTTATTCCCAATTTGTTATGAAATTCGAAGTGGTCAGTTTGTAGTGTATTCGCGCAAAACAGGACTCTTTATAGAACTAATATTCAGTAAATATACACGATGGATTATGCCATCATTACGGATGGAACATGCACATCCTTGCAGGTAAAGTTGAACACAAACTTTTTTTTCTATTTTTCATTTCCTGAAGCCATCTGTATTATATGTGATGTATCCCATGATACTAAACATTTGCACAAAAAATTATTCAAGTCAGCACTTTCATATGGAAGTTCTGTGCAAAAATCCGATACAATCGGGTCCTGGTCTTATTTCTTGGAAAGCACTCTGAGTCAGAGACCGTTCTATAGAGATTATTACCATTATGTGGTGTACGAAATATGTATCCGAGTCGAGCTCCGGGTTCTAAAGGAAGATCACGAGGAGTCGAAGACGAGTCGTGATCTACCCTTAGAACTCAGAGCGAGACTTGGATACATATTTTGTACATCCACATAATGGTAATAATCATTTTATCTTACAAAATATTGGGGATAAGTCAAGAATGTAGACGAATATATAACAAACTATTTATTCGTACGAATGAACAAAAAGAAAAAAAATGGAACTCACGCGAAAGGAACGTGCTTGTATCCGACCCCCTGATACAAACATCTGTATCATGGGGTCGGATACACGATAGTTGGGGAAATAATACATACAAAATACATGTTGATTGTAAGATAAAATGAAAGTGTCAATGACACTGTAGCTCAACTTGTCAAGACATGTACATTTATAGTATGTGACACAGCAATGACAAACATCTAGGTAATGACCTGATAACAAATGTACATATAAAGTATTGTAACGGTCTGTACATAAATACTGGCCGTAGCCTGTAACAAATGTATAGGTAAAGTATTGTAAAGGTGGGTGTCAGTCAGATGCTAAATAGAAAAGAAATTTTTTGAGTCCCAGAGTGGGTCTGACTGAACCCCAAAATATTTGTTCTCATAGCACAGTGATAACAAAGGCACCCCAAAACACACTCATTCCTGTCCCAAGGTGAAAACAAAGGTACCCAAGAAGTTTCGTGAAGATCAGTTCATAAATACGAGCTGTATAGAAGTTGTGACAAAAAACTGATTGGACCTAATTTTGGTACAAAATGGCCACTGGCAGCCATCTTGAATTTTGGACTGCATTCAGAAACACTCGTTCTCGTCCAAGGTGATAACAGAGGTACCCAAGAAGTTTCGTGAAGATTGGTTGATAAATGCAGCCTCTAGCCCGAGCCGTATTGACATGTGCACTTACTGTGTGTAAGTAGCACTGAAAAAATCAAAGTTCATCTAATTTGCATAATTTCTGCACGAGAAAAAAACCCGTACTATATGTGATGTATTCCATTTTACTAAACATTCATACAAAAATTTATTCAAATCAGAACTTTCATACAGAAGTTCTGTACAAAAGACTGATTGCACAAATTTTGGTACACAATGGTTGCTAGTGGCCATCTTGAATTTTGGACCACACCCAAAAACTCTTGTTCTCATCCCACGGTGATAACGAAGGTATACAAGACGTTTCGTAAAGATCGGTTCATAAATACGGCCTCTAGCCTGAGTCATATAGAAGTTGTGTAAAAAAACTGATTAGACCTAATTTCGGTACGAAATGGCCACTGGCAGCCATCTTGAATTTTGGACTGCACTTAGAAACACTCGTTCTCATCCCAAGGTGATAACAGAGGTACCAAAGAAGTTTCGTGAAGATCGGTTGATAAATACAGCCTCTAGCCCGAGCCGTATTGACATGTGCACTTACTGTGTGTAAGTAGCATTGAAAAAATCAAAGTTCATCTAATTTGCATAATTTCTGCTAAAGAAAAAAATCTGTATTATATGTGATGTATCCCATGATACTAAACATTTGCACAAAAAATTATTCAAGTCAGCACTTTCATATGGAAGTTCTGTGCAAAAATCCAATTGCACCTAATTTTGTACAAAATGGCTGCCATCGGCCATCTTCAATTTCGGACCGCACCCAAGACACTCGTTCTCGTCCCACGGTGATACCAAAGGTACCCAAGAAGTTTTGTAAAGATCGGTTTATAAAGATGGCCTCTAGCCTGAGCCATATTGGCATTTGCACTTACAGTGCTGAAAGTAACACTAAATACATCAAAGTTAGTCTAATTTGCATAATTTACGTACAAGAAAAAAAACCTGTATTATATGTGATGTATCCCATGGTACTAAACATTCATACAAAAAATTATTCAAATCAGCGCTTTCATATGGAAGTTCTGTACAAAAAACAGATTTCTGCATCGTCGGTACAAAATGGCAGATGGCGGCCAACTTGAATTTCGGATCGGACCCAGAAGAAGATTTTTTAATCTTTTCTCCATTGCCTACAGTGTTAAAAAGTGCTGACTCAGCACTTTTTCAAAGTCCTGAAAAAAAGTACCTTGTGATCAAAACAATAGGGATTTTTTTAACCATTCTATTCTACTGGATAAAAGTAAGCTTTATACAAAATAAGAATTCTCTGTGCAGTGTAGTTTTAGAAATATGGCAGTTTAAAGGTTTTTCCTATTTTTAGCTCCCGAGGTTCCCACGGGACAAGGAGAAAATTTTTTTTGCATCAAACAACTACTTATGACCCATTTTCATCTCATATCAAATTTGGTTCAAATCAACCTCACGGTTCTGAAAATAGACATTTTAGGCGTGGCCAAAATTTTTGCCCCTCCCATAATGAAGGTAAATAATGCCCAACAAACTTCTCTTGAACAAACTTGATTCTAAACCTCAAAAGAACTCTGTATATCACATATCAAGTCTCTGCTACTGGTGGTTCATTAGAAGAAGATTTTCAAAAAATTTGGCAATTTTTTCCTCACACCTCTGCTTAGTATGAGCCGAAACCTAATTTGGATAAAAATCAAAATGCCCCTACATAACCACTACTTACATGAAATTTAATTAAAATGTGGCCAGTGGTTTAGGAGAAAGAGGCTCAAACACCACATTCATGCAGGACGACGGACGAAGAGTGATAAGAAAAGCTCACCCTGACTTTCAGTCAGGTGAGCTAAAAATAGATAATGGGTTGGCTAATCAACTGCATCTCAATTTGAATGCACTGAAAATGGGATTAAAACTGATATATTCAGCTCCTTCAGTAAGCGATGTTGGTTCAGTAAAGGTGTGATAGTTAAGTGTGTACTTTACCGATTGCACAGACAGTAGGAGTTATTGAAGGTGCTACTTAAATGTATTGGGATACCTGACTTGCCAAAACGTAATTGGTCTAATAAAAAAAAAACAAAGGCTGTACAGATGAAAACGGAATAATTGTCAACCAAGTTTTTCGGGTTGTCAAATAAATTTACAACATGTGTACGTAGTTGGGGGGGGGGGGGGGGGGGGGGGGGGGGTTGTAATATTCCGCCCATGTACTACCCAATTTCTGCAAAATGTGAGAACACAAGGAATCTGTCTAACTTTCATTTGAAGCAGATAAAGGTCTTTCCGTGTATCCTTATGAATTTGTAAACTTAGCAAATTCGGAGAATGAGACTTCCCGTGGTTCGGTAGATTGGCCAACCTACTGCAATTTCTTTGTAACTTCAGATAGGCCTACAAATTAATATGGAGAGTCTTTGGTGAAGTTAGAAAACAGGAGGTGGAGGGTTAGCCCCTTTCCGAACAAAAATCCACCACCTTCCCCCGTGGTATGTTTCGCATCGACCAATAGCCCACCTTGGCCAAAACCTACACGTCCAATTGATGTAAAAAAAAAAACCTGCCTTTCTTCATCACTGTTACTCGTGTTAGAACTAGAGAGCGATCAGTTTGCAGTGCTTATGCAAATTAGCTGAAATGTAGGCCCACATTCACGTGTAAATTTACAGAAAATAAAATTTTGGTCACCATTCAGCTAGCCTTTCACATGCCTCGTGAACTTTGAGAAAAAGAAAGCTTGTACGAATGACAGCAAAGTTACGGACAGCAGTTTGGGGTAAATCGATATTCCCTGTCTGCGCCTGCCACACAACGTGAACACATGCAGGGGGAAGAATATGTATTAAAAAACAACAAACTCGACTTTTAACAATTTATTTTACAGATATGTGTTCTGAAAATAAGTGAAAAATATACGAAAAGTTAAAAAATTTATAGTAATTTATATATTTTTTATACTTACCAATGACCCAGACTTAGCTGGTGCTAACTCTAAAAAATCCAGGGCCAAACACAAATTTTGCCCCCCAATCCCCAAAATTTGCATCTAAAACCAAAAGAAATCATGTCCTATAGGACCTCCATACTTTGCCCTTACTGCGCATGCGCAGTGTCAAGGACGCTCCGAAATTGGCGCCAATTATCATTCTTACTGGCAGTGCCTGGTCAGCGCTATGTACTCAGTGGGGAGGTAAGAGTTCCCAACTCCTGGGAGGGCCATCCCCGTCTGGGTCATTGGTAAGTATAAAAAATATATAAATTACTATAAATTTTTTAACATTTTTATACTGTACCAATGACCCAGACTTAGCTGAATAGTAAAAAGGCTGGAGGGCCTAGGACATAGAGGAAAATCCAATAAGCTCAACTATATAATATAGAGGCAACCCCTCAAGGAGAAAAGGAGTATTAGGCTTTACATGTATCTTTCTTATTTTATGTTAAATTAGAAAGATACAATACCCTTCATAATTGAGCACAATAACATTCATGTTCTCTATTAACATCCAGTATAACCCTTTATACTAATTATTTTTAAAGTAAGCCAATAAATAAAGTTAGTCCAGAGAATTGAGACTCTTTATATTCTTTTAAAAGTGTCCGAGGATTGTATATTAACGCCCGTTTGACACTTGAAATATACAAATGCTTCACACCGAGCTACACTTTAAAAATATGACGTGAATGAATTTTTAACATTAATATTACACTTTAAAACCATCCCGGAAACGACTCAGAAACACTGACTTTGGAGGAGGCATTCCCTTGCTTTTCACTATAAAGCAGGTGACCTAAGGGAACACCCTCCCCCACCCCCCCCCCCCCTTCCCCTTCCCCTTCCCCTGGGTCAAATAGCCTAGAGCGAAGAGGGCAGCCGGACGGAGTCACTGCCGGAACAGAAAGCCTGCATAACTATAGTTGCAACTGTTTAGTGGACGACATTCTGAGCAACAGATAACGGACCTAAACAATGCAGGTCTCCAGAAATGGACTCAATATTTTTGAGATAAAAATTCGTGAATGTGGATGGCTGAGACCAATAAGCAGCCTTCATTAAATCTGTAATAGCAATACTATTAGCGTAAGCCCAAGAAGTAGCAAGAGCTCTTACTTCATGAGCCGAAATCTTAAGCACAGACTGCTGAGAAGAAGATAAACTCTCATAAGCAGTACGGATAGTTAATTGAATCCATCTAGCAATAGAATGGACCGAAATGTCCCTTCTATTAGGCATCAGAGACAGAAAGAAACGTTTTCGTCCCTTTCTGATAAACTGAGATCTCTGTTTATAGATACGTAACGCTCTAACAGGACAGAGTAAAGGCCTACGCCCGTCTGAAGACGGAAGAGCCTTAATAACAATAGGTTCCGGATATTTATTAGGAGCCTGATTCTCAGCTAAAAAACCCACATTAGTAGTGAAGGTGATAGTGTTCCCGACACTACGATAGTGAGAATCATCCACCGACAGTGCATGAAGCTCACTGACTCTTCTAGCAGAAGAGAAAGCTAAGAGAAAAGCTGTCTTATAAGATAAGAATTTGAAATCTACTGTCCCAAGAGGTTCAAATGGCTTTTCCTTCAGTTTAAGAAGAACCCAAGCTAAATTCCATTTAGGAATTAACCTAAGAGTTCTGGGTCTATTTATCGAGAAGTTTCTAACCAACTTAGATAAAGAGACATTAGATCCAATTTGTAAACTATCATGATGTGCATAGGTATCAGATAACATAGACCTATAACTCTTAATAGTAACAGGCTGCAGTTTGATTTCGTCAAACAAGTATACTAGAAAGTTTGCAATGTCTGGTATAGAGGGATCAAAAATATCCACAGAATGATCCCTACACCAACGACGAAAAACCTTCCACTTAGCTGCATAGTTTAGCGAAGAGGAGGTCCTCCTACAGTTAGAAATCGCGTCCACTGCTCGTCCTGTAAAGTGCTTGCCATGCAAGAAGGACCGCACAATGGAAAAACGTGAAGGTTGAGACCTTGCGGGTTGTGATGGAGTTGACGCGATTTCCCCTGCGAAAGAAGATCCTCCCGTGGAGGAAGCTTTCGCGGTAGGTCCCACAACAGACACCTGAGTAGATTTATCCACGGTCTCTGTGGAGACAGAGATGCTACCAACAGAATCTTGCATTGAGATTGTTTTATCTTTAGCAATACTTGCTGAATTAACGGCGCTGGAGGATACGCATATCCTATCATTCTGTCCCAAGGGATCGACAGAGCGTCTACTGCAAAAGCTCTTGGATCCGGACACGGAGACACATACGTCTGCAACTGATTGTTGAGATGTGTCGCAAATAAGTCTATCATTGGACGTTCCCATTGGTAGCAAATCTGATTGAATACTTGTTTGTTGAGAGTCCACTCCGACGGCAACAAGCGACCCTTTCGTGAAAGGGAGTCTGCTAGTACATTCAGACGACCCGGTATATGACGGACCGAAAGAAGAACCTGATGTTCTAGTGCAAACAGAAGGATTCTTTCCGTCAGATTGAACAACGGAACTGAATGAGTGCCTCCCTGATTCCGTATATACGCCACTACTGTCATATTGTCGGACAGGATTTGAACATGAGCATTGTGAATAATGTCCATCCAATGACGTAACGCAAGCCAAATTGACATCATTTCCTTGATGTTTATGTGCTTGCCCAGGAATTGCGGATCCCAAAGACCCTGGCATCTCGAATCCGTTGGGATCAATGATGCACCCCAACCTGTTTGACTGGCATCCGTCATAATGGTAAAACTCGGATCCGGCAACTGCAGCGGAACTCCCTGAGTTAACCACTGAATGTTTGCCCAAGTCTGAATCTCTCGTTTCACTTGATCTGACAAGAGAACGTCTATGTCGAGCGAATGAATTTTCACACTCCAATTCTGAGTCAAGAAAATTTGGAGAGGACGCGTGCGTAACCGCCCCATCGGAATGAGATCCGCAGCGGCTCCGCACAGACCTATCAGTCTCATAAATTCTCTAGCTGTGACTTTGTCTGCGTGCAGACAATAGCGAGCGTAACAACTGACTAATTTCGCTCTGGTTAACGGTAGACGAACGAGATTGTTGTGCGTTTCGAAGCTCATTCCCAGATGTGTGAATGACTTGGACGGCACCAGATCCGACTTCTCCTCGTTTACTATAAAACCGAGACGTCGGAGCAATAGAAGTAGATTCTGCACATCGTTCTGAAGCGTTAACTCGTTGCCGTACCTCTGAAGAATGTCGTCCAGGTAGGCCGACGTTACCGCAGACGAATGAGCTCGGAAATACATCATTACCGAGTTCATTACCCGAGTGAAAGCCCAGGGTGCTAGATTCAATCCGAAGCACATCGCCCGGAATTGATACACCACTCCTAGGACTGCGAAGCGTAGATACTTTCTGAATGTCGGATGTACCATGAAGTGAAAGTACGCATCTTTGAGATCTATGCTCGTTGCATAATCGTTCACCCGAATACTCGCTCTGACCGACCGAATCGTCTCCATATAAAACTTCGGAGTGACGATCAGCTTGTTTATCCAGCTCAAATCTATGACTGGACGGAACGAGCCGTCTGGTTTCGGAACCAGAACCAGATGGCTGTAGAATCCCAGAGTCTCCTGGTTTTCTACGACCTCTACCGCGTTCTTCATTAAAAGAGACTGCACCTCTGATAATAGAGCGTCTCTTTTCTGCGGATTTGACGGAAGATGAGTCCACTTTGGACTTCGAGTTAATGGAGGCTTTCGTTTGAAGGATATCTTTAGACCTTCCGAAGTCACCCCTCTCACCCATGGGTCGTCCGTAATCGACGCCCACTCTTGTGAAAAACTCGACAACCTTCCGCCAACCGGTACGCGATAGAGGTTGAAGCCATCACCTCCTGGACCTGCAAGGCCTGCGGTAGGAGAAACCACGTCCTCCACGACCCGCACCTCGTCCCGTCGACCTCAGGGCATCCGACCGGTTGTCCCGGCCCGAAGGACGTCCCGAACGTGAGTCGCTACCTTGACAGTCTCTTGAATAAGACCAAGAGGACGCACCGGAACCTCTATAGGAACCTCTCTTGGGCGCATTAGACCCAGAAGTGCCTGTCTTACTCTTATCTGCCGTGTCCGACTTCTTAGAAGCAGATTTGAACAGCAGAGAATCCGAAGCTTTCTTTGTAATTTTATCGTAAATTGCAGAAAGCTTGCCGTCAAAGAGAAGTTCTCCGGAGACCGAAGCGACTCTGAGAGAGTTCTTCACCTTAGTATCCACGAGTGTGGATGTAGCTAGGGCTGCGTCACGTCTAACCAACTCCAGGTTTGCCACTGAAAGGGCGGAGTTACACGTGGAATAAGCTACTGCCCTTGAAAGAAGTCTTAAAGAGGATTGTATATCCTGAAATTCTTTCCCTTGAAGGTGCAGTGATAACGCCTTAGCAAGATAAGGCATCTAAACTGGCTCTGTTAGACGAAATAGTTGTTTCCAACACCGCGGTTGGAATAGATGCCGACGACGGTAATGATAACTCTAAGTCTTCCGCCTCGTCGTCCATACGCAGAGGAACTCTCGAGATACCCTGTCCTGCCGTGTCGAATTTATTCCTTGCATTAATGAAAGGCAGGTTGAGAGTATTGGCGGACAAGAAACATGCATTTCCCGTTTTGGAAGCAAGTTTGAATATAGCGTCGTTCAATAATTCAAATGTTCTTGCAACATTATTGGACTGAGACGGAAACTCGGGAGCGATGTCCCTGAACCGCTCAAAGAAATCAGAGTCCAATGATGCTATAATCCTCTTGTCCGGAACCGCAGCAGTCTGGCCCGACGGAACAACTTGAGGGAGAAAGTGCCGGATGAAGTCCACGGCAGCTTTATGTTGTTCCGAAAGGGATAGCTCCAAGTCATCCGTATCCCTTTCACCATCCGGTCGGACCTCATGATGCTCCCGGTCATCCGCCCCCGATGCTTCGGCGGAGCGTACCGACCCAGTGCCGTCGGATAATTCCCGATCCGACACCGTTTCTGTCGGTTGCTGGGATGCTGCGATAAGTTGTGCTATCTGCACAAGTGCGTCCGACATCGAGGCTTGTGGAGGCGCAGTCTTTCGCTGCTTCGCCGAGGGCAGCTCCGCATCTGATGACTCCCGCATACTCTTCCTATGCGAACGTCCGGAGTCCATCGGCCTCGTGTCCCTGGCTACCGGATGGTGTGACCTGGTCGCCGAAGAATCCCTGATCGGCGAAGCTGGCAAAATATCGGCGGTCACGTAGCCAAGGTGCGGTCGTGTGCGCTGACGAGAGGAAGAAGCCTGAGCAGTCTCCGCGGACTGCCTATACAACGGAGCGTCCCGAGCGACGGACGTGTGCTCCGCTTGCGACACATTTTGTACCACAACATCTGGTCCCAGATGTTGTTGTACGAGAGAGGGGCCTCTCTCGCTCGCGGCCCGGCTGGACCTGGACGAGCTAGGAACCGGACTCAAAGGCTTCCTCCGATCTCGCCTACTATCCGCCGTCACTGGGTGTGCACGTTGAATGTTTATAGTGCTCGCATCACCCAACATTTCCTCCTGGACCGCATCGGACGAACCCGGCTGCCGAACCATTCGGTGAATGGACACTACACCGGGCGAGCTAGCGGACGACATTTGTTTAATCTCCATGAGCACTTTTGCTGCTAGCTCTGTATTCATTTGTGACAACGGAAGCGCACTTGCGGAAGATAACATGGAAACATCACCCTGTTCTTGTTCCTCTGAAATAGAAACTGAGAGAGTAGAGTGACCTTGCGGAGAAAAAGCCGGCATAGCCCTTTCTCCACTAACAACATATCGTGACACACGTTTCCAATGTTTGTCATCCCAAAATTGGCATATAGAACAGGGATTAGTGCGAGAACACTGACTACAATTAATGCAATGATCATGAAAGTCAGAGGAAGATTTCTTCCTATTACAATTTGAACAATATCCTTTCATTGTGAAAAGTCAACAACAAGTCCTAGTTACTCGCACAAACCCCTGATACAAAGATACATAATAACAAGATCCATTAATAATGAAAAAACAATTGCAAATCAAAATAATTTTTGAAAAATATTTTTTCAGCGAAGCCCAAGTTTCTGAAAAGTAACGTTGAGCCCCAATGGATCCGATGGCTAAGTGTGGTCAAAAATTTTAAATTTATATTAAATAATTAATGCAACACTTACGGATAATAAAAATGTATCTTATAGTGAGATAAACTACTCCAAAGGCAAACAGCCCCCCTCAAAAGAGACTGTTGCCAATGTAAACAAACAGTGTAAAAACACCAGAAAACATGACTCCAGGCACTGACAAAACTGGCCCGAAATCAGTCATCAAAATTACACTCTATCTGATGCAAGACAGAGACGCCCAGGGGAGAATCTGCAGAACATCAGATGGAAGATGCAGAACACAACGTTTATACACCCATGGGTGAAAACGTAACTATGGGGAAAATAACAGAAAACATTCTGTAACCAAGCAACTCTCCCAAGAGAATTTTAGAAATGATCTTTCTCAAAAATATGCCAAAAGCATGGGAGAATTGCAAGGGGGGACTTAGAAGACCAGGGGAGAGGAAACACTGAATAAGCAGTGCAACTTTTGAGCAAGAATGACAACAAGAGGCCCATGCCTCGAAAATAGGCAACTTAACATAATTTCATAAAAAATTTTAAGTACAGCCCTGATTATTTTTTGTCGCTCCTTTTTCCTCTCCTCCTTCTATATCCTCCTTAGAATCACCATTTCTCCAATAATTACGTGTCTGGCATCCTTTAAACTGAGATTTACAAGCACAAAGATCAGTGAGATGTTGACTGATGAAGGGCCAAACAGAGAATGATAATTGGCGCCAATTTCGGAACGTCCTTGACACTGCACATGCGCAGTAAGGGCAAAGTATGGAGGTCCTATAGGACATGATTTCTTTTGGTTTTAGATGCAAATTTTGGGGATTGGGGGGCAAAATTTGTGTTTGGCCCTGGATTTTTTAGAGTTAGCACCAGCTAAGTCTGGGTCATTGGTACAGTATAAAAATATCAATAATGGACTTCAATCGAGCTATGGCTGACGAATGTGCGGTTATTGTGAATTATCAGACAAAGCTACCCAACCCGAATTGGCCCATCACTTATTCGGCCCGATTCTAGCATGAATAATTTGTTACAATCGTTGAGCTTGTCAATTGCTATTTATTCATTTATTGGTGTTTAAGGTCACAGCAGCTATTGCTACTGTTGAAACAGACAGAAGTTTGGTTAACCCCATCCAACCTGATTTATCTGAAGCGTGAACATCTTCCCCAAGGACATTTTTCCAGATGGACATTTTTCACAGAGTTTTTTTTTTTTTAAATAAAATATACTTTTACTCATTTTTATATTGTTTTCTGTTTCTAGCCCCAATATTGGGAGTTCGAAGTTTCAGATGTATAAACTTGAAACTCTTTGAATTAGATTTTGTTTGTATACATTGATACAATCGGGTCCTGGTCTTATTTCTTGGAAAGCACTCTGAGTCAGAGACCGTTCTATAGAGATTATTACCATTATGTGGTGTACGAAATATGTATCCGAGTCGAGCTCCGGGTTCTAAGGGCAGATCACGAGGAGTCGAAGACAAGTCGTGATCTACCCTTAGAACTCAGAGCGAGACTCGGATGCATATTTTGTACATCCACATAATGGTAATAATCATTTTATCTTACAATATATTGGGGATAAGTCAAGAATGCAGACGAATATATAACAAACTATTTATTCGTATGAATGAACAAAAAGAAAAAAAATGGAACTCACGCGAAAGGAACGTGCTTGTATCTGACCCCCTGATACAAACATCTGTATCATGGGGCCGGATACACGATAGTTGGGGCAATAATAGACAAAATACATGTTGATTGTAAGATAAAATGAAAGTGTCAATGACACTGTAGCTCAACTTGTCAAGACATGTACATTTATAGTATGTGACACAGCAATGACAAACATCTAGGTAATGACCTGATAAGAAATGTACATATAAAGTATTGTAACGGTCTGTCCATAAATACTGGCCGTAGCCTGTAACAAATGTATAGGTAAAGTATTGTAAAGGTGGGTGACAGTCAGATGCTAAATAGAAAAGAAATCTTTTGAGTCCCAGAGTGGGTCTGACTGAACCCCAAAATATTTGTTCTCATAGCACAGTGATAACAAAGGCACCCCAAAACACACTCATTCCTGTCCCAAGATGAAAACAATGGTACCCAAGAAGTTTCGTGTAGATCAGTTCATAAATACGAGCTGTATAGAAGTTGTGACAAAAAACTGATTGGACCTAATTTCGGTACAAAATGGCCACTGGCAGCCATCTTGAATTTTGGACCGCACTCAGAAACACTCGTTCTTGTCCCAAGGTCATAACAAAGGTACCCAAGAAGTTTTGTGAAGGTCGGTCGATAAATACAGCCTCTAGCCCGAGCCGTATTGACATGTGCACTTACAGTGTATAAGTAGCACTAAATAAATCAAAATTCATCTAATTTGCATAATTTCTGCATGAGAAAAAAACCCGTACTATATATGATGTATTCCATTTTACTAAACATTCATACAAAAATTTATTCAAATCAGAACTTTCATACAGAAGTTCTGTACAAAAGACTGATTGCACAAATTTTGGTACACAGTGGTTGCTGGTGGCCATCTTGAATTTTGGACCACACCCCAAAACACTCGTTCTCATCCCACGGTGATAACGAAGGTATACAAGACGTTTCGTAAAGATCGGTTCATAAATACGGCCTCTAGCCTGAGCCGTATAGAAGTTGTGTAAAAAAAACTGATTAGACCAAATTTCAGTACGAAATGGCCACTGGCAGCCATCTTGAATTTTGGACTGCACTTAGAAACACTCGTTCTCATCCCAAGGTGATAACAGAGGTACCCAAGAAGTTTCGTGAAGATCGGTTGATAAATACAGCCTCCAGCCCGAGCTGTATTGACATGTGCACTTACTGTGTGTAAGTAGCACTGAAAAAATCAAAGTTCATCTAATTTGCATAATTTCTGCACGAGAAAAAAACCTGTATTATATGTGATGTATCCCATGGTACTAAACATTCACACAAAAAATTATTCAAGTCAGCACTTTCATATGGAAGTTCTGTGCAAAAATCTGATTGCACCTAATTTTGTACAAAATGGCTGCCATCGGCCATCTTCAATTTCGGACCGCACCCCAAAACACTCGTTCTCGTCCCACGGTGATACCAAAGGTACCCAAGAAGTTTCGTAAAGATCGGTTTATAAATATGGCCTCTAGCCTGAGCCGTATTGGCATTTGCACTTACAGTGCTGAAAGTAATACTAAATACATCAAAGTTAGTCTAATTTGCATAATTTACGTACAAGAAAAAAACCTGTATTATATGTGATGTATCCCATGGTACTAAACATTCATACAAAAAATTATTCAAATCAGCGCTTTCATATGGAAGTTCTGTACAAAAAACAGATTTCTGCATCCTCGGTACAAAATGGCAGATGGCGGACAACTTGAATTTCGGATCGGACCCAAAAACACTTGTTCTCGTCCCACAGTCATAACAAAGGTACCCAAGAAGTTTTGTAAAGATCGGTTCATAAATACGGCCTCTAGCCCAAGCCGTATTGAATTGTTGACGGACAGATGGACAACTGGCCATGGCATAAGCTCAAATTTGGCTTCTCCAAAGTTGAGCTAAAAATGAACTCTTAGGGGTAGGTTTTCTCAGTGCAAAATAAATTGTGAACGATTTCTGTATACATTTGTAAAATTTGTTAATCGCAACATCATTTACACAATCACGACGACCGAGAAACCGGACCAATATTTGATCGACAGTCGTTGCCAGACAGTTAACACCCCCGGCGGTTTTGATGTATCAAATGAGCCATAAAATGAGGCTGGCAACAGCTGTCCTGACGCTGTGGGTGGGTTTTTGAACATGTTTTAAAAATAACAACAACCAATCAGGCTTTTTGGTTCATTGACTGTCATATATACGCTGGAGAAAGAAAGAACAAATTTTTTAAAAAATGGCTTCCGTCGTGCGTAAAAACAAACTACTCTGTCCACCAGACAAGAGATAATTTGTTTATACCGTGAAAAATATAGTTCACCTGAAATCGTTGCAAAATTGAAGGAAATGAATGTTAGCGTTTGCAAAAAGACAGTGGAACGACAGATCAAAAAATGTAACACTCATGCCTCTATTGCTGACAGACCCCGGAGTGGCAGAAAGAAAAAAATTAACTGATAAACACAGACAACTGATAGATGAAAGTATGTATAGTGATGATGAAATGACAGCAGAGTCACTCTGAAGCAGTTTAGGCCTTGATATGGTGTCAACGGCTACCGTGGGCAGAGAGAGGCGCCTTCTTGGCTGGATCAGAAAAACCGTACAGCATTGCCAATTGGTTCGGGAGGCGAATCACCTGAAAAGAATGGACTATGCAGTTCAATGCATTGAATCAGGAGAAAATTTCCACAATATAGTGTTTACGGATGAATCTACGATTAAACCTGAGTGCGTCTCCGGGAAACATTACAGAAAAGAAAATGAGCCTTTTCAGCATAAAGCGAAACCCAAACACCCATACTCAGTTCATGTGTGTGTGTGGAGGGGGGGGGGGGGGGGGGGGAGGGGGGGAATTTCCAGACAGGGTAAAACTGAGCTTCATTTGTTTACTGGAATAATGGACAGTGATTATTACCAACAAACATTGAACAATTTATTAGTGCCATTTGTACATAATAAATTCCCAGCTGGCCATAGACTGTATCAGGACAATGATCCAAAGCATACTAGTAAATCAATGAATAAGTTTTTCAGTGACTCTGGTATCAATTGGTGGCCAACACCGGCAGAATCTCCAGACAGGAATCCCATAGAACTAGTGTGGTGTTCTATGAAAGTATACTTGAGGAACCATGTGCGTCCGCGAAACAAGGATGAACTTATACTTAAGGGCATATGTGATTATTGGGAAACTTTTGTCACAATAGAGAGGTGCAACAACCTCATTGATCATATTCATAATGTGCTCTTAAATGTGATTGAATGTGAAGGCAGAGCAACAGGGAAGTAAATCAATGCATTATATAATCCACTACATGTACTGACATTTTCCTACATGAGTTGCTTTTTAGAGGATCTCCTGGTACAAATACATTTTTGTACGTAATTCGTATTCCCAATCCTGGGGCTGAGGCAGTGTCTTACCGATTCGTCAATTCCCTTTTCGTCAATTCCTTTTTTCGTCAACAGAAAATTAACCATGTATTATTAATGACATGAACAGAGTGAAAAACAGGTTACACGTTTAATATATATATATATTTTTTGCCTCAGATTAAAAACAAGAACTCAGTCAGGAGGCTACATTTATCTTGATAATTTTACAGGCAGCCACCAATGTAAAAACATTATCAAGATAAATGTAGCCTCGCGATTGAGTTGGGTTAAAAAAGTTATTCTTCTGCTAACATGACATTATCAGGATAAGTGTAGCCACCTACATGTAGCATTTATCTTGAAAATGTTTTTACATCACTGTTGGTTGCCTGTAGAGGCAGCCAACAGTGATGTAAAAACATTATCAAGATAAATGCAGCCTCGCGATTGTGTTAAAAGGGAAGTTTCCACTGACAAACAAAGTCTGCATTTTCGAAAGGGTATATGTATATTGACCAATGTAATTATGTATTGATAAAGTGGTTGACGAAACGTGACTTGACGAGTTGGGAATTGACAAAAAGGGAATTGACGAGAAACTGAGTGATAATATGTTACTTTTTTATATGGATATAGGCCTACATGTATTTTGGGACTTACCTAACGTGTTTTGTACACATCATAATTAGCAATTAACACTGGGGGAAACTCCACTCAACGACCGATCAGGTGGTAATACACTCAGCGTGCACATTATGCGGCATTCCCCGAAAAAGTTAGGTAAACCAACTATCAATATATCCCTTATAAAAAAGTACCATGGCAAACTGTGGTAAGCCCCAAAATACCATGGTAATACCAGGATATTTTGGGATTTACCATGGTTTACATGTACCATGGTACTTTTTTTATAAGGGTATACATATATTGACTATTCAATATGGATATTGACAATCGGAAACACATAAACATGTGACTGCCGTGTTAACAAAAAAAGAATGCTATTGATACATGTACATGTATATAAATTTAACATGTAAAACTGGTGCCTCAGTGCATTGTGTCAGCTGGAACAATGGCTGAAATGTCAAATGATGATGCAATTTTGGAAAAAATGTACCTGGAGTACGTATCTATCACTTTGATTAGGTCTTTCCAAACACACAGTTCCTTCTGTACCTGATCACATGGGATGGCACTGAAAACACACGCTCGGATGGCCGAAATTTTATATTTATTTAATTGTCCCTTAGGAGCATACATGGTGCCATAAACCTTTCCACTAACGTTCATATTATACAGTTCCCCCAAAGTAAATATCTTTCCGAGTAGGACTTTAGACAGTTCATTTCTTGAAAGTTTGCACTTCTTTACAGCTGCGGTTGTGGTATCTGTGTTTATTGTGTAGCCTTCCACTGCCAGGATTTGAGGCTTTCCAACAGCATCAGCCATAGCTATCAAAATGTTCTCCTTGTTTAACGTTTGCGGCAAATCACTCAAATAAATTCTCCAGAAATTTGTATTTTTTATTTTAAATTTGGCACCCTCGGTTGAAGGAAGTTGTTTCCTCGTCGTCGGTTGTCTTTTATAAGAGTCCAGCTCTTTCTGTTGCAGTTCTATTTTATTGTTTTGATTGTCAAGTTTTAGGGACTCTTCCTGTACAACAGAAATAAGCGTATCTAACTCATGCCGCATTGATAGTAAATTGTCAAACTTTGTTTCCAGTGTTCCAACTCTTTCGACCAGGGAACAATCAGAGTCATACGTCAAACCCAATGGAAAAACCGATTTTTCAAGCACCACAATCCTTTCTTGTAAACTGGGCGAAACCATCTGCTTCTCCGTAAATAAAGGCACTGCCTCCAAAAAATCTTCATTCTCACGATTTACCATGAAGGGCGTTTCTTGAAACGAATACTCTTCTGTACAAATATTATTGCCATCCATAACACAGTCTAAAGCCTGTTAGAGAGAGGGTACCGATGTAGCAGTGTTGTTTTTGTGATCGGTGATTTTTTCCCTTATGGTGTCACTCGGGCTGTAATCATGTTGTGTTGGAATGTCTGTGTAAACGTCCGTTGTCCCCTTCGCATTAATCAGTGGCATTGCCTATAAATGATAAGAGATAAAGAGATGAGATACCAGGAAAAGCGTTTTTCTGTATTTGGAGAGGGGTGGGGGGAGGGTGGGGAAGGGGGGGGGGGGGGCAGTGGCGGATCCACGATTGTCTGAAAGAAGGGGCTCTCCCCACAGTTAGTACAGACATGGATCCAATGTCCGCAGAATAATTTTTTGATTTGGTCGTCCACAGAACGTTCCAAACCAAAGAATTAAATTGCTGACTTTGGGTCCAAGTTTGGACTACCATAGTATGATATGCAAAATGATCCAAGGCTCTCAGTGGCGATTGGCGAGGGGGGGGGGGGGGGGGGGGCGGTGGTGCTGGTGGTATGAGATGGGGTGTCCCTCTGTCCTTAGTGGGGAGCTCCTCTCCCTGGAAAATAGTTGAAAATTTTCCAAAGTCGGCCTATATTGTACAACCAGAAAAGGCCGTTTTCTGTATATTGGGTTGGGGGTGGTGCCTGATCCATTGTCTAAAAGAGGGGGCGCTCCCCAAGGTTAGTCCAAACTTGGACCCAAAGTCCGCAATATACATGTACATGCATATAAATGTTAAAAAATTTAAATGTTGCGAGTTTACATTACATTCAGGGTCCAATTTCTCGCACTGACTGAAAGCTTGATTTTGAAATAATAGATCAAATGCCAATATCAGGTGAAAACAATGCCTGTCAATGTGAGGAATTCAATAGATGCCAAGTCGCCTTATTCCTTATTGCCTGGACAGTTCGCCTTGCACTATTTTGAACTCTAAACAACAACAAATAACTAATAACAAGTCAGTTACAAGTTCCTGTTACTCACAGACACCCCCCCCCCCCCCCAACCCCCAAATAAATAAATAAATTGTTAACTGAAATGTATCTATCAGTCTGCACCATTTGGAAAGTGTAAACTTTTTACGATAAGTATACACACCTTTGACTTTTTGACAGTTGTCGTTTTTGTGGCTCTCATTTCTTTTACTTTTTCAGCTTTCTGTTTAGTTGTTGTTGAAGTAGAGATAGTCTCAAGTTGTCTGCTTGAAGCAGTGCCCTGCAAATTCAAGCATATACTTTAAAACCACTGAGTTAAATAAACCTTGTGTACACATGTTTTTAACCTGAGGTTGACTTTTTTTTTGGGGGGGGGGGGGGTGGGGGGGGGGGGAGAGGGGGGTGTGCAGTGGAGAACCCTGCTCATAAACAATTCCCCCCCAAATACGGCCAGGCAGCAGACACCCCCCCCCCCCACCCCTGATTTGGTCAGTTAGTCTACTATCCAGGAAGCACGATGACTCAGTTGGTAGAGGTGCAGGCTGCAGACTGAGAACGGTCCTCGGTTCGAATCCCACCTGCGGCACCCGCGTTGTTTCCTTGGGCAAGACACGTCATCCTCATTGCCTTCTTGGGGGCTTCCAACTTCCTCCACCTTTAAATCAGCTCGACACGATGTGACCCTGGCTGTTGAAAGTGTCGTAAAAACCCCAATAAATAAATAAATAAAACAGTCCACTATCCAGTCGTACATGCAAGCCAAAGGTAAGTCCATCTGCCCGAATAAAAATAAATAATATAATATGCATGAATTAAGCCACGCGAGCACATTTTTTGCTAAATCTTTTCACCATTCCGAGTGTTTTGGGGTACATTATGAGTTATAAAAGTGGTTCGGAAACATTTAAGATGGCTACTGGTATCGATATTGTTTGAGCTGAGATTACCCACAATATATGCCTTGTAGGATAAAATGTACTGGACATGCAATGAAGAAATGGGGTGAAGAAACAAAGGGTAGATGGCTGGGGTGGGAGGGGGGGGGCACGAAGGAGATGATAGGATGCTCATTGAAGAAATTGAAAAGGAGGAATTGAGGAATACCATTGAACACTATTAAACTACTAAATCTGTTATATGTTGGGAGGAGCGGAAGGGGTAGGGTACAGGGGGAATGGTGGCCTACTCTTATGAGAACCGTGACAAATCCAGCAACTGGTTGAATAGTTATTATTACTAGGCGGGGTGTACTGCGTCTAAAACAGAGACGGCAGTTTAAGTTGGACTCGATTTGAGGGTCCAAAATCAGTCCCTGTGTCCTTAGGATCACTCCTGCCGAATTTCATCCGAACCCATGCACCAGTTTGTACATCCATAGAGGATAAACAAACAAACAGACAGACTCGACTCCTTTCATAGTACCGACATAGATTATGAGACTCTTCTGGCTTCAAAACTAACTAACAAAAATGCCGCTCAGGATCACAGATCCAATGTCGAGTTGTGACCTTGACCTTTGACCTGGCGAGTCCAAGGTCAATAGGGTTCTTCCTCGCACCAAGGCCAACTCACCTATGAAGTTTCATGACTCTAGGTTGAACCACTATCAAGTTCTCATCCGGAAACCAATTGTTGCGATATACTATGTTCAAGGTCACTGTGACATTGACCTTTGACCTGGTGAGTCCAACATCAATAGGGTTCTTCCTCGCACCAAGGCCAACACGCCTGTAAAGTTTCATGGCTCTAGGTTGAACCACTATCAAGTTATCATCCGGAAACCAATTGTTGCGATATACTATGTTCAAGGTCACTGTGACCTTGACCTTTGACCTGGTGAGTCCAAGATCAATAGGGTTCTTCCTCGCACCAAGGCCAACATACCTATGAAGTTTCATGACTCTAGGTTGAACCACTATCAAGTTATCATCCGGAAACCAATTGTTGCGATATACTATGTTCAAGGTCACTGTGACCTTGACCTTTGACCTGGTGAGTCCAAGATCAATAGGGTTCTTTCTCGCACCAAGGCCAACACATCTATAAAGTTTCATGACTCTAGGTTGAACCACTATCAAGTTATCATCCGGAAACCAATTGTTGCGATATACTATGTTCAAGGTCACTGTGACCTTGACCTTTGACCTGGTGAGTCCAAGATCAATAGGGTTCTTCCTCGCACCAAGGCCAACACACCTATGAAGTTTCATGACTCTAGGTTGAACCACTATCAAGTTATCATCCGGAAACCAATTGTTGCGATATACTATGTTAAAGGTCACTGTGACCTTGACCTTTGACGTAGCGAGTCCAAAATCAATAGGGTTCTTCCCCTCACCAAGGCCAATCTACCTATGAAGTTTCATGAATGTGAGTTGAACCATTATCAAGTTATCATCCGGAAACCAATTGTTTAAGATTTACTATGTTCAAGGTCACTGTGACCTTGACCTTCGACGTAGCATGTCCAAAATCAATAGGGTTCTTCCTCCCACCAAGACCAACCTACGTATGAAGTTTAATGAATGTGAGTTGAACCACTATCAAGTTATCATCCGGAAACCAATTGTTTACGCCCGCCCGCCCGCCATTCACCAAACTATATGTCGAGTTTGACTTCGTCACAACTCGACTAAAAATTTGTGAGTTAGTGTTTTAGCTGAAATGAGTCAACTGCTATTTGGGCTAAGTAGACTTCTATAAGGGACGGGTGGGTCTCTGTTTTTAGCTGTGAGCATCGGTAAGGTCTACTAGGCTCAGTACAGGCCAAATTTATTTTTATATTTAATATTTTTTATACGGACTGGGACTGGCTGTCTCACTTCGAGTTACGATCAACGGAATCAACATTCGTGTGGACCAAATTGTATTCTGCTGCATTGAGCTAGCGTAATTTCTAGCAAGAGCTATAAATTTTAATAAATTTTTAAACGTGATGTACAAATGCTTACCTTGTTTTTATTGAGTTCTTTCTTTGCTTTTTCCATATCTTGCCATGTTCCCTCTGCCAGAACGGTTCCAGCCACAACGTCATTTCTGTGTCCCCCCAACTGTGCTCTAGTCACTGATGATCCAGTAACTATTCGTCCCTTGTCTTTTATTCGTCCTCTGGCTAGAACCATCACGTCCCCATCATCAAATTTAATTAAAAAATGACTGGATTCTTTGCCACATTTTCCAAAGTTGTGACGAATGATGAATGAATGAAAAGTTTCCGAATGAATAGCAATCTAGCCCTTATATAATAAGTATTGTGTTTTTTTTTAGAATTACAAAGCTTTGAAAAAAAACACATGTGCTAACTTAACACATTGAAGCTATTAGCAGGGTTTGCAAAACACGAAGCAACACAGCTTGGGCAAGCTTAACACCTCCTGAAGACCCGAGACACCAGCTGGACACACAGTCTGTTTTTAGAAGACCTGCCAACTCTGAGCTCAGCTTCTCATTTGAAGTCATTGGAGTTTTTGTACATGCAGAACTTGTCAATATGCCACTGTTAGCACTGTTCATTCATTTAGTATACTTGACAATGTTGTCCATATATTTAAGTCTTCTTCACTGAGAAAGGAATGCAGAAAACGACAGACTTCATTTTTCCCGTTATCAATAACAAGATTTCATTCTGTTCATCACAGGCATTTCAGTTCTTTCTCTCTCTCACTAGTTGCACAGAGTGGTATTTCGGTCCACATTTTGTGACATTTTAAATTAATTTCTAAAATATATATATATTTGACAAAATATAAATATTAGAAAATAATAATATCACAAAAGGTGGGCCGGAATGTGGCTCTTTACAAGAAAAGGACTGAAATGTCCATAATTCAACAGAGAGAGAGAGAGAGAGAGAGAGAGTGGGAGAGGGAGAGATTATTTGTATTTGTTATAATTTTTCGTGAAGAGCTTGTCCCGATAACAGACATCCACGGGTATAATTTTAGTTTCTAATAAACAGAACTAAATTTATATATAATTTCCATCCGGAAAAAATACTATTTTTTCTTCCTCCCAAAATATTATTTAGTTTAAACATTATTTATTTCAAGAGAAAATAATATAATATTAGTTGTTACAGACACTGATGTGGATTCGGCAGGAAGCTATATTTATGAACAGGACCAAAAAATTGTCACTGGGGTAGAAAAATAAGGACAAAGACTTATTCTCTTTTTCAACACCAATTTTTACAATCAACCGGGCCGAAATGACCGTCTTCTCTGAAACGATAGTATGTCACTTTCCACATTCGGGGGCCTCTCATTGATCGCACTTGGGAGCATAACGAGCTGAAGCTTTGGGACTCCTCCCTACCTCCACAAATTGTCTTCCCAGTTCGAAGCTTTTATCCGGATTGGGCTATTGAAATCCATCATCGAAATTTAAGCCTGCCCATTAAATATCCGAGTCTGGATTTAAAAAAAATCAAGGCCGCTATTTTAAATAGTGTAACTGCACCAAGGCATGACGTAAAATTTGTGAAAAAAAAAAACATCGGTATCTTTTAAAATTGCTTTATTCGTTGCGCGTATTGTAATCGAGCTTCCCATTTTTCGTGTCGGATCAAGTCGATTACAACTGTTCAACATGTGTGCATTGTATTTGCAGGAAGTGCGAACTGTATGCCCGCGTACAGGATGTATTACATGACTTTAGTGCGTGCATGATATTCTCGCGTGTACTTCACATATTGCGCGAAAAGCGGGACAGAACTTTTACTTTTAACTGTATAAATCATGTGCAGCTCTGAAGAACCACGATCTTTTAAGTTGGGCCATACAGAATATCGACATTGACGTAAGGTGACTAACCTTTGCATAAACCAAATGTACCTACCATTGTGTGTAAGTTTATGTCGTCTGAGTGATTCATTTGTCCTATAGGAATTGCTACAACCCTTTTCATCACACAAGAATGGTTTTTCACCTGTGTGCATTCTCAAATGTGCTTTCAAGTTTCCTAGAATGAGAAAACAAAGGTAATAAATAATGAACAGCAGACACTTGCCAAAAAGTTTCTTGAGTGACCAAAAAATTGTCATTTTTTACCTTCAAAACATAGCTTATGACACCTCATTGGAACAAGTTCAATGGATGCAAAAATTGAAAAGAAACTGAATGGCAATTTTTGGACCTTATATGGTCATTATGTTGGGTAAAGGGTTAGCTGGTCAGAAGTTAACCAAGCCCAACTTTGAACCTGTTGTTATAACGGGATTGTGCACTGCATATTTGCCTTGCATCAAACACTGAAACTGTCATTCAAAAGTATGTGAAATGAAAGTGTGAATGATACTGTAGCTTAACTTGACTGTGTGTTGTGTTTGATGAAAAGGATAAGGATCAATGTTTATGAAAGGATTATGAAATACGACAAGAATTGTGACAATTGAGAAAATGTTAATTTCTGTTCCCTGTATGCTATGTTTTCAATAAAAATACACTGTACTAAAGAATTGAGGGGTGGGTTAATGTGGCACTCACAGTTATACATTAATGTATGTCAACCAAAGTTACCAAGTTACACTGAAATTATTCCAAAACGAGTCATCCTTCCAAGTTACAATGAAATCCCTTCATAACTATACTGAGTCAAAAAAGAAAGTATAATAAGCTTTGAGGAGCAATTTTTTTAGTATTATCAACTTTAATCCCAAACAAATTATAGTAAATTCAGATTTCAAGTCAAGCTGTATGAATTTGCATAATTTCATGTTCTTACTGTTGCCAGCGTCATGTCAGGACATCGCAATTCAGACATGGGGTGAAATGAAAAGTTCACAAATGCAGTCAATAGCATGAATGTCCACCGTTTGCCTCTTGGATGGCAAGATATCAGCAGCGCATGGACCTGATAAGTCTCTGGATGTCACCCTGTGGTATTGCGTTCCACTCCTGCCTCAGAACATTACGTAAACCGCCTAACATCTGAAGATCATGAAGTCGTACCCAATGGTCCAATTGATCCCAAAGATGCTTGATTGGCAACAAATCTGGCAAAAATGGGGGCCAGGGAAGAATTTCGATGCTGCTCTTCTCCTCAAGAAAGTCACGACAGATGTGCGCCGTGTGACATAGGGCCTTGTCTTGCTGAATAACTGCAATCCGAAGATAGCGTTGAACGAGACAACAACAGCGCTAAGAATTTCGTCCCTATATCGTTGTCCATTCAGATTACCATCGATAAAGATCAACTGCATTCGATGGTGCAAGGAAATTCCTGCCCAAACCATTACACTACCCATGCCGAAACGGTCGCATTCCCACATGCATCAGGAAACTGTTTTCCTCATCGGCGACAGACTCTTGCCCTACCATCAGCGTGAGGTAGACAAAATCGTGATTCATCACTAAAAAAGAACTGTGATCCAACGCTGCTGAGTCCAGCGAATATGCTGACGTACCCATTCCATTCTGACGGTACGGTGACGTTGGGTAAGGATTGGTCCGTGGTATGGACGCCTACTTCAGATGCTGTGTTCAGCGAGTCTGTTGCAGACAGTTTGTGCATTGATTCTATTGTTAGTTCTACCAGGATTAATTGCTGCTGTCCCATCGCCAGAAGGAAGTGATCCCACAAATGAGACTTCCTAATGTGTCGGTCATGTGAAGGGGTCATAACTCTTGGTCGATATGAATGTGGTCAGTCAGCAGTAGATCCAGTGGTTCTACACCTTCCAATGAGATGGTAGATAGTGGCCACAGTGACTCCAAACTCAGCAGTGAGCTCATCTGGACATATCCCAGCCTCATGCATACCAATGGCACCAACCTCTGATTTTCGGTTAACCTTGGCATTTTTTAAAATGTCGGAAGTCAAAAACTAGCATGTTATCTCAATAACTCAGTCTCTCTAGCACAACATAACACAAAGAAAATTGTCGGTCACCCATTTAATTTGACATTCTCGGGTAGCACATGCTATTTTGAAATCTATAGCAAAATTGTATACAGTTGGGTGGACAACAACATGTCATTAAACTCTTTGCACAACTTCTTGTCCACAAACATGCAACATTAGAACTTTTATATTAAATCTTTTATGCTATTTTTTCACATTTGTTTCTATTATACTTTCTTTTTTGACTCAGAATATAATTTGTAGACTTCGCTAAATGAATCTTGGTCACATGATGGTTCGGCAGTCATAGTCATGACCAAAATAGGACAGTCTCATCTAGATATTCTACCAAGTTATCCCACTAAGTTACAATTCAATCCCTTTATAAAAAAAGAACTTGTAGACAGTACTAAATGAATGAATTTTTGGGGTTTGGGCTCTCGCATCTGTCACAGTTGACCAACCGTGACCAAAAGAAAACATTCTCATCCAGACATTATACCAAGTTAACCTACCAAATTACAATGAAATCCCTTCATAAATATGACCTCTAGACTGTGCTAAAGGTTTTCAGGCTTCAGGCCCCTGTAGCCGTCACAGTTGACCGATCGAGACCAAAAGGGGACGTTCTCATATAGACATTATACAGAGTCATCCTACCAAGTTACAATGAAATCCCTCCATAAATACGACCTGCAGACTGTGCTAAAGGTTTTTTTTATTTGGGGCCCGGGCAGCCATCAGGGTTGACATATCGTGGTCAAATGGAGAAGTTCTCATCTAGACATCATACGGAGTCATCCTACTAAGTTACAATGAAATCCCTCCACATTAAATATGACCTGTAGACTGTGCTAAAATTAATCAGCTTTCGGACTTGGGCAGCCGTCACGATTGACAGATCATGACCAAAAGGGGACGTTCTCATCTAGACATCATACAGAGTCATCCTACTAAGTTACAATGAAATCGCTTCATAAAAACAACCTGTAGACTGTGCTAAAGGTTTTCAGGTTTGGGGCTCGATCAGCTATCACAGTGGACCAATAATGACCAAAAGTGGACATTCTCATCCAGACATGACCTCAAACTTGCATATGATATTTTGTGATGCTCGGACAAGAACTGTGGGGTGTAGCCTGTGCTAAAGGAAAATGTGAACAGACTCACAGACTAACAGACTTCCACAAGCGTGATGGCAATAGTATATCTCGACTTTGTCAAGTTAAGCTAAAAATTGTTTCACTTGTTATATTTTTAACCAATAAAACTCTTCACTGACTAAAGCCAAATTCTTTTCATTCAAACTTTGAGGTGTAATAAATATGACAGAAACTCAAGAAAACAACCATTCAATAACGAATGAGTCATAATATAGAAAACATTAAAAATATTTGAGACATTTCAAACTGTTTTAAGCGATTGAAGAAAGAAATGAAAGTGTCAATGACACTGTAGCTCAACTTGTCAAGACATGTACATGAGTAGTATGTAACACAGCAATGACAAATATCTAGTTAATGACCTGATAACAAAGGTACATATAAAGTATTGTAACAGTCTGTACATAAATACTGGCCGTAGCCTGTAACAAATGTATAGGTAAAGTATTGTAATGGTGGGTGACAGTCAGATGCTAAACTAGAAAAGAAATCTTTGAGTCCCAGAGTGGGTCTGACTGAACCCCAAAATATTTATTCTCATAGCATAGTGATAACAAAGGCACCCCAAAACGCACTCATTCCTGTCCCAAGGTGAAAACAAAGGTACCCAAGAAGTTTCGTGAAGATCAGTTCATAAATACGAGCTGTATAGAAGTTGTGACAAAAAACTGATTGGACCTAATTTCGGTACAAAATGGCCACTGGCAGCCATCTTGAATTTCGGACCGCACTCAAAAACACTCGTTCTCGTCCCAAGGTGATAGCAGAGGTACCCAAGAAGTTTCGTGAAGATCGGCTGATAAATATAGCCTCTAGCCCGAGCCGTATTGACATGTGTACTTACTGTGTGTAAGTAGCACTGAGAAAATCAAAGTTCATCCAATTTGCATAATTTCCTCACAAGAAAAAAACCTGTATTGTATGTGATGTATCCCATGGTACTAAACATTCACACAAAAAATTATTCAAATCAGAGCTTTCATGTGGAAGTTCTGCGCAAAAATCTGATTGCCCCTAATTTTGAACAAAATGGCTGCCAGGCGGCCATCTTGAATTTTGGACCGGACCCCAAAACACTCGTTCTCGTCCCACGGTGATAACAAAGGTACCTAAGAAGTCTCGTAAAGATCGGTTCATATATGCGGCCTCTAGCCCGAGCCGTATTGGCATTTGCACTGACAGTGCTGAAAGTTACACTAAATAAATCAAAGTTAGTCTAATTTGCATAATTTAAGCACGAGAAAAAAACCCTTATGATATGAGATGTATCTCATGGTACTAAACATTCATACAAAAAATTATTCAAATCAGAGCTTTCATATGGAAGTTCTGTACAAAAAACAGATTTCTGCATCGTCGGTACAAAATGGCGGCTAGCAGCCATCTTGAATTTTGGACAACATCCAAAAACACTCGTTCTCGTCCCACAGTCATAACAAAGGTACACAAGAAGTTTCGGAAAGATTGGTTCATAAATACGGCCTCTAGCCCGAGCCGTATCCAATTGTTGACGTACGGACAGACGGACGCCGGGCCATGACAAAAGCTCAAATTTCGCTTCGCCAAAGTTGAGTTAAAAACAAAAGCCACCCTCCCTCTTAAAAATATCAGGGAAAACTGTCCGAGATACTACAATTTTTTTTCAAAAGCCTTTGACCCCATGCCAGATTGGAGAAACTCATATATCTTGTTGCAATAAGCTATGTTTTGGCAGTAAACAATGAAAGTGTCTTCTACTTATATTAGTTAAAGGGTTAATATGATACCTGGAGTTGGAAAACAAATTGAAAGAGTTCATGCTTCATTATTAAGCAAAGATGCACGAGTCTCTTACATCCATAGTCACCTCTAGTTACTCCCCCACCTTCTCACTGCATGTGTCCCCTTTCATGATCATCCAACATCTAGTGCAGTGTCCAAACTAATTTTCTGTGTTAACCCCTGTTGGTACAGTGCCAAATTATAGTTCAGAACTTAGAACTATTTTCATTGTATCCAATAATCCCGATTTCCTCTTAAAAAGTAATTGGCCTATCTGGACAGAATGTCAAACTTATTCCATTTGGCTCTGCAGCAGCATCTCATGTAGCAACTGACCAGGACTAATGGTAAAAAGTTAACTACAAACAGTGGTGGATCCAGGATTTAGGGTTGGTGGTGCAAGCACCATGTTTTGAATCATGGATCATCCATCCCAGAAAACAGCAAGTTAGAGACAAGAATGGGAGGGGTATGCCCTCTCCCAAAGAGGTCCTGATGGGTCCCTGGGGATAATTTTGAAATATGGGCGGTCTCAAGACTTAAAGTATGAAAAAGAGAGGCAAATTTACAAAAGTCCATACCACAGGAGATACCCACTATAGCGTGGGGTATGGTATATATACAAACCACACTTATATGTTTGGACAAGTTAATGATTATTGGACAAGAGTGAATGGCACAGGGATACCATGAGAGCCATTACATTTCACATCAGACATCGGAAATTATGAGCTCTGAAATTAATTTTCAAAAGTGTGTGTGCAGGTATCATTATATCTGGAGGATGGAAAATGTTCCAAGGATTTATATTTAAATACAGTGTGAACTGGTCTCTCTGTTTTAATTTCATACTTTTTAAATTGAAACTAAAGTAGAAGTCAGGTTGGATGCTGCAAACTATAAGAACCAGTCTAACAAGAGAACTTGAGTACACGAAGGGTACTTTTTATTGTGTTGCACTAGAGCTTTCTGGTAAAAATTACCATGTGCCCCTAAAACCCAGGTGATTGTGAGAAATACAGTTACGGGTGCTTAATAATATCCATATCATATGGACATCCACTACCAGATGTCCATGTGTTATTGGAGATAATACCATGTCCTCAGTGTTGGTGCTTGACTAAAAAAGCAAGAGGCTCCAAAGAGCCTGTAATCATTCACCTGGCAGAACTATACTACTCAAAGTTTGTTAAGCACCACACATTTGACACATCACTGTGAAATTTTCTTGTGACACATTTGCGATATTTTTGGTGGATATGATTGAAGAATGTATTGAGATGGTTCCCAGTGTTTACATTTGCTCTCTTGACAGGCAGACCTTTCAAGAAATCAATATTTCCTTGAATCTGAGAGGATATTTTGTGTCTTTTCACAGAGATATATCTGTCCAATTTTACACACCGACAGCCAGTAATTTCCGATGAATAAGACGTAAATAAGAGAAAATGGTTGTTCAACCGAAAAATAATTCGTAGTATACGTGACTTTCTATTCGCCCAGGGCGTTTCGTCCCAATAAAACTGTCAAGCCTCGGCATTTTCATTGGGACTAAATGTCCAGGGCGAATAGAAAGTGTGAGTAGGAAGGGTAGATTCGCACATAATTTAAAAATTCAATTTTAAATTAGGGGCAAAACAACACTTGTGAGATATTTTAGCAGACACAAGCTCAGCGCAAAAATCTCATTGCACATGCATGGTACAAATTTTGACATTTGCGGCCACTGTGAAAACGAATACTACAGTAGATTTGGGTTCGGTAAATCTCTACTTTAGAAAAACATTGCGGGTAAAATAGCTAGGATCTTACCAATTTTTTCCCGACAAACACAACGAATTTAAATCTGTGCAGAATTTCTGAACTCCTGATTCTCGCGGTTAAGTCGAAAAAAGACAGAGGCAAGTCTTCTTCTGTGTTCTCTGATTCCAACTGGTTAATCCCAGTCACATGAGGCCTCAGAGTGGTGGGATTCGTCTTCACAGCTGGAACAGGTTGCTGAGAGTTCTGGAAGTCTTTCCTGGTTCAAAGACTTTCTCTAATGATGTCACGCGAGTGGGATTATGTAGCAATTCTACAACAATACTCGATATTACTATTGTCTGATGTCTTTGATGTTGAAAAACTGCTTTGAAATCAATTACTCTCCAGGTGCTGCGACAGAACGGTGAAATGGATATGCGTTTTGTTTTCAATGAAATATGTGTACAGAAATCGGCAAAAGAAGTTTAGAAATGGCAATTCTACAAGCTATGAACTAAATGTATTCTTGGGGGACGGGCAGATCAATGCGAATTTCAAAAATTCTGTTAAGTCGGGAAGGTGTCCTAGCAGGGGAATGAGGGGGAATGTTTGAGGGCCACTGTACCAGTATAGCGGAAACCCTGGGAGCAAGTGCATTCAGCACAGCACAAAGCCGCTAATGTAAGCCTTAAAATTTCACGCTAAAAAAGCAAATCGATTCGCATAAATACTCACATGGAAAAAACGTGTGAATCTTAATCAGTATTGGCTGAAAATGGCCATGGAAAAAAGAATTGGGGCCATGAGAATACTTAAGGAAGAGAAGACAAGTATTTGTTTTTGAGGAAACTAGAAATACCAACATGTAAGAGTAGAGCTGTCTCGGTGTCGTTTTTTTCGGTGCGATTTTCGGTGTACAAGAACACTGAAAATCGAACCAAAGCAATTTTTAAAAAATCGCGAAAGTCTATGTTATACCCATAATGCAATTTTCTGTTGTTGTTGTGCCTTTGCAACATGGAGCGACGTGCCACTCGCATAAAAGAAAGTCAGCAAGTTACAATTTTTTCTCTCAATATTTTCATAATTCATAATAGACATCTAATTAACATACGAGTGTGTGGTCAATAGTCAATATGCACACTAATCAGGGCTTGCCTTTAGTCGGGGCCGATCGGCCCTGGCCCTGAGTAGAGCTGTAGGTTAACCGAAACCGAACCAAGGTTTTTTGTTCTTTTTAAAAACCGAAACCGTCGACATTCCGTAATCAAAGGTTTTTTTGTTTTTTATTAAAATACTCTCTTGCTGCAGAAATTCACAGAATATAGCCATCCCAGAGTAGTGAGAGTACCCAGACACTGCCAATGGCAGTGTCTGGGTACTCTCACTACTCTGGGATGGCTACATTCTGTGAATTTCCCAACATTTCAGCTTAGATGTGTTTGCAGCTTTCCTCAAGTTGCGCGTAGGTATCAGACCTCGAAAAATGGCCAAGCACAATAAAAGTTCTGTATATTTAGGTAATTATTATATTGGCCTTCCTGATTCTTCATGTAGTATAGCTTATTTCGGGCATTCACTGAGTTTCATTCAATTTCACTGCCATTCAGTTATGATTCCGGACAAATAGAATGAGTTTTATTGAATTTTATTTGGCCTCATGAACAAACCGAACCGAACCGAGGTTTTACTCAACCTGAAAAACCGAAACCGAACAAGAAATTTAAAAACCTACAGCTCTAGCCCCGAGAGGCCCCTTCTCAGGGCTTGTTTTTCGGCCCCGACATTTTTTTCTGTCTTGACTCCCGAAAACTCAGTGTTGGAAGGTTTGGGCAACAAAATTTTGCGAGATTAATTTTTCCATTCACATCTCATTCACGCAAGTGTGATTACAATAGAAGCAGCAAATAACAGATAAAATAATAATACAAACTGTTTTTGTCTGATTCGAATTAACATCCACCTAAATCCGCATGAAAACTGAGAAAATCCCAAGATTAAACAAAAAAAAACCAAACACATTTTCGAGACTTCAAAAGCACGCTTGTCAACTAATGGGGGAATTCCCTTCAATCCCACAATACTATGCGCGGGTACATCCGATCCTAACAGCTGAATAAATGCAACACAAGACACAGAAACTGCCATCAAAATAAATGTACGAAATAAAATAAAATGTGTACCTGTGTCTACGTGGAGAGGTGGGGGCCGGGGGGGGGGGGGGGGGGGGTGCATTCCATTTCTGAAATATCCAAAGCTGTGGGGAATTTTCATCGATTGAAATTATTTAAACGGTAAACTGAAATGGGTTTTTTTTTTCAATTTTTTTCTTTGAGACAACCCTTGCATCGAAAATACACACCCAACAATATGTACGAAACGTCCTAAAATTTTAACAACAAAAAATCCAAAATGTCATGTACGAAACGTCCACCACCCACATGATGGGTCCAAGTCGTTCCGTCCCTGGGACGATTCGACCCTTAACATAGTGGGACGTTTCGTCCTTGAAACAATAGCAAATCATTAAGATGATATGGGATGTTGGATTTTTTTCATGATGTAACAAGACATGATCACATCCTTAGAAATGGTTTGCCAAACCAGTTTTAATCATACGCATCAAATGTTCACATTAAGTTGTGGATTTGTTTTTGCCTAAAAAACATCTAGGTAGAAAAGAAACACATTCCACTGGAATGTATTTTTTATCTACCTAGATTTTTTTTTTCTAAGCAAAAGCAATCAACGAAGGTCGCCATTGGAAAGAATGTAACAACATAAAATTACCCCAAAAGGCCCCGACCTCAATATCTGGGAGACTTTTTTCAGTCCCCCAGCAGGCCCCAACCTCAACATCTAGGGGACTTTTTTTTAGGCAAGGCAAGCCCTGCACTTGATTGATAGTCGAGTGTCCCTGCTGCTAATTGAGCAAATCCCTCAGTCCCGATAATCTTCCAATTTGTATGCTGTTTTCTGTTCAATTACTGGACTTTTGTTTCAGGAGTTTGCAGCAGGAACACTCAACTGTCAATCGAGTGTGCATATTCAGCACGCGCTCTTATGTTAATTAGATGTTTACACGTGAAACCTAAACTAACATTGTGGATTTAACCCTTTACCCAACGCAGACGATGTAAAAATTTATTATTTTAAATATAATTTTGAAAAATTTTTCAAAACATTTCAACAAAACCATTATCATGTGACCCCCTCATTGGAACGAGCTCAACAAGCTTGTTCCAATGAGGGGTCACATGATATGGTTTTGTTGAAATATTTTGAAAAATTTAATTTTTTCAACTACTCAATTTGCATATGACACGGGCGGATGCGTTAGGTAAAGGGTTAAAGGCTCTTAATTTCATTACGTTGATTGATAGAATATTCAATACACATCATGACATGCATAGATGCATAGACATGCATAGATTATTAGATTAATGCCTGACGATCATAAATGTACTGTATTTTTTTCAACATTTTACAAAAAAGTGTTTTTATGGACTTGAAACGAGGCCCACTTTTCTCAAAACAGCGCTAAAAGTTACTAAAACCTCACTCGCGCACGATTTTCAAACTCGAAAGACTGAATGAGGCACATGTGTTATTAACATCGACATCGAGGTTTTTTGTCCAAAAAAATCGAAAATCGACATCGAAGTCAAATTTCAACACCGAGACAGCTCTATGTTAGAGTAGCCTGTTTTGTGTGCACTATTTTTCGGATAAGGTACTATCATGATGTCAGCTTGCTGTGATTGAACAGACAATCTCTTTGAAAGAACTGGGAAATACAGAGAATCCCTTGAAACTTCCAAGTTGTAAATCCTCCAAACAAAGTAATTGGTGAAAATGTCCACAAACTGCATGCTTACAATAATACAAGTGTCTTCTCACTTCAGCTTTGATGTAGTCAATATTTAATCACTTCTGTTCATAATAATGTCTGTTAAGACAAATCACTTTAACAGTTTGGAAACAAATGTTCCATGGTCTGTGAAGGTAGATTGGGAGGTAGTAAGAGCAAAGACCGAACTTTAAAACAACATATCACTATTAGCGAGTTTGTGTTGTCAGTGTTGAACAAGGAAATATTAAAATCTTTTAGTAAATTTTGTTTCTTAACATACCTACCACAATTGTTTACAATTGACTGCAACGTAAGTGGAAGCCCTACTTCGGAACTAACTCAAGCTAATAAACTTTTCCAAACGAGTTGGAAAAGTGGACGAGTTCAAAAGCACGAAAAAAAGATCAAAAAGGGGTACATTACAGGTACTCTCTCTGCACACCTCTTGCATTTACCGAGCGCATGCGCAACAACCGTGACATCAATTCCGAATTTCCGCCAACGAGAAGTTTGTGATTTAGCGGGGAGGCAATGAAATCAAAGATATCCCCAAGGCGGGTGGGCCTCCGGTAAACAATTGTGGTAGGTATGTTAAGAGACAAAATTTACTAAAATTTTTTAATTTCTTCTCAACCTACTCACAACTGTTTACAATTGGCTGAATAAACAATAGGAGGAGGTGAATCACATAACCAATACCAACTAGCGCAGCAGAAAGAAATGCAAGGAGGGCAGAGAATGACAGCGAAACCTGTAAAAGAAGGAAGAATGAAGCACCTGAAAAGAACAAGGCTGAGAGATGCACAAACCTGAAAATACATATTAATGAGGGCGCACAACAGCCTGAGCAGCAACAAGAAGGTCGAAAGAAAAAAGGTCCTCAGATTGCTGCTGTAGGTTGCAAAGAAAACAGGAGGAGAAAATATATTCCTCCAGTAAGCCGCATTCATAACATCCCTGAGCGAAACAGAATTGGAGAACACCCAGGATGTAGAAATGGCACGAACCTCATGGGCATTAAACTGATTCGAAACAAGATCCAAAGCAAACAAACTGGAATAAGCCAGCTTGATTGCAAGACAGATCCATCTAGAAATAGAATGGGAAGAGATAGACTGCCTTCCAGGAATGAGAGACAGAAAAAATCACTTCCGACCCCTCCGAATGAACCGTGCGCGATTAATATAAGTCTTGATTGGACGAACAGGACAAAGAGGTGCCATCGACAGCAGGGAAAGCCCGAATGCAGATGGGAGGCGGTACCGAATCAGGAAGTTGATTCTTGGCCAGAAAAGAGCAATCAGTAGTGAAGGTTGCACTGTCAGCCTCATTTCTGAAGATAGCTGAATCAACATGAAGCTCACTCACACGTCGGGCCGAAGCAAAAGCTAGAAGGAAAGCAGTCTTATATGTGAGAAAATGCATATCGGTCTCAGATAAAGGCTCGAACGGCGCCCCCTCCAAACAATGCAACACCCATACCAAGTTCCATTTGGGTGTAAGACGCAAAACTTGACGCCTCTTCAGAGAAAAGTGTCGAATCAGTTCGGAGAGAAAGATGCACCGCTTTCCCTCATAGGAGAAAGTATCTGACAGCATAGACCGATAGCCCTTAATAGTTAACAGACTGGAGGCCCTTGGAGTCAAAAAGGTATACCAGAAAATCCGCAATTTGAGCGATTGACGGATTACGGTAATCCACGTGTTGAGCTATACACCAATGGCAGAAAACTTTCCACTTAGCAGCATAAGTCATGCCAGTGGAATATCGCCGTGATGCAGAAATGCACTCCACTGCTCGTCTCGAAAAACCTCTACGTCGGAGACAGGACCTGATAAAATACAGGCATGAAGGGACAGGCTCGCCAGATTCTTGTGATACTTCCTGGACTGACCCTGGGAAAGAAGATCGCAGCGTAGAAGTAGACGAATTGGCCAATCTGCCAACAGAGGCCGCAGCAGATTGATCCACACCCTCTGTGGAGACAGGGGTGCGATCAGAATGACATGCAACTGGAAGCGCGAATCTTCGCCAACACCTAAGGAAGAAGCGGTACAGGAGGGAAGGCATAGCCGATCCAACCCGTCCAGTCCAGAGACAGAGCGTCTACCGCAAAGGCTAGTGATTCCGGACAAGGGGAGACAAAGGTCTCCACCTGATGATTCCAGCGAGTGGCGAAAAGGTCGACCTGAGGATGACCCACCGCTCGCAAATCGTCTGTAACACTGACCGATGCAGCATCCATTTGGTGGGAAGGACACTGTCCCGTCGGGACAGGAAGTCTGCTGGGACGTTGAGACGTCCGGGAATGTGCCGAATGGCCACCCAAGCGTTGACATCTGCGCTAACAGAAGAAGATCCCGAGAGAGCCGATACATGGCAGTCGAATGTGTGCCACCTTGATTCCGTATGTAGGCCACCACTGTCGAATAGTCCGAAAGAAGCAGAAATGTGTGGTCCGACGGGCGAGAGATCCATTGTTGAAAACTCAACAGAAGTGCAAGGAGCTCCTTCTGATTGATATGAAGGGCCATCTGCTCACTGTCCCACTTGCTGTGAGTAGAGAGACCGAGAGGATCCAATGTTGCGCCCCAGCCCCGACTGCTGGAATCCGCAGTAAGTATGCGATCGGTCGAAGGAAGATCCAATGGAACACCCTGAGTCAACCAGGGAACATCGGCCCAAGGGCTGAGGTGACAAAGCAAGGACTGAGGAATAGGAAGTTCTAGGTCCAGCGGATCCACATTCGGATTAGGGCAGGTTCCATGTCAAGGCGGAAAGGATCACCGCCCGAGCATTGGGAACCGACACCACATAGTGAAAAGTGTCAAAATCCATTCCCAAATGATGATATTGCTGAGAAGGAAGGAGATCCGACTTCTCGCAATTGACTCTGAAACCCACCAATGCCAGCAGGTCAAGCAACCGTCGGACATCGGACTCCAGGACTGCAGCGTTGTGGTGCCGCTAGGGAATGTTGTCCAGGTATGCCAACGAAGTAACAGCCGACTGAGTATGGTGAAAAGCAACACATGTGACATCAGTCAGGTGAAGGCCAAAGTAGCCAGGTTCAAACCGAACGGGAGAGCTTTGAATTGAAAGACATGATCACGAAACGAGAGCCGAAGGTATTTCCGTGACGCCAGGTGAATGGGTACATGGAAATAGGCATCCTTCAGGTTGATACTGGCTGCAAAATCACCATGATGAATCGACGGCCGAACCAACCTGAAAGTCTCCATGCTGAAACGAGGTGCTATGATGGATTCGTTCAGGATACTCTGATCGATCACAGGACGAAACTGGCTGTTTTTCTTCGGCACCAAGAAAAGTCTCAAGTAGAACCCCGGTGAAAGGGTGTTGGAGAGACGATTGTCGATCTCCTGCACCAGAAGGTCCCGATACTGAGGATCGGAAGGGACCTGAGTCGGGAGGGGCACCCGAGATAAACGGGGATGCCGACGGAAAGACAGTCGCAGACCTGATTGGATGACATCGAGGACCCAAGGGTCCGACGTTATCTCTGTCCAACGGTCGAAAAACAGCAACAGCCTTCCCCCGACTGGAGGCGAATCGAGGTGAGAACCTTCATTTGCATTCTCGATGAGGCCCCCGAGAGGAGAAACCACGCCCTCGGAAAGCAACTGAGTCCTGAGACTTTCCTCCCCTTGGCTTGGCCACGTTGGCACTTCTTCTGAGAAGGAGCGGACGGAGCCGAAGGCGTGGCCAACATAGCTGAGCACTTAGCGGGCCTGGAACGACTACCACCCGCAGCAGCAGGTTGGTCCAGCTGCCGTAACAAAAGCTGGTCCTTCGAATGACAAAGAAGCTCACCACAGACAGCTCCCACGGAACCATGGAACAGCTGAGGTCCAACCAAAGAGGCAGACCTCAGAACAGCACGCTGTTCAGAAAGAAGGGATGGATAAGTATCCAACACTGCATCCCGGCGTGCAAGCTCCAAATTAACCATGTTGCAGGCGTGAGCGTGTGTCAGGTTCATAAGAGCCTGCGACAAAACACACAAAGGCGTCTGAGCATCATCAAACTCTCCTGGCACAAAATTGGCAGCCAGGGCAGCGACGACATGGTCCGCGAGAGATAACATGCCCAGCATCTCTCGGGAAAGGCCCACCATAGATTCAACGACCGACATTGGGAGAACTGCCGACTTAGGCTTAGTCAACCTGAGAGAAGAAGAATCTTCATCCACAGTAGTCATCCCTTGGAAGACTGGTGGACAGACGGATTCGTACACACGAAACCACGATGAAGCCAGAAAAGCATCAGATCATGAAAAGAAAGAACCCTTCAGGGCCTTGGAATGCATTTTGGCGTCCAGGCCCTGAAAGGACTCGACTTAAGCCGGACGGTCACTGATGGCTGGTCTGGAGGCTGAATGTCTGGCAATAAGCCAGAGACAAAATCTAAAGCCTGCCCCAAGACTGACGAGGGGGGCCCGTCGCCTTCAAGCAATTCATCATTCTCTGTGGCAGAAGAGACACAGCTCAACTCGGGCTGACCAGCGGAAACCTCCTGTGAATGCTGAACAGCATCCAAACGGCCAGGTGGGGAATCTCTCCGACCGACAAAAGGTGGTTGTGCTTCAGGAGGCACAGGGAAGCCAACTTGAGGGTTGCTAGAAAGCAACCTGGTGAGTGTCAGAACGGCCTGCCTCAGCTCACCCTGAGAATCTGTCGTAGCAGCCACACGCGATGGAGTGTCTTCCCAATGGACCCTTCTAGAAGAAGAACCCAAATCCTCAGAAGGGACGGGGGTACTACGGTGCCGTATCTAGCGTGTCATTTGTCATGACGCATGGCTTTTTTTTGGCACAACTGAATCTTGATCTGCCCCCGTCTTTCAACACCTGTTGTTATACATCGTTTGTTGTCATATCTGATCGACTCACATTGAAATGTGTATAAATTGAGCAATCAAATATCAGTCTTAACGCCGGGTCACCATTTTCTGGGCGGGCAACCAGATCTCAAAAGAAACCTGCCCAACGCAGTCCCCACTTCAGGCATCCCAGCACCGCCAACAGTTGCGGAGGAACTTGCTACCGAAATAGGCTGCCCCACATCCTGCGTGACAGAGTCACCACGTGCAAATATCCGAAGAGGCACGGCTACCTTTGCTTCGAGAACGAGGGGTTCTAGCTCTGGTTAGAACCACCTTGTTAACAGAAGCCCAGAACTTGGAAGACCAAACCCCACAAACACCAAAGGGATGGGCCTGAGAACAGTTGTTGCAAGTGGCACAAGTACTGTGAACATCATCTACAAGTTTCACCTGCATACAAGGACAAGAAATAGTTTTAGGCATTTTAGGCATTGTCCGAAAAGGTGACAAAAGAATTTCTAGTGGGAAAAATCACCCAAAAAATCCAAAGAATCAAGCTTCCCACCGACGGAAAACCGATCAACGCGGGTCGCGTTTTCACGGACAGAAAAAGCAATTTATGAAAAGAGAACACAAGCGAAAATGGCCATTAAATATAATAAAACACAATCAATTTTGAGCTTGACTAAAGGATACAATCCTCTTTGCACAAATAACAATAATCGTAGCGAAAGTTAAAAAATTTATAGTAATTTATATATTTTTTATACTTACTAATGACCCAGACATAGCTGGTGCTAACTCTTAAAAATCTAGGGCCAAACACAAATTTTGCCCCCCAATCCCCAAAATTTGCATCTAAAACTAAAAGAAATCATGTCCTGAAGGACCTCCATACTTTGCCCCTACTGCGCATGCGCAGTGTCAAGGACGTTCCGAAATTGGCGCCAATTACCATTCTTGCAAGCAGTGCCTGGTCAGCGCTATGTTCTCAGCGGGGAGGTATGAGTTCCCAACTCCTGGGAGGGCCATCCCCGTCTGGGTCATTGGTAAGTATAAAAAATATATAAATTACTATAAATTTTTTAACATTTTTATACTGTACCAATGACCCAGACATAGCTGAATAGTAAAAAGGCTGGAGGGCCTAGGACATAGAGGAAAATCCAATAAGCTCAACTATATAATATAGAGTCAACCCCTCAAGGAGAAAAGGGGTATTAGGCTTTACATGTATCTTTCTTATTTTATGATAAATTAGAAAGATACAATACCCTTCATAATTGAGCACAATAACATTCATGTTCTCTATTAACATCCAGTATAACCCTTTATACTAATTATTTTTAAAGTAAGCCAATAAATAAAGTTAGTCCAGAGAATTGAGACTCTTTATATTCTTTAAAAGTGTCCGAGGATTGTATATTAACGCCCGTTTGACACTTGACATATACAAATGCTTCACACCGAGCTACACTTTAAAAACATGACATGAATGAATTTTTAACATTAATATTACACTTTAAAACCATCCCGGAAACGACTCAGAAATACTGACTTCGGAGGAGGAATTCCCTTGCTTTTCACTATAAAGCAGGTGACCTAAGGGAACACCCTCCCCCCCCCTTCCCCTTGCCCTGGGTCAAATAGCCCAGAGCGAAGAGGGCAGCCGGACGGAGTCACTGCCGGAACAGAAAGCCTGCATAACTATAGTTGAAACTGTTTAGTGGACGACATTCTGAGCAACAGATAACGGACCTAAACAATGCAGGTCTCCAGAAATGGACTCAATATTTCTGAGATAAAAATTCGTGAATGTGGATGGCTGAGACCAATAAGCAGCCTTCATTAAATCTGTAATAGCAATACTATTTGCGTGAGCCCAAGATGTAGAAAGAGCTCTTACTTCATGAGCCGAAATCTTAAGCACAGACTGCTGAGAAGAAGATAAATTTTCATAAGCAGTACGGATAGTTAATTGAATCCATCTAGCAATAGAATGGACCGAAATGTCCTTTCTATTAGGCATCAGAGACAGAAAGAAATGTTTTCGTCCCTTTCTGATAAACTGAGATCTCTGTTTATAAATACGTAACGCTCTAACAGGACAGAGTAAAGGCCTAAGGGCCTTAATAACAATAGGTTCCGGATATTTATTAGGAGCCTGATTCTTAGCTAAAAATCCCACATTAGTAGTGAAGGTGATAGTGTTCCCGACACTACGATAGTGAGAATCATCCACCGACAGTGCATGAAGCTCACTGACTCTTCTAGCAGAAGAGAAAGCTCAGAGAAAAGCTGTCTTATAAGACAAAAATTTGAAATCTACTGTCCCAAGAGGTTCAAATGGCTTTTCCTTCAGTTTAAGAAGAACCCAAGCTAAATTCCACTTAGGAATTATCCTAAGAGTTCTGGGTCTATTTATCGAGAAGTTTCTAACCAACTTAGATAAAGAGACATTAGATCCAATTTGTAAACTATCATGATGTGCCTAGGTATCAGATAACATAGACCTATAACCCTTAATAGTAACAGGCTGCAGTTTGATTTCGTCAAACAAGTATACTAGAAAAATTGCAATGTCTGGTATGGAGGGATCAAAAATATCAACAGAATGATCCCTACACCAACGACGAAAGACCTTCCACTTAGCCGCATAGTTTAGCGAAGAGGAGGTCCTCCTACAGTTAGAAATCACGTCCACTGCTCGTCCTGTAAAGTGCTTGCCATGCAAGAAGGACCGCACAACGGAAAAACGTGAAGGTTGAGACCTTGCTGGTTGTGATGAAGTTGACGCGGTTTCCCCTGCGAAAGAAGATCCTCCCGTGGAGGAAGCTTTCGCGGTAGGTCCCACAACAGACACCTGAGTAGATTTATCCATGGTCTCTGTGGAGACAGAGATGCTACCAACAGAATCTTGCATTGAGATTGTTTTATTTTTAGCAATACTTGCTGAATCAACGGCGTTGAGGATAAGCATATCCTATCATTCCGTCCCAAGGGATCGACAGAGCGTCTACTGCAAATGCTCTTGGGTCCGGACACGGAGACACATACGTCTGCAACTGATTGTTGAGATATGTCGCAAATAAGTCTATCATTGGACGTTCCCATTGGTAGCAAATCTGATTGAATACTTGTTTGTTGAGAGTCCACTCCGATGGCAACAAGCGACCCTTTCGTGAAAGGGAGTCTGCTAGTACATTCAGACGACCCGGTATATGACGGACCGAAAGTAGAACTTGATGTTCTAGAGCAAACAGAAGGATTCTTTCCATTAGATTGAATAACGGAACTGAATGAGTGCCTCCCTGGTTCCGTATATACGCCACTACTGTCGTATTGTCAGACAGGATTTGGACATGAGCTTTGTGAATAATGTCCATCCAATGACGTAACGCAAGCCAAATTGACATCATTTCCTTGATGTTTATGTGCTTGCCTAGGAATTGTGGATCCCAAAGACCCTGGCATCTCGAATCCGTTGGGATCAATGATGCACCCCAACCTGTTTGACTGGCATCCGTCATAATGGTAAAACTCGGATCCGGCAACTGCAGCGGAACTCCCTGAGTTAACCACTGAATGTTTGCCCAAGTCTGAATCTCTCGTTTCACTTGATCTGACAAGAGAACGTCTATGTCGAGCGAATGAATTTTCACACTCCAATTCTGAGTCAAGAAAATTTGGAGAGGACGAGTGCGTAACCGCCCCATCGGAATGAGATCCGCAGCGGCTACGCACAGACCTATCAGTCTCATGAACTCCCTCGCTGTGACTTTGTCTGCGTGAAGACAATAGCGAGCGTAACAACTGACTAATTTCGCTCTGGTTAACGGCAGACGAACGAGATTGTTGTGCGTCTCGAAGCTCATTCCCAGATGTGTGAATGACTTGGACGGCACCAGATCCGACTTCTCCTCGTTTATTATAAAACCGAGACGTCGGAGCAATAGAAGCTTCCGACCGGTTATCCCGGCCCGAAGGCCCGAAGGACGTCCTGCACGCGAGTCGCTGCCTTTACGGTCTCTTGAATAAGACCAAGAGGATGCACCGGAACCTCTATAGGAACCTCTCTTGGGCACATTAGACCCAGAAGTGCCTGTCTTACTCTTATCTGCCGTGTCCGACTTCTTAGAAGCGGATTTAAACAGCAGAGAATCCGAAGCTTTCTTAGTAATTTTATCGTAAATTGCAGAAAGCTTGCCGTCGAAGAGAAGTTCTCCGGAGACCGAAGCGACTCTGAGAGAGTTCTTCACCTTACTATCCACGAGTGTGGATGTAGCTAGGGCTGCGTCACGTCTAACCAACTCCAGGTTTGCCACTGAAAGGGCGGAGTTACACGTGGAATAAGCTACTGCCCTTGAAAGAAGTCTTAAAGAGGATTGTATATCCTGGAATTCTTTCCCTTGAAGACGCAGTGATAACGCCTTTGTAAGGTGGTCTGCGTAAGATAAAGCATCTAAACTGGCTGTGTTAGACGAAATAGTCATCTCCAACACCGCGGTTGGAATAGACGTAGACGACGGTAATGATAATTCTAAGTCTTCCGCCTCGTCATCCATACGCAGAGGAACTCTCGGGATACCCTGTCCTGCCGTATCGAATTTATTCCTTGCATTAATGAAAGGCAGGTTAAGAGCATTGGCGGACAAGAAACCCGCTTTTCCTGTTTTGGAAGCAAGCTTGAATATAGCGTCGTTCAATAATTCAAATGTTTTTGTGACATTATTGGACTGAGACGGAAACTCAGGAGCGATGTCCCTGAACCACTCGAAGAAATCAGTGTCCAATGACGCTATAATTCTCTTGTCCGGTACCGCAGCAGTCTGGCCTGACGGAACAACCTGAGGAAGAAAGTGCCGGATGAAGTCCATGGCAGCTTTATGTTGTTCCGAAAGGGATAGCTCCAAGTCATCCGTATCCCTTTCACCATCCGGTCGGCCCTCATGATGCTCACGGTCGTCCGCACCCGGACGGAGCGTACTGACCCAGCGCCATCGGATAATTCCCAATCCGACACCGTTTCTGTCGGTTGCTGGGATGCTGCGATAAGTTGTGCTATTTGAGCAAGCACGTCCGACATCGAGGCCTGCGGAGGCGCAGTCTTTCGCTGCTTCGCCGAGGGCAGCTCCGCATCTAGTGACTCCCGCATACTCTTCCTATGCGAACGTCCGGAGTCAACCGGCCTCGTGCCCCTGGCTACCGGATGGCGTGACCTGGTCGCCGAAGAATCCCTGATCGGCGAAGCTGGTAGAATATCGGCGGTCACGTAGCCAAGGTGCGGTCGTGTGTGCTGGTGAGAGGAAGAAGCCTGAGCAGTCTCAGCAGACTGCCTATACAAGGGAGCGTCCCGAGCGACGGACGTGTGCTCCGCTAGCGACACATTTTGTACCACATCTGGTTCCAGATGTTGTTGTACGAGAGAGGGGCCTCTCTCGCTCACGGCCCGGCTGGACCTGGACGAGCTAGGGACCGGACTCGAAGGCTTCCTCCGATCTCTCCTACTATCCGCCGTCACTGGGTGTGCACCTTGAATGTTTATAGTGCTCGCATCACCCAACATTTCCTCCTGGACCGCATCGGATGAACCATTCGGTGAATGGACGCTACACCGGGCGAGCTAGCGGACGACAGCGCCGTCGATCCTACTAGGGACCTCTTAGGCAACTGTCGTATCTCCATGAGCACTTTTGCCGTTAGCTCTGCATTCAATTGTGACGACGGAAGCGCACTTGCGGAAGATAACATGGAAACATCACCCTGTTCTTGTTCCTCTGAAAAAGAAACTGATAGAGTAGAGTGACCCTGCGGAGAAAGAGCCGGCATAGCCCTTTCTCCACTAACAACATACCATGACACACGTTTCCAATGTTTGTCATCCCAATATTGACATATTGAACAGAAGTTAGTGCGAGTACACTGACTACAATTAATACAATGATCATGAAAGTCAGAGGAAGATTTCTTCCTATTACAATTTGAACAATATCCTTTCATTGTGAAAAGTCAACAAGTCCTAGTACTCGCACAAACGCCTAAACACAAAGATACATAATAACATGATCCATTAATATTGAAAAAACAATTGAAAATCAAAATAATTTTTGAAAAATATATTTTCAGCGAAGCCCAAGTTTCTGAAAAGTAATGTTGAGCCCCAATGGATCCCAAGGCTAAGTGTGGTCAAAAATTTTAAAATTATATTAAATAATTAATGCAACACTTACGGATAATAATAATGTATCTTATAGTGAGATAAACTACTTCAAAGGCAAACAGCCCCCCCTCAAAAGAGACTGTTGCCAATGTAAACAAACAGTGTAAAAACACCAGAAAACATGACTCCAGGCACTGACAATACTGGCCCGAAATCAGTCATCCAAATTATACACTATCTGATGCAAAACAGAGACTCCCAGGGGAGAATCTGCAGAACATCAGATGGTAGATGCAGAACACAACGTTTAAACACCCATGGGTGAAAACGTAAACATGGGGAAAATAACAGAATTCATTCTGTAACCAAGCTAATTCTCCCAAGAGAATTTAGAAATGATCTTTCTCAAAAATATGCCAAAAGCATGGGAGAATAGCAAGGGGGGACTTAGAAGACCAGGGGAGAGGAAACACTGAATAAGCAGTGCAACTTTATAGCAAGAATGACAACAACAGGCCCATGCCTCGAAAATAGGCAACTTAACATAATTTCATTAAAAAATTTTAAGTTACAGCCCTGATTATTTTCTGTCACTCCTTTTTCCTCTCCTCCTTCTATATCCTCCTTAGAATCACCATTTCTCCAATAATTATGTGTCTGGCATCCTTTAAACTGAGATTTACAAGCACAAAGATCAGTGAGATGTTGACTGATGAAGGGCCAAACAAAGAATGATAATTGGCGCCAATTTCGGAACGTCCTTGACACTGCGCATGCGCAGTAGGGGCAAAGTATGGAGGTCCTTCAGGACATGATTTCTTTTAGTTTTAGATGCAAATTTTGGGGATTGGGGGGCGAAATTTGTGTTTGGCCCTAGATTTTTAAGAGTTAGCACCAGCTATGTCTGGGTCATTGGTACAGTATAAAAATATCAAGTTGTTCTCGAAGAAAAGCAAGTTGTGAAACACGAGTCACAAAAATTCCGATCATGCACAATGGCGGAAAAAAAGGAATTGACGTCATGGTTGTTGCGCATGCGCTTGGTAAATGCAAGAGGTGTGCAGAGAGAGTACCTGTAATGTCGAGCGCCAGACTCGCTCGACCCCTGTTTTTCGTGCTTTTGCACTCTTCCACTTTTCCAACTCGTTTGGAAAAGTTTATTAGCTTGAGTTAGTTCCGAAGTAGGGCTTGCACTTACATTACAACCAGTTGTAAACAATTGTGAGTATGTTGAGAAGAAACATGTTATTGAACAATGTTCTGTAAAAATGTAATCAGTCATTACAGCCACATTTTGGAATAGAAGTGACTACAATTTTTAGAAAAAGCATTTTGAACTCGTAACCCATTTTTTCAGAACAATTGTTAGCATTTGCAAAATATTATGCGCAGAAGGAGACAAAAACATAAATTTTCTGGCTGTTCTGATACATGTGTATCCTCTCTTTTACTTAAATTATTTGGTTAATTTTATACTGCATACCTTTCTGTGTAAAAAGTTTGCCACAGTATGGACAAAGAGTGCGACCTTCCGAGTTCTTCTGGAGCTTCTGCATGATTTCTGACACTTTGTCTTTTAATACCTGTGTTTCAGTCAACAAGTTTACTGCTTCTGAATCATTGATATTACCTGTGAGGTATAAAAAGGTTAGGGATAATAATAAGGAAAAATTTGGATCTGTGAGACAGAATCAAACAAAACCAAAGCGTCATCAGAGATAACAAATCAGACATGTGAATCTCAGAAAAACTTTTCAGATAACTTGAGGGGGATTTTCAGGGAAACTGGATAAATTTCAGGAAAAAGTATGTGTGCAATCAATATACTCTGGAAAAGTAAAAAAATTCAGTTCTTGAATCACCATTGGCACCGGGTTGCAGCCAGTGGTTTAAAGACTAAAAAATTGCTGATTCCCTTTATGTCATGTTTAAAAATCATGGTTCGAATATCCTCACACCTCCCTCTTTTCAGGCCTGGTCGTTTGAAAAATTTGCGCGAGCAAAAAAATCGCTCTCGTGGCATATACATGCGTGAGCGAATCGCTCCCGCTACATAATTCTGGACGGTAAAGGCCCTCCATTCATGGGTGGGTTTGTGTTTGGTGTTTACAGTTACCGGTACTGAAGTTGAACTTCAAACATAGGCTGGTGCACGATACAGAAACAGAAAAAACAGGAAGTTGCTTCCAATATCATCATTCATGGCCAGAATTCCAATTAACAAAACGCTGACATACCTTGAATCCGCATTGTATGAAGTTGTTTGTGCTGTATAATTAATAATTCGCATTCAAATAGAAGGCTTCCATCGTAACATTTGCAATATCAACATGTATTTATTTATCCACGTGAGACAATTGTCACATTTGTGTTGAAAATTAATGTGGCATTGTGGGTCTTGACACTATCACATGATTACTAAATCAAGTTACTGTCCAATCAGACAACACAGATTTAAATTATTTGGCACCCGTTTGAAAGAAGCCGACTGATTAGTAGATTTGTTTTACTACAACCAATCACATTAGCGTAGTAGAAATTATGAGATTTAACATTTATGAATAAAAAATTTGGTTCATTTATTCTGTGGAACTGACAGAACAGTGATTACAGTATTAACACAGTACCAACAGGCTACAGCGATTTGAATAAGCACGTGCTTAAAACTGTTCAGAGACACAAAGGAGAATTCTGAAATAATCCACGCACTTGACGTCAGACGATAAACTTGTCAATTGCAGACATTTTCAACACCGGCAGTCAGGAATCCTTTGATGTGCGTCATTATTTGACACTGGAATTCAATTGTTATCCAAGTGTACAGACAGTGTTCCAGACAAAGAATATTATACTGACCCTGTTCAGTGCCATATGACTGATGCCGTGTTCCCTTCAACTCAATTATGGATACTTACCAGGATCGGGAATCGGCCATTTGCGCGAGCGATTTTTTCGCTTGCGTGGGGTCGACTTTACGCGAGCGATACGCGAGCAATTTTACCGCTCGCGCCAGAATGCCAGGCCTGTCTTTTCTTTTTCTTCTTCTAGCTCCCCCCCCCACCCCCACCCATAGCTACCACCACCTGTGGTTACAATTTGACCGAAGTGCACTAATCACATAATTCCCTTCTAGAATGGCCAATAAAGTGTAATTCCACTTTTAATGATGCAGGCAATTTAATCCAACTTTCCATTTTTAAGATGTTGTGTTTCTTAACATACTTAAATTTCTGTGATGGGACGTTTCGGCCTTTGGATGGGCCAAGATTTTTTCTCAGTCAGTAATCCATATTCGTGTAATAACCTGTGCAAATACCATTCAGAACTCTGCATGAATAGATGTCTCAACGATAACTCATAAAACAAAACAAAAATCAGTGTTCTTGACTATTCGAAAATATGTCTCAATATATAAGTACTAATATGTACAATTTTGCAGGATTTTTTGTCCAAAATTGAAAATTGATTCTCTTCTGGGAGGATGCAAACTACACTACATTTACAGGATTTCCCCAGACATTCCGGTAGAGGTAACATGTCTGCAAGCTCCCACCACCCGGCTTCCAACAAATGCAAAACCAGTTAAATAACCATTTTGAGCAAAATGAAAAAAGGATACCTTTTGGAAATTGTATGCATGACATTTTCTAAAAGCTTTTCAGAAAGAGCACTCCTGTATCCAAAATTTCAAATTTAATCTTGAATCAAGCCCCCCCCCCCCCCCCATACAAAATAAAATTCAAAGCCAGATATCAAAATAAATGGATATTTGGGGCTATTTGAATTTTATTTTGTGGGGGGATGGGGGCTTGATTCAAGATTAAATTTGAAATTTTGGATGCAGGGAGTGCTCTTTCTGAAAAGCTTTTAGGAAATGTCATGCATACAATTTCCAAAAGGTATCCTAAATTTTATGGAACTACAGACATGGCTTGAACAAACTTGAATCTTACCCCCCGAAGGATGCAGAATACCAAATATCAAAAGCATTCATCTGCTGGATCTGAAGAAGAAGATTTTTAAAGAAAATTCCTCATTTTGAACTAAGTTATCATTCGGGCTCCCATAGTGAGCCCAAATATGAACCCAGGGACTTGGCTTGAACAAACTTGAATCTTATCCCATAAGGATGCTGCATGCCAAATATCAAAACATTCCGACTGATGAATCTGAAGAAGATTTTTAAAGTAAAGAAAAATTCCTCATATTGACTAAGTTATAATTCGGGCTCCCACAGGGAGCCCAAATATGGACCCAGAGACTTGGCTTTAACAAACTTGAATCTCACCCCCCAAAGGATGCTACACACAACATATCAAAACATTTCGATTGCTGGATCTGAAGAAGAAGATTTTTAAAGAAAATTCCTCATTTCGAACTAAGTTACAATTCAAGCTCAAACAGTGAGCCCAAATGTGGACCTAGGAACATGGCTTGACCAAACTTGAATCTAAGGATGCTGCATACCAAATATCAAAAGCATTCATCTGCTGGATCTGAAGAAGAAGATTTTTAAAGAAAATTCCTCATTTTGAACTAAGTTATCATTCGGGCTCCCACAGTGAGCCCAAATATGAACCCAGGGACTTGGCTTGAACAAACTTGAATCTCACCCCCCCTAAGGATGCTGCATGCCAAATATCAAGATATTCTGACTGCTGAATCTGAAGATTTTTTAAGAAAAATTCCTCTTATTGATCAAGTTATAATTCGGGCTCCCACAGGGAGCCCAAATATGAACCTAGGGACATGGCTTGAACAAACTTGAATCTCACCCCACTAGCATGCTGCATACCCAATATCAAAAGATTCTGCCTGCTGGATCTGAAGAAGATTTTTTAAAGAAAATTCCGCATTTTGAACTAAGTTATAATTCAGGCTACCACAGTGATCCCAAATATGAACCCAGGGACTTGGCTTGAACAAACTTGAATCTCACCCCCCTAAGCATGCTGCATACCCAATATCAAAAGATTCTGCCTGCTGGATCTGGAGAAGATTTTTGAAGAAATTTGCCTGAAATGCACTAAGTTCGAATTCAGGCTTCTATATGAGCCCAAATGTGAATCCAGGGGGCCGATTTGAACAAACTTGAATCCGATCCACCCCACAATGTTGCATACCAAATATCAAAAGATTCTGCCTGCTGGATCTGGAGAAGAAGATCTTTTAAGAAATTTGCCTGAAATGCACGAAGTTAGAATTTGGGCTTCTATAGTGAGCCCAAATTGAATCCAGGGGGCCGATTTGAACAAACTTGAATCAGATCCACCCCATAATGCTGTATACCAAATATCAAATGATTCTGCCCACTTGTGCGGGAGAAGAAGATTTTTAGTAATTTCTCTAATATATATAGGGTGCTATCGGAGTCAAAACTATGGAGCCCCAAATAGACATGTCCATTTCATTGTTTGTTTGTTTGTTTGTTGGTGGTTAACGTCACATATTTATGCACCATGGCTAATCGTGACACAACATGGAGATGAAGTCAAGTTTAGTCAATCGTTGATCAACATGTTGCCCATTTTAGAGGACTTTCACCCCAAGCATTGGTGACTGGGTCCTATTTTACTAGTAAAGCGGAACTGGTTTACCACAGTAAACAAGTGCTGCTTACTTCCCAGGGTTCCCACGGGGAGTCCATTTCATTTGAACAATCTTGAATTGACATATGGTAATGAACATCCATACCAAGTTTTGAGCAAATCGACCTAGCGGTTTCAGAGGTGAAGTCGTTTGAAAAATGTTCACGACGATGGACGACAAGTGATAGTTTAGCTACCTTCGGTGAGCTAAAAAGGGCAGATTGCCACCATTCCCCTACATTGCTGACATAAAGCAAATATCAAGAACATGGTTTACTTTCGCCTCCCCTGAAACTCCTATTTGACCTATCACAAGGCTCCGTTTTGGGCCCTGTCCTGTGCACAGTGTACACCCAGCCCCTCTCATGCATAATCAGTCAGGAAAGTTGTAACCATCACAAATACTTCGATGATACTCAACTTTTCAAACCATCCACACCCACTAATTCTGATGATTCATTGTAGACTGTAGAAAAATGAATTGAATCTTGTGACAAGAAAAGGGTTGAAATTTAATGATAATAAGAGTGAAGCTGCTTCAAATGGCACACTCACAAAAGTTGATACCTAGTGTGACCATTAATTAGGAGAAGGCAGTATTGTCCCTTTCAAGTGCTGTGTCAAGAATCTGACAGCTTACAGTGACTCAACTCTAAATGAATAAGCTAGTTTCCTACATGTACCACACCCGACCATTTAAATTATGAAGAATGAGATCAGTTCATCACCTTCAAATGGTACATGCAACAACACAACTTGTCTGTTTTTTTTATCTCATCAAAACTGGACTACTGTAATTCTTTACTGACTGGCTTGTCTGAATGAAAGTGTCAATGACACTGTAGCTTAACTTGACTGTGTGCAGTGTTTGATGAAAAGGGTAATGTTCAATGTTTATGAAATAAGACAAGAATTGTGATAATTGAGAATATGTTAATTTCTGTTCCCTGTATGCTATGTTTTCAATAAGAATAATTTGAATGTAGACTGTACTAAAGAATTAAGACCTTAACAGTTAACGTACATCAACCAAAGTTAACAAGTTACAGTAAAGTCACTCCAAAACGAGTCATCCTATCAGGTTACAATGAAATCCCTTCTTAAATATAACTTGCAGACTTTGTTAAAGGATGCTGCACACCAAATATCAAAACATTCTCGGAAGGAGATTTTTAAAGAAAATCCCTCATTACACAGTGAGCCCAAATATGGACCTAGGGACATGGCTTGAACAAACTTGAATCTTACCCCCCTAAGGATGCTGCATACCAAATATCAAAAGCATTCATCTGCTGGATCTGAAGATTTTTTAAGAAAAATTCCTCTTATTGACCAAGTTATAATTCGGGCTCCCACAGGGAGTCCAAATATGGACCCAGGGACTTGGCTTTAACAAACTTGAATCTCACTCCCCTAAGGATGCTACACACCACATATCAAAACATTCCGAGTGCTGGATCTGAAGAAGAAGATTTTTAAAGAAAATTCCTCATTTTGAACTAAGTTATCATTCGGGCTCCCACAGTGAGCCCAAATTTGGACCTAGTGACATGGCTTGAGCAAACTTGAATCTCACCCCCCTAAGGATGCTGCATACCAAATATCAAAACATTCCGACTGCTGGATCTGAGGAAGAAGATTTTTAAAGAAAATTCCTCATTTTGAACTAAGTTATAATTCGGGCTACCACAGTGAGCCCAAATATGAACCCAGGGACTTGGCTCGAACAAACTTGAATCTCACCCCCTAAGCATGCTGCATACCTAATATCAAACAGGAGGCCCCAGGGGGCCTGGGGGCGCTCACCTGACATGGTAGCCTAAATATCAACCCAGAGAATTGATTTCATTCAACAAGTTGCATCTGCTCTTCCTAAGAAAAGCTTATACCAAATATCCAAAGATTCTGACCAGTGGATCTAAAAAAAAGGATTTTTAAAGAATATTCCTCATATTGAACTAAGTTATAATTCGGGCTCCCACAGGGAGCCCATATATGAACCCAGGGACTTGGCTTTAACAAATTTGAATCTCACCCCCCTAAGGATGCTGCATACCAAATATCAAAACATTCTGACTGCTGGATCTGAATAAGAAGATTTTTAAAGAAAATTCCTCATTTTGAACTAAGTTATCATTCGGGCACCTACAGTGAGCCCAAATATGGACCTAGGGACATGGCTTGAACAAATTTGAATATCACCCCCCTAAGGATACTGCATACCAAATATCAAAACATTCCGACTGCTGGATCTGAAGAAGATTTTTAAAGAAAATTCCACATTTTGAACTAAGTTATAATTCAGGCTACCACAGTGAGCCCAAATATAAACCCAGGGACTTGGCTTGAACAAACTTGAATCTCCCCCCCCCCCCCCCCCCCCCCCCCCCCCCCCCCCCCAAGCATGGTGCATACCCAATATCAAAAGATTCTGCCTGCTGGATCTTGAAAAGAAGATTTTCAAAGAAATTTGCCTGAAATGCACTAAGTTCACATTTGGGCTCCTATACTGAGCCCAAATATAAACCCAGGGGGCCGATTTGAACAAACTTGAATCAGATCCACCCCCACAATGTTGCATACCAAATATTAAAAGATTCTGCCTGCTGGATCTGGAGAAGAAGATTTTTCAAGAAATTTACCTGAAATGCACTAAGTTCGAATTCGGGCTTCTATAGTGAGCCCAAATATGAATCCAGGGGGCTGATTTGAACAAGCTTGAATCAGATCCACCCCATAATGTTGCATACCAAATATCAAAAGATTCTGCCTGCTGGATCTGGAGAAGATTTTTTAAGAAATTTGCCTGAAATGCACGAAGTTCGAAATCGGGCTCCTATACTGAGCCCAAATATGAACCCAGGGGGCCGATTTGAACAAACTTGAATCAGATTCACCCTACAATGTTGCATACCAAATATCAAAAGATTCTGCCTGCTGGATCTGGAGAAGATTTTTGAAGAAATTTGCCTGAAATGCACCAAGTTCGAAATCGGGCTCCTATACTGAGCCCAAATATGAACCCAGGGGGCCGATTTGAACAAACTTGAATCAGATTCACCCAACAATGTTGCATACCAAATATCAAAAGATTCTGCCTGCTGGATCTGGAGAAGAAGATTTTTTAATGTTTTTCCCATTGCCTACAGTGTTAAAAAGTGCTGACTCAGCACTTTTTCAAAGTCCTGAAAAAAGTACCTTGTGATCAAACCGATAGGGATTTTTTTTAACCATTCTATTCTAGTGTTGTACGGTTTACTGGTTTTATAAGTCGGTTTCGGTTTTGCTTGAAAACCGAAACCACGTAACTGGTAAATGAGTACGGTTTCGGTTTTTCCTAAAATGTCGGGAAGAGATGTTTTCATTATTCAGTTTGCACTAACAATGTCTGAAATGTCAAGCTTTGTCAGGAAATAAGCAATGCATGCCACATTCTGGGTGTAAAGGGGATCACTGCAGCATGTCCAAATCACTCGAGAATGATGTATGACAAGTTGTCAATCACACATCGTTGACATAAAAATGGGTTGTGTTTTCTGTGAGAATGACAAAACAGACAGCCAACACGCCTACATTTCACTGATTACAGGAAATACCTTGCGCAATTGGCTTCGTTTTTGAACAGGTTTGTCTGACATAGTCAATCAGTTTAATTACAATTACTTATCTACAATCTGTTGGACAGTGAATAATATCATATCAGAAAAAGATCTTGGTATTCCATTGTCGTATTCGAAAATAACATTTGTCACGGGTTTCCCCACCACGTGTTTCGGTTGGAGTCTGTTGCCTCCCTTGATGTGCTTATCCGGGAAGAGGTTTCACTGCGATTCAGTCTTGGGACTTTCCGACCTGAGACGATGTGTCCTGAAGGTTTCGGCCCACAAAAAAACATGAAACCGCAAGTTCTTATTCTATTTAGTTCAATATATGAAGGCCAAAACGTCTTGAACCGAAACGTCCCGAGGCTGAAACGTCCCAAGACCGAATCGTCCATATCCAAGGGAAAAAAGCTGCGTTCCGTAATATCGCTTGCAACGTGCCACGGTTGCATTCCCACACAACTAATTTTAATGGGGGCCAACCGAAGGAACACATCAGCGGTAGAAATAGAAAGTGGAATGGCAAGAGGCAAACGCAAAAAAGTTACAATATATAACAGTACACCAGTGAATTTGTGAAATCAATTCTGTTGAGCTAAAACCATTGCGTGCACGAGGTGAGGGGGGTGGGGGGGTTAGAGTAGATAGACAATAGGTATTTGGTAAAGTGGTTCGTTTTGAAGCCCACTAGCTACAAACAATATGACTTTCCCATTCCAGGCTGACATGAAATGATTGCTGATTATTTTACTAGGGCGGGTGGTGGCACTAGTCACCAATGTGAGTGTGTGTGGTGTGGGGGGGGGGGGGGTACTGAAAAGAGTCCATACATCAGTTCATTGTCAAATATGTTAGGATGGGTGTCTAGGTGACCCACTTGGCAACGCTTGTTATTATTTGCAATGCCTGGTAGGGTCACTTTGCTAGGCTGCCCAGGGCCCCACCTGGAGTGAGCACTGAACAGAGCCCTGGGAAATTGTGAATTAGCTCTTTTCGCACCCAAGTGTTAATATCAATTCATCATAGACTCTCTTATGCCTGAACTTAAAGACGAGAGGTGGGAGGGGGGGGCATGTGCCTAGAATTGATGAGTGGTGATATTTTGCGAACACTGTTACATTTTATTTTCTTTTATATTTTTTTTTGTTTTGATAATGCCTGCCATTTATACACTTAGCACAAATGCTAGTCACTGCCAATTAACTGGTTGAGTGCTAAGAGCCACTATCATGGCTTTCAAAAAATGAGGATACAAGAGCAAAAGACAACACTTTCTTTGCTCACATTTCATATTCAGTCAAACACAAATAATATTTTGTTTATATAAATTTGTTTTATTACAAATTATTGGAGAGTGCCTGTGGGCACTCTCCAATAATTTGTAATAAAACAAGTTTTGAAAAACAAATTCAGATCACCAAAAATAATCTAGCCCTCAACCAGTTAAATCATCATTGAAAATATGACAGTATGGGCATTATACTGACACCACATAGTTTCTGTTGGAAACTGCAGATGTGTTACTATAAAAAAACAAAAACCGACCTATAAACCGAGTTTTTTTTAAAAAACCGAATCTGAAACCGAACCGAAACAAGAAAAATAAAACCGCAAAACACTATTCTATTCTACTGGATAAAAGTAAGCTTTATACAAAATAAGAATTTTCTGTGCCGTGTAGTTTTGGAGATATGGCAGTTTTAAGGTTTTTCCTATTTTTAGCTCCTGAGGTTCCCACGGGGCAATGAGAAAATTTTTTTTTTGCATCAATCAACTACTTATGACCCATTATCATCTCATATCAAATTTGGTTCAAATCCAGACATGTTAACCTTCCAAAAATTTTTTCAGGGAGATTGAAGAAAATTTTCAGGGAGATGACATGATTTTCAGGGAGATTTTTTTTTTAGCGCGTAGAAGCCACGTGTGGATCAATTTTAAATACAAATTAATACCAAATACCCACCCCCCCCCACCCCACCCCCGCACACACAGACATAACAGGAAACAGTCCAACAACAATACATCAAAGGAACATACGCCAACGTTCTACTTACCGGTGGTGAGTGACCCAGACCTGTTAACCTCTCGAGGTGACTGTCAGTGAGATTTTGATGAGCTCCCAGTGAGACTCGGATGCTTGTCAGTGAGATTTTTGCACGTGGGCAGCACATCAATAATTTCCATGTTACCACCCCCCCCCCCCCCCCCCCCCCACACACATACATTAAACATTCCACCCTAATGTGTTTTATTTGAACAATTTGTCCTTTCAAAAGCCAAAACATAGAAATATAGAGAAAAACAGAAATCAAAAATATGGATGTGGTCATGTGCCAATATCTGAGTTGTTCCAATGACATCCATATTTCAATGGTTTTATGTACAAAATGTTTGGAGATATTTTCGACCTTTTCAGCACTATATCAGTTTTGACGCTGTGTTGAAAGTTTTTGATCTATTTGGGAAATTATGGGTACTTGCGGCGACCTGCGGCGATCTGTGGTGTTTAGGCACACCCCGAGCCCGGTTGTTGTGGTAATTCGATCTGCCAAAGCCCAGCGCCCCACCTAACCACACCGGGTACTCACTGGAAGTAGTTGGTCATTAGGGGATTTGGAATGGGGTGATCATTTTTCAGTGAAACGTGAACATTATGCCACAGCCAGCCCAGGACGAAACATCTCCGGGATATTTAATTTATTTTGTTGTCCATTTATCACAACGAATGAAAAAACGTCCAGGTGCCGTAAATTAGCAACTTTTTAGAGATTTTTTTCACCAAAAACATAATTTTTTTCACAGCCTGCTTTAGAAAATTGCGAATCGGAAATTTTTCCCAATATATTGAAAATTACGGCAACTCATATGTTTGAGCTGTTTGTCTGCAAAATTGGCTATAATTATCTAAAGTGAAAGTGAAATCCAAAATGCACAATAATAAATTTGTGCGTATTTTTGCACATGTTCGATTGGACAAAATTTATGCGTATGGAACTTATTTTTCGATTTGACTGCTACCTGTATACAAGCAAAGGTGTGCCTTTAATATAGGCCCTATAATCAATTTCACCAATTATCCTGCATCTCAAATTCATTTAATCCGTCTGTCAAACGTGTTGCAAATAATCACAACACGGCCATTGACAGAAATGAGATTGGTCACCAGTTCTTAAGTAAGTGGTGACGTTTCACACAAACTTAATGACCTTGCCATTGAGAGTAGAGCACATGCTTTTGTATTTGTAAACAAAAGCTGGTGGATTCAGTTTTTGTCTGGTATGTCGACTTTACGGGAGATTTTGGCCCAAATTGACTCCCGGGCGGGAGGGCGGGAGGGGATAGCTAATTCCGGGAGAATCCCGGGCATTCTGGGAGAGTTAACATGTCTGTTCAAATCGACCTCAAGGTTCTGAAAATAGAAATTTTAGGCGTGGCCAAATTTTTGCCCCTCCCATAACGAAGGCAAATAATGCCAGACAAACTTCTCTTGAACAAATCTGAGGCTACACCTCAAAAGGAAGCTGCACATCTAATATCAAGTCTCTGCTAGTGCTGGTTCATGAGAAGAAGATTTTTTAAGATTTAGGCACACTTTTTGGGAGTGGACACCAATGGGCGAGGCAACTTGATTTGAACAAAATCAAATTGCGATGTCATAAACTATTATCTCAAATATCAATTAAATTGGTTCAGCGGTTTGGGAGGAGAAGACGCAAACACCATGTTCGCGGATGACGGAGGGTGAGTGATGACTATAGCTCTCCTGACTGAATGTCAGGTGAGCTAAAAATTCTGCCTGCTGGATCTCGAGAAGATTTTCAAAGAAATTTGCCTGAAATGCACTAAGTTCAAATTTGGGCTCCTATACTGAGCCCAAATATGAACCCAGGGGGCCAAGTTGAACAAACTTGAATCAGATCCGCCCCACAATGTTGCATACCAAATATCAAAAAATTCTGCCTGCTGGATCTGGAGAAGATTTTTTAAGAAATTTGCCTGAAATGCACTAAGTTCGAATTCGAGCTTTTATAGTAAGCCCAAATATGAATCCAGGGGGCCAATTTGAACAAACTTGAATCAGATCCACCCCACAATGTTGCATACCAAATATCAAAAGATTCTGCCTGCTGGATCTTGAGAAGAAGATTTTTGAAGAAATTTGCCTGAAATGCACTAAGTTTGAATTCGGGCTTCTATACTGAGCCCAAATATGAATCCAGGGGGCCGATTTGAACAAACTTGAATCAGATCCACCCCACAATGTTGCATACCAAATATCAAAAGATTCTGCCTGCTGGATCTGGAGAAGAAGATTTTTTTAGAAATTTGCCTGAAATGCACTAAGTTCGAATTTGGGCTTCTATACTGAGCCCAAATGTCAATCCAGGGGGGCGATTTGAACAAACTTGAATCAGATCCACCCCGCAATGTTGCATACCAAATATCAAAAGATAAGATTCTGCCTGCTGGATCTGGAGAAGAAGATTTTTTAAGAACTTTGCCTGAAATGCACTAAGTTCGAATTTGGGCTTCCATAGTGAGCCCAAATATGAATCCAGGGAGCCGATTTGAACAAACTTGAATCAGACCCATACCAAGATGCTGCATACCAAGTATCAAAAGATTCTGCCCACTGGTTCTGGAGAAGAAGAATTTTTAATAATTTTTCTATAATTCATACGGTGCTATCAGAGTTATGCCCCCTATGGAGCCCCAAGTGGGCATGTCCAATTCATTTGAACAAACTTGAATTGACATATGGTAATAAACATCCATACCAAGTTTCGAGCAAATCGACCTAGCAGTTTCAGAGGAGAAGTCGTTTGAAAAATGTTCAAGACGACGGACGGCAAGTGATAAGTCGAGCTCCCTTCGGTGAGCTAAAAAAAAAAATTCCGGATTTTGGTCCAAAATTTCTAAGTCCGAAACGGGACCCCAAATTTTCAGCCTAAATATGAACCCAGGGACTTGGCTTCAACAAACTTGAATCTCACCCCCCTAAGGATGCTGCATACCAAATATCAAAAGATTCCTATTGGTAGATCTGAAGAAGATGATTTTTAAAGAATATTCCTCATACTGCACTAATTTAAACATTTGGGCTCCCATATAGAGCCCAAATATGGACCCAGGGAAATGATTTCAATAAACATGTGAAACAATCTTCCAAAGATGTTATATGTGAAATTTGAAAGATTTTGGAGCAGTGGTTTGGGAGAAAAGTTGTCTTAAATGTTTCCCCCATCACCCACAGTGTTAAAAAATGCTGACTCAGCACTTTTTCAAAAGTCCCAGAAAAGTACCCCATGATAAAACCGATAGCAATTTTTTTTTACCATTCGATTCTGTTGGTCCTAAGGAAGCTTCTCACTAAATAAAAATTCTCAGTGCCGTGCAGTTTTGGAGATATGAGTGTTTTAAATTTTGTTCTATTTTTAGCTCCTGTGGTTCCCATGGGCGACGGGAACATTTTTTTTGGCATAAATCAACTACTTATGTCCCAATAAAATCTCATATCAAATTTGGTTCAAATCAGCTTCTCGGTTTGGAAAACAGAAAATTTGGGCGTGGCAAAAATTCTTGCCCCTCCCATAACGATGGCAAATATTGCCTCTAGAACTTCTCTTGAACAAATCTGAGTCTACACCTCCAAAAGGAAGCTGCATACCTAATATCAAGTCTCTGCTACTGCTGGTTCATTTGAACATTTTTTAAGATTTAGGCTAACTTTTTGGGCGTGGCCCTACCAAGGGGCGGGTCAACTTGATTTGAACAAATTTAAATTGACATAGGAAAGGGAACATGTGCACTAGATTTGGTTCAATTTGGTTGAGAAGTTTGTGAGAAGAAGTCGGATGGACAGATGACGATGAACGGAAAGTGATTAGTAAAGCTCCCCCTTCACTCAGGTGAGCTAAAAATGCTGTCTCAGCATTTTTTCAAAGTCACAAAAAAGTACCTTATGACAAAACTGATGGCAATTTTTTTTTACCATTCCATTCTGTTGGTCCCAAGGAAGCCTCACACAAATAAAAATTCTCAGTGCCATGCAGTTTTGGAGATATGGACATTTTCGTTTTTTTCTATTTTTGGCTCCTGAGGTTCCCATGGGGCTGCAGGAAAAAAAATTTTGACATAAATCAAGTACTTATAACCCAATAATACCTCATATTAAATTTAGTTCAAATTGGCCTCTCGGTTCAGAAAATAGAAATTCTGGGCAGGGCAAAAATTCTTGCCCCTCCCAGAACAAAGGCAAATTTTGCCCGTCAAATTTCTCTTGAACAAATTGAGTCTACACCTCAAATGGAAGCTGCATACCAAATATCAAGTCTCTGCTATGGCTGGTTCATGAGAAGAAGATTTTTTAAAAATTTGTGCATTTTGGCCCCACCCCCCTCCTCAATATGAGCAGAAACCCAATTTGAAGAAAAACCCAATTGCCCCTATATAACCGCTACTCATGTGAATTTTCATTGAACTGCAGCCAGTGGCTTGGGAGAAATGACCCAAACACCACCTTCAGGACGTACGACAGACGACAGAAGATGGACAAAAAGTGATCAGAAAAGCGCACCCTGACTTTCAGTCAGGTGAGCTAGTAAGGCATTTCACATTTGAAAAATCCAATGAGTGGATCACAGATCTACAAGCCATGTTCTGAAATCTATTTTTAAAAAGTTATATTTACAGTAACACTACTGTGCGTGAAAATCAGGGCTATTTATAGTAACCTTTGATTGAGACCTTTGAATTTTCAAATGTAAACTACACAGTCAATAAGATTCTTTCTCTCCCACAGGGGCATATGTACCTAATCTGTAAATCTGATGAACATGTGACATATAAAACAAAATTTAATGCCCAAGAACCAATTTTCAACAAATACTCTATTTTCAGTAACAGTCCTGTGACCTTAGACCTTGAAATTACCAAATCCAAAATCATTATGGGTCTTCGTTATCTATATATGATTATTTTCTGCGAGTGTGGATGAGCTCTGATAAGTAAAGTTAATGTCCAGAAATGAAAAAGTGCTATTTTCATTTACAGTGACCATGTCCTTGTTAATCGATAGAATTCTTTCTCTCCCATTGGTGCAACTTATCTGTAAATTTGGGGAACTTGTGACATATAAAACAAAAGTCACAGCAGTCACATGACCTTTGACTTTGTGGCTACCATGTGTTCAGTGCTAAACAGAAGTAAATTTATTACCTGGATACCAAAAAGCACTATTTTTAGTAAAATTGACCTTAATCTTTGCTTGAGAAAATGGAACATCAATAAGGTTCTTCCCTTCCATGAGAGTATCAACCCAGTAAATTTGGGGAACCTGCATTGAATAGAACTTAAAAGTTATTACCCGTAAACAAATTGTGTACACCTGGCCACCTTCATCAAACTATTAGTAGAGTTGGTCTTCATCTCAACTTGACTTGAAAAGTCAAAGGGAAATACAAGGGTTTTTTAAAAATAAATTAATACTGTGAATTAATTCTCTTCATTACATACCATTTGTACTACTGGTAATAAATTTCTTTTTGGGCCGTCCTGAAAAAATACATAAATATCAGCTACTGAAAAATATTTTTTAAAAACACGCCTGATACAAAAAGATGATAAACAGAATAATCTAGTAAGTCATTTGCTCTCATCAATCTCTCTGTCTTCCTCACACAAGACAGATAGGCCGGTGAAATCGTCAGATGTGTACCCATATGCGCAACTAGCAGAAAACTGTATGACGGAGGGCCACCCCGGATGCCGACATTATGTACACCATACATGGTATGGGTACATATAGAAATGGATTGGAGGAGTGCCTAATTTGATGGATAAAGGGTTAATATCTCAGGATCAAATTATCAGATTTACACCAAAAAGTATATACAGCTCAGCACATCAGTAAGCTGAACACAAATATAAAGTAACTTGACAATCCAAGCAATATTTTTCAAGTTATCGAATGCCAAAGGGATTGGAGGAATTTTCAATTGAAGGGTTAATATCTCCGGATCAAAATAACAGATTTACACCAAAAACTATACAGCTCGGCACATCCGTAACCTGAACACAAATATAAAGTAACTTGACAATCCAAGCAATATTTTTCAAGTTATCGAATGCCAAAGGGATTGGAGGAATTTTCAATTTGAAGGATAAAGGGCTAATATCTCGGGATCAAATTATCAGATTTACACCAAAAACTATATACAGCTCGGCACATCAGTAACCTGAACACAAATATAAAATAACTTGACAATACAAGCAATATTTTTCAAGTTATCGAATGCCAAAGGGATTGGAGGAATTTTCAATTTGAAGGATAAAGGGTTAATATCTCAGGATCAAATCATCAGATTTACACCAAAAACTATATAGCTCGGCAAATCAGTAACCTGAACAAGGATGGACGAATGACGGATGGCCACCCCGGATGCTGGCATCATGTGTACCATACATAATATGGGTACACATAACAAGAGCACCGCGTAGTGGGACAATATATGCCCGTTTTGTATTTTTGAAGGGTTGGGGTAAGGATGGGGTTGAGGGTGAAAATTGTTTGGACCAACCCCATATTCGAACTTGACTTGTATTTTGTTGTGATTAAACAACATACCAAGTTTGGAACCAATCGGAAAACAAATAATAAAAGTTATCATCCGGAAACCAAATATTTGATGCATTCTATGTCCAACAAGGTCCATAATTCAGGGAAACTTCGAAGTTTGAACTGACCCCATATTCGAACTTGACCTGTCTTTTGTTTTGTTTAAACCACATACCAAGTTTAGGAGTCAATCGAAAAAAAAAATACTAAAGTTATCATCTGCAAACCAAATGTTGACAAACGGACAGACCGACAGATGGACAAATGAATGGACAGATGGAGAGACCGACAGTATGATTCCATAATTCGACGGTTTTTCAACAGGTGTATAAATGAAAGTGTCAATGACACTGTAGCTCAACTTGTCAAGACAAAGACATGTACATGTATAGTATGTGACACAGCAATGACAAACATCTAGGTAATGACCTGATAACAAAGGTACATATAAAGTATTGTAACGGTCTGTACGTAAATACTGACCGTTGCCTGTAACAAATGTATAGGTAAAGTATTGTAAAGGTGGGTGACAGTCAGATGCTAAACTAGAAAAGAAATCTTTGAGTTCCAGAGTGGGTCTGACTGAACCCCAAAATATTTGTTCTCATAGCACAGTGATAACAAAGGCACCCCAAAACACACTCATTCCTGTCCCAAGGTGAAAACAAAGGTACCCAAGAAGTTTTGTGAAGATCAGTTCACAAATATGAGCTGTATAGAAGTTGTGACAAAAAACTGATTGGACCTAATTTCGGTACAAAATGGCCACTGGCAGCCATCTTGAATTTTGGGTCGCACCCAGAAACACTCGTTCTCGTCCCAAGGTGATAACAAAGGTACCCAAGAAGTTTGGGGAAGATCGGTTCATAAATACTGCCTCTAGCCCGAGCCGTATTGACGTGTGCACTTACAGTGTATAAGTAGCACTGAATAAATCAAAGTTCATCTAATTTGCATAATTTCTGCACGAGAAAAAAACCTGTACTATAAGTGATGTATTCCATGTTACTAAACATTCATACAAAAATTTATTCAAATCAGAACTTTCATACAGAAGTTCTGTACAAAAGACTGATTGCACTAATTTTGGTACAAAATGGCTGCTGGTGGCCATCTTGAATTTCGGACCACACCCAAAAACACTCGTTCTCATCCCACGGTGATAACAAAGGTACCCAAGAAGTTTCGTAAAGATCGGTTCATAAATACGGCCTCTAGCCTGAGCCGTATAGAAGTTGTGTACAAAAACTGATTAGACCTAATTTCGGTACAAAATGGCCACTGGCAGCCATCTTGAATTTTGGACCGCACCCAGAAACACTCGTTCTCGTCCCAAGGTGATAACAAAGGTACCCAAGAGATTTCGTGAAGATCGGTTCATAAATACAGACTTTAGCCCGAGCCATATAGGGATTTGCACTTACAGTGCTGAAAGTAACACTAAATAAATCAAAGTTAGTCTAATTTGCATAATATAAGCACGAGAAAAAAACCCATATGATATGTAATGTATCTCATGGTACTAAACATTCATACGAAAAATTATTCAAATCAGAGCTTTCATATGGAAGTTCTGTACAAAAAAAAAATTTCTGCATCATCGGTACAAAATGGCTGCTGGCAGCCATCTTGAATTTCGGACTGCGCCCAAAAACACTCGTTCTCATCCCACGGTCATAACAAAGGTACCCAAGAAGTTTCGTAAAGATTGGTTCACAAATACGGCCTCTAGCCCGAGCCATAGCAGCTTGGCACTTACAGCTCTGAAAGTAACACTAAATAAATCAAAGTCAGTCTAATTTGCATAATTTACGCACGAGAAAAAAACCCGTATTATATGTGATGTATCCCATGGTACTAAACATTTATACAAAACTTTATTCAAATCAGAACTTTCATACAGAAGTTCTGTACAAAAAACTGATTTTTGCATCATCGGTACAAAATGGCCGCTGGCAGCCATCTTGAATTTCGGACCACACCTAAAAACACTCGTTCCCGTCCCAGGGTCATAACAAAGGTACACAAGAAGTTTCGTAAAGATCGGTTCATAAATACGACCTCTAGCCCGAGCCATAGCCAATTGTTGACGTACAGACAGACGGACAGACGACGGGCCATGACAATAGCTCAAATTTGACTTCGTCAAAGTTGAGCTAAAAATCAGTTAGGCCATACTAAAGTTATAATCCGGAAAACACAAAATGCACAAACTCAAGAGGAATAACTCTGGAAAGGTACATGCGATTTTGGCCGAAAGTGAACTTGAGCTGTGCTTTGTGGGCATAAACAAAATCTGAGAATTTGAAACAAATTAGTCAAGGCAAACTAAAGTTATCATCCGGAAACCACATAATTTCCAAAATTGCAATCATTCAAGGGGAATAACTATGGAACGGTACCTGCGATTATGGCCAAAGGTGAACTTGAGCTGTGCTTTGTGGTCAAAAACAAAATCTGAGAATCTGAAAAAAATCGGTCAAGGCAAACTAAAGTTATCATCCAGAAACCACAAAATCCACAAATTTGCAATCATTCAAGGGGAATAACTCTGGAAAGGGATATGCGATTGTGGTCAAAAGTGAACTTGAACTGTATTTTGTGGTCAAAAACCAAAAACTGAAAATTTGAAATAAATCGGTCAAGGCAAACTAAAGTTATCATCCGGAAACGAAAAGTTGGGCTAAATTGTCATAAATAAAGGTCCATAACTCTACTGCAAATAAGCCACTAGAAACGGAAATCGAACCCATCCTGTATTTTGTCATACTAAATCCACATGCCAAATTTAACTCGGCTCAATCCATTGCAACTAAAGTTATCGTCCGGAAACGAAATGTGTCCATGGACGGACAGACAGACACATGGGTGGAGAGACCATTCACATAATACGTCCCGTTTTTCAAACGGGTGTATAAAATCAACATCTGAAAAATTTGGTGTCAATCCGTCAAGGCGTTTGGCTTTAAATGAACGGAAACCAATTTTTTTTCAAAAATTGTGTGTTCAAAGGGCCATAACTCTGCAGCGGATGGACGGAGAAACACCAATATCGTACTTGACCTGTATTTTATTGCTACAAACAACATCTGAAAGTTTGATGTTGATCCGTCAAGGCATTCGACTTTATATGAAGGGAAACCAATTTTTTTTTAACGATTGTGTTTTCAAAGAGCCACAACTCTGCAGTGGATGGACTGAGAAACACCAATATCGAACTTGACCTGTATTTCATTGCTAAAAACAACATCTGAAAAATTTGGTGTCAATCCGTCAAGGCATTCAGATTTAAATGAACGAAAACCAATTTTTTTAGAAAAATTGCTTTTCAAAGGGCCATATCTCTGCAGCAGATGGACTGAGAAACACCAATATCGAACTTGACCTGTATTTTAATGCTAAAAACAACTTCTGAAAGTTTGATGTTGATCCGTCAAGGCGTTCAACTTTAAATGAATGGAAACCAAATTGTTTACGGACAGACAGACGGACAGACAGACGGACAGACTGATGACATAATACAACCGTTTTTTAAACGGGCGTATAAAAACTATACAGCTCGGCAAATCAGTAACCTGAACAACTATATGAAGTAACAAGGCAATCAGATTGAAATTCTTTGAGTTATCGCATGTCAAAAGAAATAGACTGGGAAAATGCACAATTTGATGGATAAAGGGTTAAAATCTCAGGATCAAACTACCAGATTTACACCAAAATCTATACAGCTCGGCACATCGGAAACCTGACCACACATATGAAGTAACAAGGCAACCTAATCACTATTTTTTAGGTTACCGCATGCCAAAGAAATGGACTGGAGTAATGCTTAATTTGATGGATAAAGGGTTTGTATCTCAGGACCGATCATCAGATTTACATCAAAAACTATACAGCTAGGCACATCAGTTAATATTATTTATTTATTTATTGGTGTTTAAGGTCACATACTTTTGCACAATGGCTAATCATGACCACAACATGGAGATAAAGTCAGGTCAGTCAATCGTTTGTACCTCATGTTGCCTATTTGAGAGGACTCGCACCCCAAGCATTAGTGACTGGGTCCTATTTTACCAGTGAAAAAGAGCTTGTTTACTACAGGAAACAAGCACTGTTTCACTTCCCGGGGTTCCCGCGGGGAAGGCACATCAGTTACCTGAACATATCTATCAAGTAACATGACAATAGGATTGCTATTTTTTTAGTTATCGCATGCCAAAGAAATGGATTGGAATAATGCTTAATTGGATGGGTAAAGGGTTAATATCTCAGTATTGAATAATCAGATTTATACCAAAAACTATACAGATTGGCACATCAGTATCCTGAACACATATATGAAGTAACATGACAATCGGATTGATATTTTTTGAGTTATCTCCTGCCAATGGGATTGGAGGAATTTTCAATTTGAAGGATAAAGGGTTAATATCTCAGGATCAAAATAACAGATTTACACCAAAAACTATACAGCTCGGTGCAACCTAATCAATATTTTTTAGGTTACTGCATGCCAAAGAAATGGATTGGAGTAATTCTTAATTTGATGGATAAAGGGTTAGTATCTCAGGATCGATCGTCAGATTTACATCAAAAACTATACAGCTCGGCACATCAGTTACCTGAACACAAATATAAAGTAACTTGACAATCCAAGTAATATTTTTCAAGTTATCGAATGCCAAAGGGATTGGAGGAATTTTCAATTTGAAGGGTAAAGGGTTAATATCTCAAGATTAAATTATCAGATTTACACCAAAATCTATACAGCTCGGCACATCAGTCACCTGAACACAAATATAAAGTAACTTGACAATCCAAGCAATATTTTTCAAGTTATCGAATGCCAAAGGGATTGCAGGAAGTTTCAATTTGAAGGATAAAGGGTTAATATCTCAGGATCAAAATAACAGATTTACACAAAAAAACTATACAGCTTGGCACATCAGTAACCTGAACACAAATATAAAGTAACTTGACAATCCAAGCAATATTTTTCAAGTTATCGAATGCCAAAGGGATTGGAGGAATTTTCAATTTGAAGGATAAAGGGTTAATATCTCAGGATCAAATTATCAGATTTACATCAAAAACTATACAGCTCGGCACATCAGTAACCTGAACACAAATATAAAGTAACTTGACAATCCAAGCAATATTTTTCAAGTTATCGAATGCCAAAGAAATGGATATGGATGCCGGACGGACAGATGGATGCCTGGATGGATGGACAGACAGACAGACAGATGGACGGACAAAGGATGGACGAACGATAGATGGCCACCCCGGATGCCGGCATTATGTGTACCATACATAGTATGGGTACACATAAAAAGGACACATCAACATGCACATTCATACATTATTTTATATGAAATAAAAATGTAAAACTAGAGGAAGTGATTGTACCTTCGGAACAATACACAGGATTTTCCTTAGTGCTTTTACTCCCTGTTCTACTCAGCAAGACCTAAGGGAGCTCGATACCAAATAAAAATTTGAATTTTTTTTTCGGTTTCGTGAAATGTTTTGGCAGAAAGGTGTTAACAAACTACCATTTGTGCCCTTGATTAAAGAGAACTGTATTACAGTCATTCCTGTGAAAAGTTCAAGTCAATCGCCCCTTCCAGTCCAAAGATATCGGCTCCCACACATTTGGACGTTTTTGGGCGGTTTTGGCTGGAAAAACATTTTCTGCAATATGCAGATAGTTTTATTTATGAGAACTAATGAATCTAGACATAATAAAGTAAAAAAAAACACAAGAAAATTTTTTTTCAATTTTTGGTCACAGTGTCCCAAAGCCATGTTTGACTGCTAGCAGAAGCCAAACGAAGAACAACTCAAATTCCAAAAGACGATAACTGTTCATGTACACTGTGATTTCAACATTTCTAACCTTAGAAGCTTTCAAATCATCCCTGTTGTTGAGTACTGTGGCGGCAAAGTAGCCCGGTCATAACAAAAATTTCCGACTGAAAATTTTCAGCGTAAAAAAAAAAAATTTGGGGGGTCTCAAAATTGAACGAAACGCATAAAAAACGAAAAGAAAATTTTTGATTTTTTGGCCGCCATTTTGGATTAACAAAAAATCGAAACAAAATTCGTTTGATTTTTCTTATAAAGCGGTATTACTGCCTTCAATTTGGATCCCCTTTTAGAGGGCTCATTATATTTAAATCTCGATATTTCAATCCAAAATGGCCGATTTTCGAGATAACTTTCCGTTTTGTGAAAAATTTTGGCAGAAAACATAAAAAAAGAAAAAAAATACTGATTATATTTGTTTCAGACAAGAGTAATTCTGACAAGTCTGTCGAAAAATTAAGTCAATAGCTTTTTTCCTTCACAAGATATTGGCCTACGAAGCTTTGGGCATTTTTGGGCGTTTTTGCCCAACAAGAAACATTTTCCCTCAAATACTGGTTTTATTTATTAGAACTCATATGGCCGTCATTCATCGTGCAAAGTCTAAAAAAAAATAGAGAAGTGTATTACAGTCATTCCTGCAAAAAGTTCAAGTCAATCGCCCCTTCCAGTCCAAAGATATCGGCTCCCACACATTTGAGAACTAATGAATCTAGACATAATAAAGTAAAAAAAAAAAACAAGAAATTTTTTTTCAATTTTTGGTCACAGTGTCCCGAAGCCATGTTTGACTGCTAGCAGAAGCCAAACGAAGAACAACTCCAATTCCAAAAGATGATAACTGTTCATGTGCACTGTGAGTTCGACATTTCTAATCTTAGAAGCTTTCAAATCTTTCCCTTTCTTGAGTACTGTGACAGCAAAGTTGCCTGGTCGTAACAAATATTTCCGACTTTTGGTCGAAAATTTCGAAGTCCAAACCGAAAATTTTTCTGGTGCAAAAAAAAATTTTTTTTTCGTCTCCAAATGGCCTGAAACGCATAAATAACGGAAAATAAAAATTAGATTTTTTGGCCGCCATTTTGGATTGTCGGAAATTCAAATCGAAATTTTTTCAACAGTTTTTACAATTCGGTGATACAGTCTTCATTTCTAAAGCCATTTTAGATGGTTCAGCATATCCCTGTCCCGAGATTGAGTTAAAAAAATGGTCAAATTTTGAATTTTCTTTTTGTTTCGAAAAACGTTTTGGCAGAAAGGTGTTAACTACATACATTTTTCTACCATATGCTGATAGAGGGGTGTATTGCTGACATGTCTGCCAAAATTTCAAGTCAATCGCCCTTTCCAGTCCAAAGGTATGAGCTTCCGACTATTTTTGTTAAAGGGTTAACTAAAACATTTTCAGAAAAATGGGAATATGACGATTAGTTAGAACTTATGACCCTTTATGAGTACAGAAACTTTAAGAAACATCGTTCAGAGCATTTTCGAGAAATAGTGAAAATAAACAAGAGGCCCCAAGGGGCCTGAGGGTGCGCACCTGACATGGATGCCTAAATATCAACCCAGAGAATTGATTTCAACAAGTTGCATATGCTCCTCCTAAGAAAAGCTTACACCAAATATCCAAAGATTCTGACCAGTGGATCTAAAAAAAAAGAAGATTTTTAAAGAATATTCCTCATATTGAACTAAGTTATAATTCAGGCTCCCACAGGGAGCCCATATATGAACTTGGCTTTAACAAACTTGAATCTCATCCCCCTAAGGATGCTGCACACCAAATATCAAAACATTCTGACTGCTGGATCTGAAGAAGAAGATTTTTAACTGGTAGAGTGCTAGAAGCCACTATCAGAGCTTAAATATGAAGAGCAGGTACCCCAGCCTGAAGGTGCCATATTCTGTGGATGTGCTTCACCTTATCTTAGAAGCGAAATTACTTCGTCTATATGGGTTTGCCTTGTTACAAGTTATGGGAGAGTGCCTCTTGGCACTCTCCCATAAATTGTAACAAGGCAAAGACACATGAACAAATTTTGATGACCAAAAATAACTTAGCACTCTACCAGTTAAAGAAAATTCCTCATTTTGAACTAAGTTACAATTCGAGCTCCCACAGTGAGTCCAAATATGGACCTAGGGGCATGGCTTGAACAAACTTGAATCTCACCCCCTAAGGATGCTGCAAACCAAATATCAAAACATTCTGACTGATGGATCTGAAGAAGATTTTTAAAGAAAATTCCTCATTTTGAACTAAGTTATCATTCGGGCTCCCACAGTGAGTCCAAATATGGACCTAGGGACATGGCTTGAACAAACTTGAATCTCACCCCCTAAAGATGCTGCATACCAAATATCAAAACATTCCGACTACTGGATCTGAAGAAGATTTTTAAAGAAAATTCCTCATTTTGAACTAAGTTATAATTTGGGCTACCATATTGAGCCCAAATATGAACCCAGGGACTTGACTTGAACAAACTTGAATCTCACCCCCCTAAGCATGGTGCATACTGAATATCAAAAGATTCTGCCAGCTGGATCTTGAGAAGAAGATTTTCAGAGAAATTTGCCTGAAATGCACTAAGTTCACATTTGGGTTCCTATACGAGCACAAATATAAACCCAGGGGGCCGATTTGAACAAACTTGAATCAGATCCACCCCGCAATGTTGCATACCAAATATCAAAAGATTCTGCCTGCTGGATCTGGAGAAGATTTTTGAAGAAATTTGCCTGAAATGCACTAAGTTCGAATTCGAGCTTCTATAGTGAACCAAAATATGAATCTAGGGAGCCGATTTGAACAAATTTGAATCAGATCCACCCCACAATGTTGCATACCAAATATCAAAAGATTCTGCCTGCTCGATCAGAACTGAGGTTGAAAACGCGATCCAATTACACCAAAATACCATGGTGGATAAAATTGAGCGATTGATGTCGAGCAAGTTGTCAAATTTGCAAGAGACAATATCCAGCAAACAGAAGGAAATGTCTGAAGTACAAGTAAGAAGAATATTTTTAAAGAAATTTGCCTGAAATGCACTAAGTTCAAATTTGGGCTCCTATACTGAGCCCAAATATAAACCCTGGAGGGCCGATTTGAACAAACTTGAATCAGATCCACCCCACAATGTTGCTTACCAAATATCAAAAGATTCTGCATGCTGGATCTGGAGAAGAAGATTTTTTAAGAAATTTGCCTGAAATGCACTAAGTTCGAATTCAAGCTTCTATAGTGAGCCCAAATATGAATCTAGGGAACCGATTTGAACAAACTTGAATCACATCCACCCCACAATGTTGCATACCAAATATCAAAAGATTCTGCCTGCTGGATCTGGAGAAGAAGATTTTTGAAGAAATTTGCCTGAAATGCACTAAGTTCTAATTCGAGCTTCTATAGTGAGCCCAAATATGAATCTAGGGAGCCGATTTGAACAAATTTGCATCAGATCCACCCCACAATGTTGCATACCAAATATGAAAAGATTCTGCCTGCTGGATCTGGAGAAGAAGATTTTTTAAGAAATTTGCCTGAAATGCACTAAGTTCACATTTGGGCTCCTATACTGAGCCCAAATATAAACCCAGGGGGCCGAATTGAACAAACTTGAATCAGATCTACCCCACAATGTTGCATACCAATTATCAAAAGATTCTGCCTGCTGGATCTGGAGAAGAAGATTTTTTTAGAAATTTGCCTGAAATGCACTAAGTTCGAATTCGAGCTTCTATAGTGAGCCCAAATATGAATCTAGGAAGCCGATTTGAACAAACTTGAATCACATCCACCCCACAATGTTGCATACCAAATATCAAAAGATTCTGCCTGCTGGATCTGGAGAAGAAGATTTTTGAAGAAATTTGCCTGAAATGCACTAAGTTTGAATTCGAGCTTCTATAGTGAGCCCAAATATGAATCTAGGGAGCCGATTTGAACAAACTTGAATCAGATCCACCCTACAATGTTGCATACCAAATATCAAAAGATTCTGCCTGCTGGATCTGGAGAAGAAGATTTTTTAATGTTTTTCCCATTGCCTACAGTGTTAAAAAGTGCTGACTCAGCACTTTTTCAAAGTCCTGAAAAAAGTACCTTGTGATCAAACCGATAGGGATTTTTTTTAACCATTCTATTCTACTGGATAAAAGTAAGCTTTATACAAAATAAGAATTCTCTGTGCCGTGTAGTTTTGGAGATATGGCAGTTTTAAGGTTTTTCCTATTTTTAGCTCCCGAGGTTCCCACGGGGCAATGAGAAAATTTTTTTTGGCATCAATCAACTACTTATGACCCATTATCATCTCATATCAAATTTGGTTCAAATCGACCTCACGGTTCAGAAAATAGAAATTTTAGGCGTGGCCAAAATTTTTGCCCCTCCCATAACGAAGGCAAATGCCCGACAAACTTCTCTTGAACAAACTTGATTCTAAACCTCAAAAGGACTCTGTATACCACATATCAAGTCTCTGCTACTGGTGGTTCATTAGAAGAAGATTTTCAAAAAATTTGGCCATTTTTTCCCCACACCTCTGCTCAATATGGGCCGAAACCTAATTTGGATAAAAATCAAAATGCCCCTATATAACCACTACTTACATGAAATTTAATTAAAATGTGGTCAGTGGTTTAGGAGAAAGAGGCTCAAACAGCACCTTCACGCAGGACGACGGACGAAGAGTGATAAGAAAAGCTCACCCTGACTTTCAGTCAGGTGAGCTATAAAGTGTGGAAGAAAAAAAAAAAAAAAAAAAAAAAATAATCAATGCAATAACAAATAGATTTTCCCTTTAGGAAAATCCAAATAAAATGAAAGTGTTAATGACACAGCAGCTCAATTTGTCCAAGAAGGGACTGAACTAAATAGAACAAAGAGTCTAACAAGGGCTATAACTTTGGAAAAATTATTCAAATCAAAACTTCCATTCCATATGCACATGTACACATCATACTCATACCGCACACCAAGTTTCGTAAAAAAAATCCAATGAAAAATGCAGGAGGAATTAAGCAGACAAGCCTTTGTGATGGAAATTTTGCTATTACCAAGGGCTGTAACCATGCAAAATTTGTCGCATCGAAAATTCCTGACCACATGCACATCTACACTTGATACTTCAGACCAAGTTTCGTAAAAATCCACAGAAAACTGTTGGGAGTTCAGCGAACAAAATTTGTGTTGGATGCAGAGACGGATGGACTGACAGATCAATGGACACCATTTCAATATCTCCATCCTGCCTTCATCGGTGGGAGATAAAAATCCAGTAATGCCAAGTCATTCACTCAAGTTTCTACAGAAAAGATATCACACCAAACCTACATACGAAATCTGAAAAAAAATCGGGTGAGGGATGTGGCCTGTTGGGTGTTCTAATGGAATTGTTGACAATTTATGTCAAAACCAAGATGGCAGTGGGTGGCCATGTTTTTCAACAAAATGCAGAAAAATTTGTTAACTCTCTTCTAGATATCATATCAAAGTTATTTGTAAAATTTGAAAGAGATCGGGTGAAAGGTGCGGCCTGCAGGAAATGCTATTGGAATTGTTGACAATGTATATGCCAAATCCAAGATGGCCACTGCTGGTCATGTTTTTCAACAAAATTCAGAAAAATTTTATAGCTCCCATCTAGACATCACACCAAAACTATATATGAAATTTGAAAAGGATGGGGTGAGGGATGTGCGGCCTGTAGAGTGTGCTAATTGGATTGTTAACAGTTTGTTTATAGGCCAAATCCAAAATTTGATAGCTCCCATCTAGACATCACACCAAAGGTTCAGATGAAATTTGAAAAAGATTGTGTTAGAGAGGCTGCCTGTAGGGAGTGCTAATGGTTGACAAATCCAAGACAGCTGCTGACTGCCGAAGTTTTCAATAAAATTCAGAATAATTTGATCGATCCCACCTAGACATTACACCAAAGCTATATATGAAATTCAAACAAGATCAGGCGAGAGATGCGGCCTGTAGAGTTTGCTAATGGAATGGAATTGTTGCCAATTTATATCCAAATCTAAGATGGCTGTTAGCGGCAATTTTTTTCACCAAAATTCAGATATATTCAATAGCTCCCATCTAGACATCACACTAAACCTACATATGAAATCTGAAAAATACTGGGTGAGAGATGTGGCCTGTACAGTGTGCTAACGGAATTGTTGAAAATGTATATGCCAAATCTGAGATGGCCACTGGCGGCCATGTTTTTCAATGAAATTCTAAAAAATTTCATAGCTCCAATCTAGACATTGCCCCTAAGCCACATATGAAATCTGGGACTGATCAGGTGAGAGCTGAGGCCTATAGGGTGTGCTAAAGGAATTGTTGGACAATTTATATCAAAATCCAAGATGGCCATTGGCAGCCATGTTTTCCAATGAAATTGGAAAAATTTGATAGCTTCATCTAGACATTGCCCCAAAGCCATGTATGCAATTTGAAACTGATCAGATGAGTGCTGCCACCTGAAGGGTGTGCTAACGGAATTGGGGACAGACAGAAGAATGTCTGGACAAATGGATGGATGTAGGATGGACAACAGATTGCAACCACCCAATAGCTCATACTTGACGTCGAGTTAAGCTAAATTTTGTTTACACATCTGAGAACTTTGTATTATTATGCGTGTCTCTATAGCTACTCAATACAAAACAATAATTCTTCCATGAAACTCTGTATCACCTGCTTGCGCTCACCAAATAAGTATAAATACTGAAATTGCTTTTAAACTCATAAACACACACCTGTACTACAGGTGCTCAGCACAAGCAGATAATTCATAATGAAAGTGTCAATGACATTGTAGCTCAACTTGTTAAGACATGTACATGTATAGTATGTGACACAGCAATTACAAACATCTAGGTAATGACCTGATAACAAAGGTACATATAAAGTATTGTAACGGTCTGTACATATATACTGACCGTAGCCTGTAACAAATGTATAGGTAAAGTATTGTAAAGGTGGGTGACAGTCAGATGCTAAATAGAAAAGAAATCTTTTGAGTCCCAGAGTGGGTCTGACTGAACCCCAAAATATTTTTTCTCATAGCACAGTGATAACAAAGGCACCCCAAAACACACTCATTCCTGTCCCAAGGTGATAACAAGGTACCCAAGAAGTTTCGTGAAGAACAGTTCATAAATACGAGCCATATGGAAGTTGTGACAAAAAACTGATTGGACCTAATTTCGGTACAACATGGCCACTGGCAGCCATCTTAAATTTTGGTCCGCACCCAGAAACACTCGTTCTCATCTCAAGGTGATAGCAAAGGTACCCAAGAAGTTTCGTGAAGATCGGTTCATAAATACAGCCTCTAGCCCGAGCCGTATTGACATGTGCACTTACTGTGTACAAGTAGCACTGAATAAATCAAAGTTCATCTAATTTGCATAATTTCTGCACGAGAAAAAAAAACCTGTGCTATATGTGATGTATTCCATGTTACTAAACATTCACACAAAAATTTATTCAAATCAGAACTTTCATATAGAAGTTGTGTACAAAAAACTGATTAGACCTAATTTCGGTACAAAATTTTGGACCGCACCCAGAAACACTCGTTCTCGTCCCAGGTGATAACAAAGGTACCCAAGACGTTTCGTGAAGGTCGGTTCATAAATACAGACTCTAGCCGAGCCGTATTGACATGTGTACTTACTGTGTGTAAGTAGCACTGAAAAAATCAAAGTTCATCTAATTTGCATAATTTCTGCAGGAGAAAAAAACCTGTATTATATGTGATGTATCCCATGGTACTAAACATTCACACAAAAAATTATTCAAATCAGCGCTTTCATATGGAAGTTCTGCGCAAAAATCTTATTGCACCTAATTTTGTACAAAATGGCTGCCATCGGCCATCTTGAATTTCGGACCGGACCCAAAAACACTCATTCTCGTCCCATGGTGATACCAAAGGTACCCAAGAAGTTTTGTCTAAATCGGTTCATAAATACGGCCTCTAGCCCGAGCCGTATTGGCATTTGCAGTTACAGTGCTGAAAGTAGCACTAAATACATCAAAGTTAGTTTAATTTGCATGTTGATGTACCCCATGGTACTAAACATTCATACAAATAATTATTCAAATCAGAGCTTTCATATGGAAGTTCTGCGCAAAAATCTGATTGCTCCTAATTTTGTACAAAATGGCTGCCAGCAGCCAACTTGAATTTCAGATCGGACCCCAAAACACTCGTTCTTGTCCCACGGTCATGACAAAGGTGCCCAAGAAGTTTCGTAAAGATCAGTTCAAGAATACGGCCTCTAACCCGAGCCATATTGAATTGTTGACGGACAGACGGACGACTGGCCATGGCATAAGCTCAAATGTGACTTGCGTCAAAGTTGAGCTAAAAATGCTATTTCATAACACCCAGATTAGTAATATATTCTCCACCCACCCAAAACCCCTGACATTCCGTACTGAAAGTCGAGTTCAGTTTTAATTCTTTCAATGGAACATACTCCACGTTTATAATATGAAATTAGGTATTATGTAACTTGTAACCCCACATATGATCTTCATGGATAGACATTGTAATATCCAAACACATATTGGATCAAGTTATTGTTGGTATATAAATGATAACCCATTTTCACTTAGGCAAATTCCATTGGCAATTTGCAATATTTTAAATATCAACATGACATTTATTATTATTGCTGGATTAATGCTGACAGATATTCAGTGTTAGGTGCCATGTGATAAAAAAAATCATATCACTGTCTCATCGGGAAGCTCTAATACCATGCATGGAATTACAGTTCATGTTCTATTTGACAATAATTGAACTGTGTAGTTTGATTAGTTCGACTCCAATACTGCCACCAATCGCAACACAAGGAATAATATACTGAGTCAAAAAAGAAAGTATAAGGCAAAAAAAAAAAAAATCCCGACATCGACGCCATAGCTGCGATGGGTGGTGCAATTTCACAAAATTCTAAGTGCATCAAGGGCCATAACTCCAAGAAAAATATTTGGAACAACACATGCATTGAACAGTGGCTAGACATCAATAAGATACACTTACATGCCAAATATAAAGTCATTCCATCAAGTAAGTATTTCAAAAGTTATGGAGTTTTGAAACTCGTTGGTCACAGACAGACCGACCGACATTCTTAGTTCATCAAGGGCCATAACTCCAAGAAAAATATTTGGAGCAACACATGCATTGAACAGTGGCTAGACATCAATAAGATACACTTACATGCCAAATATAAAGTCATTCCATCAAGTATTTCAAAAGTTATTGAGTTTTTTGAACTCGTTGGTCACAGACAGACCGACCGACATTCTTAGTTCATCAAGGGCCATAACTCCAAGAAAAATATTTGGAGCAACACATGCACTGAACAGTGGCTAGACATCAATAAGATACACTTACATGCCAAATATAAAGTCATTCCATCAAGTATTTCAAAAGTTATTGAGTTTTTTTAACTCATTGGTCACAGACAAACTCGTTGGTCACAGACAGACCAAACGACTGACAGACAGACCGACATTGCCACTTATAGAGCTGTCAGTCGCAGCTAAAAAGGTTTTGGTTCTCAGGCAATTGGTTTTCCAACTTCAGTGAGGGAGGGTGGTTTTTATTTTTATTTTTTTTTTACCACACCAAGTATACCCTATTCACATAGCCTGACAATACCCACACTGGGCTTTTGGAATTTTATTTTATGACAGACAAGATACATTTCTGTTTGAAAAAGAATAAACTGAGTCAGGGTTAAGTGACGGCACGGGGAACGTTTTAAGGCTGGAACCCCAAACCAGCAATCCACCAAAAGTACTGCAATACTGGCATCTTAAACTTCACTTGAGGTGAAAAGGTTTATTCTGTTGTTGTGACTTGTCAGCTTAACGGTACTGAAATGGTGGCCAGTGTGATATTTATAAGGACTTTAAAAAAAGTTCATGATATCAAAGTCTGAGATCACTAAAAATTATTTAAAATCAGCCATGGAACAAAGCAAATTAAATTTGGTGAGACATATGTGGGGGTGGGGGGGGTCACATTAGACGTAAAGCACTGTCAGCAATTTCCAGTACATGAAAAAAGAGAGTTCTTCGATAGTTAATTTGATTACCTCCCTTACATTAGTTACCTTTCAACAGTTCAAAAATACACTTTTTAATATGCTTCTGGGGAGCTGTCCCAATGCCACTTCGAACCATGTTGGTTCAGTGGCGAATGAAGGACTTTACTAAAAGCTGTGAGGGTCGGGCTGGGGGGAGGGGGGTGCCACACCTAGGCGGGCTAGGCCCAAGTTTGCCGGAGTGTATTGTCAACCAAATTTTGAAATTTAATCCTAAAAGATGTGATTACCTCGCACCCGAAGCAGATATTCACAATGCACAACCCGTCTCCAGGAGAAAATGGGGGGGGGGGGGGGGGGGGGGGGGGGGGGAGGCACATACCAAGTGCACCGATGACTGGATTCGCCCTTGTGGTAAAATAATGTGATTGTAACATTATTGATAGACCATTAAATAGATGTTTCAATGCTTAAGGCAACTATTTAATGCATGTCAATTGCAGTGGCGGCTCACCCCGTTAGGAATATAATGGACAGGTCCAGGGGACCCCAGTCCAGGGTGGGGGGAGGGCAAATGTGGGAAGCTACAGATCAAGTTCAGTTGTGCATCGACATATTAACATAATCGTACCTGGTGTGTTATAGCAAGTCAGGAGGGTTTTTACTGTTCGTTTTACCTCAGTTTCAATAGCACCAACAATGCTTATGTAGGACAACAATTTGCACTGTAACCTGCGCAGTTGTTGTATTTATATTGGTTTTTCCTGTCACGTTTCGGAAAAACCAACGTAAACACAACAACTGCGCAGGTTATGGCGCAAATGGTGCTCTGATTCTGAAACTATGAAGTCTCAGGTACAAACGAGTGTTGGATTTTCACGACAGGGATGAAGACATTGGAGTGATAAACAAACAAAGAAAAACAGATAAAATGCAAGTAAATCTTTAATAATAATTTTCCTTTATTGTTTTATCTTACTCAACACGTGGTAATTCATGAAAACTTACCTATTTCGGTGCATCCCAAATTGGCAAAACGTATATTTATATTTATTTATTGGTGTTTAAGGTCACATACTTATGCACAATGGCTAATCGTGACCGTGACAGTTTTACGGGTTTAGGAAGCCGGAGTACCCGGAGAGAACCACCAAGCAACGACGAGCAGCTGTCAGCTCTCCAACATCGTAACTCTGAACTCTGCACCGCAGCACAGGCAGGGTTAGATTGGTTGACGACATGTGCACCATCGACGTGCAGTACGCCTCAGTACACATCGTCATCGTGCCCCCATGTAGGCAATCGGGGTGAAGTGTCTTGCCCAAGGACACAACGCAGATGCCGCAGGTGGGATTCGAACCGAGGACCTCTCGGCATGCAGCCTGCACCTCTACCAACTGAGCCACTGCGCCCCCTGGCAAAACGTATAAACTTGCAACTAATTCTTGTTGACTGCATATACTTGAAAATGGGTGTGCGACCTTTACATGAGCTTTAGGCAAAAGGGAGGAATTCCAAGCGTGAGTTGGGGGTGCGACGTATACACAGGGGTGATGTATACACGGACATATATGGTATTTTTGCTGCACTGCAATGAACGTCTGAGATTGGCGGTGTATTGTTTACTTTTGGGATAATCTTAAACCTCCATAAAAAAAATTCAACGAGGGGGGGGTATTTTTCCAACGCGGCGGTGCCCGAGAACCAAAACCCTTTTTTTGGGGTCTAATCAACTTTGAGGAGCAATTTTTTTTAATATTATCAACTTTAATCTCAAACAAATTATTGTGAATTCATAATTCGAGTCTAGCTGTATGAATATGCATAATTTCATGTTCTTACTGTTGCCAGCGTCACGTCAGGATGTCGCAATTCAGACATGGGGTGAAATGAAAAGTTCACACACATGCAGTCAAGAGCATGTATGTCTACTGTTTGCCTCTTGGATGGCAAGACATCGACGGCGCATGGACCTGATAAGTCTCAGGATGTCACCCTGTGATATTGAGTTCCATCCTGCCTTAGAACATTACATAAATCACCTAATGTCTGAAGATCATAAGTAGTACCCGACAGCCCAACTGATCCTAAAGATGCTCGATTGGCGACAAATCTGGCAAAAGTGGGGGCCAGGGAAGAAGCTCGATGCTCTGCTCCTCAAGAAAGTCATGACAGATACGGAATAATAGATGCTGGAATAACTGCAATCTGACGTTAGCGTTGAACAACGGGACAACAACAGCATTAAGAATTTCATCCCTATATCGCTGTCCATTCAGGTTACCATCAATGAAGAACAACTATGCTCGATGGTGCAAGGAAATTCCTGCCCAAACCATTACACTACCCCTGCCAAAATTGTCGCATTCCCACACGCAAGCATCAGAAAACTGTTCTCCTCGCCAACGATATACCCTTGCCCTACCATCAGCATGCCAGACAAAATCGTGATTCATCACTAAAAGGAACTGTGCTTCAATGCTGTTGAGTCCAGCAAACACGTTGACGTACTCATTCGTTTCTGACGATATGATGATGTTGGGTAAGGATTGGTCCATGGTATGGACGCCTATTGTGGATGCTGTGTTCAGCGAGTCTGTTGCGGACAGTTTGTGCACTGATTCTATTGTTAGTTCTATCATGAGTAATTGCTGCTGTCCTCGTCGCCGGAAGGAAGCGATCCCGCAAGTGAGATGTCCTGATGTGTCGGGATTGTGCAGAGGTCGTAACTCTTGGTCGACCTGAATGCAGTCGGTCAGCAGTAGATCCAGTGGTTCTATACCTTCCAATGAGACGGTAAATGACTCCAAACTCAGCAGCGAGCTCATCTGGAGGTATCCCAGCCTCATGCATACCAATGGCACACAACCTCTGATTTTCGGTTAACCTTGGCATTTTTTAAAATGAAGTAAGACAAAAAAAAGAGTGTTTTCTCAATAACCCAGGCTCTCTAGCACAACAGAACACAAAGAAAATCATCAGTCACCCATTCAATTTGACATTCTCGGGTAGCACATGCTATTTTGAAATCCATAGCAAAATTGTATACAGTTGGGTCGACAACAACATGTCATTAAACTCTTTGCACAACTTCTTATCCACAAACATGCAACATTAGAACTATTATATTTCATCCTTTATGCTATTTTTTCACATTTCTTTCTTTTTTGACTCAGTATATATGCAATTTATCAATAAAATATTTACCGGCTGAATTCTGAATATGAATTCACCAAAAAATTCCTTCACAACTTACCTTATAAAAGGAAATTTGGAGCAGTTTTGGAGCTTTATAAACTTAACTCAACAGGCCCAACTTGCCATTTTTCACTGTAACACAATTCAAGACTGTGACTATGTTTGCACTATGCAAATCAATTTCGAGAATTGGTTTGCTTTCCATGGATATTGGTTCACAAACAGTGATGCAAAACCAAAGAAACTATACACTGATATTATGAGAATGTCAACCCGATCATAGATTTGGTATTAATAATTTGCGTATTAGGTTGGTCACATGCACATACAAACAATTCTTTATCAACTGTTTACATTTGAATGATGGGAATCCACTTGGATTCCCGGAGTTCTTTTCTATAGGAGGATTACGAGAATCAGATTCCCGGATTCCCAAGGAAAGACAAGTTCCAAAGAATCTGCATAACTCTACCTATTGGTCTTCGACTCCGATGCTCAACAGTATAATCAGGATCATCGTCGTCATTCTCTGCATTATCAGGATTGCGATAATCCCTGAAAGCAAAACATAAAAAAATATAACACTGACTTGGTACAACTAAAGTAATGTATTATTATCTTTCATAAGCTGCAGACAAAACCACCAATATTTTTTCCACAAATGAAAATTAGATACATTTCCTTTCCAAACTCTAGCTTACTGATTGATCCCTCAATAGTTTAGCCTTACCTGTTACAAGGTAAGTGCAAGTGCAAGGTCATAAGATATAGGTTGGGAGAAGCCACTGCCCCCAACCCATATGCAAGTTTGAAGTAGCCTTGAAGGTATTATGGGACAGAAAATATTTCTAAGTGGAAAGAGTGAAAACAGAAAACATTTCTAAGTCAGAAAAGAGCCATAACTCTGGAAAAAATTATTGGACGGAACCCATTCCTTGTACATATCCATTCCCCCCACACAGGTCTATCAGCATACGAAAGGAGATCCAAAATTAAAATGAAAGTGTCAGTGACACTGCAGCTCAAAATGTCCAGGAAGGGACTGAACTAAATAGAAAGATCAGTAATGCCAAGTCCTTCTCTCAAATTTCTACAGAAAAGACATCACACCAAAGCTACAAATAAAATCTGAAAAAATCAGGTGAGGGGTGTGGCCTGTTAGGTGTACTAATGGAATTGTTGACAATTTATATGTCAAATTCAAGATGGCCGGTGGTGGCCATCTTTTTCAATGGAATGCAGAAAAATTTGATAACTCCCATCTAGACATCATTCCAAAGTTACATATAAAATTTGAATAAGATTGGGTGAGAGGTGCGGCATGTAGGGTCTGCTAATGGAATTGTTGACTATTTATATACCAATCCAAGATGGCCGCTCCATGTTTTTCAACAAAATTCAGAAAAATTTGATAGTTCCCATCCAGACATCACACCAAAGCTACATATGAAATTTCGAAAAAGATGGGGTGAGGAATGTGGCCTGTATGGTGTGTTAATGGGATTACTGACAATTCATATGTCAAATTCAAGATGGCATCTGGCAGCCATCTTTTTCAATGAAATTCAGAAAAATTTGATAGCTCCCATCTAGACATCACATCAAAACTACACAGTGCGTGAAATAAGAAAAAATAGAATGGCCGGACAAAATGTATATCATGCCCCTCGGTAGCTTCGACCGAGGCGTGCACCACCAAGCTGGGGTAGGTTCAGGAGGGGTGTCCCGTTGCGAGGTTGAAAAAAATTTAAAACTTACTTTGTAAATGGTGTTCTCTGGTGCATTATCAGACATACAACAACAGTTTTCTGTGTTTCATAAATTTTATTGAAAGAATGAAAACGAAGTCATCATTAACTTTGGAGATGAGTGTTTGTATGGTGATTAGTGTAATTGTAATAGTGAATTCTGTGAAACCGCATTGTTTTCTACAAGAATTATTCGTCATGAATCCTGAAGTTGATGCTATAATATATAGCATCAACTTCAGGATTCATGATGAAAATATCCTTCTCGTAATGTGCCATTTCTACCACTGACAAAATATTGGATTAATTGATTCAATTTTATCAGTCAATCATCGTTCGTCAATACACTGTTGATAAATTGAAACAAAACTGAATGTGTGACATTGTCTTAGCTGAAACACGTCATGGTTAATTGTACAGGGCGAGTACAGCTGCTTGTGCTACAATTAGTGCACAGAACCTTCACAAATTCAAGACAAAATGTAATATGGGGAAAACAGGGAAAATCAGGAATTTAATAACATTAAAAGGGCATGGTCAGCAAGTGTATGGATACAATTTGGCTAAAATTGGTTTGATTTAGTGTGGATTTTTATTTTTATCCACCGCAGATTTGATCGGACATGTCTGATGTCCAACTGTAATTTCAGGCTTTGAAACTACTTATGAAATTTGAAAAAGATTGGGTGAGAGATGCGGCTTGCAGGGTGTGCTAATGGAATTGTTGACAATTCATATACCAAATCCAAGATGGTTGCTGCCGGCCATATTTTATAACGAAATTCAGAAAAATTTGACTTACACATCACACCAAAGCTATATATGAAATTCAAAAATGATCAGGTGAGAGATGTGGCCTGTAGGGTGTGTTAACCCTTAAGCCCCCATATAGCCCCAAACCGCCACTTTTATATTGCATTGAAGCAGGTGCTCCCTTGTGTAATCTTTTTTATTACTCTTGTGTGTAGACTGAATTTTCTCTGGCAGTGGTTCTACATCACTGCTGGCTGCCTGTATAGGCAGCCAGCAGTGATGTAGAACCACTGCCAAGTCATCAATAACATAGTAAACAGAAAAAGGCCATAAATACTTTAAAATTAATCTGAGGACTTAAGGGTTAATGGAATTGTTGACAATTTATATCCAAATCCAAGATGGCTACTGGCAGATATGTTTTCAACAAAATTCAGAAATATTTGATAGATCCCATCTGGACATCACACCAAAGCTGCACATGAAATTTGAAAAAGATCGGGTGAGAGATGCAGTCTGTAGGGTGTGCTAATGGAAATGATGACAATTTATAATGCCAAATCTAAGATATCTGTTTTTCAACAAAATTTGGAAAAATTCGATAGCTCCTATCTAGACATTGCCCATATCAAATTTTGGACTGATCAGATGAGAGCCACAGCCTGTACGGTGTGCCAAAGGAATTGTTGGACAGTAAATATCCAAATCCAAGATGGCTGCAGGCAGCCTTGTTTTCAACAAAATTCAGAAAAATTCAATAGCTCCCATCTAGACCTCAAACCAAAGCTACATATGCAATTTGAAAAAGATTGGGTGAGAGATGCAGCCTGTTGGGTAGGCTAATGGAATTGTTGACAATTTATATGCCAAATCTAAGATGGCCACTGAAGGCCATGTTTTTTAACAAAATTCAGAAAAATTTGATAGCTCCCATCTAGACATTGCCCTAAAGCTACATAAAAAAGACATTGCCCTAAAGCTACATAAAAAAATTGGGACTGATCAGGTAAGAGCTGCGGCCTGTAGGGTGTGCTAAAGGAATTGTGGATGAAGAGACATACATACAGATGGACAATGGATCATAACCCATCCCAATAGCTCATACTTGACGTCAAGTTGAGCTAAAAAATTACAATGCAAAATGTTTGTACAGAGAGAGAGGCGGCTTCACTAGATACACCCAAATCCTCCTCTGAAGGTTGGAGGCATAATAACCAAACATCGATGGCTATTACATGCATGGCAGACCCCACACAGAACTTATCACCATGAACTTGAAAAGTTTAACCTCTATCAAATTATTTACTGTACAGCATGAGAACACGTGACACTTGATAGAAAGGTTCATCCGAATGTGATTCCGCCATTCAGTGTTTATCAAAAGACATCAGTTGAGTTTCTGACATCTGCCATAACTGGAAATCAACAGACTGGTTATCTTCCTCTGCTTCTGTAACTCTCAAAATGTAGGGATGTATTCTACTGTTAGTGGTGAAATGTTTCTGACAATTTTTTTTTTTAAATTCGAGAAGACAGAAAAACACAGTGCTGTATCAATAGAGGAGATCAGCATTTCCCATCTTAATGACGTATGCCCTCCCACCCACGTGACTTTTATGTACAAAACAAATCGCACGTGGAATATTCGCAGCGCACAAGCCTCAAAAGAAATGGTCGACGTTTGCGCGATAAGACATAAACTGAATCGGTAATCCGATAAAAAACGGAAATATTGAAACAACTTATAGAAATGGTCAGTTTTAATACAAATAACAAGGTAAATCTCAGCTGAAAATTAAACTGTAGGTGTGCAGGCCTACATTCTGAATCACCGTGGTGTTGTGTATTTTCGCTGCTTCGCAAATAAAGTTAAAAACAATACGAAATACCGATATAGCAAACTATTTTTAATGAGCTTTTATTTATTTTTTCTGTTCACACAAATTAGAGTCGGATTGTGGAATCCGTAGTACAGCCATTAAGGAATGATTCTTACAGAAACGTAAGCATGGCTGCATCTTCTATAAAACCTCGCTTTAATATGAGACCTCTTTCCTACTCGCCCAGGCCCAGGGTACCACAGACATGGCATATGGACCTAACAAGTTACAGTCACAACGACCGTGCAATTCCCAATTATTATTTCCAATGACGTAGCCGGTGGTTGGGGTGGGGCTGGGATTCTCCAAAAAGTCGTCAAATAATTGCAGAGTCCCTGGACTAAAACAAAACACCCTCTCTGATCCACTTTCAAAACACTGATTTTTCAAATGTTTCCTAAGATGGATCCCTTGACCACACATGGGGGTAGTGGACACTTCTGGGTGTTTGATAAAATAAAGGGATAATAAGGCAAGAATTCTTGTCTGTGAGAGAGAGAGTGAGAGAGAATATCAAAATACACAAAGAATAACATTTTGCTCTATTTTTGCTTCAGGTAGAACTGAACTTTCATCACTTCAGCACATTGTAAAAAATGGTACACCGTCATTGTTGCTTGGGGTGGAAGTCCTCTAAAAGGGGCAACATGGGTATAAACGATTGACTAAACTTGACTTTATCTCCATGTTGTGGTCATGCTTAGCCATTGTATATAAATATGTGACCTTAAACACCAATAAGTAAGTACTCCCAAAACAATGATTGAAGCACACAGAGATAAAAATTGTCCCCATTATGCACCCATCCCCAACTTTGACTAACAAATTTCTCATTATGCACTTGTTGATTTCTGAATTATGCAATTGTAGACTCCTGATATATAAAAAAGCCTCTTGTATCAAGTTTTGAAAAGAAAATAATCATCATCTGAAAAAGACACAAACATCAGGTGGAGGAGGAGATATGCAGGGGGAGGGGGGCATAAACTAACTTACCCCCCCCCCCCCCACACCCCCTCAGTGGATGAAGATGAACTTCTTACCCGTGGGCTTGTACCTATTTTTGGGGTCAGGAATTGGCACTCCACTACTGTAAGCAATGATTGGAAATGGGGCTATCCACCTCGATAAATCCCTGCAAGTGCCCATGCAAATTTTCACAGGTAAATACTGTTTATGAAACCCAAACGGAATGATTAATATGGAGTGATAACATAATACATAAACTTGATCAAGAAGTTAGTTGGGGGTGAGGGAGGGAGTGTTTAACTGCCCCCCCCCCCCCCCCCCTAAAAACGCCAAAAATATATTGGGGTGTGGAGAGCCTACTTTCATCCCATCCCAACCCCACTGGGTAATTAAACACCACCAGGTAATTACAGAGGGGGGGGGACCTGTTTGGGGAGTGGTATAACTCCTTAAAGTTTAGTTATGCATATACCCTGCAGTGCATGATTAATGTGCTCATTTAATCCACGTATCCTTGTGAATCAAAACCCATGCATCATAGGGCATCTCATGAGATTTCTGTGACGGTCTGACTTTAGCTTTAACAAACGCAAAATCTTTATCTGCTACTGTCACAAATAAAGTTTGTTCCCAGCCATCTTTAAAATACTGGATGGCTTTCAACGATTTTCTTGCTTTGAGCTTTTCATTGTCAAAGTCCCCTGGTGTATTTATTAGGTAAATGTAAATGTCAGAGAAATCAATCTCGGGCATTTTTCTCATGTCGTCCGACCATTTACCAACATTTATTGTGGCGGGGTCTGGCAGAACTGTTCCATTCTCAAGAGTTAGTTTCTCTTTTAGTCTGTCTGTTTTTTTTTTGAAGTAGTTGTTGTTCGGGGGTTGGGAATGTTGGCAAATTTAGTTTGTCCACCCCAAAACACCTCTTTAACAGTTCTTGCCGTGAACCCGTCATTGGCACACACCGAAGTTTAAAAAAATCCTTCATTTGCTGCACTGTCCAGCTTGAAAAAACGCTTGAACTCTCCACTCTGTACAATTAATATTTAATTAACGACGCCCTCAAACGTAATTTTTTAAAGCGTGATAATTATGTCACATACATGCGACCATTCTCTTGGCAGTCTTGTGAACGAAAGGTGTATTGACACCGTCGCATTCACAGAGGCCATTTTGGAACTTCGAAGGAACACTGAAATTTTGTGGAAGGCTGGCCGGCATTGATTAAAATTTTATTTCGTAGTTAATAAATGCAATGAATATTGTAAAATTTTGATCTCAAAATAACGTATTATCAATAGTAGTCATTTAGGAGTTTGCTAAGTTCAGAAAAACGTTCAGAAATGATTTCAAGTGAGTGAAATATGAAGTAACGTTCATCGCTGTTGCTCAAATGTTTTCGCACGTGTGTATTGTTTTGTACACAAACGTCACGTGGGTGGGAGGGCATACGTCATTAAGATGGGAGATGCTGATCAAGTCTATTGTAGGTAGAAATATCAAATTAAACATGCATTTAACACACTGCTGTATTCAGCAGATAAAACAATCAGAATCTTTCTTTTCAAATATGAAAGTGATGTCCCGTAATTTCCAAAGCGAAAGATCATGTGAGCCACAGGCCTCAAAATTCATTAGTTTGCGAGAATCAAAATATTGCGCCAACACTGAATCAAGGGCTATTTACAGGAATCAAGATTCTGTTTCTCAATAAATTTAAAGGCTGGGGGCGCGGTGGCTCAGTTGGTAGAGGTGCAAGCTGCAAGTCGAGAGGTCCTCGGTTCGAATCCCACCTGCGGCAACTGTGTTGTGTCCTTGGGCAAGACACTTCACCTCCATTGCCCACGTGGGGGCACGGTGACGTTGTGTACTAAGGCGTACTGCACGTCGATGGCGCACCTGTCTTCAACCAATGCTAACCCTGCTTGTGTGGAGTTGGTATGTTGGGGAGCTGACAGTTGCTCGCCGTTGCTCGGTGGTTCTCTCCGGGAACTCCGGCTTCCTCCACCCATAAAACTGTCACGGTCATGGTTAGCCATTGTGCAGAAATATGTGACCTTACACAACAATAAATAAATAAATAAATAAATAAATAAATAAATAAATAAATTTAAAGGCTTGGCACCAATGTTTTACAAGTCTGCACTTCAATATTTGAAAAGAGAAAAACCATGCAGTCATGCATATTTCATTCATATGTAATTAAATTATGCTAACAACAGGCACTCTTGTTTTTTGATTCACATTCTCAATGCAATAACTACTTTTGACTCACATATTCATTTTCCATAGACTTTCAGTCAAATGTGCCAAAATGAAATAAACAGCTGCACCATGAGCGCATGATACCCCCGTTATTAATTACAAGAGGGAAGCACTCATATTAATATGAGTATACATGTGTACTTGTCAGGTTTTTTTTATATTCTTGTACAATAATCATAACCAACAACATACTGTGTTCAATAATTTGGAAATAAAATTATTTGAATTTCATGTATATATCTTATGTCTATAGAGATCATAACTTCAAGAAAAAATCAACGATTTTGTAAGCAGGGACCAGCCGTGAGGGCGACTAGGGCGATTAAGTCGCCCTTCTAAGCCCAAAGTCGCCTAGAAAAATAGTCGGGGCGATTACAAGTCGCCCTCTAAAAATTGACCAAAATGAGAAAAGGCTGAACTGAGTGATGCGAGGGTTACATGAAAACGAGTATTTTCAAAAATCGAATGTGCTCGAGTGTGATAAATGGGCATTTTAATTCGTCAAATAAACGTCCATTTATTTGAAATCACACGACAAGCAATTGTCCATTGTCGCTTTCGGCGGATTTTTTTTATTTCTATTTTGTTGCGTTCTAGTCGTAGCTTCAAGTGTCGAAACGAAAATAAGTGACTTACGCGACTCAACAAAACAACCCAGTTTGAAAGTAGGTTACGTCGCTTGGGATGCCGAAAATGTATACACAATGGACGTATTTTATAACACATTATTTTCATTTCGATTTGCTGACGACTGTTAACTGTTGGGCTGTCTATTCCCAGAAAAACATGAATGGAATTGAAACACATGAAAGAAAGCTTTAAAGATGTCAAGAAAAGCTTTGTACAGGACACAAGTGTGCATGTGGACGATCTTGAAAAAGGGTCCTCCTAAACATCGGAATGACATGAAATGACGCGGAATGACACCGGAATGCCATAAAAATGATGCGGAATGACATTTCTTTTACAAAATACTCGACCCCAGAATGTATTTTGTTTATTAACTAACAAAGTACCTCCCAAGCAACCTTCTTACATCTGGTCCTGTTCACACTTTCAGACTTAGGAAATTATTAGCTTAGTAGACTTTGTTGAAAGGCAACCACAGGAGGGTGATGGGGGATTGGCACGAAGAAGAGGTGAGGGGTCATGAAGGAGAAGGTAGCAGTGGGGGATTTTCAGTCAATAATTACATTGTGATTTTTTAACCTGGCACAGATGCATCATAGACAACTGGACCTGGATTATTTGTATGTTAATGGAGGACCATAAATTGAAAATATGAAGGGGCGGCGGGGGTGGTACATGAATATTCTTAATTTTCCCCACTTGCCTATGAAGTCTCCCTACATGACTCTGCAGTCTCCCTATTTTTTCTGGAGGGAGACTTGAAGTCTCCCTAAAATTCCCCCCTAGGCTGGTCCCTGTTTGTAAGTAATAAAGTCCCATAACTCTGGAATGACTAATCGAAGGGCAACACCAACTGAAAGGGAGCTTCCTTCCATCAACATAAACCACCTAACAAAAAATCGTGAAAATCTCTCGAAGCGTTCTCGAGTTATCGTACGAGTAAAAAATCAACAATTTTCTAAGTAATAAAGTCCTATAACTCTGGAATGACTAATCGAACAGCGACACTAAATGAAAGGGAGCTTCCCTCCATCGATATACACCACCTATCCAAAAATCACGAAAATCTCTCAAAGCGTTCTCGAATTATCGTACGATGTGTAAAAAATCAACAATTTTCTAAGTAATAAAGTCCCATAACTCTGGAATGACTAATTGAACGGCGACACTAAACGAAAGGGAGCTTCCCTCTATCGATATACACCACCTACCCAAAAATCACGAAAATCTCTCAAAGCGTTCTTGAGTTATCGTACGAAGTGTGACCAGACGGACAGACGGACGGACGGACGGACGGACGGACGGACAGCGGTATACCATAATACGACCCGTTTTTTCAAAACGGGCGTATAAAAATGACTCCACCCACAAATGCTTACATTTTAGGTAAACAAACCTGAATTTATATGGAATTAGCCTCCTTCGAGCAGGAAGTTTTCCAGATGGCCTATCAATTTCATAATCATTTGCTTGGATGCCAACCTCAGTTACACATACATCTTCCAACTTTACTTCTGGATTTTTGTTCACTGAACAGCCTACATTGATTGTGGCATTCTCATCAGTCACTGCAGTAATCATACTTCATCACATTCATTTTTCGTAAGCTGAAAAAGAAATGTGTAAACACAAATGAAACTATTAAATAAAACTTCTGTCTCACAACTACCTTGACAATATAAACTATACACTATCTCTTGAGTGCAACAGGGTGCCATCTGCAATGATAAAGCATTGCAGATGGCACCTTGTTGCACTCAAGAAACGAAATGTAGTTGTATTTATTTATTAAGGTTTAATGACACTTTAACAGCCAAGGTCATATCGTGGCGGTGACAGTTTTATGGGTGGAGGAAGCCAGAGTACGAGAAAACCACCAAGCAATGACGAGCAGCTGCCAGCTCCCCAACATCGTAACTTCGTGCTGCAGCACAGGCAGGGTGTGACTGGTTGAAGACACGCACATCATCGACATGCAGTATGCCTTAGTGCATGGCATCATCGTGCCCCCATGTGGACAATCAGACTTAAGTGCCTTGCCCAAGGACACAATGTGGGAGTCCGAATCGATCGATCAGATGATCACCCATCCAAGGACTAACCAGGCTCAACGTTGCTTAACTTCGGTCATCTGACGAGAACCGGTTACCGCAATGCCACCGTGCCCCCAAATGTAGTTGTAAAATGTCCATAGCGGTATCTTGAGAGTGGATTACCATTAAAACACACATGATGTGGAGTTTCCACCCAGAAAATAACTATAGACTCTATAACAATCCATAAGAAGGACAAGAACAGTTTTAGTCAATGAATCTCTGTTTCAACCCCAGAGGTTCATTGTCTAATCTGTGCTCATATTTGTTATGCTTTTACACTGACAAGAAGTTTTTAGTTGCAATCCAATTCTCCAAATACCTTATTGTACATAGGGCTCTTAAGCTGATCAGAGAACTTTTACGAATCTCTTGCAAGAAAATTGTGAGAAATTGGAAAAAAATAGTCCAAAATACTCAGCACAAAAAGAGGCCCCACAGGCCCTGAAGCGCTCACCTTGAACAGAACTCCATATATAAACAGTGGCCTATAATGGATATACAATAAGCAATAATTCTCTATAGGATACATTGTCATTCTTTGAACCTCTTAGACACAAGAGCAGCTAAAATAATCCAAGCATCATACCTTTTTTCCAGTTAATCATACCTTGAAAAGTATACCACCCCTATTGGGCCCCTTGATACAACCTTTGGGGATTTTTCTTAGTTCTACACCCCTAGAGGGTACTTAAGAAAAAATATTGAATTCTTCAGCCACATAGTTCCTTACAAAAAGATCTTGGAATTATGTATTGTTTCTATTTTTAGCACATGTTGAGTCCCATGAGAGCTGGGGTTAATTTTTTTTCATATAAATCAAATACTTATTGCCCACTTTTGTAGCATATCAAATTTTGTTAAAATCGGACTAAGAGTTCTAAATATTGGGTGGTGCCAAAAATTTTGCACCTTACAGGCCAACTACAAATACTGAACCACAAACTTCATTTGAACAAATTTTATTCTTGACCCCAAAAGGAAGTAGAATACCAAAAAACAAAGCATTACATCCTCTGGCTCAAGAGAAGATTTTTAAAAGTTTGGGGCAAAAATACACTAATATTGTGCATACAATTTGTCTTTATTAAGCCAAGTAGTGTTTGAATAATAAGATTTCAATTGTCGTATATAAACAGTAGAAATGTCATTATGATGTCACTGTTTTTTCTATTTTCAGCCCTTACAGAGCCCCAATAGAGTCATAAGCAAATTTTTTCATATAATGCAGATACATGTTACCTACTTATGTTACAAACTGAATTACATGTACATTCAAATCAGCCCAGGGGTTCTGATTTTTCAAAATTTGGTCGGACTGATTACAAATACTGCTCTACAAACTTTGTTTGAACAAACTTAGATCTAGACCTCAAAAGGAAGCTGTATAACAATGAAAGTGCCAATGACACTGTAGCTCAGCTTGACAAACTTGAACTTAGTAAGTTATAAATGAAATGGCAAAACTGATCATTGGTACAAATGTTATTTGATGAAATTTCAACATAACAACATTGTGTGTGCACAACGTCAGAGTAATCCATGCATTTTTAAATGTAAACTGTAAGACTGGCTAAAGAAAGAATGTTGATACACAAATGCAGTACAGTAGAACCTGTCTTGAGAGACCGCCCTTTGGGCCACACAAAAGTGGTCTCTCAAGACAGGTGGTCTCTCATAACAGGTTTCAGGTTTTCTCAAGTCAGTGAATAACCAACTACAAAATTCAGAAATGGAGAAGAAAGGATTTTTGTAATTACTTTGTAGTTGTTTTTTTATGAAGTTTTTGTAAGAAATTGAAATGGACTGTTATAAAAATTATAAAAATAAATTAGTGTTGAAAATCTTCACTGAAGATTTTCAACACTAATTTATTTTTATAATTTTTATAACAGTCCATTTCAATTTCTTACAAAAAGATTTTCAACACAAATTTATTTTTATTCCTATCTGTCACATTTCAGGTATGTATGAAATTGTTGATTCAGCAATAATCCTTATCTTTTCACAGGGGTCTTATAAAAACATCTCAATCTTTAATGAGTTAGCAATTGAAACCCAATTAAGAGCTTTTAATACTTTTAATTATGTTAGTATAACGACAGTGGATTTTCCAATTCCAGAACAGGTCAAAAGTTTTTGTCATGGTTTCAGTCTTCAAAAGGGCGGTCTCTCAAGACAGGTCTATTATGGCATGAAAATACAAGCTGGTACCAGGTCACAGTGGTCTCTCAAGACAGGTGGTCTCCCATAGCAGGTCCATTATAGAGTAAAACCAATCGGTGCCTGGTAGATGTGGTCTCTGAAGACAGGTGGTCTCTCAAGACAGTGGTCTCTCAAGACAGGTTTTACTGTATGTTCAGAGGTTATTGTAAATGGCAACTTTTTTCACAGAAATGAATGCTTATCAACAGCTCTTATCTAAAGTTCTTGCCTAATGAGCACACCAAGTTCAAAAACAATCCTATGATAAATGTGGCCTGTAGGCCATGTCAAAGAATATTGATGCACAAATGCAATAAAATTCAAATATTGTTGCTAACAGCAACAGTTTTTGATGGAAATGAAAAGAAAATAAATAGCTCCTATCTTTGTCACCCTGTATAAGCATACAAAGTTTCAAAACAACCTGATAATGAATGTGTCCCCCGAGGCATGCCAAAGGAAGATGTTAATGCACAAATGCACTAAGTAGAAGGTCATTTCTTGTGGCAATGGTTTTTTTTATGGAAATTCATAAATATACCCTGCAGAGAGTACAAAAGGGATAAGTTGATGCACAAATGCAGTAAGTTCAAAGGTTGGTGATAACGACAATAAATTTTTATGGAAATTAAAAAAAAGCAATAGCTCACATCTAGAGGTCACACGGAACACACATACCAAGTTTCAAAGTGATCCGATCATAAATGTGCCCTGAAGGCCGTGTCAAAGGGAAATATTGAGGTCTGACTAAGTTCAAAGGTCAGCGGCACCAATTTTTGACAGAAATGGAAGAAAATCGACAGCTCCCATATAGATGTCACCCCACACAAGCTCACCACGTTTGCAAGCGATGCAATCATAAATGTGCCCTGCAGGCGTGTCAAAAGGGAAATATTGATGCTTAACTGCACTAAGTTTTTACTAAGTTCATTGAAGGTCATCGCCAGTGGCAACATTTTTGACAGAAATCGAAGAAAATCGATAGCATACATCTAGAGGTCACCCCAAACAAGCATGCCAGGTTTCAAAGCAATCCGATCATAAATGTGTCCTGTAGGGTGCGCCAAAGGGAAATATTGAGGTCTGACTATTGAGGTTTTCTGACTAAACTAAGTTCTAAGAACGTTGACCGCGGCAACATTTTTTGACGGAAAAGGAAAAAAATCGATAGCTCCCATCTAGAGGTCACCCCAAATAAGTATACCAGGTTTCAAAGCAATCCAATCATAAATGTGCCCTGTAGGGTGTGCCAAAAGGAAATATTGAGGTCTGTCTAAACTAAGTTCTAAGAACATTGGCCGTGGCAACATTTTTTGACAGAAATGGCAGAAAATCGATAACTCCCATCTAGAGGTCACCCCAAACAAGCATACCAGGTTTCAAATTGAGGTCTGACTAAACTAAGTTCTAAGAACGTTGGCCGTGGCAACATTTTTGACGGAAATTGAAGAAAATCGATAGTTCCCAGTTTCAAAGCAATCCAATCATAAATGTGCCCTGTAGGGTGTGCCAAAGAGAAATATTGAGGTCTGACTAAGTTCTAAGAACGTTGACCGCGACAACATTCTTTGACGGGAATTGAAGAAAATCAATAGCTCCCATCTAGAGGTCACCCCAAACAAGCATGCCAGGGTTCAAAGCAATCCAATCATAAGAGTGCCCTGTAGGGTGTGCCAAAGAGAAACATTGAGGTCTGTTATTTATTTATTTAGTGGTGTTTAAGGTCACATATTTCTGCACAATGGCTAATCATGACTATGACAGTTTTACAGGTGGAGGAAGCCGGAGTACCCGGAGAGAACCACCGAGCCACGGCGAGCAACTGTCAGCTCCCCAACATACGAACTCCACACAAGCTGGGTTAGCATTGGTTGAAGACAAGTGCACCATCGACGTGCAGTACGCCTTAGTACACAGCGTCACCGTGCCCCCACTGGGGCAATGGAGGTGAAGTGTCTTGCCCAAGGACACAACGCAGGTGCCACAGGTGGGATTCGAACCGAGGACCTCTTGGCTTGCAGCCTGCACCTCCACCTACTGAGCCACCATGCCCCCCCCCCCCCCCTCCATTGAGGTCTGACTAAACTAAGTTCTAAGAATGTTGGCAGCGGCAACATTTTTCGACGGCAATTGAAGAAAATCGATAGCTCCAATCTACAGGTCTCCCCAAACAAGCATACCAGGTTTCAAAGCAATCCAATCATAAATGTGCCCTGTAAGATGTGCCAAAGGGAAATATTGAGGTCTGACTAAACTAAGTTCTAAGAACGTTGGCCGTGTCAACATTTTTCGATGGAATGGAGGTGAAGTGTCTTGCCCAAGGACACAACGCGGGTGCCGCAGGTGGGATTCGAACCGAGGACCTCTCGGCTTGCAGCCTGCACCTCTACCTACTGAGCCACCGTGCCCCCCATTGAGGTCTGACTAAACTAAGTTCTAAGAATGTTGGCAGCGGCAACATTTTTCGACGGCAATGGAAGAAAATCGACAGCTCCCATCTAGAGGTCACCCCAAACAAGCATGCCAGGTTTCAAAGCAATCCGATCATAAATGTGCCCTGTAGGATGTGCCAAAGGGAAATATTGAGATCTTCTGACTAAACTAAGTTCTAAGAACGTTGGCCTCGGCAACATTTTTTGACGGAAATTGAAGAAAATCGATAGCTCCCATCTAGAGGTCTCCCAAACAAGCATACCAGGTTTCAAAGCAATCCAATCATAAATGTGTCCTGTAGGGTGTGCCAAATTGAGGTCTGACTAAACTAAGTTCTGAGTACGTTGGCCGTAGCAACATTTTTTGACGGAAATTGAAGAAAATCGATAGTTCCCATCTAGAGGTCACGCTAAACAAGAATATCAGGTTTCAAAGCAATCCAATCATAAATGTGCCCTGTAGGGTGTGCAATAGGGAAATATTGTGGTCTGACTAAACTAAGTTCTAAGAATGTCGGCCGCGGCAACATTTTTTGAAGGAAACTGAAGAAAATCGATAGCTCCCATCTAGAGGTCACTATAAACAAGCATACTAAGTTTCAAAGTGATCTGATCATAAATGTGACCTGTGAGGTGTGACAAAGGAAATTGTGGACGTACATACTAACATACTAACATACTAATGTACGTACGTATGCCGACGGACGAGAAGTGAAGGCAATAGCTCAGCTTGGCTTTGTCAAGTTGAGCTAAAAATGGAATCACAACATCCATTGGTTCATGAGAAGATTTTTTTTAAAATTGGGGTACTTCTCCTTCAGCCCTTCCCCATTGGTGATGAGACATTTTAATTCAATTTAATTTTAAACAAACTTGAAAGGCTATCACCCACTAATATTGCGTATACAATTTGACTGAATTAAACAGACTAGTTTTTGAATAATGAGAATATAACTTTTCCATTAAACACAGCATTAAAAATGCTGACTCAGCAAAAACAAAATGCTGAAGGCAGGCCCAAAACACAACTGATTTTTTTTACCTGCTTGGTTATACCCCCGCCTGAGCATACTGTACACCAAATATAAATTCCTTCTGCTGCTCAGTCCTAGAGAAAATGATGTCATCATGTTTTTTTCTCTCTATTTTTAGCCATGGGGAAATTTTATTCATATAAATCAAATATATGTTACCAACATACCAAATTTTGTTCAAATCAGCCCAGGTCTTCCGATTTTTGAAAATTTGGGTGGGGGCCAACAGCTTGCAGTTCCAGGACTACATACTGCCTCACAAACTTCATTTGAACAAACTTGAATTTATACTTCTAGACAAAGTCACACATTAAATTTCAAATCATTGCAGCTGCTGGTTCAAGAGATTTTTTTAAGATTAGGGTACCCTTTGGTGTTTCCACTGGAATAGTGCGAGGAAGAACTTCATTTTAATAAATCTGAATTGTCAATGGCAATAATCATTTACTCAAAATATTAAACAAGAGGTGTCTCCACCTAGACTGCTCTGCTGAGGGTCACCATTTTAGGGGAAGCTGAATACAATATAAGAATCCAAGTGTTACTGCTTGTGATCTTAACCTTCATGATATGACAATGGGTCAAAGTCATGACACAAGGTTAAGTTATGGGTAACAATTGTGCAAAGTATGAACAAGATCTGTTACACAGATTCAATTATACAGACCAGACAAGGGCTGTATAACAATATCAAAGTCTTGTTGTCCGTGACCTTGTTATAGCCACCCATATTATATCAAGACTGATATATCCTTAGTTGATAATTCTACAGTCTACACAATTGATATTTTTCAGAAGGAATGTTCTGGCTGGTGTGACTCATTTGCACTAAGTGACCTCTGAGTGTACCTATCAACAAGTTTACATCTTGGTACACAGAATCTATTTTTACATCACTGTACATACATAGCTGTTGATTGTTTAATTGTTAACAAGTAGGTCATCCTTGTTTACATCAATTTAGACAGAATTACCTTGAAGCTCAATGAAGAAAACAGAACATTGAAGAAATTTCTTCTTCTGGTGCAATCTATCTTGAGAACTATAAATATCTTTGTCAACAGAATTCAAAAACTCTTTTCAGATTGACTCATTTCAGATAGTCATTCTATTCATAACAAAGCATTTGTTTACACTGGAGATTATTGACAGGACAGTAGTGCGTCATTATTAACAGAAGCAGTTTTATATTTTTAAGGAAATATTTTTGAGAACCTGTGCTTCTTTGTTTTGAAGAGAATTTATTCTTGTAAAATAGAATTTATACAAGCTGTGAAACAGAATATATTTTTGTGAAAAGCCAGGATTCCACTGAATTATTTTTAAATTACCTGTGGCGCCCATACTTATTGGATATTAATTCCATTTGAATTTTGCTGAGTATTTTATTATATTTTATTGGAGACTGCTGAAATTTCTAAGTGAACATTTCATTACAAATCTACAGGATACTGTTTCTAAAGACACATTCTTGGACTTAATACTACCAGCTGGAAAATTTATTCACAAGATTCTTCACCTCTGGATTACTGGATTCTGTTGAACTGTATTTTGGACCAATTCAGTAATTAATAAGTATCACTGTTTTTATTTTCTGTAAACCGATTAGGGTAAAAGATCTTTGTATAATTTTTTTTTAGATTATTTTTTGTTAATTAAATTTCAGAATAGTTATTGTTGCCGATTCTCAGATTTCTTTCTGTTACCAATATCATTATTATTTCCAAACCGTAACAGAAATTCGGGGTTCATACGGGAATGAATGAAACATAATGAGAAAGCTTTATTTGCATATTGCAATTATTATTTTGACTAAATATTCAAACAGTAAAATTCACTTCAAAAATTTTAGTAATAGTACTTGAATAATCTGAGAAACAGCAAATTTTTCAACATGGTATTTATTGTGACAGAATTTATTTATTTCTGAATTTGAAAGTTCTCTTAGTTTGGCCCTTTTAGAATCTAAGAAGGAAGATTTATTCCAACTTGACAGTATATGCTGGACAATGATATCATTGAACCTACCTATAGCAACTGGAGTTTGTTCTGTATTCTTGTCCCATAGCCTGATGGGAGTAGAGAAGGGTGGTTTTCAAATTTCATGTTGGTTCTGGTTTCAATTTGTTTCAATTTCATTCAAAGAGTCAGGTTTTTGGTCTCCGATTTCCATGTACAAACATAACGATACACTGCATTTGCATATAAGAAGATGTATATGGCGCCAGCCAGTGTCACATGGACTCCCTTTCCAGGGCAACGCACCTACCTGTGTAATATACCAGTACTCTGATTTCCTAAGCACATTTTATTTGCATAAATTATCTCAAGAGTTGTTTTAAGTTGGAGAAAAATGATTTTTGCCTTGAGTCTGTTGCAATATTAGCACCCCCACCCACCTGTGTTCAGGGTAACCCAACACACCCTAAAAAATTATGCCGACCATAAAAATTTTATCGAGTAAAAGTCGCTCATATAGGTTATTGTAACCCAAAATTTCCATCCAATGATTTTGACGCTGGCTTTGGAGTTCAAGCTTTCAAAATTACGTGTAAAAATAAATATATTTGTCAATAGAAATGAAGAACAAGTGACAAGTTAAGGTAAACCAATTAGTGTAAAAGATCTTTGAAAGATCTTTTACACTAATTGGTTTTCAGAAAATAAAAACAGTGGTATTTATCAGTTGTTGAATTAGTCCAAAATACAGTTCGACAGAATCCAGACTTTGTATCATTTTTTTTAATTAAATTTCAGAATAGTTAAATTCCTAGTTATTGTCGCTGATTCTCAGATTTCTTTCTGTTACCAATATCATTATTATTTCCACATTGTAACAACCTTGACCTTGACGGTATGACTGTGGATCAAAGTCGTGACACATTTTTGTGTCATGAGAAATAATTGTACCAACTATGAATAAGATCTGTCAATCATACACAGTTTTATGAATCAGACAAGGGCTGTATGACAATAAAAAGTTTTACAGCCTGAGACCTTGACCTTGATGATATGACCTTAGATCAATGTCATGACACACCTTTGAGTCATGAGTAATAATTGTACCAACTATGAATAAGATCTGTCAATCACACCAAGTTATATGGACCGGACAAGGGCTGTATAACAATATCAAAGTTTTGCTGTCTGTGAACTTGACCTTGATGATATGACCTTGGATCAAGATCTGCTGATTAGGTCATATTATATGCACCGGACAAAAATGAGAGTAAAATATCAGTTTTCTTGACTGTAACCTGATCTATGGGGCCAGTGATCTTCACCTGAGGGTACAGACTTCATTGTGACTGATTACACACTGTCTGGTGACAATACATACGGTTACAAAGTTTTGTTAAAAAATATTCAGTGATTAAGAAATCATGGCCCAGATAAACTAAATGTTAATGACATTCAGACAACGGGCAACTTAGCATTAGAAAAGCTCCACTGACATTTTGTCAGGTGGAGCTAAAAATTTAATTAATTTTGCTGATGATTTTTATTACCTGGTAAACGCATGCGTGGACATCACTGCCCACATGTGGATTACAACTAGTCTATGGTGGCTGTACTGTACTTTATGCTTCTTTCCCATATCAATTATAATTTAATTTGATATTCTTCAACCTCTGCCACTTCTTACGAGTATAATGGAGGGGAGAGTAATAACTAATAATTCATCATAAAAGGAGTGATCAAAACCCATAATCATCGACTTTGAAATTGTAGTTGATTATGGGTGTTTCTTACGATTAGTCAACATATCAATTATGCCTGACTGACCTGATGGGGGCACACGTGAGATGAACCCAGAGTACCCTTCTGTTCACTTCTCTTCACACAACCTCATTTTAAATTTGTTTTTTGAATGACATTTGTATTCCCATTCCATAATTTTGTGTAAAGATGTCAATAAATCAGGTCACACCACCTGAGGCATTCCACTTTGGGCAACTCAACAACTGGGAAAAATGGATGAAACGATTCAAACAATTTCGTATAGTATCAGGGTAAATCAACAAACCTTAAAATGCACAAGTCAATCAATACACTTACGAAAGGTATGGACTAAGGAGCTGAAGATATATTATCCTCATTCAAATTTATTAAAGTTATGGGTATGTCCAATTCAGAAGATTCTGTACCTCATGACGAATAACAGGAGTATGAAAATGTGAAACAAACATTTCAGGACTATTTTGTCATTCGTCATAATATTATACAGTGCAGGGTCGTAATCACACAAAGGCAGTGACGTCCATGCATACGTTTACCAGGTAATAAAAAATCATCAGCCAAATTTTAATTAATGAAGCACCGGGTTGTACCCAGTGCTTCATTAATACAATTTTTGATGATTATTCCTATACTTAGTGCCTGCAATGTAATATTATTGCACCCGTGGAAATACTGCCCACCCCTTGGAAAGTGACCAGTTCATGGTGGTCATACCATATATGAACATGCAATATTCAACTAATGGATCCAGAGTAATAAGAATCTATTGACTCATTTACATGTATCACAATCTTAATCTTGAGTTTCAAATAAAAGTAAAGATGGAATAAAAGTACAGGGTGAAACATCAGAGGAATACAAATAGAAGTACAGGGTGGAAAATCATGAGAGTTACTGTCATTTCTGTAATACACCGAACACATACAAGACTGTAACCTGGGCTTTAAAACCCAGGTAACAGTTCTGTTTGTGTTTGGAGACTGAAACAGACTAAAGTACCCATAATATGTCTCCAATATAAGACTTTCAATTGACACTGATGGTATTTTTAATAAACATACATGCCCAAATAAACTTCATACAGAGTGGCAAATATTCCGAAAATTAATAAACATATATGTATGTTTATTTGGAACACAAGAGTGCATCCACCCCCAGAACATTCTAACTTTAGCAGGGTTGGTGACTTTTTGTATTTTTTTTCACAAAAAAAATATAAAAATTATTTTTTTTTATTTAAATTGATTTATTTGATTTTTTTACATAATGATAAATTATTCACCATAAGATACTTTTTCCCACATGATTTCTTTGGATAAGAGAAACAGAGTGACTTTGTTGCTCTTATCTAAAGGAATCATCTGGGAGAGTGTATTGGCAGCAGTTTGTATCAAAAGCTATCCAAAGAATGGCCACAAATAACTGATACTAAAACATTTAACCTGTGTTACCCATTGTAGTCTTTGGGGTGGCATGAGGGGAAGAATCCCATACATTTGGCACAGAATAGAGAGCATAAAAGGAAATAGAAAGGAATCAATTGAACTTATGTTTTCTCATTGTTAATATGTTACAGCATTGTTTGAAGGAAGAGAACTTCTTGAAAACCATTTTACCAACTTGCAACATTCTAAAATCACTTATCCTTGTTCTCAGTCCTGGAAATGAGATGGGTGCGAGTGCAACTGTTACCATCAGCACCCGTGTTTTCTATTTTACAGGAGCTAAAACCAGAGGCTATACAGAGCCTGTAATCGCTCACCTGAAACTACATATAAAAATGCGATTTCCCACAGGCTTATCATGGTAACTATGAGCTGCAATTGTGGCCATGTTTGCAACATTACATCAACATTTCATGAGGATTATGGGTAGAAGGTGTCCCAGTCTTCAATCATGTGAAGTTTCAAAACATTTGAATCCATCAAACAGAATGTCTCTGGTGGCCATATTTTGCAACCAACGGGAACAAAAAGAGGATCGTTTGTAGAGGGCCTCCTATAGACCATTCTTGCCAAGTTTTGGTTCACGTCAGCTCAGTAGTTCCAGACAGAAAATGAAAATGTGATTTCCCATAGGGTTTTCTATAGTAACTATAAACCGCAATTGTGGAATTTCTCTTAACGACAAAATTGGCTTTATGGGCGCTGCATGGGGCCCGCATAAAAAATTCTAATGACAAAACTGGCACCACATGGGGCTGCATCAAAAATCCAGAACACTCAAGCACATATAGAGACCCTACCTCAACATATGAACACACTTTCAATGTTTCAAATTAAAACCCCTAGGAGCCTTTTGCAAGAAACCCGATTGTTTAACAACAAAAGTGGCAATTCGGACACCACATGGGGCTGAATCAAAAAAACGAAACCTTTAAGCACATCTAGAGACCCTACCTGAAGACTCTTTTAACGTTTAGAATTAAAACCCCTAGGAGCCTTTCACCGAAAACCGATTCTCTAACAACAAAAGTGGTGCTACGGGCATCACATGGGGCCGAATCAAAAATCTGAAACCATTATGCACAACTAGAGACCCTACCGGAACATATGAACACACTTTCAGCATTTCGAATTAAACCTCTAAGAGTCTTACACCGAGGTGTGATTCTCTAACGACAAAAGTGGTGCTACTGGAACCACATGGGGCCGTAACAAAAATCTGAAACATTTATGAACATCTAAGAGACCTGACAGGAACATATAAACACACTTTCGGTGTTTCGAATTAAAATTCCTGGGAACCTTTTGCCGGAAACCTATCCTTTAAAGCTACTGGCACCACATGGGGTCGATTCAAAAATCTGAAGCCTTTATGCACATCTAGAGACCCTACCGGAACATATGAACACACTTTCAGCATTTCGAATTTAAAACTTCTAGGAGCCTTTTGCCAGAGTCCGGTGCTACTGAAACCACATGGGCTCGAATAAAAAATCTGCAACATTTATGCACATCTAGAGACCTGACTGGAATATATGAACACACTTTCAGGATTTTGAATTAAAACCCCTGGGAACCTTTTGCCGGAAACCGATTCTCTAAATCTGCTGGCCCCACATGGGGTCGAATCAAAAATCCAAAACATTTATGCACATCTAGAGACCTTACCGGAACATAAGATATGAACACACTTTCAGCATTTCAAATTAAAACCTCTAGGAGCCTTTTGCCAGAACATATTCTCTAAGGACAAAAGTGGCACTACCAGTACCAGCACCACATGGGGTCAAATCAAAAATCTGAAACCTTTATGTACATCTAGAAACCCTACCCGAACATATGAACACACTTTCAGCATTTCAAATTAAAACCCCTAGGAGCCTTTCACCGGAAACCAATTTTCTAACGACAAAAGTGGTGCTATGGGCACCACATGGAGCCGAATCAAAAATGCAAAACCTTTATACACATCTAGAGACTCGACCAGAACATACGAACACACTTTCAGCATTTCAAATTAAAACCTCGAGGAGCCTTTTGCCGGAACCAATTCTCTAATGACAAAAGTGGCACTACTAGCACCACATGGGGGCGAATCAAAAATCTGAAATCTTTATGTTCATCTAGAGACCCTACTCAAATATATGAACACACTTTCAGCATTTCAAATTAAAACTCCTAAGAGTCTCTCGCTGGAAACCGATTCTCTAATGACAAAAGTGGTGCAATGGGAACCACATGGAGCTGAATCAAAAATCCAAAACCTTTTTCATTATTCTAGAGACCCTGCCCACACACACACTTTCAGCATTTCGATTTAAAACCCCTAGGAGCCTTTCGCCAGAAACCGATTCTCTAACAAAAGTGGTTCTACGGGCACCAGCTGTGGCCGAATCAAAAATCTGAATCCTTTATGCATATCTAGAGACCCTACTGAAACATATGAACACACTTGAAGTATTTCGAAATAAAACTCTTAGGAGCCTTTCACCAGAAACAGATTCTCTAACGACAAAAGTGGTGCTACTAGCACCACATGGGTCCAAATAAAAAATCCTAAACCTTTATGCACATCAGAGACCCTACTGGAAGATATGAACACACTTTCAGCATTTCGAAGTAAAACCTCCAGGAGCTTTTTGCCGGAAACCATTTCTCTAACAATAGTGGCGCTACAGGCACCACATGGGGCCCAATCAAAAATCTGAAACCTTTATGCACATCTAGACACCCTACTTGAACATATAAAAACACTTTAAACCACCAAAATTACATATCCTAGGAGCCTTCCATTAGAAAGCAGTACAGTACATGAAGAGTGAATTGTAACTAAATCACCCAGGGAGTGGAGTTATCACCCAAAGTATCACTTTCAAATTCTGTACATGTGGACAAAATACACAAGCAATGTTTCAGCCAATGGACCTCCGGGTACAGTACTGTGATCACAAAAGCGGACACCAAATCGCATCGCGTTCTCGACGCGGTCGCGATCGAGGTGACAGACAAGAAAAAAACCTTATCGACAGAAGCGCGGCTAAAGCGAAACACAATCTCCATTCCGCCGATTGGATTTTCGCGGAGATTTTTCGCGAACGTCGACAGCGCCGCGATTTTGTGGGAGGGAACAGTCCGAACTGCATGTGCACAAATGTAACCGGTTTGCAATGTTAATGTACTCGTAAACCTAACCAATGTATCGAGTTGTTATATATTCTAAAAAAGGGTCAAATTCAACACTTCCCAGATGTCGCGATTGCCCACACCCCAACATTAATCATAACATAAATTCATAATCGTATTCATCTGAATTTGAAAATCGTGATAAACATGGACTTGAGGCAGACACCCCCGCTCCACCCACTATGTCTTTCACCACTCCCTCTCTTTTTGTTGTCCCCCTGATCTGACATTGTGTAGGCAGCACCCTCCAATCTCAACTTAATTTGTACTTTCCGTTTCAGTTTCACGCATATCACCACAATCTGTCGTTTGGGGTGAATACAATATCGTCGTGTCCAACTATTCTCTCCGCTAGAAATTCAAGAGTTTTGTTGGTTGTTGGGATCTTAAAAAATAAAAAAAAACTATATTTTATCCCTTCAATTATCAAAATGACTGACAACACATGAACACATTTGTATTTTAAGAAGCATGTGAAGCGTCAATTTTTCGGACTTTTGGGTACATGGCGGTTTTTAATGGCGAAAGTACCAATTCGTTATCAAGTCAACTCGTAGTCAGTTTGGTTATGGATATTGAACAGCAAAATATTCATCCAGGTCAATTCAATCCTTTTAAGCCCCCCCCCCTGTACATACACCTCCCTCCCGAGTGATGCATTACCCTTGCCCCCCCCCCCCCCCCTCGCCACGTCGATTCTCTGGCAACGGAGGGCTGTAGTCGTCCCGGCCTCATGTGCCTATGCTTCTTGAAAAAAAAAATTTACACCACCCCACCCATCATAAACGAGCTTTTTGTATTCCGTGGTTCTGATTAAACCTGTTTTTACGGTGTGTGTGTGTTGGGGGGGGGGGGGGGGGGGGGATAGCCAGCTCGATATATGCCACATGCATATCCGATGGTCATAGCCCTGAGGTGGGCTTGGCCTTCCCGCTGGTGGAGCTTCGATGGAATTGTAGATCAGTCCTACTTCACTGTTTTTGAAAGTGCGAAGTCTCTGACGGAAATTTTATTTATTTAACTGCAGGGGATGTACATGTAAATATACCAGGTGCACAGTCAGGGGATGGGATGGGGGGGGGGGGAGGGGGTCTTGCATAGAGTCAATGTTTTTTTGGTGGGGGAACAACAACACTGAATTTTACTGGTTACCCCCCCCCCCCCCCCCCCCCCCCCCCCCCCCCCCCCCCACACACACACACCGGTCTTCTACACATGATATTGTAGACTCTAGGCTACGTGCCTGAAAAAGACTTCGGATTTGAACCAGGACCGTGACGTTAACCACCAACATTAGCATTGTTGATGCAGTGCTCGACTGTGCATGTTCAATATTCATAATTGCCATAATTTGCCTACAGTACACACTGAATGGCTGGGATTAGAAGAGGGATAAGTACTGGATGATTGGGGGGGGGGGGGGGGGGGGGGGGCGGCACGGTGGCTCAGTAGGTAGAGGTGCACTGGCTGGAACTTTGTTTGTGCTTGTAATGCTTTGTGATAAATTTGCAATTATTGCTGGGGTGGAATCTCCACTTTGTGGGTGATTTAATGATAATACACTCTCTACGTACTAAAATAAGCTCAGTTTTTAAGTGGCACCACTGGCACCACCTTGTGACAAAAACTCAAAACTATAGCTCCAAAAAAGGGATGTATGTGGACAGAGATCATCACTACATCCCCGCATTTTTTAAAAATGCAGGGGATGATAAAATTTTATTTCACTTCATGTTACTGTTATTGGTATTTCATTATGAGAATCGATGAGGATTTTGTCAGACTGGGATTTTTGTCTGATGGTATTTTGTCCATGGGCATTTTGGACTGGATTCAGTATGTTAGCAGATCCTGACAAGGTGAAAGCAATATTGAGTTTCCGCCACTCTCCTCTGATAAAACTCAAAACTGAGACGATTCCTGGGGATGGTGAAGTTGAGTAAGTCGACTGTTACAGGGTATTAGCCCCCCCCCCCCCATTTTCATTTCCACTAAGGTTTGTATTAATTTAAGACCTAGTTAAACTTTAAATGTGAAGGCTTGGGTCTTCCCCGAGCCAATTTAACCCCCATGCCTACAGCACAGTACAAGTCAAAATAAGTTGTAGCATAACCGCAATAAACTAACTATACTGCTGCTCCTTCACTGATAAGAGCAGAATCTGACATCATTTTCTGGAAAGCTCTCAGAGAGAGCATTCCAGAAAATGATGTCAGCTTCTGGTCTTATCAGTGTTGGAAGAGAAAGAGAATCCTGGTCATTCCGGCACCTGTTTTCAGGCCGTTTCGGCATCTGGAGAAAGTAATTTCGGCACCTGGGGTAAGTCGTTTCGACACTTGACTCAAGTCGTCCCGGCACCTGACTTAATTTTTTCGGCACTTGTGGTTTTACGGTTTAATAATGTATTTTTGTATATTATGGCTATTTTTACATTGTTTGTACATGTTTAAAGTAGTTTGAAATTATACTGAATTACATTGAATTTTTTAATTAACTTCAAAGTGATATGTATTCTTTTTGTTTTGTATGGCTTTGGCTTTGTTTTCAAAGCAGTCATCAATTGGCAGTGATTTGAGAAGCGTTGGCCGCCACTACTGATTAACAAGAGGCCCCAGAGGGGCCTGAGTGCACTCACCTGACATGGTAGCCTGAATATAAAACCCAGGGAATTGATTTCAACAAGTTGCCCGTCCTTAGAAAAGCTTATACCAAATATCCAAAGATTCAGACCAGTGGGTCTAAAAAAAAAAAATATTTTTAAAGAATATTCCTCATATTGAACTGAGTAATAATTCGGGCTCCCATAGGAAACCCAAATATGAACCCAGGGACTTGGCTTGAACAAACTTGAATCTCACCTCCAGTGGGATGCTGTTTTTCAAATATCACAAGATTCTGACTGGTGGATATGAAAGAAGAAGATTTTGAAGAATATTCCTCAGTTATAATTCAGGCTCCCACAGGGAGCCCAAATATCAACCCAGGGACTTGGCTTGAACAAACTTGAATCTCACCCCCTAAGGATGCTGCATACCAAATATCAAAACATTCCGACTGCTGAATCTGAAGAAGAAGATTTTTAAAGAAAAATTCCTCATATTGAACTAAGTTATAACTCAGGCTCCCACAGGGAGCCCACTTATGAACCCAGGGACCTGGCTTCAACAAACTTGAATCTCACCCCCACTAAGGATGCTGCATACCAAATATCAAAATATTCCGACTGCTGGATCTGAAGAAGAAGATTTTTAAAGAAAATTCCTCATTTTGAACTAAGTTACAATTCGAGCTCCCACAGTGAGCCCAAATATAACCTAGGGACATGGCTTGAACAAACTTGAATCTCACCCCCACTAAGGATGCTGCATGCCAAATATCAAAACATTCTGACTGCTGAATCTGAAGAAGAAGATTTGTAAAGAAAAATTCCTCATATTGAACTAAGTTATAATTCAGGCTCCCACAGGTAGCCCTAATATTAACCCAGGAACTTGGATTTAACAAACTTGAATTACACCCCCCTAAGGATGCTGCACACCAAATATCAAAATATTCCGACTGCTGGCGCTGAAGAAGACGATTTTTTAAGAAAATTCCTTATTTTGAACAAAGTTACAATTCGAGCTCCCACAGTGACCCCAAATATACGGATCTAGGGACATGGCTTGAAGAAACTTGAATCTCCCCCCCCCCCCCCCCCCCCCCACCCCTACCAGGATACTACATACCAAATATCAAAACATTCCGACTTCTGGATCTGAAGAAGAAGATTTTTAAAGAAAATTCCTCATTTTGAACTAAGTTATAATTTGGGCTCCTACAGTGAGCCTAAATATGAACCCAGGGACTTGGCTTCAACAAACTTGAATCTCAGCCCCCCTAAGCATGCTGCATACCAAATATCAAAAGATTCTTATTGGTAGATCTGAAGAAGAAGATTTTTAAAGAATATTCCTCATACTGCACTAATTTAAACATTTGGGCTTCCATAGAGAGCCCAAATATGGACCCAGGGAATTGATTTCAATAACATGTGAAACAATCCTCCAAAGATGTTATATGTGAAATTTGAAACCTTTTGGAGCAATGGTTTGGGAGAAAAGTAGTGTTAAATGTTTTTCCCATTACCCACGGTGTTAAAAAATGCTGACTCAGCACTTTTTCAAAGTCCCCCAAAAAGTACCCCATGATAAATAAAACTGATAGCAATTTTTTTTTTACCATTCCATTCGGTTGGTCCTAAGGAAGCTTCACACCAAATAAGAATTCGCAGTGCCGTGTAGTTTTGGAGATATGGGTGTTTTAATTTATTTCTATTTTTTGCTACTGCGGTTCCCATGGGGCGACGGGAAAAAAAAACTGGCATAAATTAAGTACTTATGATCCAATAAGCCCTCATATCAAATTTGGTTCAAATCTGCCTTTCGGTTTGGAAAATAGAAATTTTGGACAGGAGAAATATAGCTCCTCAAACTTCTCTTGAACAAATCTGAGTCTATACCTCAAAGGGAAGCTGCACACCAAATATCAAGTCTCCGCTACTGCTGGTTCATGAGAAGAAGATTTTTAAAGATTTTGGTGCCCCTTGGGGGCGTGGCACCACCCAGGGAGAGGGGCAACTACATTTGAACAAATCCGAATTGGCATTAGGTAATAAACATTTACCCAACATTTGAATAAAATTGGGCTAGTGGTTTTGGAGGAGAAGTTGGTTCTGTAAAGTTTACGACGGACGGAAAGTGATCATTAAAGCTCCCCTTGAGCTTCGCTCAGGTGGGCTAACAATCAGATGTTGTTTTTATTGCAATGATTAAAGACCACAGGGTGTACGCAACAGAAATCACTTGATAGATTTCGGCCTTTTAGATGTTTGATGTTAGAAGGGAGAATTTTCTTATATAACTGGGTCTGGAGCAGCCATTTGTCATTGTTCAAAATGTCTGACATATGTATTCAGTGTAACGCTGCAGTCCGACCACGTCAACATGGATTACAGTGTGATGGATGTTCAAGATGGCAGCACAGAAAGTGTGGAACTGGAATTACGCAGGATGAATACTGAACAGCAATTAGACAACGTAGAAATGTCGAGTGGTCATGTGCTGCATGTTCTCAACAAAACAATGACAATATTAGTGCTGACAACAGTATCGAGAACAGTAATGTTAATAATGTAGATAATGCTACTTTTGTTGTTCAACATTCGTTTAACACAGTAGATGAGGAATCAAGGGCTGAACACATGCATTCTTTCAATGTAGAATCATCTTTTCAAACTCGAGAACCAGTTAATGAACACTCAGTCTCAAGAAGAGACACCTGTTGCGTCTGTGGAAATTCCAAACTCTGATACTATGTATCATGTTATAGACACGGGGACAAAACGTGGAAAGAGAATGTTAGTCAACGACGATGGATATAGCTTCATGGTTAAAAACAGAAAAACGACCACACATTATGGCACTGCACAAAAAAACGGGCTAGAGGAATGAACTGTCCAGCAACTGTCATACAAGACTGGGAAATATATCAGAAAGGGCTGAAAAAACACGCCCTTCCGGCACAACCCGGCAAACATATAGCCATGACCATTTAAGTTCAGGTAATTAAATATTTCTTATATATAGACAATCTCTCTCTCTCTCTCTCTCTCTCTCTCTCTCTCTCTCTCTCTCTCTCTCATAGATAAGATAACATTAATTAGATTTTGATTACCTATTGATTACGGTATATATTTGACAATAATAGAAAGAATGCAGCAGTTATACTGTTTTATCTGTTCTATCCATGTCGATTCTAGCAAGGTGACCTGAATAGGGGGGTTGGAGGGGGGGGGGGGGGGGGAGTGGGGGGTGCATGGGGTAATATTTTTAGTATGTATGCACAATCAGTTGACATGCCAGGTATGTTAAGTAAATATTCTAAACAGTAATGACCAGTCATTTGTCAAACGACAATGCAGATTGGGGACAAGCCCCTAGCCAGTAAGGAGTTTGTTTTTTTTTTCCTTTCGAAACCATATATCCTAACTATATATTCTTACTTTTTTTAAGGCCAAGTCGCAAGCTCACAAGTCTGTCTTCGAAAAATTGAAGCCTCGTATAGTTGAGGAGGCATTTAGGCAACATGCGAACACCACAGCACCTGAACCAAGTCGCCCTAACCCTTCTTATCTGGTAAGGGCTGTGAACAGAATTCAACAGAATCCATGCCCACACGGCCTAGTTGATCTGGATTTTCAACTGGATACAACATTTCTAGACCAGAATGTACCTAACTTCTTACAACATGACATCGAGGTTGGTGATAGGCGGGTGGGGGGTGGGGGGTGGGGGGGTATGCAACCATGATAAACCCCTACCTTTCTTCAAGAGTCACCAAAATCGATCTCCCCCAGAGTCTAGCAACTTAACCTTCTTCCCAGTGGTGGGCTGGGGGGGGGGGGGAGGGGACTCCTAAATGCAAACTCACTTGTTTTTAACCCTCACCCACGCCTTCGATTGGGGATCCTCGCTCTGCTACTGGGGCCACCGCTGACATTGTATTTTGAGAATGCCATGATTTATCATGGCACTTTTTAAGTGAAACGCGCGAGAAATGTGATCTCCCTGATGATGGAAGGCCAGCGATATGGTGGTGCGAATAGTAAAGGCGGGGAGCATAGGGACTGGGTTTAGTGGTCAGTGTCATTCAGTGTTAATCTGTTAATCCTATTTGGGCTGACTTACATGAACCGGAGATTGGGGAGGGCCACAGCAGCCAAATCATAAAAGGGCCCATATAAAGTTAAAAAAAACAGTGTAAATCAGAATTTGAATTGCTGGTTTTGATGAATACACCCCTCCCCCAAACTTTTCCATAATAAACATGTGGAAGGTTGAGTTGCTGGGAAATAACTGACACTTGTAGGATATTCAAATGTCTGATATATCTGTCAAAATATTCTATCGTTAGATCTTTTTTCAGTTTGGGATATCTTCCAATCGGTTCATTTCAAAGTAATGAAAAAACAAGAGGTCCCACGGGTCCTGAAGCGCTTATCTTGTACAGAACACAATTTAAACAGAGTCCAAGAATGAGTCTACATTAAGCAAGCCATCTCCATAGGCTACACTGTCAATCCTTGAGTCCCTCAGGAGTGACGAAAATAATCTGGGCATCATGCCTTTTCTTCAGTTGATCATAAGTAAACTGTAGAGCTCCCCTATGAAGCCCCTTGAGGGTACTGAATACAAAATTTTTAATTCTTCAGCAAAATAGCCAATTCCGGCTCCCATAGAGAGCCCAAATATTAACCCAGGCTCTTGATTTGAACACAGTTAAATCTGACTTCCCTAGAGATGTTGTGTACAGAATATGAAAGCATTCTGACTGTTGGATCTGTAGAAGAGAAATTGTAAAGAAATTTCTGCGAATTGCACTAAGTTCAAATTTGGGCTACCACTGCGAGCCCAAATATTAACCTATGGATCTGATTTGAACAAACTTGAATCCGACCCCCTAGAGATGTTGTATACCAAATGTGAAAGCATTCTGACAAGTGAATCTGAACAAGAAGATTTTTGAAGAAATTCCCTCATATTGTACTAAGTTAAATTTCATGTTCCCATATGGAGCCCAAATATTAACCTAGGCACTCGAATTGAACAACCTGGAATCTGACCCCCCTAGAGATGTTGTACACCAAATATAAAAGCATTCCGACTGGTGGATCTGAAGAAGAAGATTTTTAAAGAAATTTCCTCATATTGCACTAAGTAAAAATTTGGGCTACCATAGTGAGCCCAAATATATACCTAGGGATCTGATTTGAACAAACTTGAATCTGACCCCCATTGAGATGTTGCATACCAAATATCAAAGCATTCTGACTGATGGATCTGAAGAAGAAGATTTTTTTAAATTACCCTCCATATTGAACAAAGATAAAATTTGGTCTTCCGTAGGAAGCCCAAATATTAACCTAGGGACTTGGTTTGAACAATCTAGAATCTGACCCTCATAACAATGATGCATACCAAATATTAAAAGATTCTGACTGGTGGTTCTGAAGAAGAAGATTTTTAAAGAATATTCCCCATATTACCCTATGTTAAAACTTCGGGCTCCTGTAGAGAGCCCAAATATGAACCAATGAGCTTTATTTCAACAAACTTTTATCTGACCCCCCTATGAATGCTGTATACCAAATATCAAAAGATTCTGATGATTGGTTCTGGAGAAAAGATTTTTTTAAATTTTTGCAAATATGCTGACTCAGCACTTTTTCGATGCCCATTACAGAACACCCTAACATAACCGATGGCAATTTTTTTTTTACCATTCAATTCTACTGGTCATAAGGATACCTCATACCAAATAAAAGCTCTCTGTTCCGTGGGGTTTGGGAAATATGGGCGTTTGAAAATATTTCTATTTTTAGCTCCCATGGGGGTGCAGGAATTTTTTTTTTTTTTGCATGGGTCAAGTACTTATGACCCAGTACTACCACAAACCAAATATGGTTCATACCAGACCATCGGTTAAGAAAATAGAAATTTTGGGCGGGGCCAAAACTCTTACCCCTCCTATTACAAAGCCAAATATTTCTTCACAAACTTCGTTTGAACAAACTTGATTCTACACCTCATATGGAAGCTCCATAGCAAATATCAAATCATTGTACACACTGGTTCTTGAGAAGAAGATTTTTAAAATATTTTGGAGCATTTTCCCGCACTCCCTCCCTATGGGGCTGGGCATGCTGAGTTGAACAAAAATGAAATGCCCCTTTGGGACCATCACTCACACAAACTTTCACTTGAATTGGTCCAGTGGCTTTCTAGGAGAAGACCAAAACATGGTGTTGACGAACGACGGACGACAGACGGAGAGCGATGAGATTAGCTCAGCTTGACTTTGTCAAGATGAGCTAACAACTGCAAAACGAAACTGACATCTGAACACACCCTATTGCTTTTCTCCAGTGGTGTAGTGGGGGTGGGGGGGAGGGGGGCTCCCACCCCCCCACCCCCCCCCCCCCCCACCCCCCAAAAAAAACAATTCAGAAAGGGAAGAGAGTAAAGAGAAGGGAATCTCATGGAGAGAGAGAGAGAGAGAGAAAGAGAGGGCAGGTGGGGATGGGGGGGGGGGGGACACAATAGACACAGAGAAATAAATGCATGTCAGCATGGTGGTGGATAAAGAGAGTGAGAACTCTCATTGATGTAATTACTTATCATGATTTATAAAAGGTTGATTAAACATAGCATAGGATTTTATAAGAACCACACATTTTGATATTTATCACATGGATGCAGATAAAGATATTGTTAATAGAAATCTGTCTCATTAAATGATTAATTTGATACTCAAAAGTCACCTTACTGCTAATAAAAAACAGGTCTAAATCCCCACTAATTACACATAAACTTCAAAATTGTGACAGTTTGGTTACACAGATCAGAAAATTGCCGGCTTGTTCTGTGAAACAGTCAAGTTTAGTGACCTGAGTGGGTTGCGTCCAATTTAATAATAAATTGGAACTTTGGAAGCATGTTATGTTATGTAGCTAAACCACAGACATACGTTCATCACACTAGTACACTACACTTAACACTTCCAATATCAGAATGTCTGCTCCATCATCAAAGAAAATAAAAAGTCAAAGAACTTTGAACTCATTCTTTGCAAAGTCTAGAGAGTCGGCTGATGTCGGTGTCCTGCCAACAGACGAGGGGACATCTCAAAGACATGTTGCAGAGGATACCACCAGGAGTATTTCGCTACTATTACCAAAAGAAACAGCAAGTAACGACATAGGTAATGCTGCTTCAATAACGCTAAGGGACGAAGACCGCACTAAATTCATGATCCCATGGAAGCCTTGACACGAGGACGAATTTCCTTCATCATTACACATGAAGGGTGGTAAAGAGAGAAAATGACGATTAAAGCCAAGTCATTTGATTCAGTTTTCATGGCTGGCTGTCACCAAAGTGCAAGGAAAGGCAGGAGCTTTTTGTGGGTCGTGCATCTTGTTTTCAAACGTGAACGGAGTTGGGGGTCGACAAAGTGGAAGTGGTCACCGTCAGCTACCAGGAAAATTGGTTTTAAAGCCATTAGATTCGATGACTTGACAGGAAAGCAAGGCGTGCAGTCATGTCTTCAAGACAACGAATATCATAGACCAAATGTAACATTCATGGACAACTTCAAAAAAACATTCATTCAATGAGAAACTGATATTAGAGGGAATATGGACAAGTCACACAAGAAAAATGTTATGGAATATTCGAGCCTTGCTTCGGTACAGAGTCTGTGGTGGTGATCCAGACATAAGTGATCATATCAAGACAGCAAAGGCAAATGCGACATATCAATCTGCTGCAATACACAATGAATCGATACAAATTGCAGGTGGATTGGTCAAGGACAGAGTTGTATCTAATATCAAAAAAGCTCGTTTCTGGACTATCATTGCTGATGAGACTACTGATCGTCAACAAAGAGAGCAACTAGCTGTTGTCATACACTACGTTATTAGAAATGACTCAGAATCTTGGATTATTCGTGAGGACACACTTGCAGTCCTGGATTTAATATCGGACATCAAATTAAATTTGCCAGAAGCCAGCATGCACGATGAAGTCAAGTTAAATGGCATAGCGATTGCAGAAACTCTCTTACGAAAGATCCGTGATCTTGGGTTGGATCTTTCTCTTTGTATTGGTCAGGGATATGATGGTGCAAATTCAATGGCAAGTGAACATGTTGGTGTGTCGGCCAGAATATTAAATAAAGTGCCACTGGAATTCTATTTTCACTGTGCAATGCATTGTCTTAACTTTAGTGCATCTAAGGCAATAAGTGTTCCACCCATCAGAAATGCAGAGAATGTAAGACAAATTTCGGCAACCTTCCGATCGAGTGCGAAGAGGACAGATCTTCTTAAAAGATGTATTGAGAATGATGGTGACACAGGTGTGACCAAAAAAAGGCTTATAACATTATGCGACACAAGATTCATTGAACGCCACAGAGCTGTTGTTACACTCAGACAGTTACTTAAATATGTATTAGAAGCACTTGTGGAAATGAAAGATTGGGATTTGTCTGAAGATAGAAATAAGGCAAGCAGTCTGGAGTGCTCTATCTGCCAGCCTAATTTCATTGTCTCTCTGATAATTCTTGAGAACATATCAGGACTTATGTTTCCAGTTAACCATGCTTTGCAAACTGTTGGATGTGATCTAGTACAGGCAATGACATCAGTGTCGGACCTTGTCTCCATCTTAAAAAGCTACCGAAGTGAAGGGACATTTCACAAGTTGTTTGAGGAAGCAAGTCTGGTAGCAGAAAATATTCTTAAAATTGAACTGAAGAAACCACGAACTGCCTCTAGGAGTGTGTACCGGCCTTCAAATCAGGCAGAAGATGGTTCCACTGAAAGCTATTACTGCATCAACTTCTTTTACCCCACACTTGACATGGTAACTCAAGACATGGAGCTCCGATGTGGACCTAAACAAATGCATGCTATCAAACTCAGCCATGTGGTTCCAAGTTTACTGAAATTTTCAAATGACAGTGATTGTGAAAAACAATGGAATGAGCTGACGGATGCCATACAAATGTACTCTGCTGTCATGAATGATCCCTTAACTGTTATCAGAATGAAGTATGAACTCTGGCGTCAGAAATGGAAACAGGTCTCCGTAGATGATCGTCCATCCTCAGCGATTTCGGCACTTGATCACTGTTCAGAATACTTTCCAAATATATCAACTCTTCTTCAACTGCTAGCAACATTACCAGTGACAACAGCTGAGGCTGAAAGAGTGTTTTCCAAATTGGAAAGGACCCTCACTGCAATCAGGGCTTCAATGAACGAGGCAAGACTAGAAGCGCTGATCATGCTTCAAACTCATAGCATCCACTGTCCTGACATTGACTCCGTGATTGACAAATTTGGGATAACATCCACATGAAGATTAAATTTTAATTTGTAGAGGAGGACTGTCGCTAATTGCTGGATAAGACAGAGACATGGATACAGTATTTTAGTTTGTAGTTAGTGTTGAATTTGGCCATTTTCTGGTGTGGTGGAGTGAACATACCTTAGTATCAATTGTTATTTTTGTGTTCGAAGCTGTTTCTGTTGATGTCATGCTGAGTTATATTCAGGTAAGTGACAACATTCATTCAATATTATGTTTTTTGTTCAGTCATCAGATTCTGTCATACTTGCATATGTTCCCAGTATCTCAGTCACGGTGAGTCAGCACACCTTTGGCACTTTCACAGAATGCCTATAGCCTTGTTACTTGGCAAAATATATTTGTCCCAGGGGTGCTGGACACAGAGGGGCCACAACAAAACAAAGAATGAGTGTGGCAGTGTGTCTAGTTCAACTATCCGAAATGTCGTGGCTTCCCCACTATGTTGTGGGAAGCCACAACATTCAGATAGCTAGACTAGAGTGGACCATCATGGGCATTCGCCCCACCCCAATAAAATATGTGCAGAACGTCATATTGCGAACCAGCATGGTCAGGTTAAGGTAAATTATGTACTGTTTTATTGCATTACTTTCGTTTCCAGGCCATTGATTCAAGTCATGGTTAACAGTTAGTTAGAATTTCAATTTCTGAAACATGCTGTTGAAAAAAACGTAATTTTCACCATTCAGAAATCAAGAGGATTTTTTTGCAAAAGCCACCAGAACGCTTCATTTAATAGTACATTTTCAAAAATTTACTGGGGGCTGAACCCCAGACCCCCCCCCCCCCCCCCCCTTAAGATGTGAGTCGCTTTGCGACGAGCGGCCAGATCCCTTCAGGATCTGGGTGAAATGTTGCCCCTCCCTCCCCCCCCCCAATAAACATTTCTGGCAATGCCATTGTTTTTCTCTGACAGACACTGACGCTTTAGGCTATCTTGAACTTGCACTCCAAGATTGCTAGATATAAAATTTATTTCCAATATTTTCGAAATGGGGGGGGGGGGGGGGGGCATATTTCAAAGGCTTGAACTATGAAATTGGGCATATTCCCTTCCACGGTTGTGGGCCCTTTCCCCGATATTTTTTCCTTCAAATTCTGAAGCTCTGAGTTTGTTGCTCGTGCCTCCTGAGGAAACGTGGGGTAAAAACAGTTACGGTTTGCATTTGGGGGCCTTCAGCCCCCCCCCCCCCTCCCCCCCCGCTCCCCTGGACCTCGGGAGCTCACACATAGGGATTGGTGGAATAAGCATAACTTAATGGCTCCTGTGGGTATCATTGGGGTAGAACTAACAGGAATATAGAACTAGTAATCAACTGATGAATGGATGGTTTAAATATTTACATGTATTATCACCTTAGCTGTGTTAGGCGAAATGCAAACAGAAAATAAATTATGAACCCCCGTTTAAAAAAAATAGTTTGAACACAACCTTTTGTTGGTAAAAAGGACGGTAAGTGTATAAAAAACTACGTTTTAAACTACTAAATGTACCGCTTAATGTGTGAAGTGATAATTGATACGCAATATATAAAGAAGATTAAGTATTGTTTGTTTTATTGTAGACTATTTTCAAATTATAAATGGTTTCTCTCCCCAAAACGTTGTTAAATCCCCTCGTAGTGAACAAAAAGATCTAAATGTTACGCACACGAATTAGTTACACCTCCGTCGGGCAAGTATGATAATATTCACCCCATCGTGCACCTCAGCTAATTCGTTGTTTTCCTTGCACAAAATGGGGTGTCGATCAGTGTCGATAGCGAAATGATCTATCTTCTTTTGAAAATAGTCTACAATAAAACAAACAATACTTAATCTTCGTTATATATAATTGTTATTGCGTACGCTTCATTAAATTGTCACTTTTCACACATTCAGAGGTACATTTAGTACATTAAAAAGTAGTTTTTATACACTTACCATCCTTTTTAATGGATACCATCTTTTTTACCAGCAAAAAGTATGTCCCAAATATTGCTACCACTGGAACCAGCTCATTCAACCGGTTCCATGGATATCCATATTTCAATGTGTTTTAAGGATATTTTCTAAGCCCAATTCAGAGTTAATTTTCTGGGCTTCTTTGATAAAGGGTTATTGGTAAAGGGTTAAATGAGTCAGTGCTATATTATTATTTTTTTATTTTCGAAACATCTTAATAAAAATTGAATTTTGATGGTGAATATTTCATTGTTGTTCTTTTTTCAATCCCTAAATAATGAAATTTGTGGGTGCCGAAACGACTCCACCAGGTGCCAAAATGACTGGGTGTCGGAAATGGGTATGGGACAACTCATCGTCGGAAGGCGAGTTGTCCCAGCTTGTACAGCGAGTTGTCCCATTTTTTGTTTTTCCAAAAAATGTTTTTTATTCTTAATTTATTGTATTGAAATACTGTTAATTTTATCATTTACTAACCTGTAGAGTATTTTTCACACTGTTTTTTTTAGAAAGAGTGTCTTAACATTGGTATTGTTTTGAGTAACTTGATGTGTTCTCGATTGTCGGTTGTTACAGAAGACAGATTATTGAAAAGTTAGGCCTAAGCGAGTTGTGCGTTATAATCACAGTGTGTCTTTAGAATGTAGTTTTTATCACTGAAAAAAAGTGATTGATTCTTAATTGTCGGCAGTAGTAGGAGAGGGATGGATCAGGGCTTATTGGATGGACCTCGGGCAGGACCCCGGAAGTGATGTCATAGTCACGTGACCTGGTGGCGCCATGTTTGGTTGTCATGGTAACCTGCGTGAGTGGCCATCTTGTGACATCATCCCCATAGTGAGACGTGGTGTGAGTGCGCATGCGCAGCGCGTGTTGTTAGGGTGATACGTGTTTCCGTCGGCCATTTTGTATACTGGAGGCCGCCATCTTGGTTTCTATGGTAGTTGCTATGTGACCCAAAACCTTCTAACAAGACAGGGGTATATTTGGAGGGTATGTTCCTTTGTAGAAGAGTAAATTCCCGATTCGTAGAATTACCACAAACAACCCGACAAGTTTTACTATTTGGAATTCTTTCGGAATTCTCTGCTTCTATCTATATATATAATAGTTTTCGGCTATCTGGCCATGTTCCTTTTTCTGGAGTATACTCCAGTAGCATAGAAGACCCTATAAGTTGGAACAGCTTCGCTTGTTATTTCTCATTTTAGCAATTTCTGGTCTATTCTTGTTAGTTCTGACCCTATTCCAAGTACTCTTGTAGTTTCCTGTATCTAGATCCTTTATATAGATTATAACTAACCAATCGGATTGCTTGATTTCCCATAATCTGTATGCAGAGTTATCTCCCTTGTGTATATCAAAAACATTCCCAAAGCCAATAAGCTATCGAGCAGTTACTGAAAAGTCATTGCTCGAACGACTCGAATCCCATCGAGCAAATGAGCTATCGAGCAATTGCTCGTACGAGTGACTCCTTGAACGACTCTTCGACTCATTTCAGTATACCTATGGCCCGGTATTGTATTATTTGAGGATACCTATCGAGGATACCTTTTATAGGATACTTATCTAAGGATATTATTACCTGTATCACAAGGCATACCTATCCCAAATACCCCTAATAAGCTAAAGAGTCAAGAGAGTAATTGCTCCATGAGCAATTGCTCGAACGACTCGAAGCTCATCAAGCAAATGAGCCTTATAGCAATTGCTCGATCGAGTGACTCGACATACTACTCGAACGACTCGAATCCCATCAAGCAAATGAGCTTAAGAGTAATAACTCTTCGACTCATTTCAGAAAAAAGGGATTCTAGGGACTAAAAGGGCTTTTTTTCTCAAATAAGCCAAAGAGCCAAAAGAGTAATTGCTCCATGAGCAATTGCTCTAACGACTCCAAGCCCATCGAGCAAATTAGCCTTAGAGTAATTGCTTGATCGAGTGACTCGACATACTGCTCTTAGCCTCATCTGGGTATTTTAGGATACCTGACATTGTATTGGACTATTGGGGGATACTTGTTGGACTTTACATCCAGGTACTTCTTGATACATCTGGGTACTTCTGTTGGGGTAGTAGATAAAAAACAAACAACAATATATATAACATGTCATTTTTATTCAAGTATACAATTCAATTTTCGCAAGGTATTTGTCTTTGTAATTCTTCTTGCATGAGCTAACCATTTCATCTTCTTGAGGGTTGGACAGGGACTGATATAAGCTTCATATATCGTAACCTTAAAATAGGTTACGGAATGCTTTGCATACCGTAACCTGTAGGTTTTCGGAGTGTAGATATAAGGTAAATTATTAGGTTGATCAGTTTCCTCTCGTAACCTACCAATGGGTCTCAGGTTTATAGAAACACGTAACCTCCCCGTAACCTATTCGATTCATCCATCCATTCGACTAAAAGGACTAGCAGACAATTTGACACTGTATACGACTCATCAATCCATCCATCCATCCATAAATCCATACATCCCAGATTTTCTATATGATGACCCCTGTATAATGTAGACTATAATAATCGTTCATCCTCCTATCAATCCATACTACAACATTCATCCACACACCTTCCAGACTTTTTGGACTAAAACAATTCGTGTGAAATGGGACTCAGTGAGCAGCCAACATTCAAGCCATTACTTGTCGGTAATTGGCTTAATATTTTTTTTACGATCTGAGCATTAAACAATTCTACTCACTCACCCAGTCATCATTCATTCAACCAATGAATTTGTACATGTCTGATCAAATGGATGAACAGTAGAAGATCAATAGCTCTCTCTCAAAATCCCTAGAATTGAATATCCTTTACTAGAATTGAATAATTATATTTATGTTAAATGTATGTTATACCACACGAGTTTATGACTTTTACATGTTCACCCACCCATTCACTTATTCATCTTGATAACATATAAACAAGCCTATCCGGAAATGACATGATTCAATTATCGATATAATTCGCCTGTCCTACTTGCCGTGATCATTGGCTTTAACCAATAACTGAGGCTGACAAACTGGATCATCCATCCATCCATCCATTCATTCTTTGATTGTGTGCATGGCTGAGTGGGCTGAGGACCAGTGATTCATTTATTCGCTCACTTATTCACTGTAATGATGTACGATGTGCATCTATATTCATTCTTTCATACATTCATTCACTCATTTTTTATTTGTTCATTCATTTATTTACTCAATCATTCATTCATTTTGTGCATCCAAATTACTGAACATCTCACTTCTTTCTTTCATTCATTCATTCATTCATTCATTTATTCAATCATGTTGCAAATTTCATTCCATCCATCCACCCACACATTCATTTATTTACTCAATCATTCATTCATTCATATTGTGCATCCAAATTACTGAACATCTCACTTCTTTCATCCATTCATTCATTCATTCATTTATTCAATCATGTTGCAAATTTCATTCCATCCATCCATCCATCCATATATCCATCCATCCATCCACCCACCCATCCTTCCATCATCCAACAAATCTTCTTATGTGTCAAACCATTCACTTATTTTCTCTATGTCATTTGATGATAGTATGCATACATTATCGACCACAGATACAGAATGGTAAATTAATTTTGTTTTCGCCTTGAAGTCGCATAGTATTCTAATGCTGAAAGACCGTCACATATCAACTACATTGTTCATCAGTTTGAATCTTTGGCCATGGATATATCCGCTCATTCAGATTTTCACCCATCGATCTATAGGATTGTTCAATGGGCATGTGAATGAATGGACCGCTAGGACCTAGCCGCTCTTAACTGCATAAATTGGCCAACCCATCTTTGGTTTACTCTTTTAATTGCTTGTTCAGCCCATTGCTAAGATACTTAATTTTGAATAGGAAAGTCTTACCATCCTATGAACTAATCGAATATTGTGACCTCTTTCTAGCCCAAACCTCTACATGTTGTGAACACCATTCCTATTTAGTGAACATCCTTAACCGACCCACTACAAAATACACGATTATCACTGACTCTATAAACTAGTCAAATATTGAGACCTCTCTCTAGCCCAAATCTCGACATGTTCTGAACCCAATCCCTATGGCGCGAGTTTCCCTACCCGACTCACTAAAAAGAAAACGCCTAACCCTGGGCATATCCGCATATTTTCATTCAAACAAATCACCAGCTACTGGACAGCAGAGAAGAATCGTACTACAAAGTATCTACTAGAAAACTGTAGATCTGAAAACTTGTACAATTGATTAATTCTCCCATAGTGTCATTTCTAGCGATGACTAATGTGGTATCTCTCGACAAAGAACAAAATGACGTCTCATTTGACTTTGTTACTCTGTTCAACCATGTGATCAACAGTGTTTCCGATAATGATCCTATTACTCCACTCCAGTCCGATGGCAATAGCTGCGAATAGTACTCATCTGAAACATTCTCCTCAACAATCGATATGAATGGGAAGTCCTTTGCCCTCCTTAACATTAATTGCAGAAGCTTAAATGCTAACTTTGAACACCTACAGAACCTTATATGTGACCTCCAAAAAGATGAAAACTTATTCGACATCATAGGGTTGACCGAAACTTTCAGTGTGAAGGAAGGCGTTTCTTACGTCTTAAATGGTTACCACCCACTAGTATTACGTTCTCGTCCTAATGACCATGACGGTAGATGGGGGTGGGGGGGGGTGGGGGGGGGGGCGTTTATTAAAGATTCCATACCTTTCAAAATCAGAAACGATTTGAGTATTTTTATCCCTCATGTGTTTGAATCATTATTTATCAAACTCACTGGAAAAAACAGATCAATTGTAGGAATTATATATCGCCCCAATACTGCACCAAAAGCTGACTTAGACTTGTTTTTATCCGAATATTCAAATCTACTTGACAAAATTGACTCAGAGAAAAAAACAACCTATCTTATGGCTGATTTCAATATCGATCTGCTCAATTTTAATCAACATTCCAAAACCAATCAATACTTAGAATCATTATTTACTACTGGATTCCTCCCTAGGATAACCAAACCAACGAGAGTTAGTAGCCACTCGGCAACAATAATTGACCATATTTTCTGCAATAAAGCAAGTCATAACACTACTGGAATAATCATTGCAGATGTTAGTGTTCACTTTGCCACTTTCTGTATAGAAAATCTCCAAACGACCCATCTCAAAAACATTACCTGTCCTCCTAAAAGAATTTTCAACACTAGGAATATGAATACATTCAAACATCTGCTCCCCGAATCAGATTTCAGCAATGTATCGCAAGAGTCCAATTCCAATGAAGCTTGTGAGAAATTTCTCGAAACCCTCAACACAGCGTTTGATCAAGCCTTTCCACTGACGTCGTTAAAAATCCCCAACAAATACATAAAACGAGAACCTTGGATGACCTCCGGACTTCTCCAATCTTCTATAAACAAACAGAAATTACTTTCTTAGAAATACAAATTCCCAACTGACGCGAATATTACTCGTTACAGAACTTATTGCCAAGTTTTCAACCAACTTTTACGAAAACAAAAGAAAAACTATTATAGCCAGTCCATAATAGAAAACAAGGGGAACATTAAGAAAACTTGGGAAATTCTCTGCAAGGCAATAAAAAAGTCAGACACCCCTCCTCCTCTATCATCATCATTCATTGATAGTAACGTGGAGTTATCCAACCCCAAACAGATTGCTGAAAAATTCAGTAACTATTTCATAAATATTGCTAAACGAGTAACCCAAAACATGGAAGGACCAACACACCACTTCTCTGAGTATCTCAAAAGTAGTGTTTCCAACTCATTTTAAAAACTACCTACATGTACCGATAAGTGATAACCGTAGTTAGATCCTTGCCTACAAAAACATCCACTGGCCTGGATAACATTTCCCCCAAACTACTTAAAGGCATAATACATGAGATAGCCATTCCCTTGACACATATTTTTAATGCTTCATTCTTAACGTGAGTTGTACCATCCAAAATGAAAATTGCTAAAGTAATACCAATTTTTAAAACTGGTGATAGGCAGTCCTTTGCAAATTACAGGCCTATAAGTATTCTCCCCTCTTTCTCTAAAATTCTGGAAAAGTTAATGCACAAAGGGTTAATGGACTTTTTAGATGCAAATGACATAATCTACAATTTCCAGTTTGGTTTCAGAAGGGGTCATTCAACTTTTCACCCGATAATGCATCTTATCAATTACGTTTCAACAACGAACAACAAAGTAAGCAAGGACTGCACCTTATCCATATTCCTTGACTTCTCAAAAGCATTTGACACCATTGACCATGAAATACTCGCGCGTAAACTCGAGCATTATGGAGTTAGGGGCATAGCAAATGCCTGGTTTCAAAACTACCTATCAGGAAGGACTCAATTTGTTTAATTTACGAATGAATCGTCCGATCTGCAAAATGTTACGGCCGGTGTTCCCCAGGGTTCTGTACTCGGCCCACTCTTATTTGTTCTATATATCAATGACTAGTCCCAATTGACTGATATGAATGTTTTGTCCTTCGCGGATGATACAACTGCTTATACATCAGGAAATAATCTTAACTTATTGACTGAGATGACAAACGACGAATTAACGAAAATCAGTGACTGGTGTCTTGCCAATAAGCTTTCGTTGAATGCTAACAAAACCTATGCTTTACTTCTTCATCCCCCAAATGATAATTATAGCCATGTCCAGACACAAATACTAATAAAAAATAAAAACAATCACAGTAACAGGTAATGATCGCGAAATGAAATCAGTAAAATTTTTAGATGTTAACATAGATGAAAATCTCAAATTTAATCACCACATGGCCGCTGTTCGTATAAAATTGTCTAGAGCTATTTATATCCTGAATAAAGTGAAAAATTTTTGGCCAGTTGACACTTTACGTGTACTCTATTTTACGTTGTTCCAGAGCCACTTAATTTATGTAATCAATGTATGGGGTAACACACCTGCAACAAAACTAATTCTGAATTTGCAGAAAAAAGCAGTGCGTATAATAGCAAATAAAAAGTTTAACTCTCATACCGACCTTCTCTTTAAACATTTGAAAATTCTTAAATTCACTGATCTTTACAAATTACATTCACTACTATTCATCTGCGATTGGACTCAAAAAAACTCCCCGTGTCAGTTTTAATAACACATTCCAAGTGTATGGAAACCACTTTGGCACAAATACCAGACAGTGTGGGAATCTAACCACACACAAACCCCGCACTCAGCCGTTCTTCCCTATATTTCTTTCCCGAAATTATGGAATGACATAAATTCAAGATTAAAATTCCTCCTCCGCGTGTCATTTAAAAAAACACTGACCAATCAGTTCCTAAATGCTTATAGTGACAACATAAATTTCTCAAATCCAAGATGTTCCGACTGCTCACATAACTAGTTCGTCTATGGGGGGTCTTACTTTTCCCGCCCCCAAATGTCTATGTTTTTTGCAACAGTACATATCCTAATAATCTGTACTACTAAATGGAGGAATAACGAAATTTTTTCTTCACTTTGGAAACAAAGTTGATCACAAGGTCAGAATAACAACTAATCTAACAGTGGTGTTAAAATGTCAAAATAAGCCAACACTGTTCTGAACTATTCAAATTAACCATCTATTGTCCAGATCCACCTTTCTTCTAAAAAAAATTGTCATTCGCCGTATTTGACATTTATTTTTTGTTTAATTTTGTTTTATATGCCATGTTTTTTTGTTTTTTTTTTCTATTTTTTTTCGAGGGGATGACAGGAAGACAGTCGCAAGACTATGTCATTCCCCACAGTGTACATCTACTCATTTCTCAAATCTTGTAACATCATTTTTCTCTTAAAACGTACTGTATTTGTATTCTGTGAAATAAAGTGAATTGAATTGAATTGAATCTCTCATCTGATAACTTGGTTTTGTTGGTTGCTTTAATTTCCTGTCTTGCATCTTTGGGTTCATCTTTCTCTAGCTGTTTCATAGTAGTAATTTCAGTCTTCTGGACATCATTCTTTGTAGAAACTTCATTTGGGGTTTGAGTGGAAACATCTTTCTTGGTTTGGTTCCTCTTTGAATCTTAATTTGTAGTGGCAACTTCTTTCGCAGCAGAAACTTCGTTCTTGGCGGTAACTTCATTCTTTATGGGAGCTGGCATCTTTTTCTTGTCTTTAGTAGAAACTTCGTTCTTAGTGGTAACATCTTTCACAGTAGAAACTTTGTTCAAAGTAGTAACTTCATTCTTGTTTGTATTGGAAGTATCAGTCAATTCTGTCTTTATTCCTTTGTTTACTGATCGTTTAGTATCCACACATCTTTGTTTCTTTCCACCAGCATCCACGTCTAGATTTTTTCTCTTGGCTGCATTTACCACAAGATTCACTTGAGCCAGTTCTAGGGAAGTCAGCTTTAATCCAGCATCATTCTTGATGATTTGTAAAGGTAAGTTATCTTTGAATCTGAGCACTGTTGTTGACACAGACATCTTCACTCTTCGACATTCAAAACGGAAATGAATTTATTTTCATACCAACACTCCTTTTATACCTTTTTTTCTAATCATCTTCTTCATCACCATCATCAACTCTGAATGAGTAGTTTGTCATAAGATTGTGGAACAGAAATCTTCGCTTTTCCAAAGCATATTTCTGGGATTCTTCAAAGTCATAATCCTCTTCTTCACGAAGATACTTGGCTGTTTCTTGAATTTTCTTGTGAATTGAGTCGCTGCAAAAATTTCTAATGTACACAAGGGTATTAATGTATTTCTCACTAATGGCTTCTCCGACATTCTTTTGAAGTGCTCTATATGCCTATCCATTCCATCCTCGATATATTTGTTCATGAGGTTGTCAAAATCATCCTGGTATTTGCCATAGGCACATTGGACGATAGTTCCCATCACCGAAACGTCTTCCTCATATTCCATATCCTCTGATAGTTCCGACGACTCAACGGTGTCCGAATCTATTGACCAATTTTTTGGTGCACAATTGGATTGTATTGTGTCCGCTCTCTTCGAAGGTCAGATAACAAATAACAAATTTCTTATGAGCATGACCCTTTTATAGGATATCGGACAGAGCATTGATGACGGGTTTGATTAATTTTCCAAAAAATCCTCCTTTCTGTATGAGCCGTCTTCTTTTCCGATAAGATAGTTCTGTCTTTGGTGAGGCAATTCTCCTAATCTGGTGTTTGTACAGAATCAGCTTAGCTCTCTCAGATTTGGTTATAGGTATGGCGCCCTTCAAGATATTCGAGGCACAATCACATATACATTGTATCAAATCATCATTGGCCGTCTTGAGTTTAGTCTTGGCTTCATATCGATCAGCATCAGATAGGATTCGCAGTGTATCTAAATTTCTTTCTAATCTTGTAGTGTTGCTCGATTTTTCCATTTGTCGGTTTGGGCAAACTTCTTCTTTGTGCCTCTTCATGTCAAACTTTCGAGAAAATGTTTCTCCACGGTCTTCACTCTTTCGTGGTTGAAGAACAAATGAGTTTATTTTCACATCAACACTCCTTTTATACTTTTTTCAGAGCTAGGACTGGGTTGATAACCGCCGAGAGAAAGCAACTCTTTTGTAATATACTTCTTTTTATATCGGTAGAAATTCGATCTCTGTTAGCAGCTTCAATACATGTTCGTATTTTCGCAAGTCATCAAATTCAGCTAAATTCAGCGGTATCTTATCTTTGAGGATGTTGGTAGCACATTTGCATAAACAGGTAATCAAATCTTCATCAGCAGCACGTAGAACGGCATCGATTTCCTCCTTGTCAGCATACCGTAAAAATTCTAAAAGTGCTTTATTTTGGTCAGTCATTAAATCTGCAGTATCTCTCCCCTCTTCTGTTCTTCTTGGACAGTGATGTTCTTCATGCCTCTTCCTATTGTATGGTTGAGTAAACAACTTCATACAATATCTGCAGTGGATGATGATGGGACTTCGTGTCTTCTAGCATGATCCGATCTTGAAATGAAAATAACTTGGAACAGTATCTGCATCGAACTGGTAACATGTCTTCACTCGACGACGGTCAGGACACAAATGAGTTCATTTTCACAACACCCTTTTTTTCCTTTCTCAACAGAAGTACCTGGATGTAAAGTCCAACAAGTATCCCCCAATAATTCAATACAATGTCAGGTATCCTAAAATACCCAGATGAGGCTAAGAGCAGTATGTCGAGTCACTCGATCGAGCAATTACTCTAAGGCTCATTTGCTCGATGGGCTTCGAGTCGTTCGTGCAATTGCTCATGGAGCAATTACTCTCTTGGCTCTTTGGCTTATTTGAGAAAAAAAGCCCTACTTATGGAATCCCTTTTAGGCCCTACAACCCCTTTTTTCTAAAATGAGTCGAAGAGTCGTCCGAGGAGTCACTCGAACGAGCAATTACTCTTAAGCTCATTTGCTCGGTGGGATTCGAGTTGTTCGAGCAGTATGTCGAGTCACTTGATCGAGCAATTGCTCTAAGGCTCATTTGCTCGATGAGCTTCGACTCGTTCAAGCAATTGCTCATGGAGCAATTACTCTCTGGACTCTTTAGCTTATAAGGGGTATTTGGGATAGGTATGCCTTGTGATACAGGTAATAATATCCTTAGATAAGTATCCTATAAAAGGTATCCTCGATAGGTATCCTCAAATAATACAATACTGGGCCACAGGTATCCTCAAATACTGAAATGAGTCGAAGAGTCATTCAAGGAGTCACTCGAACAAGCAATTGCTCAATAGCTCATTTGCTCAATGGGATTCGAGTTGTTCGAGCAATGACTTTTCAGTAACTGCTCGATAGCTTAGTGGTTTTGGGAATGTTTTTGATATACACAAGGGAGATAACTCTGCATACAGATTATGGGAAATCAAGCAATCTGATTGGTTAGTTATAATCTATATAAAGGATCTAGATACAGGAAACTACAAGAGTACTCGGAATAGGGTCAGAACTAACAAGAATAGACCAGAAATTGCAATATAGTAATAACAAGCAAAGCTGTTCCAACTGATAGGCTCTTCTATGCTACTGGAGTAGACTCCAGAACAAAGGAACATGGTCAGATAGACGAAAACTATTGTATATATAGACAGAAGCAGAGAATTCTGAAAGAATTTGAAATAGTAAAACTTGTTGGGTTGTTTGTGGTAATTCTATGAATCGGGAATTTTCTCTTCTTCAAAGGAACATACCCTCCGAATATACCCCTGTCTTGTTAGAAGGTTTTGGGTCACACAGCAACCACATGCTACCATAGAAACCAAGATGGCGGCCTCCAGTATCCAAAATGGCCAACGGAAACACGTGTCACCCTAACAACACGGCTGCGCATGCGCACTCACACCACGTATCACTATGGAGATGACCTCATAAGATGGCCGCTCACTCGGGTTACCATGACAACCAAACATGGCGCCACCAGGTCACGTGACAATGACGTCACTTCCGGGGTCCAGCCCGGGTCCATCCAATAAGCCCTGATCCATCCCTCTCCTACTACTGTCGGCTACTACACAGTATTGTTTCTTCAATGATTTTGTTTTGGTTGGGTGATGGCTTGTCAGCAAAAGTAAGTTTCATAATTAATATTTGATTAATCTTTATTTTAAATCTTTGATATTACTGCAGGAAAGATGTTCAGCTGTCTATATAAAGTACTTCTCCCATAATGAATATCAAACATACATTTGTACTTCAATCTTTATATATTTTTGTATAAATTATATCTTTTGTGAATTATAGTAATTTTCAAATCATATAGAATTCTATAAATTTATTTTATATCTGTGAATTCACACGAAAAGGGGCTTTTCGGACCATTTTCATGTGAATTCAGATAAAAAATAATTTCCAACAAACAGGTGCATGCTGTACCCATTGTCTAAGCACGATCTGTAAAAGAGCAAATTTGCTTGAAAATGTATTAATTAATTAATTATTGTCATTGATTTCAACGAATCGTCTGTCACTCTGATTAATCTTGTAATGTTAGTAACTATTATTTTATATGTTAATATTGCTATATTGATATTATATGTTATATTGAACCTGTCCTGTTGTATAAGTCATGAGTATTAATAAAGATAATTCAATCCTATGCCGCGTGTTACTTATCAATTACTACTCCACGGCGACTCGTCCCACCTTGGGTACGGCGAGTTGTCCCGTTCCCCCAGAAATCATGGTGACGAAACGACCTAACCCGATGCCGAGACGACCGGATACCGAGAAAGATATGTTTGTAATATAGTGGTTATCCAACAACTTATTTTGACTTGTACTGTATACAAAAGCAAATCCACCCAAGAAAATTCAGGATGAGAGAACATGAACCTGTTTTTAGGATTGCAAGCACGAATGTGGAAACTGTGAGGTTGAGATTTTCCAAATTTCAGCAATTGGTCGGAATTACACCCAAACCGTCCTCTGTCCAAACCGTCCTCTGCAATTTGACCCAAACCTTCCGCTACATTTTGACCCAAACTGTCCGCTAATACACCCAAACCGTCCTCCAGTGAAAATAAGTAGAAAATGAAAAAAAATTGACTGTTTCTATAATTTTTTTGACATGTTGAATAAACTTTGAAACTATTATTGTGAGAATATGTTTTTTTAGTTTACATTTGATTATATTTTAGAAGTTCTTTGATTTTTTATTGTGAAAACACAAGTTGAGTTCAGTTTATCAATGGTCACTCACTGTTTGTTATTTTAATTATTACTAATTATTTTACCAATAAACAGTGAAATGGCAACTAACTCCACCACAGACCCACTTCAGGAGTGGATTTAACATCGATGTTGTCTGGTTTTCAAAAAGAGATAGCCAGAATGAACGACACTATTGAGGGTCTACGCTCAGATCTTAGGGCCCAAAAAGAATCAGGTTTACAAAAAACTATATTTGTAAACAGAATCCCTCTCTTCCCTCCCCCCCCCCCCCCCCCCTGAAAATGAAAAGAAACAATCATGAATGCCTGTTTAAAAATATTCTTTTCTGTTATCAAGCATTGAAAATCACTGCCGGTAATTTTCAATGCATGGTAACAAAAAAAATTATATTTATATTTGTAAACAGCCTTCCAAACCCCCCCCCACTCCCCCACCCCCCCCAAAAAAGAAATAATACCTGGTTAAAACTGAAAATCACTAGTAAACGCCCCCCCCCCCCCCCCCCAAAAAAAAAGAAAGAATAGAAAGTAGCTAATCACCTCTAAGTAATCACAAATCGTGTTTGTTGACTGTTATTATTATCACAAATAGTGTTTTCGGTACCTGGTGATTTCGACCGACTACCATTTCGACCCAGGTGATTTCGACCCAGTTTTGGTGAATCGACCCAAAGTGAATTCGACCCACAATTAGTGATTTCGACCCAATGTTGGTGAATTCGACCCAGTCTAACTTTTAATAAATAACATACATCTGTATTGCTTTACTCACTGTTATTTTATTTCTCAAAGGAAGAGCATAAGTAACATAACAAAAGGAGAGAGAATCATAATAATAGGGCTAGATCACATACATCTGCAGTTTGCAAACAAGACAACAGAGGAATGTTTTGTTTTTCCCTCGCCGATAATTCCAGACTCCGACAATGATAGTGTGATTAGTTTCAAAAGCTAGCACATGCCTTTGAGATATACGGTACCTTCTGAAACTGACTGTAATATCATTGCCCTAGTCTGACATTATCGGCGAGGAGGATAAAACAGACATTTTACTGCTTACTTTCAGGCTGTTGGACCGTTCAAACGTGAACATTTCTTAAGTAATTGTCTTATTGAAATTTCGTTATTGGCATATTGTTCCCATAACTCAAAAACTTTCTTTTGCAAGTGTCTGTATTTGGTTTTATGCTCACGTTTTAATTTGTTTTCTGAAATTAGCTTCACATTAAACTGGGTCGAATTCACTTCGGGTCGAAATCACTAAACTGGGTCGAATTCACCAAAGTGGGTCGAAGTCACTTCGGGTCGAAATGGTTGTGGGTCGAAATCACCAGGAATCGTGTTTTCTTATCGAGTATTTGTGTCATATAATCATTATGTTTTGTAAAGAAAAAACGTTTGTAACGTAGTTGAAAATGAAAAAAATAAATAAAATCAATATTGACAATAAATAAACAACCAGTTTTATGTTATTATTCTACCACTCTTCTCTCATTCGCTCTTTACCTGGAGGACGGTCTGGGTCAAATTGCTCAGAGGACGGTTCGGTCGTTGTGGAGGACGGTTCGGCCAGAGGACGGTTTGTGTGTATTCGATGGGTCGGGGACACCGCGAACCACAAAAAAAATCCCAATACAATTTAATATTTCGTATTGCCACTATTGGCGTCGGTCACTTGTATTACGGATATACGGTAAAGAATGTATGAATGTACATTCCTAATAAAAGATTTGGGGGATATTCTGGAATTTAAGACATTAGAAACTTGAGAGTGCAAGTGAAAGAGCAGACGATTTTTCTTTTTCACACCTCACACATTTTCAAAACAAACCGCACATGCCATCGCATGGGCCTCTTGTTTCCACGAAAATAAAGTTTAATAAACACATTTTTAAAACTCGAGCGAAGACGAATATATGCATTAGTTTGATAATGGATCCAATCAGTCCATAAATAAATGTTAAATCTGGGTTTTTCTACACATACATTTCGATTTTTACATGTAAACTTCAACAGTAGGAAGCCTTCACAGAAATCAGTTTTATTTTCAAAATGGAGAGATCGCAAGCGGCAGATTTGTGACAACCGAACTAATGCCCGGATGATATAACGAAAGCAAAGCTCGTCACCTCTTCGAAAATACACATGGGACGTATTTTGTTCTTTGGCGCAGAATTTTGGAGAGGTTGTAAATAGTAAATAAGAGAGTCGAAAGTATATTTAATTAAGCGTTTTTTGGGTCAGATTCGGTATTTCAAGTCAGATTCGGCATTTAGTGACACTGAGGTTGTAAGGGACACACTAAAAAGTGTAGCTCGAGCTGAGAATATGGTGTAGCTGAGAAATAAAGTTTCGTTTTCTTTCTTATTTATCGTTAGATTTCAGTTATTTTTGGTATATAAATCACTGGTAGCCAAATGAATCGAGACAAAGTGAAATGGGTATTTTTAAACGTATATTTCGTGAAATATACGAAAAAATTACTCCGAGAGACACTAAAAAGTATAGCCGAGAATCTGGTGTACATCCGTGTAATAAAGTGTCGTTTTCTCGTTTGTTTATCAATTAATTTCAATATGTTTTGGTATATATATTAGTGATAGACAAGCGAACCCAGACAAAGTGAAATGGATATTTTAAACAGTATATTTTGAGAGAAATACGAAAAAATAATTCCGAGAGACACTGACAAGTGTAGCTGAATTTCCGAGCCAGTTAATTAACTGGGGGTAATACTTTTTGCCGGTAAAAAGGGCGGTATCCGGTAAAAAGGACGGTATGTGTATATAAACTACGTTTTAAAACTTGTACTAAATGTACATCTCAATGTGTGAAAAGTGATTATTTAAGGAAGCTTACGCAATAATAAATATATAGAAGAAAGATTAAGTATTGTTTGTTTTATTGTAGACTATTTTCAAGACAAAATAGATCATTTCGCCATCGACACTGATCGACACGCCATTTTGTGCAGGGAAAACAACGAATTCGCTGAGGTGCACGACGGGTGAATATGGAGGTGTATCTAATTCGTGTGTGTAACATTTAGATGTTTCTGTTCACTCGCGAGGGGATTTGACAGAAAGGTTTTTGGAGAGAAACCATTTATAATTTGAAAATAGTCCAATCTTACCAGTAGGATGAAACAAATCTACCTCAGTAGATATGCAGCCCTTCACTCCCCGGGCGTCTTATTTGACTGCTCCTCAAGCTTAGTCAAACGAGATTGAATTGGTTAAATTTCTAGTTGCATTATGGGAAATAGTCACAGTCGGAAGTTTTAATATTTTGACTCCCCATGCGACGCCCGGGAAGTGAAGGGCTGCATATCTACTAAGGTATAGATTTGTTTCATCCTACTGGTAAGATATAGGACCTGGTAACCAATTTGTCAGCAAATCAGTTCCACCTCAAATCACGGAAAGAGGCTGCGGGCATTAATGAAAAATATTTCATTAACGCCCGCGGCCCGGAGAAAACAATTTACTTGTCAATTTAGTCGAAAAGTTAAACACTGATCATCACTCAAGCCCCAGATTGATATTATTTTGCAGTAATGTATTGGAAAGCATGGCTCAGTGCTTCACAGTAAATTACAACAAAATAATATCGAACTGAAAAATGATCGTGATTTACACTAAAAGTTAAGCACTGAAAAGACTTATCATCACTCATGCCCCAGCTTGATATTATTTTACAGTAATTTATTGGAAAGCACGGGGCTCAGTGCTTCACAGTAAATTACTAAAAATTATATCGAACTGAAAAATGATCGTGATTTACACTAAAAGTTAAGCACTGAAAAGACTTATCATCACTCATGCCCCAGCTTGATATTATTTGGCAGTAATTTATTGGAAAGCACGGCGCTCAGTGCTTCACAATAAATTACTACAAAATAATATCGAACTGAAAAATTATCGTGATTTACACTAAAAGTTAAGCACCGAAAAGACTGATCATCACTCATGCCCAAGTTTGATATTATTTTGCAGTAATTTATTGGAAAGCACGGCTCAGTGCACCACAGTAAATTACTACAAAATAATATCGAACTGAAAAATGATCATCAGGTATGGATGACTCTTGAATTTCAAAGTTTAGTGATTCGGGTTCTGGGGGTCGGTTGCCTTGTCGCCGACGGTTACACCACTCTCTGATAAGCAATGAAGGCTGCGGAAACGATTCCAAGGGAGTATTACCATCCATATTTTGGCGAAGTGCCTCTTCAACAATAGTAGAAGCAGATGTCACCGTGTTAGACTTAAATATAATGTTTATATTAGCACGTACTTTAGCACCTAGCAAGGCAGATGCTTTGGGGACACAAGAGTGTGGAGTAGGCCCTTCAACAAACTCATGATTTAGTTCGTTAACGGTAGCAGTACAGAACACATTTTTGTTTCGGACACAATATTGCCAAACAGAATGAATGAATGAATGAATGAATGAAATGAATGAATGAATGAATTATTTGCCATATACAGTACATATAAGTAGGGAGAAAAGGAGAGTCCACGACCACTTGTACATGTACGTGTACAAACATACGCACACGATGCGTTCACCAACGTGGAATTCAGTGTTAAATCACACGCTTGTTCACAAAACCTGTACATGGTCTTGAATCCTCTCATGTACAGTCGCGACTCCTAGATTGCGGTTTTAACGTTCAAATACTCGTGGTGAACGCACGTTTTTAAAAAAAGGGTGAAATTGTACAGTACACATTCATCTTGTACGTAATTTTTTGTCGACGTTCGCATCGCAGATCAGACCCATCGATCCATCATCGGCGAACGCGATCGAAAGCAAAAGATTCTGGGTCATCATCAAAAAACAGTTTTGGGGACTCTAAACCAGCGGTCCAGAACTGTTTTTTGCGTTGGTACAGATGGTCCAGAACTCTCCCTTGTTTTTGAGGCGGTAGGTTTTTTCCCATTTATGACATTATTAGAGGAATTCTCCACGGAATGTTTAAAACGCATTTTCCGCTCAATAAGGTTTTAAGTTGTAAAATTTTTAATATATTCACGATAGCAATCGCAGTCATCAAAGGATTCTCTCTTAATTCGACACTCGATGAATAGATGTGTGAATGAATGAAGATCTTTTGACAAAATGTAAACACTACTGTCAAAAAATGCGTTAAATCAGAAACTGGTTTGTCATGTACTGTTTAAACGTTTTTTTTTTTTAAAACTTTAATTAACACAGTCAGTTTGAGATGTGAATATTTTCAGATTATTATATATTATATTAAGATGGAAAGAGTTTTTTTTTATTATTACTTAAAACACAAAAACATAAAAATATAATTAAACATTTAATTTTGAAAAAAATAAATAAAAACAATTAAAACGAAAGATGTTTTTCCAGATGGATCCTAGATGCCGAGATCGAATTTTAGCCAGGTATTTACGTGCTAAGAAGGCGATTCAGTCAGCTGATAGAAGCAGACGTCTCGGTGAGATGGAACTCAGACGCAAAGCCACAAAAATATTTAAACCTGTGACGGAGGGTCAAGAGCGAAGCAGGAAGGAGATAGTCGAAGAATTGAGACCCGTAAAGGATAGTTCTTTGAGAATGGGTTCGTTGCCTCCTAGTTTTGGAAATCGGTATTCCGTGCAATCTACACCGGATTACGTTCCCACGGGAATTCAAACAGATATGAGCGAGTCTGATGATACGGCTTCGACTATCACCACTAGTAGCATCGCATCGTCCGATGATGATGGCGGTAAGAGAGATCAGTCGTATGGAATTTATAAGGATTCTCAGGGGAGAACTTTTGTAGGTGATACGGAAGTGGAAATGGACGATGGCGAATTGATCGTGGGTTCGAATAAATATAAAGTAACCGATGGTCTGCGGAGATTGCTCCTTTACGACAAGCCTGGAGATTTCACGGAACAGGATTTCGACAATTATGGCGACATTCTAGTCCAGACCCACGCCATGAAGAGAAATAACGGTGCCAGAGAGACGAGACCCAAAGCCAACAGAGGTTACAAGTGGACGAAAATAGTGAAGCCCATATGGGAGATGAACAAGAAGTTCCTCGAATCGGTGACCGGCAAAGGGGTGAAAACCACTTTTCTTCCGAGTGATTCCAACGCTCTGTGTGAGAGATTGAGTTTGTTGATGGGGAGCAGACGGGCTGGTAACACGGGATTAGATAATCAGATAGTTGCCATATCTGACGAATTGTTGAGACAGAAGGTTTTGAATAAAAACCAGTATAAAAGGCTGATGAACGAATTGAAGGATTGATGTGTATATAATAATAAGTAGAGAGAGAGAAACAAACAAACAAACAAACAAACAAAAATAAAACAGTAAATTCTTACACTAGAATAATAAAAGTATTTAAAAACGACAAAACGATTTACCAGTGAAAAAAAAAATATATATATCATAAAAATAAAATATGTTGGTGATAAAGAACAGGGGATACGTCAGGACTTATGTTCAAGGCGGTTCTGGCATCGTCAATTCTATAATGCGACCGTTCACGAGCAATGCGGGTAGAAAACTCGCATCGACCGCATTTGAGGTCGGTAAGAAGACGGCTTTGGATGCTGGTAAGAAAGCCGCTTCCAAAGCCAGTGGTAGGATAGCTTCTGTGGCTGGCAAGAGGGCAGCCGATGCGTTGATCGGCAAGTTGATCAGTCCGCCGGCGAAGCGAGCTGCGTTAGAGCGAACGCTGAAAGATTGGAAAGATTTAAAGGATGGCGTGGTGCCCATACAAGATTTAGCCAAAATGACAAGTGAACCATTACATTCAGATGCGAATGAAGAGAACTCGTGACGGTGCGATATAAATAAATAATAATAATAATAACATTAAAAAAAAACAGAGTTTGAAAAACATAAAAAGTTTGTGTTTGAAAAGAATCTAAAATAACAGACAAAAAAAAAAAAATAAAATAAAACAAAAGATGAACATTAAAGATATGTCTTGGAACGACACCGCGACCAAGAGGTTGAATAACGAGTACTTTGATAGTGGGAAAATCGAATTGTGGAAAGACTAATCTGTTGATGAATCTGTTGTCCCGACCCGACTGGTTGGATTACGACAGATTGTTCGTGTTTGGCAAGAGCTTGTTTCAACCCGAATACAGATTGCTTCGAGAGTGCATGGATCGCAGATTGCCCAAGGACGTCATAGCCAGAATCTTTGACAGTAGGGAGGAATTCGACAAGTATGGAGCTCCGCTCTCGACCATTTTGGATGGCGCGGCGACGGAGCTGATAAAGAGAAATGCATCTTCGAACGTCGAGTGTCGATTTTATGAGAACGCTAGCGACGTTCCGGATCTTAGAGAACTGAAATCGGAAGATAAGAATCTCATGATTTTCGACGATCTGCTTTTGGAGAGACAGAACCGATGCGAATCGTATTACGTTAGGGGTCGACGCAGCAACGTGGACTGTTTCTACCTGTCGCAGAATTATTTTCGATTGCCCAGACAGACGATAAGGGAGAACGCTAATTTTCTATGTCTCTTTCGCCAAGATCTCAAGAATCTCAATCACATCTACGGCGATCACGTCGCAAACGACATGAGCGCTGCCGAATTCAGGAGATTCTGCAAGAGGGTTTGGGATGGTGGACTTTACAATTTTGTCGTGATCGATTTGACGGGGGAATTTAATCGCGGAAAATATCGGTGCGGATTCGACAAGTTTTATGTTCCCGATGGTAATAATAATAAGATAGAGCGTGAAAATAAAAATTAGAAAAATAATAAATCTTCAAATAATTAGTTTTGAATAAAAAAAAAAAAAAAATTAAAATATAATGTTCGAATAGAGAGAAAAGTTACGAGATGGCGTTGGTGAATCTGGAGACTTATTATTCCTTTCCCAACGTCACCGAAAAGAATAACTCGTTCAAGTATTCCGACGGAACGGATTGGTTGGAGATTCGAATTCCCAAAGGGAGTTACGACATAGACGATTTGAACCATTACATTCAGACGCGAATGAAGACGGATGGAAAGGGAAGCAACAAGATCAGACTCGCTCCCAATCCTAATACCTTACAGACGATGTTGGATTTGGAAGATAATTTTCGTGTGGATTTCAACACGGACGATTCTATAGGCAGGATGTTGGGATTCGATCGAAAGATGTATCGAGGCCACGCGGCATCTGAAAATACGGTCGACATTCTCGCTGTCAATAGCATTCTGGTGAACGTGGACGTGATTGCTGGAAGCTACGTGAATGGTAGCGCTCAGCCGACGATCTATTCCTTCTTTCCAAATGTGTCGCCGGGTTATAAGATCGTGGAGCGACCTCGAAATTTAGTTTATCTACCAGTGATTTTAGACACATTGTATAGTCTCAAAACCACGTTGATGGATCAAAATGGTGAACTGTTAGATCTTTGCGGAGAGAGAGTGACGATACGATTTCACATAAGAGAAATATAAAAGCAAAAAAAAAAAAATATTATATATATAGATAACAAAAATAAAATAAACGGTAATATTAATTTTTACAAAATTATTTTAATATAATTATTAAACAAGAAACAATTGAAGTAAATATATTTAAAAAAAAAACAAAACAGAATTATGACAGAATACGTGGTTAAAAGCATGAACATATCTGCAGGACAGAGGAAGAAACTTAAGAGAGCGTTAACAACTCGAGGCGAGGCGGTGAGATTCAAATTCACTCACGAAGATCTGACGAGAGGCGGACAGGATTCGATCGCCTGGACCAGAAGTCAAATCAAAAGGATGGAGAAAGCGATTCGCGATGGAAGAGGGTTGGCGGTGAGATTGAGTCCCGCTCAATTGAGATACAATTTGAGAATGAAAGGCGGTTTCCTACCGCTATTGGCAGGAATCGCCACAAAAGCATTACCCTTTGCCGCAAAGGCGCTACCCTTTCTCGGAAAGACTCTCGGCGTGGGAGCTCTCACGGGACTTGCTAGTTCGGGAGTTGAAAAATTAATGGATGGCGACGGACTGTTTTTGAAGAAGGGAGGAGCCGTGTGTCACGTCCACGTGGACGACAGCGGTAAATGATTGTATCTAGAACCCGTTAGAGGTGGCAACTCTCTGAGAGGAAACGGTCTCTATGTGAAGAGTGGACGGAACGTCAAGCGATTCGGCAAGGGTTTGTTGCTCGGTGAGAATTCACCATTTAAGAACATACCAATTTTGAATATGTTATTATAAATATAAAATTATATAAAATATATAAAATCATAGAAAGTATAAAATAATATATTTAAAATGGGCGAAAAGGTGGAGAAATAAATTTATCACCTGGATGAATTTGACGATAATGACGAACATCGCGAGCCAGAGAGCGAAGAAATAAAAAAATGGTTAGACGCTAATGATGGATATCTAAGGAAAGAGATAGATAAAGCGCGGGATATACGGTTGGGAATGAGATGATGCTTTCCACGGTCACCACTACCTTCTGAAGCGAGTGTTACCAAGAGATGCACAACATTCGTTCATAATTATGATTCGGATAAACAAAAATGTTACCATGAACGTATCACATCACAAAGAAAAAGAAAAAAAGAAAAAGAAGAAGAATCGACGCTGAAATTTGAGAGAAAAGGAGACGTTATTATAATATATCATGATGATAGTGAAGAAGAAGGAAAAAAAAAAAAAAAAAAAAAAAAGTAAATGAGATCTAAAGATGATCTCATTACTTTTTTTTTTTTTTCATTTTTTCTTCGCTAAAAATCAATCACTCTATTGTTTATATTTCCAAGTCCGTTATTAGCATGTTGACGCTCGTGTCTTCTCCTTTTTCGAAAACGTGTTGAATGTTTATCTTTACTCTTTTGAGTTTTTTTACATCGGTCAACTCGCTCTCACCACCCAATTTCTTCACGAGTTCGAATGAGATGTTTGGAAATATGTAATTTCCATAGGGCAACGACATATCGTCCTTGTCAAATTCTCTATCTTCGGCGATGACGATGTTCTGCAGATCGCTTTGGTACTCGTAAATCAAATCGAGCGCGGCTTCGTTCAATTTCAGAGGCATCTTATATTTCTTGTATTTGTGCTCTAAGCCCTTCGTCTCGACATCGTTCAATTCGATGGGATCGTGTCGTTGTAATCTATAGATTTTATGACCGAATTTCTTATACGTTTCGACTCGTTTCAATTTCAATTCGCATCTTTTAGGTGTTGTTGTCTTCATGATCGATTATTTGGGTTTTTTTGTTTTTACGAATTCTTGCAATAATGTATATTTTAAATTTTGTATTTAAATAATAATTTGTTAAAAAAGTTTGTTATTTTTTTTTTGCTCTTTATATATATAAAAAAGTTGTTTTTTTAATTTTTAATTTTCTTTAATGTAAATTTTTTTAGTAAAAGTTTTTTTTCTCTTTATATATATATAAAAAGTTAAATTTTTTAATTTCAATCTCTCTATTGTTTATATTTCCAAGTCCGTTATTAGCAAGTTGACATTCGTCATTTTTCCACATACGAAAATGGTGTGAATGTTCATCTTTACTCTTTTGAGTTTTTTTTCATAGGCGAATGCGCTCTCACCACCCGATTTCTTCACGAGTTTGGGTGAGATTATTGGATATATGTAACCTCCATAGGACAACAATAAATCACCCCTGTCGAATTCTCTGTCTTCGGCGACGACGATATTAATCAACAGTTCGCTTTGGTACTCGTAAAACAAATCGAGCACGTCTTCATCCACTTTCAAACACATTCGATATTTGTGGTAGTAGCGCTCTAAGTCCACCATCTCGACCTCATTCAATTTGATGGGATCGTGTGGTTGTAATGTATAGATATTAAAACTGGATTTCTCATACCTTTCGTCTCGTTTCAATTTCAATTCGCATCTTTTAGGTGTTGTTGTCATGATCGATTATTTGTTTTTTTTATGAATTCTTACAAATAATGTTTATTTTAAATTTTGTATTAAAAAATTGAATTTTAAAATTTAACTTTTTTTTTTTTTTCTATTATATATAAAGAATAAAAAAGCAAAACTTTTTTAACAAATTATTTAATACAAAATTCAACAAAAAAAATATTCTTACAAATGAAGCAAACAGATAAAACAATGGTAAATTTAAATGAGAAAACCATACCTCAGTTAAACAAGATTTGTAATCTATTACAAATTTCAGATTTCAGAAAGCATAGAACTAAATCAAAAAAAATTGAAGTCATACAAGAATATTTGCGAAACGCTAGAAAGGCAAACGAAATGTCGATAGCAACGACGTCAAAAGATGCACCGGTTGTGAAAAATAAGAAGACGACTAAACGAAAAGCCGTTGAAAAACATCAAGTTTCCAAAGAAAAGAAAAGAAAAACTAAAACGAAAATGAGTGATGCACTTCAGATTCAAGACAAACGAGATATATCGAGCGAAATTCAACGAGCAATCGACGAAGAGAAAGGAGAAGAATATGTAACACGACTCGTTGCGGAACTATTCCAATCGAAACCCGTAGAACGGGAGAGTGCGATCAAAGGCATTTTTAAAACTTTCGACGTGATTCCCTCGTTGAAGAAAGTCGATCTGAAATTGTTCATGGAACGGGTGAAGAAAGAAGTATTGGATTTGTTTCACGAATACATGAACTTGGGATTAAAAATTAAGATGATACTCCATTGCATAATGAATAAAACCGACGTGAAGTCCGGCGAGAGCATCGTGAAAAATGCATATTTCAGATCTAACGTCGAACCCGTATTTTGAGGTTCAGATCTATCGGACGTTTTCGAAAAGATGAAAGACAAGATGTTGACGTCTCTCGCGAATTATCAAAATGAAGGTAGTAATTGGATGTTCGGTGAGGTGTTGAAACTCGAAATTCACATGACTAAAAACGAACCGTTGAAAGGATCTTCCTACTTGGAATTACCGTATTTCTTGACTAAGAAACACGCCGTGGTCAACGTGAGAAATAAAGATGATCAGTGTTTTAAATGGGCAGTCACCTCCGCTTTATACCCTGTCAAAATACACACCGATAGAGTTTCTCGTTACGAGGAAACTTCTAAAAATCTCGATTGGACTGGAGTGACTTTTCCAACAGAGTTAAAACACATCGAACGTTTCGAGGTTCAAAATCCCACCGTAGTGGTGAACGTCTTGGGATACAACGACGAAAATCAAAAGACCTATCCTCTCAGACAGACTTCGTATCGCGGAAGAGAAATGACGATTATTTTATTATTGATTTCGAATAATGACAATCGTCATTATTGTTGGGTTAAACATCCGAGCCGATTACTGTCGAGACAAAATAATAATCATAACGGAAAGATATCTTTATGTTGCAACTGCATGAACATATTTAAGACCGAAAAATCATTAGCGAAACATCAGGAATATTGCAACGAAAATCAAGGTGTCGCCGTCGAAATGCCCAAACCCAACACCATCGTGAAGTTTGAAAATCACAATAGAAGGTTAAAAGTACCATTCATCGTGTACGCCGATTTCGAATGTTTCACCACGAAAATGAGTTCCTGTCAACCCAACGCTCTTCAAAGTTACGTCGAAAGATATCAAAAACACATACCTTCGGGCTATTGCATTTACGTGAAATGCGCTTTCGACTCGCAACACGACATGGGTCCCTTCACCTACACGAAACAGCGCAAAGACGACGACATGGCACAAAGGTTCGTGGAAGAGTTAGAATTGAAAATTCAAATGTTATACGACAAATTCAAAACTCCGGCGAAAATGATCATCACGCGAGAGCAGCAGGACGAAAATAACAGAGCCACTGAATGTCATATATGCAGACAATCGTTCGACGAGAATTCGGAGGAAAATAAGAAGGTCAGAGATCACGATCATTACACGGGTCTGTATCGCGGTCCGGCTCACAGCAAGTGTAATTTAAAATATCGAGACGCCGCTTTCTATCCGGTGATGTTTCACAATCTCTCGGGTTATGACAGTCATCTGTTCGTGAAAAATCTCGGCACCTCACACGAAGAATTAAATTGCATCGCGAACAGCGAAGAAAGATACATTTCCTTCACGAAATGGAAGCTCATGGAGAGGAAAAGAGTAATCGACGGAAATACGTTGAAAGAAAAAACGAAATCCATTCATAGATGCATACGTTTCATCAACACTTTTAAATTCATGTCGACTGCTCTGGAAAAATTAGTCGATAACATGAGCAAGGATAAATTTAAAATCACGAGCGAACATTTCGGAGAACGAGTAGACGTCATGTTGAGGAAAGGAGTCTATCCTTATGATTACATGAACGATCTAAAGAGATTCAAAGACACCGCACTACCTTCGAAAGATGATTTTTATTCGAAATTATACGAATCCGACATTTCCAACGAGAATTACGAACACGCCAAAAACGTGTGGAAATCATTCGATCTGAAAACCATGAGAGATTATCACGATCTCTATCTGAAGACCGACGTTCTGCTCTTGGCAGATGTGTTCAAAAATTTTCGAGACGTCTGTCGTCGAAATTACGATCTGGATCCCGCTTGGTATTTCACCGCACCCGGTCTGGCGTGGGACGCTCTGTTGAAGACCACCGAAGTCCAATTGGAATTATTATCCGACGTGGACATGTTGCTCATGTTCGAAAGGGCTGCGAGAGGTGGCATCTCGATGATCTCTCACAGACATTCTGAGGCTAACAATCCCTACATGAAAGAAGGTTTCGATTCGAAACGGTCGACTAAATACATACAGTATTGGGACGCCAATAATCTGTATGGTTGGGCTATGAGTCATCCTTTACCGATTGGAAATTTCGAATGGGTGAAGGAACCGGAAGAGATGCAAAAATGGAGAGACTATCCTTGCATTTTAGAAGTCGATTTGAACTATCCGGAAGAATTACACGGTCCACACAACAATTATCCGCTGGCTCCCGAACGAATGGAACCGAACGAAGGAGATGAGGAAAAACTCATTCCCAATTTATTTAACAAACGTAACTACGTCATCTACAGCGAGAATTTGAAACAGTACGTTGATTACGGGATGAAATTAGTCGACATACATCGCATCATTCGATTCGACGAAGAGCCTTGGATGAAAAAATACATCGATCTCAACACGAATCTCAGAACCCGAGCCGAGAACAATTTCGAAAAAGATTTCTTCAAACTCATGAACAACTGCGTGTACGACAAATCGATGGAAAACATCAGGAAGAGAACTGACGTTCGACTCGTCATGTCTGAGAAAAGAGCTAAAACATTAGTGGCAAAACCCAATTACAAACACCGAACCATATTCGGCGAAAATCTAGTGGCCGTTCACTTGCAAAAGATGCACCTGAAGTTCGACAAACTGTATTATCTCGGACCGATCATCTTAGATGTTAGCAAGCGATTGATGTACGAGTTTCACTACGATTACGTCAAACGAAAATTTGGCGACAAAGCCAAACTACTGTTCACCGACACGGACAGTTTAGTTTACGAGATAGAGACGAAAGACGTCGACCGAGATATATCTCCAGACGTGGCCGATTGGTTCGACACGAGCAATTATCCCGTCGATCACCCGTCCAACATTCAATCGAACGACAACAAGAAGGTGTTGGGTAAATTTAAGGATGAGAGCGGCGGTAAACAGATCATCGAATTCGTGGGCTTGAGACCCAAACTGTATGCTTATCGTCTAGAAGATGATGAAGAGATCAAGAAGTGCAAAGGAGTTAAAGCGTGCGTGGTGAAGAAAAACATTACTTTCCAAGAGTATAAAGATTGTCTGTTAGGAAGTGGTCCGGTGTATAAGACTATGAAATCGATTCGAAGAGAAAATCACGACCTGTATACCGAAATAGTCAACAAGATTTCGCTAATGGCCGACGACGACAAGAGATTCATATTAGACGATAAAATAAGCACTTTGGCACTCGGACATTGGACTTTAGATCTAATTTTAGACGATATGAATGGAGATGATTGGATTCTAGATGCGCTTGCGGATGATAAGATTCCAGATACGATTGTGGATGATAGGATTTCAGAAAATCAAGAAGAATTAGATGAACCCAAAATTATAGAAATGGATAGTGACATCGAGAAAGTTAGTTTAAAAAGAAAAAGAAAAAAATAGAAAAAAAAAAATAACGTCACTTTTAGTAAATTATAATAAAATAAATAAAAAAAATATATACTTTTTTATGAATAAGAAAATAAAGATATCCGTAGAAGGTGTTGTCTTACCCAACGAACCCCTATCCAACATCGATCTGTTGAATGCGGCAAAAGATTTGAAAATCAAAGATTTTCTAGGTGTGTTTTCCAGAGATGCCTTGCCGAAGAGAAGACCTCGACAATCGGAATGCGGAATTTTAAATCTAGACGATTCATTGGGTGAAGGCACTCACTGGGTGGTGTGGTTCAAGAACGGGAAGAAGAAGAATTATTATTTCGACAGCTACGGAATCGCGCTGCCAAAAGAAATAAAGAACTATTTCAACAAATCGATGGTTCGTTACAACACGGAACAAGTGCAATCACCAGATCAAGTGTTTTGCGGTCACCTGTGTCTCTATGTTCTCAAGAGATGGTCTGAAGGAGATGAATTTCAAGACATTCTCAATGACTTACATTAGAGAGAGATTTTTTTTTTTTATAGTATATATAAAGATAAAAAAAAAATTATTTTAAAAAAATTTTAATCGAATAAAAAACGAAAAATAAAATAACATAGTTCATTTTTAATAAACTGCGTTTGAACATATTTTTTCTAAAAAACAAAAAAAAAAATCCCACAACAACATGCCAGTCGATAAATTTGGTAGAAGTGACGACGAAAAAGTCAACCCGAGAAAGAAGAGGAAGACGTTCGAAGTCGACGATGGATATGACATTACCAACTTGGACGAGCGTTTCGTTCGGAGATACGAACCTCGAGAAGAACCTTTGAACATGAACGATAAGAAGCTCTACAATCTTCCCGAGCCGATAGATCACGCAGATGCTGCGACTAAAAAATACGTCGACAGGGGGAACGCCGATTTCGAACGAATCCTGCTGGATAATTACGTGGATAAAACCATGACCGACGATCTCGATCTGAAATCCAAACATTTGGTGAACGTCGCGAATCCCGTAGATCCCACCGATGCCACGACCAAGAGATACGCGGACGACTCTCACGCGAGATTCAGCAAACACCTGAGAAAAAAATACGTTACGAAAACGATGCACTCGGAATTGAATGCCAATTCTTACAAGATAACGAACGTGGCCGCTCCCACGAATCCCAAGGACGTGGCGACCAAACACTACGTAGATCTGGAACAGAGAAAGTCTGACGGACGTGAAATGAAATCGGATCTGAATGCGGAATTCCACAAGATATTGAATCTGTCGAAGATCGACAACACGGATGCGGACTAAACCACGGTCAACAAGGGCTACGTGGATTCTTCCGTGATACAATAACAAGAATACCTAGAATCACAAGTGGACGATCTCTACCTGAACAAAGAATCTGGCGGAAGCATGGAGGGTGGCATCAACATGAATGGTCACAATTTATTCAGTCTCGATCACGATCCCGAATTCGATTCCAGTGCGGTAAGCAGGAAGTACGTGGACGACAACTCGGTCTGGAGAAAGGGCGACATTATGGAAGGTAAACTAGACATGGGTGGACACGCACTCACGAATCTACCGGAACCCGTGCACATGACGGACGCCTGCACCCTGATTTCGGTGGTGGAGAAAGTCAAATATGCCAGACAATTGATCACCGTGTGGGCCGAAGAGGCCGGCACCTTAGATGAAGGAAAAGCCGAGTGGTCTTTCGGAAATGGAAGTAGCGGATTGAAACACGGTCAGGTGGGATATCCCATGCCGTTGGGAGGTGAAATCCTTCGAATGAGTCTGGCTTCCTCGGATTTGAATAACAGAGCGGTCGTCAATCTCATGGTGAATGGTGTGGAGAGCAATAAGAGATACAGCGTCGAAAAGACTGAGAATCAACATGCGAATGTTAGCACGTTCGGCACGCCTCTCAAAGTGAACGCCGAAGACAGGATTAATTTCATCACGAAAACCAATAATTTCGAAGCCGCCACTTTCGTGGTGAGGTCTACTGATCGAACTGGAACCTTTGAACAAACAGTGAACGCGTGGAAAATAATGAATTAAAAAAAAAAAATAATGTGTGATTATTAACAACAAAAAAAAACTAATGAGATATAGAGAGATGTTCTCTATATCTCATTAGTTTTTTGGGTTTTTTTTAATGTTCTATCTATTTATGATTACAATTTATACACTTTGCGAATACGATTGTTGGTTCATCACCAGATCTAGTTTGTTGAGATTCAATTTTTATTTGACGTTTCTTACATTTGCGACATTTTAAAATCGTATTTTTTATAATTTCTTCGTTAGATCTTATGAGATCAAACTCTTCTTTTTCTTTTAAACGATATTCGTCAAAATCACAACTATTCCATCCTTTTTTTGTGTTACGTTCTTCATATTCAATTTGAATCCATTTTTCCAAGTATTTCATTTTAACGTCGTAGTAATCTGAAGTGAACAGATGATTTGTTGTTTTCGTGTCAGAAACATTCATTTTGTTTTCGAGATTTTGGTTTTTTAATTAATCTTACATCCGCATTTGTAACATTTAATTTTTTTTTTCACACACTCGTCTCTCATCGAATGATCGACATCTTATTTCTGTCCGATTCGAATTGTAATTCTCTGTCCGACAGGACCAGGGCAAAGGCTTTGGTTTTTCTCGGCACGTTCCTATCGAATTGCATCTTGATCTGAATGTCTAACACGCTACTCTTGAGTCGTTCACTCTGTTTACTGATGTCGAACACGAACATGGGATACATCGACTTGTATTCGCCGAGAGATATGTTGGGGTTGCTCATCAATTTGTCTAGACCGTGATACTTCTTTCTAAAATCAGCGGCGTCGCCGTAAAGTCTGCAGAAATCGTTCTTGTCGAACGACGCATTGTAATCGATTGCTGGATATCTCGTGGCGTTCAGAAACACTTGCATGTTTCTCAAATGGCAGTGATCGAATAGCGACGCATTCTTTTCCTGAGACCCGTCCCTATCGGTCTGAAACGCGACCACGATGAAACGCGGTCTCTCAGAAGCGGATTTCACCATCAATCTCCAATCGAAGTGATTCGTGGAGGGAGGAATGCTAGCCATGTCGCACTGTCTCATTCTAAATCCCACGGGTAATTTACTCTTGGATTGTATGATCTCGTAGAGATGCATTTTCTCATCCATCGAAGGCTCCACATGCGGAACGAACCACGATATCTTGTGTAGAGTTATCTTACACGCATCGGTCGCAGTGAGTCTCACTATTGCGTCGTCGTTTCCTTTTCGAATCAACGTCAGATTGTGTTTGAATCCGTACATGACCTTGTTGTAATCGTCCGCGAATCCGAAGATGTGTTTCAAAGGTATCCTGAACGAAAACGTTCCTTTAGGTCTGGACGTCTTGACGACGTAGTTGAATATCGCGGCGGCGCCTGTGCTAGCAGGACCTATGGTGTCTTTCACCCACAACTGATTAAGTCCTCTGGATTTCGAAAAATCATCAGGATACATCAAGAGTCCGAACATCGTGGTGGCCTGACCGGGATGAAAAACAGATTCTATCTCTTGTTCGGATAGCATGTATTTAATGTTACTGAATAGATGCATGATGCCATTATTGGCTAGAGTGACCATGTCGTCGTCGGCGTAGTCGCTCCCATCTTCCTTGGTAAGACGTCCCTGCACCACTATGTAACTCTCGCTAGGATGTACGAATAGATCTTGAGTTTCGACATTGATTCTTATCTCTCCCGCATTGTTCAAACTCGTCCCGGTTACCGGTTCGTATTCATGAACCTCATATTCTTGAATACTTTCATCTTTCACTATGCTTTGTGCTATATTTAGTATATTTGTCATTTTAAAGGATTTTTAGTTTTTTGGTTTTTTTTGTTTATTAATTCACTTGCTTTTCTTTATCTAAAAAATAGTTTTTAATTATTTTTTTATTATTATTTTTTTTTCTCTCTTATATATATGTGTAAACAAGAAAATGTCAAAGAGAGTAAATAAAAAAAAATTTTGTGTTCTTCATCAAAACTTCGTCTTCTGTAATTGTTGTTCGTAAAACTTTCCGATGATCTCTTCTCCATCCAAAGCTTCGATTTCGTAAGTCACCGGATCGGTGTGAAATATTTTGATGATCACGAAGATTTCCGAGGTCCATCGAGGAGTATAACCCTTTTCGAAGTGCTTCTTATAAGCGTAGATTCTCACTCGATCGCCGACCACAAATTTCGGCATTCTAGACTTCTTCCCGATCTTAGATCTCTCGGGATATAGATTCGCGTAGACCCGTTTTTCGTTTTGAGGATCGCTAGCTTCCGCGGGAGTCATCTTGATCGATCAGTGTCGCGTGTTGTTGTAATCTTTCACCAGACCGTTCAGAGCGTATATGTATTTCTTGGTCGAATTCGCCATGAAGTATCTGTGCATCTTCTCCTTCATCGTTCGATTCCAACGTTCCACCACGCTGACTTTCTCTTCGTTTCCGATCGAGTAGAGGTCTACCAATCGACAAACGTCCTTGTAGAATTCCTTTCCCTTGTCCACCCACAATTTACTCAGTTTTCGAGAAGACGAGTCAAACACGCTCTTCAGAGCCTCGGCGACGCAAGGTCCCGATTTATTCTTCAAAGCTCTGATCTAACCGTATTTGGAAAACACGTCGATGACCATCAATAGATATTTGACGCCCTCGTTCCACCTCGAAAACGATCTCATGTCGACCAAGTCGGCAGACCAAATGTCATCCAGACCCTTCACGAACACCCTTCTCTTTCGAAATTTACGCACTATGGGTTTGTGTAACTCCTCGGCCAATTCGCTCGTCAATAATCGTTTCTTCTTCTTCTTTTCAGATGCGCTTTTTTTTTTTAACGCCCCATCCGAATCGACGTTTCGCACCGATCAGCTTGCCGACCAGCGAACGTTCCATCTTCTCTCTCCTGGTTGGATTCGATATTCCTCTCAATCTCCCCAACATGTTTTTGTCGCAGATGTCATTGCGAGTCTTGGTGTCGGGATGTCCGGCGTAGCACAGATCGTGATCGTACGCGGCCGCATCCACCCTATTCACGGGTTTGCTCCAAGATTTGGGAGTCAGATCGGCGTTGAGTCTCTTGTTCAATTTCGTTCTGGGTCCCGTGAAACTGTGACCGGGCAGATGCATTTCGAAAGGTAGATTGTTGATCATTTTATTCACGATGCCTTTACCTTTGCTCGCGTTCTTTTGTTTGACGAATCGTGTCTTGACAGAACCACACACGTCGCAAATTCCGCGAAGCATCAGTCTGTCATTTTTAGTTCGCACTTCTCTAGAATTACTCGTCTCGGTAACTCTCTTACACTTTATGCAATACATTTTTTTTGAAGAGTTATTTAAATTAATTTCGTTTTTTTTATTTTATATATAAATTTAATATATATTTTTTTTTTTTAATTCTGTTCTTATTATATATATATATTTATTTTTTTTTTTTCAATCGCTGCTCTTGAGTTCTATCATCTTACTGAATTCCTCCCTGGCCTCTTTCCTCCCCTTTTCCACGAGAGAATCCTTCATCTCTTCCTTGATGATCTGACGAGTCTTGGTTCTCACGGCTTCTTTCATGGCATGGTATTTCATTTTCTCGCTCAATATCGTGAAGTATTCTCCGTCCGATATCCTACCGTCTTTCAACGCCATAGAGATCATTTCGGATATCGTGTCTATCTTGGAGTCAGCCAAGACGCGAATCTTGTCGTGTTTCCTAGCCTTCAGATATAATTTCCTACTCAAAAAGTTTCCGACCGTGCTAAACAATCTGGCGGCGAGAGCCACTCCTTCCACGGTCAACACGATCGGAATGGCGACTGCGGTCGACAACAATCCGATGCCGGCCGCGTGTAAACCCATGGAAATCGTGATGAGTGTCGTGTCGATCGCGTTGACGAATTTCACGAAATGCGAATACTTCTTCTTGAGGGAACGACGAGAATCTCTCTCTCGAGTCAGATACTCTTGGATTCTATTGATTTGATCGATGCGATACCTCTCTCCTCTTTCTCTTTCTTCTAGCAACGGCGCCGTTGGCAAGACGCCGTTCGGCTTCTCGTCCTCGTCGTCCACTAACGTTGGATACAATTTATTTCTGGTTCTCATTTTTTTTGTGTTTTTTCTTTCTAATATTAGATAAAAAAATTTATGTGTGTATTTATTTCTTTTTTTATTTTCTACTCTCCCTTATTTTTATATCAACAAAAAACAAAACTTAGACGTATGCTTCGTTCAGCAATAATTTCTTGATGCATCCCTTGTCTTCTAAAGTCAAACTTCTACGCGCCAATTTCAGTTCTTCCGAATCTGTGGGCCTGTCTCGATTCTTACAGAAGACTAATCTCTTCCAAAACGTGATCACATCGTTGAATTTAACGCGTTCGAACGCCGGTTCGAAATACATGACGACCATATCTTCCCTTTCCATCGTCAGACACGAATGATCCTCGTGATCGAAGTCTAGATGATTCCGACATCCGATGCATCGTTCTAACAAGATGGGACGTAGTTGTTCATTCACGCAGATTGCGTATTCTCTCATCAGCATGTTTAAAAGAAACCTCGCTCTAATAGTCTGAGAATCGCTCATGATTTACGTATTTTTTTATTATCTATTCGATTTGATATATTTATTTTTCTAAATAACTATTTATTTTTTTTTTTTTCTCCCCTATATTTATATCAATCAAAAACGTGACCGCCTCAAAAACAAAAACGAGGGAGTGTTCTGGACCATCTGTACCAACGCAAAAAACAGTTCTGGACCGCTGGTTTAGAGTCCCCAAAACTGTTTTTTGATGATGATCCAGAATCTTTTGCTTTCGATCGCGTTCGCTGACGATGGATCGATGGGTCTGATCTGCGATGCGAACGTCGACAAAAAATTACGTACAAGATAAATGTGTACTGTACAATTTCACCCTTTTTTTAAAAACGCGCGTTCACCACGAGTATTTGAACGTTAAAACCGCGATCTAGGAGTCGCGACTGTACATGAGAGGATTCAAGACCATGTACAGGTTTTGTGAACAAGCGTGTGATTTAACACTGAATTCCACGTTGGTGAACGCATCGTGTGCGTATGTTTGTACACGTACATGTACAAGTGGTCGTGGACTCTCCTTTTCTCCCTACTCATATACAATATAACAGTGGAAAGAAAATACAGTTACATTTTTTTTTTTATACATATAGTTTGCGGTTTATTGTCACCCTATTGTATATGGAATGTATGGCTGGGAAGAGGCATAGCCACAACGGCTGTCTTCCTGCCAATTCCCACATGGGTAAGCAACATGCGCCAGCCTGAGAATTGCGACAGTCATCTTTCAAGATGCGTTCTAAAGTACGGAGCCATCTCCGTGTATTCAAGAGCCTTATTTTAGAAACGGATACCACAACATACTCTTCAAGATATAGTTAATTTTGTTGTCTTTCCCATTCCCATTTTTCGCAAGTCTTGGGTCTGTATCCCAACAAGTTCTTAGTATAAGCTGGGATACTTAACCTGGTGTACGACAACGACAGCTCGTAATGAGCTTGCCGTGGGCTTAGAAGGACATGAGGGACACGAGTGACGTAAACATCTATGATTAACTTAGATATGCAAATATTAGGTCTCATAGGGGGTCAAGTTGCGGGATATGAGATTCAGTTTGTGAAGCCAAAGACTAAGGTAGCCAGTGATTATAAGTACCAAAGCCGGGGGAAAGTCGATTAGTGAATAAAGGCACTGGTCACGGCTCTCAGTTGAAGAGCTCAAGTGAACACATTATCATAATTCCGTGAACCTGCATGCGTGTACCCAGTTTATCTTGCGGTAACACAGGGCTGCGCCCACCATTTGTGGATATCACATTACGAGAGCACAATCGTTACAATGCGGGTTGGTACAATTTACAGTTTGATTATAAGTACCAATCAGCATTGAGATTACTGCTTTCTTAAATAGGTTCCTATTTGTTATGGATCGTATTTCAGCATCTAGCTCATTCCACATTTTAGGGAATAAATTGTTTAGCAGCTGGGAATGTGCTTTTGTCCTTGCTCTACCAATTTTCAGTAAGTCAGATTGTCTTGCCTCAATACCCGATAGATTAGTGTTCCTTTCGAAAAATGACGGAAAACAAGGAGGAAGGTTATTATTGTACCAGTCATACGTGAATAACAACGTGTGAAGGGTATGAAGATCTTTTACTTTCAATATTTTACATTTTAAAAATAGAGGACCTGTGTGACTGTTATAGTTTTTATTATTGATTATGTGAACTGCTCTCTTTTGCAATAGAAACAATTTATTAATATGCGTTGAGTGATCCCATATTTGAATTCCATATAAAAGATGACTGTGTACTAAAGCGTAGTAAAGTGATAATAAGGCTTGGTACGGAAGAATGTCTTTTACTTTATTTATTGAGTAAATTGCCCGAGCAATTTTAGAGCACACCATAGATATATGAATTTTGTAGTTTAATTTGTCATCAATACATACTCCCAAAAAACGGACTGAGCTATTTGTGCCTGAGGACCCGTAAACCTTCTCTATTGGCTTACCGTCAATTGTTAATGGTCTGTGGTTATCAGAGTTAGGGTATTTTGAGTTTAACTCGATAAATTTACTTTTTTGGCATTTAATAATAAGCGATTAGCTCTGCACCACGTATCAACTTTATTTAGTTCAAGGTTTACCGTATTGTGCAGTGTACTGTCATCCATGCCTGAATTGTACGCTGAATTGTCGTCGGCTAATGAGAAAATATTAAGCGATGTTGCTTGAGAGAGATCATTTAGAGAGATCATTTACATATATCAGAAATAGGAGGGGCCCCGAGGATCGAACCTTGGGGAACTCCACAGTCAACATACGCCTTTGATGACTTTTTTCCAGAGTATTCGACAAACTGAACTCAATCGGTCAGATAGCTACGAAACCAGCTATTACTTGTAACCTATACCTCTAATGCCATAGAACTCTAATTTTGTTAACAAAATGGTGTGGTTTATGGTTTCAAAAGTTTTTAATAGATCTAAAAACACAGCTAATTAAGGTACTATTTTTCAAGGTGGTATTATTTTCCTCAGATACATGTTTCAGAAACTGTAATATAAGGTGTATCGTTCTATAACCTTTTCTGAAACCATATTGATGATCATAGAGAAAATTAATTAGTCTGGCGTACATGACATTTTCCAGAATTTTGGAGAAGACTGGAAGTATACTAATTGGTCTATAATTATTAAGGCTCCCGTTGTCACCCGATTTAAATATAGGTATTACCTTGGCAATTTTCATTCCGCTAGGGACAATACCACTTCTAAATGATTTGTTTATAATATCTGATAAAGGAAAAGCAATTTCACCGATTGTTTGCTTTATTAACCATGTTGATAGACCATCACAGTCCTTGGATCGTTTAGATTTAAATCTATTTGCGATACAGATAATTTCACCGGGAATTGTTGGTTCAATGAAAAAAACTATCACGAATATTGCTGGTCAAAAAGCTTGTGTAAGATGTATCAGAAATGGGAATGAGGTCATTGGTGGAAGACCCAATAGCAGAAAAGAACTTGTTGAACGCATTAGCTATTTCATTGGGATCTGAAACTTCAGTATCATGAATGATAAAGATATCTGGAAGTTTACAAATTTTACTAGGTTTTTTGATTACATCATTTAGGATTTGCCATGTTTTTTTAATATTATTTTTACTTTCGGACAGGAGGTTTTTATAATGCAAGTCTTTACTCTTTCTTTTAGTTGTATTAAACAACTGGCAGTATTGTTTGTAGTTCATTTTGTTTTCGGTAGATGGATTTTTTAATTGCTTATTATAAAGCATGTGTTTATATAGAGATGACTGTAATAGACCATTAGTCATCCAGGGTTGTTTTTTTTATAAATTTTTTATTCAATTTGATTTGCTTCAAGGGGAAGACTTCCTCAAATACCTGCATATAAGAATGTATAAAACCATCGTAGTCTTCATCCATACTGGGGGATTCGAGAGTTTGTATACTCTATTTGAGAGAGTTTCTCTCTAAATAGCAGTATATGCTCTGGGGAGATATTTCTTTTAAATTCTGTTCTATTCTCTCGACCTGCTTTTAGTTTTAGGTCTAATAAGAATGTTCCGAAGTGATCAGCAATGTCTGTAATAATTATGCCAGATTCAACGGTAGGCGAGACGTTAGTAGAGTAAATATGGTCAATTAAGGAGGCAGAGTGATCTGTAACTCGAGTTGGTTTCGTTATAGTTGGTAGAAAGCCTTGAGTATATATCATGTCAATAAAGTCGTCGGTTTGTTTATGTGTTGATATTTTAAGTAAATCAATATTCAGGTCATCAACCAGGAAGCATTATTTCTTTTCGTCATTTACCAAATTTAATATCTCTGTGATTTTGTTCATGAAAATGTCTAGGTCGGCTTTGGGTTGAGTATTTGGTCGATAGACAACGCCAACTATTGTCGTAGGCCTGTGTTTTTTTTTTAGATATTTCAACAAAAAGAGTCTCACAAACATGCGGAATAAATGCTGTCAAATCAGTCCTTATTTTAAAATTTATATCTTCCTTAATGTAGAGACCCCCCCCCCCCCCCCCCCACCTCCTGCCATTCATCATCTCTTACATTACTTACTATGTCGTGATATCCACCGATTTTAAATAATACATTATCCTGTATTTTGAAAACCTCTGTTAGTCCTATAATGTCCAAAACATTTTCTTTATTCTGCAAACTAAGTAGAAAGTTATTTAATTCATCCCAATGTGCGTTTAAACTTCTGATGTTTAAATTTAAAATTGCCAAAGAATTGTTGAAGCCTGCATAATTCTGCTGAAATTCATTTGGCATATAGTATTTGCAGTTACGGATATTTGAGTTAAAAGGAGATTCTGAATCATCAGTTATTGACTGTGTTTTCATATTATACTTATGAGTAAAATTGAAGTCTTCACATGTTCGAATCTCGTCCAGACTTATGTTATCCGCCATCGTAAGTGGAGGCCAAGACTCCCAATACCGACCAGAAACGGGTATCAAATTTATTGTAAACAATATTGACGCAATTCGCAGGGTGACGCATTATTTTCTTGGTGTAGATGCAGGTTTTGGGATCGCATTGCAAGTTTTTATTACAGTGCGCCTAAAGGTGTAGGACTAAAATAATAAAAAACATATGCATTGTTACATGTAGTTATTGAATGGAGATGCGGGGTGTGGTTTAATCCAGCAACAGCTCGGGTGGGCCCAGATTTCAGCTTTTTCTTGAAATTGTATGAATAATTGTCTGAGGACATCAAACGTGGCTTAGATCTTTTTAAGGCACCTGGGACTACAGTGAAAGTTAAAGGGGGAGTATCACCCGCTTCTTAAAGGGGGAGTATCACCCGCTTCTACAACAGAAGGTACATTCTCAAATATGTCATTTTCGACCACAGCCTCAGGTACGACAAAACTTCGGAGAGCTGTTTCTGCTAGCAAACTTATATCAGGAACAGATGGTGAGAAACGCCGTACGGGCGGTGAAGGAGATCTAGGAGATCTTGCAGGTGAAGTAGGTCTCACAGGAGCAATAGGTGAATCAGGTCTTGGATGTGGCGATGGAGACCTATGATGGAAAAACAGGCCTTATACGTCTTTGTCTCTTATTAGAGTTGGCTGCAACCGGTTCGGCTGCTGCTGCTGCTGTTGGCTGATCATTCGGCGTGAAGGCTCCCTTGGAGGAGCCAAGCTGCAGACAGAATTCTTCGAAGAGATGAATTTTTGATACAACGCCAAATTGAATCGATGGATGATGATCGAGGAGGCAGAAAATTAAAGTTGCAGGGAGCTTGGCAGATTTGTGGTGAAGATAGAGAGTCAAGTGTATTCTGGAGAAGTAGAGAAGGATTGCAACCAAGAGCGAGCAGCGTGAATACACGCTGGTCATCCGATTACCACCTTTGCGGTGCAGTACCTCGTTTGCGGTTTAAAAACAGCAGATTGCTACGCATACAAGTTGGAAAATTGGTAAGTACACGCATTTCAACAAGCCTATTTGTGTTGCAAACTCTTTCAGGGTAGGTATCAATCACCAATACTTTCATCCAAGAAATATTTTCATGAGAGAAATAAAAAACAATTTTTTTGAAGTATTTTAAAGTGGAAATATGGAGATAAAAATTCTAGTTGTTGGGTTTGAACTGCGAATTATATTTAAAATGTGCTATTGTGAGTCCTTGGAGCAGCATCCGTATAGAGAATTGTCTTATTTTAGCCAAATGTGTAAGTTACGTTTGTGAGCCTTTTGTGAAAACATGTTTAAACGGAATTTATCGAGGGGGGTAATTGATTTTTATGAATACCTTACTTGCGGTGTAAAGTTACCACCTTTTGCGGTTTAGACAACACCGCAAATCAGGTATTCTAAAAGTTCAACACCTCTCGTCGAAGCTGCCAAATAAGGCGAATGCAGGACTTTTTATGAAAGCTGAAGCTGACCTAAACTCAAAGACAAAAGTCTGAAGCAACAATGGAGCGAAGGTTTCACCTTCTATGTCTTTGATATTCACGGAGAGAACAAATTTTGTCGAAAATTTCCGAAAGAATGAGGACGAACGCTAATATATTTTCAATAACAGAGCTCAGTTACTTCATAAAACACACCGACACTATGTACAAGAATGCAATAACATTCCACAGATCGCCAGATTAAAATTGTTTTAGTGATGTACGCTAGTTAATAGCAGTTATACCATATTTTATTACACCTACCTTCAACCGTTTCCGTCTTTTTTAAACCGCAAATGGGGTACTGCACCGCAAAGGTGGTAATCGGATGACCAGCATGGAATATATCTGATCACGGGTTCGCTGGACGGAGCTGATATGGTGCTACCAAGCCGGGATAGAAAGGACGGAGCAGCTTGTCGCAAGGAGCCAGTGAAGCTCGCTCGAGGGAGCCCGATAGTGAAGACCATAAAAATCGGATATAAAAAGACTGGTGAAGACGGAAGAAGGGAGCTATTTCCGGGGACGAACTACCGAAACTAGAACAGAGATGAGCTCGGGTTATCCCATCAAGATGAGGGAAGAAACATCTCTGAGTAAAAATGTCACAATGGGTCTGCCAACTTTGAGTGGTAGACAATATAGTGCACCGAGTCCATATATACTGGCAGCAGCACGAGAAATAGGACGATTACCAGGAGGAAACCATCTGTAACGCCACAACAATTCGATGGGCTATCATCAGTGATGGACTATCAATTCCAGTTTGAAACTTGTGCTGAAATAAACGGCTAAGATGGTGAAGAAATGGCTCTTTATTTTGCGAGCAGCTTGAAAGGAGTAGCCCAGCAGGTTTTGTCTAATGTAGATGCAGAAGATTGAAGGGACTACGTAAAGTTCTTAGCAGCGGTAAAGAACAGATTTTTGCCACTCAACCAAACACAGTTATATAGAGCCGAGTTACGGTCTCGTAAACGGCGCCCAAAAGAAAGTTTCCCTAAATCAGGACAAGCCATCAGGCGGAAGGTTAGTTTGGCATATCCGCCAACTTCATTGTAAGCACAAGACATTCTTGCGAGAGACTCATTCTGTGACGCACTACAAGAGGATCCTGACATGGTACGAAAAATTCAACAACCCAAACCACAGGTACTCGGCACAAGCTGTGAAATCGAAAGAAAAATGATATTTGATAGCATTACTGAATCAATGCTGATGTGCCCCCATAATGGTATATAAATATTCACAAGGTACACAACTCGCTTTTCGAAAACGATAGCATTCATCTTCGTTATACCCCTCTCAAATTTGATTCACATAACATATCCAGCAGTACCCGCTGTCAGCGGAAAGGGGAATGAATAAGCTTTACAGTGGTGTATTACACGATCGTTGGTTGGGTGTTCATGGGTTGACCATGATAACTGGGGGAACTCGCAGAAAAGGCCGAAAAACATTTAGTCGGACAAGATACTGTTCAGTGGAAAGTGGGTTACGAGCGACAATTCTCCAATTTATTAAAAATAATTCGAGGTCCCATTGTCTATGGAGGGCAGATTCAAATATTAACCGTATACCTTTATCAATTTTCAATCTTGGGTTGACATTTATTCATTTCTGGAGTTCACATTTGCCGTTTGTACATTTTTTAACCTTCCCCTGGAAACTCAACAAGCTAACGGCATCCATAGAAGCGATGATGCTCACAAAACATCCCATTGGCTACTATTTATGCCGAGAAAATCATACATGAATACAAGCCAATGGGAGAATTGGGAAATTTTTGTGCGAGTCGCCGTATCTGTGACTATGACGCCAACAACTTGAAGAGGTTTCAGGTGACGGCGAAAAGTGTATAAACAGTAAATGTGAACTCCAGAAATGAATAAATGTCAACCCAAGATTGAAAATTGATAAAGGCATACACTTAATATTTGAACATCTGCTCTCCATAGACAAGGGGACCTCGAATTATTTATAATAAATCGGAGAATTGTCGCTCGTAACCCACTTTCCACTGAACAGTATCTTGTTCGACAAAATGTTTTTCGGCCTTTTCTGCGACTTGTCCCAGTTATCACGAACAGCCTAAGAACACCCAACCAACGATCGTGTAATACATCACTGTAAAGTTTATTCATTCCCCTTTTCACTGACACCGGGTACTGCTGGATGCGTTATGTGAATCACATTTGAGGTGGGTATAACGAAAATGAGTTATAGGACCCTGGAGGCGCACGATCAAATGGAAAAGCTTACAAGGGAGGTAGGCAAGTAGTAGATGATTTGGACTGGGAGGAAACCAGTAAGCGCTGAAATTCACCCAAACGCCTGGTCACATTGGATCTGTGGAAGAGAGACAAGTGATAAAGATGGAAGAGAGATTGTCAACAAGACGAAGAGCGGAAGGGCAACTGTCTATTACCTTTGTGGGAAGAAAGGTCATATGTCACGTCAATGCGACGCGGTTGTTGAGCAGACAGGTGGGCAAAAAGATATCCTTTGCTACCAGTGTGAGGGAAGGGGCATACTCACAGGGCCTGTACTAGTAGGGGGAATACTGCCAGTGGTGTGGTTGCAAGAAGCCGTGGGAAGAAGCGGCACACCACAAGAACAACTAGAGAATGCAGATTGGAAAAAGGGTTTAGCAGAAAGACCTAGGGAGGCTGGATTACATATTTTAGCAGAAGTGAATTGGGTGCCAGTCCATTGGCTAATAGATACAGGTGCCACTATAACTATCGTATCAACAGAGATCTATCAGAAGATAAGTGAGAATGAGAGAAAAAAATTAAGAGAAACAAAGAGGGAGGCAAGGGCGGCGAATCGGCAGGCAATCTATAACCACGGCAAAGCAAATGTTCGGTTCGATATTGACGGGGTGCAATGTGAGCGATAAGCCGTAGACGCGGAAATAGGATCCCAGATATATGTTGGGTTGGATTTCACGCACGATCAACAGTGTAGTTTAGATCTTGGAAAGAATGCCATAGCAACAGCGGGTGAAGAGCACCAAGCGAGGTTGGAAGGAACTATAGACACATGTCGCGTTACATTGGCGGAGACAGTTAGCATTCCGGCGCGACACGAGACGTTCGTCCCCGGAATTTTGATTGGAGACTCTGAAAGTATGGCTCAAACCCCTGGCCTTATACAGCCTGATTTACAGCTAATCGATAAATATGGTGTGATACCTGCGAAATTGTTGTGCAAACCAAACGTACACAAACGGCTCCTCTCAGATTGTTCAACCCATCTAACGATGCTGCTGTGCTGTACAAACATACGGAAATTGGAAATGTTCAACCGGTTCATTTGATAGGAGACCTCGTGGACGCTACAGGAAATTCCCGGGATGATGAAATATTCCCTGTACATTTGACAGATTTATTTGAGCAAGCAAAAGTTAACTTGACAAGCAGCGAAGCAAGAAGGAAACATAATCGGAGTAGAGCACAAGATGTTGAACGAAACAAAGACAGAAGTGTAGGAGAACAAATTTTAAAGAACTACAGTGAGGTACAAGACGAAAGAGACGACGATAGATGAAGAGAAAGGATGTACAAGTTTAGATCACTGAAGTAAGCATACAGAAAGCAGAGTTAGTCGCAGAACTGAGGAAGATGAGCCATCTCAGGGAAGTGAGGATGGTAATACAGAGAGCTACAAGAGGGAAAGATTGAACACGGGAAGGATACGCTCCGAGAAGGAAATGGAAATGGCAAGGAAGTTGTTTGCTCTAAAGAGAGGGATGAAGAGAAGATAATCCAAATCAAAGACAGTCTGAAGATGTATGTGTGCAAGCTATGTTGCTATGTCACGACCAAGTTATTTAATTGGACACGTCGTCTAAAAACCCGGAGACATGACACAACAGTTAACCGTATTCGGGATATCCGGGGAGAAAAAAGAATTCCGGGACGGGCTTGCCTATAATCAAGAGAAGCTCCATCAGCTTTTCCAAGGCAACTCCACCGATGACAGATATTCCTAGAAGAGAGACTGACTCTCCAAAGAGTGAAGAACCAGAATTGACAGTTGATGTTCAAGGTGAATCAGAGTTTTACACCCCCTGCACAGACAGTAGTGGATCAGAAACAACTGAGGTTGGAGTCAGTGCAATCTTGTTGGATTATCAAAAACGACTGTACACAAACATATGTTGGTCCAGTGGAGGTAGTAAAGACCGAAGTGATAGCAGAAATGGCCATCAATCCTCAGGATTATTTCAGCATGTTTGACAAACTGTTTAGTGCGTCATAAATCGTACTGTTCGATACTGCTTTTCGGGAAACTCCAGTGACTCATTTCGTTGGAGGTGTGGGTGATGTGATGTCGAAGCACGTGTCTGTTGCTTTCGGAATTAGGACGAATTGCTTGAGAAGTTGCGCTTCGTCTAAATTACGCGTCTGTCTGCTGCGTAGAGATTCGAAAGTTATGCGCCGTAGTGATCGGATCTCCGCCCAACTCATCAACTCGAGTGAACTTGGATTGGTTTTGGAAATTTCTTGGCAGGGAAAGCGAATTGGACTTCACAGGTAATTCGTCCTTTACTCTACACGGAGGGACAAATGTAACTTTTATCAGCAATAAATGTAAGCTTTATTCGCGTTTTTGTCCTTTGTCACCTTTTGGCTGACTCGAACCTCACTCTCCCAGTGTATAATTTTGGATAATTTTGGGAATAATTATTCAGAAAGTCAGTATCGTTCCAAGTGGTGGTAACGCAGACATCCAACTAGTATTGGGAATGAATTTGAATGATTCCAGTAGACCTGTACATTTGTGGGGAAGTTCTTCACCGCAGCCCTTTTTGATCCATTCTAAATGAATTATGTCTCATCAAAGTTTGCTTTCAACGCAAATATAGATGAGAATATCTTCACAGTTTCCAAGCAATTGTTTAAAGTGTAACCATCATAACAAATAAAAAGAGTTGAGTCGTCTGCGTACTGACTAATTAGGTATTTAGAGTCTTTTATTTGTATGGCGTTAATGATGGGGTTATATTTTATAGCGGCACCTAAAATTTCTACGCTGAGATTAAAACGGTAGGGCGATAAAGGATCACCTTGTCTAACGCCTCGCTGTATGTCAAATCTGTCTGAGCACGTGTCTATTATTCAAAACAAAACTGTAACATTTATTGTAAAATGTTTGGAACCATTGGAACACGGATGGTCCAAAGTCGAAAAACTTCAAAAGTTGTTCTATAAATGACACGGGTGGGACGATTTTCACTATACGCCCAAATACCGCAGTAAGATCTCTAGTATAATATTTGCAGAGGCTATATCATAATGCTCATCCTGACTATTGCTCCGTTAAACAATCTCATAAAAGCTGTATTATCTCTTGGTATACCACAGAAATCTCAATATTAAAACTTTTGAAAATCAAGGAAGAAGCTATCATTAATCTTACACATGAGCAAGTTCTGGAAAAAGTTGATAGAAAATTATATAAAATGTACACGAATGAGTGGCACTCAATTACAAATTCACAGCTCTCAAATGCTGAAGGCAAATTAGATTCCTACTTTACATATAAAAAGGAGCCAGTTTGAAACTGGATGATTTTGATTCCAGAAAAACATATGCCATCTTAGAATTAGTGCTTATAATCTTAGAATGGAGATGGATAGGCACATGCCAAAAAGAAAAACTTATAGAGCCATGCGAATATGTAAGTTTCATGATACTTGTACGAAAGAAAATGGATTTCGTTTTCTAATAGCGTAGCAAGAAAACAGTTTTTTGGTCAGATAAACCAAAGATTTGCAAATTGTTTTGTGCTGAGTAACCAGCACAAGTTTATTTGGCTCATGTCAACTGAAGACATATCTGCACTTACAGGAAATACCAGGTGCAGAAAAAATACCTTATTGTGAAACACTGCTCTACTAGTTATTTATTTATTGGGCTTTAACGGCACTGTCGACAACCAGGGTCACCTCGTGTCGGACAGTGTTCGGTTGGAGAAAGACGGAGTACCCAGAGAGAACCACCGAGCAACGGCGAGCAACTGTCAGTCTCCCCAACATACTAACACAATCAGGGTTAGCATTGGTTGCAGACAAGTTCGCCATCGACGTGCAGTACGCCTTAGTACAGAGCACCACTGTGCCCCCATGTGAGCAATGGGGGTGAAGTGTCTTGCCCATGGACGCAACGCAGTTGACACAGGTGGGATTCGAACCGAGGACCTCCCGGCTTGCAGCCAGCACCTCTACCTACTGAGCCACCGTGCTCGCTCTACTGTTTAAATTTAGATCCAGTAACTATCACTTGGATGGGAATCCCCCTTTAAAGCAAGCGACTGGTAGTGCTTGATTCAGTTGAAGAATGTAAATTCCATTTATATATGTCCTCTTTTCCCAGTAATTTATTTCTCTCATTTCCCCCACTGTTCTTAGTCATTGTTTATGTTTACCCATTTACCACGTTGTTACCACATATCTATACGCATACCCTCCGTGGGCCATTGTGATGAAATAAAATTATCTTATCTTATCTTATCTTATCTATCTTATCTCATGTGGTAACCTATAGTAAAAGTGTTGTGATTTTTTTCCGTTTTTTCCCCGTTTTTAATGCACCAGGCTTGCTGTTTACGTCTTAACAAAATTTCAACCAAAATAAATAGCAACAACTAACATGTTATTTTTGGCGAGATCGCGCGTTAGTTGTTGCTATTTGTTTTGGCGGAATGTCTCTTAACCGTTTGAACCCGAGAGGCCATTTTCCCGACCAGGAACATGATACGTCATACGTTCACTAAGTAGAATGGATGATGAGTTAAAGTGTGGGGAAGACCAATCAATATTTTCAACGTGCAGCCTAAAGGCTGCACGTTGAAAATATTGATAGCTCAACCCCCAATAATAAATATAGACTCTTCCAATTGCTTTTAATGATCTGACATGGAAGATACCACCAGAGCTGAAAGGGTTAAGATGTAAACAACAAGCCCCTCTATTCATATGTGGATGTAGTGTGCAAGAAAATCAGGTCTCACTGGCAAACTGTGCAAGATAAGGAATATAATCTATGTTGCATTATTTTGTCGTAACCTGTGGTTCGTTCTCATATTTTGCAATTGACGTAACCTTTACGTATCCTAAACGGTCGTTCACAGTTTATTCCCAGGCCTATGTAGACCTTCAGAAAACAAGAGAGAGACGAGGGGCTTGGGGAGGTGTTTACCCCGCCCCCAATCCAAAACAACCAATAGCTGGAAATTTACATCCAACTGAACTGGAAAATTCTCAGTGGGGGTGGGGTGGGGGGGGGGGGATGCAACTGATTTTCTAAAAACTTGGATGTTCGAAGATTGGGTAGGGTCTGTACAGGTGAAAAATCGGAGGGGCATCGCCTCCCCAACCAAGATTCTCTAGCCAGAAACCATCCTTTAGATATAATTATACAATGTTGACCAAGACCCCACAAACAAGATAACAAACACAAACAAGATAACAAACACAAACTTGAAATGGTCCAAAGAAAAGCAACGAAATATGTGACCAACAGATGTCACAACACCTCATCTGTACGCTCCATGATTAATTGAAGATCGTACATGGAAAACTCTTGAAGACCAAAGGGGAATATCTAGACTCACAATGATGTTTCATTATGTGTACAAAATCGCCAACGGTTTACTACATATAAAAACGGAGAGTACCCTCGTATATCTGGACGGACTATTTCGTAATATACCGTAAAAGGGTTCCAAGTACCATCACGTCGAATAGAAATTAGAAAGGTCTTTCTACCCGAGAACAACAAGGGATTGGAACATTCTACCGAACAACAAAGTAACTCGCGAGGATTGAATGCCCCAAAGCCCGGTTACATAAGCAAAACTGGCTCTTTTTATGCACACTCCTCATGAAGTAGCAGACTAATCATTGAATCAGACTAATGTATTGATCGTATCTTCTATACAACTGGAACTTAATTCGGAACCCCCTGGTTTTTTCGCAGTAGTGTTAATAGAAACTATCATTGCTTTCATGCTATCTTTCAGATGACCAAAAGTGATTGTTTGCGAAAAGAATGGTCTATTGACAAATAAAGACAACACAATGATGAAAATAGGCAGTACTTTAATGGCGCCTATTACACATATCTCTCACTAATGTTTTTAATGAAAAAATGTTCTCTCGATAAGTATGGTGCTGGAACGGTCCATGATGAAACAATGCCGATAATTACCGACAAAATGTAACTTGTGATCTCCTGAACACAATAGCAGTATCTGAAGTCAGTAGCGAGTGTATCCCCCACGTGCCCGGATGACAGCCTGAACCCTCCTCCTAATGCTACCAGTGAGACTTCTGATACTGTCCAGAGGCAACTGCTGCCATTCCGCATGCAATGCAGCTTCCAAATCTACCAAATTCTGTACAGGCGGATCCCTTACTTGCACACGACGCCCAAGAAAGTCCCAGATGTGTTCTAAGGGATTCAAATCGGGGGTTCATTGCAGGCCAAGGTAGTGTTGTAATAGCGTTGTTCTGAAGGAATGTTCTCACAGCATGGGAACGATGTGGCCTTGCACTGTCGTCCATGAATACAGGGCGAGTAGCCAACGGGTGGTTGTCAAAATGAGGCACGACAACCGGATTGAGAATGTACCGGATGCACTGATGACCAATGAGATTCCCACGTACAGTCACAATATCAAGTTTACAATCACGAGAGAGGCATCCCCAGATCATTACTGATCCTCCACGATAAGGAACAGTAGGTCAGATGTTACTGAGCCCAAAGCAGTATTTCTATGTCTCCGCACTCCCATGCGACCATCTGTGACGTGAAGCAGACGAGGAGGTCTATTTTAACCCAGTGCCCCGCCGGGGTATTACTTCCCAACTCTCCCTCCTAATCTCCCAGCATTCAGTAAAAAAATGTTTCATAATTCCCCCCACTGGCGCCTTCTCGATCTTCCCAACTACAAAATTGACTTTTTTCCTCATGTCATTTCTCTTCCAATTATCCTTCATGTTCCCATCCAATTTTTCCATTAGTTTACCAAGGAGTCTTGTTCTACTAGGCAAATATTTGGAGAATTCTAAAATGATATGTTCCAGGGTCCGTTACACCTCAAAGTTACACATTTGGCACACTCTTTCCTCGCCTTTCCCGATTTTCCCCCTCAACTAGAGTTGGATCTCACATTGAACAACAATGACTCCCAAGCTATCCATCCAGGTACTCCTCAAAAGCTGGCGCATCCTATTTATACAACCCGTCTAAAGAACTGTTGGTCCTAATTCCAGCTCGTCAGTTTCTATTACAATCCTCGACCATCCTTTTCCTTATAAAGCTTCTCCCCTGCTGCAGACCCCCTTCTAGATCTTCTGTCTCTATAGAGTAGTTCTCCATTAGCTCCCTCGCCTGTCTTCTCCCTCCTGTCTGAATGTTAAAGTTCCATACATGGTTAAACGTCGTTGTACCCCATCTGCTGTTTGGGAGGTTTTCCAGGTAATTTAAGAGGCCTAATTTTCCCACATCTATTCTATCTTTAACCGGCATTCACCCGATTTCCCATCTGGCCGCTTCCAGTGCTGCCACGTTACTTGGTCCGGTTATCCACCGACCCGTATCATTTTGTAGAATCTCCAAGTTCTTCATTGCCATTTGGTTTAGAGGGATAACATCTGTTCCATGGTGTTATACTTCCCACCCTCTCCCAAATAGTTTTCCAACGAACACCTTGTTAAAGCTATTTCGTCCCAAAGTTTTAACTGATTTAGTATTCTTTTCCCCGTTGTCTTAAGTTTTTATGTGTGCTTTCTGTATACGCCTTTACCTATAACATATATTCACCACCAAGTATTCATATTCGGCCCGTTTCACCCACTGGTATGTCCATGCTTTCCTCTTCGTCAATAGAGAATTTACCCACCCTCGACCTTCACGATTTATCTACCCTATGACCGACATGTATTACCTGGCTTTTGTTTTCGTTAAGTTCAAGACGCCATTCATCCTCGTACTTTCCTATTATGGTTAACAGTTTTTGTAGTTCTTCTTCACGCTCGGCTAATAAAATCATGTCATCGGCAAAGAAAAGCTCTGGGATTTTTGTTTCTCCAACTTTTACCCCCTCTGCGCCCGCAACCAACTGTTCCAAATCTTTTGTGTACAATGCAAACGGAATCGGCGACAAGATGCACCCCTGCTTAGGGCCTATCTGCATTGCGACCCTCTTCGTTGTGATGTTTCCCAAGTTATGTACACTCTGTACATCTTTGTTCGGTGCTTTCATGATTCAAAACTTCCTCTGAACCCAAGGCCATCAAGTTTCTGCCAAATTCCTTCCCTCCATACTCTGTCAGACGCTTTTTCCACATCAAGAAAGGCCATAAACATCGTTTTCGTATTGACTTTCGTTGATTCTATCAGTTGTTATAGTATAAACAAGTGGTTGGTGACTTGTCTCCCTGGATTTCCCCTTAGAATCCACTTTCTACGACAATTTCACAGGCCTTTCATTCAGAACCTCACAGAATTCCTTAACAGTATTGCTGCTAACATATATCCCTCTGTAAGTACCTAAAACTTCCTTATCAGTGGTAGATGTGGAGATCATGCCCCATTGGCCGGATCTCATGTGACGTCATAGTCACGTGTCCCGGTGGCGCCATGTTTGGTTGTTATGGTAACCTGCGTGAGCGGCCATCTTGTGACGTCATCTCCATAGTAATGGGTGATGTTAGTGCGATGCGCAGCGCGTGTTGTTAGGGTGATACGTGATTAACTTCGATCTGATTGGTCAGTTTGGCGATCAAACTGCAATCTTGATCCTTAAACTGTAGGGAGTCATTTTTTAAAGATATAAGAAATGTATATTGTGAAATGTATACTGTGAACGGAATAAAAATGAATGAAATGTTATATATTGCGGTTTTTTATCAACTACCCAACAGAAGTACCCGGATGTAGCATAATGTACCCGGATGGAAAAACCTGTATGACAAGTATTCATAGATACCCCCAACAGGTATCCTCAAATTAGTATCCTATAAAAGGTATCCTCAAATAATACTATACCAGGCTATAGGTATCCTCAAATACCCGTATGTGTTTATGTTCTAGGGCACAATGTGTCACATTGTGCATTTTCACATAAGCACATATCGACACATTCAGCATGTACCTATGTGCTAGTGCATAATGTGTCACATTGTGCATTTTCACATAAGCACATATGACATAAAAGGGATTCTCCATAACATATTCCCGACAGGTATCCTCAAGTAATATAATACCAGGTTATAGGTATCCTTAAATACCCGTATGTGCCTATGTGCTAGGGCACAATGTGTCACATTGTGACTTTTCACATGAGCACATATCAGCTCATCCAACGTGTGCCTATGTGCTGTGCACAATGTGTCACATTGTGCCTTTTCACATAAGCACATATGACAAAAAAGGGATTCTCTAGAAGGTATCCTCAAATAATACAACACCAGGTCTTAGGCACCCCTTTTTCTGAAATGAGGCTAAGAGTCGTATGTGCGAGTCACTCGAACGAGCAATTGCTCCATAGCACATTTCCTCGGTGGGCTTCGAGTCGTTCGAGCAATGACTTTTCATCAACTGCTCGATAGCTTATTGGCTTTGGGAATGATATAGGCTTTTGTTACACAGAATGGAGATAACTCTGCATACAAATTATGGGAAATCAAGCAATCTGATTGGTTAGTTAGCGCCAGTAAAGTGAACTGATTGGATGACCCAGATAAATAAAACAAGAGTACTCGGAATAGGGTCTGAACTAACAAGAACAGACCAGAACAGCTAAATATAGTAATAATAAGCAAATTTGTTCCAGCTGATAGGCTCTTCTACTCTACTGGACACAAGAACATGGTCGGGTAGACGAAAACTATTGCATAGATAGATAGAAGCAGAGAATTCTGAAAGAATTCGAAATAGTACAAGTTATCAGGTTTATTTTGGTAATTATTCCAATCGGGAAATTACTCTTGTACAAAGGACCATACCCTCCGAACACACCCCTACCCTATTAGAAGGTTTTAGGTCACATAGCAATCACGTGCTACCATAGAAACCAAGATGGCGGCCTCTACTATACAAAATGGACGACGGAAACACGTGTCACCCTAACAACACGCGCTGCGCATGCGCACTAACATCACCAATCACCGTGGAGATGACGTCACAAGATGGTCGCTCACGCGGGTTTCCATAACAATCAAGCAAGGCACCACTGGGTCACATGACTATGGCGTCACACATGAGATCCGGCCAATGGGGCACGATCTCCACATCTCCTGCTACTCCTATCTCCTTTTTGTGTATGAATATTACCCTGTTTTCCTTCCACTCTGTCGGAATCTCTTGCTTTGTGATTGCCATGTTAAATAGTGCTGTAAGATGTAGCACATTATTTTCTTTCTCTCTTTTATTGAGTGTTTGAGCTCATCATTTATTCTATATCCTAAATGGGGAGCAACAGGAGTGGCCTTGCAACACATGGTATATTGTAAACAGTATGCATGATACCAAAAGACAGTAGACCCTGACCCCGTGCATAAGGATATAAATTTACCCAGATGGTATGTTCAAGAGTGCCTTTGCACCCCTTGGCAGACCAGTGTAATGCAAGACGAATAGTTATGTCGCCAAAAAATAATTCGAAAGATTCATTGAAGAGGGCGTACCTTTGCATAAACATCTGTCCGTCATACACAAACTTGTTACGATGACTTCCGATAGCTCGTAAGCCTACACAATTTCAACAATGTAAGATGGTATCTACTGTGGCAGAAGTTTGAGCATCCTTAGAAACTGAAATTTCCTCTAAAAGTGGCACTTGAAAGGGGAAAAGATGCCTGAGCATCACCCTCATAAACAAAATCTGGAAACGTAGTTCCAGAAACTCGATATCAGATGCAAATCATTGGAAAGTGAAAGTCAGGGAGGAGTATCGTTGTAGCCCATACCAGACAAATTCCTGGAAACCAGCCCCAGCGTACTCCCAGTCCTTAAGTGTTTCAAACTGTCCCAATGTGGGCTCGAGCCCGGTCGTATATATATTGTGTACTTGACGCAATAGAGTTATCAGCAACATTAACATGCAGTCCCAGAAAGTTATGAATTCAGAGGTGGACTAAAATGATGATTGAATAAGAATTTTCCCTTTATGCAAGGGGATGGAATAGGAAAACCATACTTCACTGAATGGTTCTCAATACCATAGTACACTGTAACCTGTGAGCAGTTGGCCAGGTTCTTAACAACATGGGACGCAGCATTGTGGAAGTGGAAAGATAAAATACATCTACCGAGTACACAGTGTAGAAGATGGGTGAAAATATGGCAAACCGGACGCCCCCTGCTGAAAGTGTGGGGAACATGCTAATTATAAAACTGTGGAAATGGCATCCACACAGGCAGGCGAAGGTCCACAAGTCCAACCACTGCAACCCCAATGCATTCCAGAAAGCCAAAAACGGTGTCACCACACACTCTCATGAAAAGCTCTCGTAAAATGTTATAGTGACCCTAATATAAATAGAACAGTATTAACTGTTTGATGTTCACCTGGAGAAAAATACGTACATTAGGGCGGGGGGGGGGGGGGGGGGGAAATTGTGTGAACATAGGTGGAAATTTTTATTTTGTAGATTTTTTTACCCACCCACCCTTTCCTGCATATTTTTTCCATGATATACCCGGGGACCCACCCCCTTCTTCCCTTCTTATACATTTTACATACCAACTTCGGCACTGGAACACCAACTCGAAACGCGAACAAGAAACGAGAATACAAGATTAGGGACCCAGCGACAGCAAAGTGGTCCAAAAACGGCGACCCGACACTAGCCACAAAAGCCTTCGGGCATCGTGTGTTCCTTATCTGTGGACGAGAAACGTAATCACAGAGCGTCTGACGACCATCGTTACTACCTCCCTATTAAGAGTAGGAGGCGAATGCGCGTGATGTGTACGAGTGTGGCGTATATTCATGATACAGGCTAAAGGTAAATCGGGTAGATATTACAGAGATGCGGCAGAACAGTACTGAAGCGTGCAGAAGTTCATGTTGCGTACTTAATGAAACGAGACACAAGAGGCAGTGTGGCGACACCGGACAGATCCTGAAATGATGGTACACGTGATGAGCTTGACATGTATTCACGTGAAAGATTACAGTGGGATCAATAAGGAGTATTAAAGCATGCAAGAGTTGAAACCAAGAGGCAGTGTAGCGACGACAGACCAAGCCTAAAACGCCGACATGTTACCAGAAACGAATGCTGTGCGATATCACTCATTTAAATCCTTGTCCAAGCGCGGTGTGGAGGGGGTGGGGGCGTTATTGAACAAAATTGCAGCCACAAGGTCTTAATTTTTTTCCCCTACATTTGAACACTATGATCACTAATTACCCCCACCCCCACCTACTAATTTGTTTCCGCTGTAGCTGGTACATGACCAAGGCAGGTGTAATCATATCCTAAAGTTCAACTCTCTGCATAATTAGAAACTATGCGCGGTGTTGAATACATCATGAAGATACCCTCAAATTAAAAAAAACACTGGAAATTTTCAAGTCGATAAAGGGCAATAATTTTGTGAAAAAATATTTTTTCTGCAAACTGTATCTATTATAGATGTAGCACATCTTCAAGGCACGTGTAACCATATCCTGAAGTTTCAACTCTCTACATCTGAAACTAAGGTAAAAGAAGGAGTTCTTTACACCATGAAGGTACTCTCAATTAAAAAACGCAGAAATATTTTTAAGTCGATAAAGGGCAACAATTTTGTGAAAAAAAAAATTTTTCAGCAAACTTTACAGATGTTGCACATCTTTATTGTGTGTGTAACCCTATCCTAAACTGTATGATCTCTACATTACAAACTGTGGAAGGAGTTGATTTCACCATGAAGGCACCCTCGATTAAAATACACTATGTGTAACCATATCCTCAAGTTTCAACTCTCTATATAAGAAACTGTGGAAGGAAATTTTCTAAGTCGTTAAAGGGCAATAATGTTGTTAAAAACATTTTTCTGCAAACTTTATAGCTGTTGCATATCTTCGAGGCATGTGCAACCATAGCCTAAAGTTTCAACTCTCTACATTAGCCACTGTGGGATGAGTTACTAACAGCATGGAGACAGCCTCAATTAAGAAACACATGGAGTTTTCTAAGTTGGTGAAGGGCAATAACTGTGACAAAAACATACATTCGTCGGAACTTTTAACACGGTAATGTGTTGAATGTATACTACTCAAAGTTGGCTAAGCACCAAATATTCGACATATCATTGTGAAATTTGCTTTTGACATATTTGCGATATTTTTGGTGGATAAGATTGAGGAATGTATTGAGATGGTCCCCAGTGTTTACATGAGCTCTCTTGACAGGCAGACCTTTCGTGACAGTCGTGGAAAGCATGCACCCCTTGATTTTCATGTTTTCGTATACTCTCTACATGTGTAGGGTATTCAATCTTCATTTCAACAGAAACTCTTGTGATTTAACGATAGAATATGGCAAATGCAAATGTAAAAAGACATTTGTCTGAAGCAGAAATGTAGCGGGCTGTAGGGATGGTGAAACCCTTGGTGTGCACCATACGGTGACCAACAGGGCCTGGGCAAGATTTCAGCAGTATGGCACACCAGTAAGACGGCATGGTGGTGGCAGAGACAGGGCAACATCTGCAGCTGAAGACCGGTTTTTGATCATTCAGGCTCATAGGAAACGCTTTGCCACAGCAACTCAGCTGCGCAGTGACCTTCAGAATGCAGCCGGGGTAAATGTTTCGACGCAGACTATCCGGGCAAGGTTGCACGAAGGTGGTCTCCGATCGAGAAGACCATGTATTCGCATCCCGCTGTCCCAGAACCACCGCCAGGCACGATATGTATGTGCCATGTACTACGTTGGATGGACCAGAGAAGAATGGCGACCTGTCCTTGTTACAGATACTGCCTAGACCACACAGATAGGCGTTCTATAGTATGGAGAAGACCAGTAGAACAATTCCATGCAGCCATTGCTGAGCATGACCGCTATGGTGGAGGGTCAATCATGGTCTGGGGCGGCATCAGCTGGGATGGACGTACAGAGCTCTGTGTCCTTGAACGTGGTACATTGACTGCACAAACGGTATATTGATGAGATCCAGTCCAACCAAGAAGTATCCAGGAGCTTAGTGCCATGCTGGTCCAAGAATGGAACAACACCCCACAAAGGACCACCAGGAACCCGATTGGGAGCATAAGAAGGCGTTGCCAAGCTGTAATTAACAGTAATGGGTCTCATACTCGATATTGAAGCCATACCAGTTCGCTCCGTCAACTTTTTGGCATATTGAAAAATTCCCTCTTTTACCAAAAATATCCATTTTCCATGGTTATCGTATTCAAAAGCTAAAAAATAATGTCAAACACAAATAAAATCTTCATTTTTGTACTTAAATCATTAAAGATATAATTACATAAAAAATATATACACTTTTCATTACAATATTTCAACTGAAACGTAAAACGGGTAGTTGGATGTACTTGGTGCTTAGCAAACTTTGAGTAGTATAGTTTCACATTGTGCAAAATTTCTCTTGGGGCTGACTTGAAAGGTGTGAGTTTAGTGTATAATACTTCGGGACGGACGGGCGGACTGACACGAGGAATACTATACATGCCGTTAGGTAGGCGGAAGTATGAACGTGCCAATTGAACAGAATGAGGAAGGTAAAACGCTACTTAATTTAAGTGTCGTTTGGGGCGAGGCGACAGCTCATGCTTTCAAGCTAAATTGGGGGCTTCCATTTTCTTGTGACCCATATAATATGCGTTCAATCGGTTGCGAAGCAACATATTTGTTTAGATTTGTTAATGAAAGCTAAATATAGAAATTGAAAATTTTTCGATAAAATGGCGACGCCGGCCATACAGACGAGGTAATGCTCAAGGAGCGAAACCATCCAAGTTGCCACGCGTGCCGCTGACCTCAACACAACTGGATTTGTGGAACGCTCAGTGGTCACACCGAGAAAAGTGTCTGACACGCCGCCATGTTAGATAGGGAGTGGGGCGGCAATTGTTGCTAAAAATAAATAATTCTCAACCAAAATAAATTCAGAGGTTTTCAGTTTTCCGAAACCTCGAAATCGCCGATCGCTTTTCGAAGTTTATATTTTGATGTCTGTGCAAAATGAATATGTTGATGAGCACATATGTTAGTTATTGACGCGAAAAACGAGACTGGAAAGTTGATACCGAGTTACAAGTTTTCGTTCTAGGCTTTCGTTTGATGTTGTTAAATCCGTTATACCGTGAATACAGCCACAGCGTAATAACTTTTACGTCACCAATGGGAGGAGTTAACGTGTTTATTGGCTTCACCGGTCATCTTGATGCGGCAGATTCAGCTGCGACATTTTCCGCAGCCGCTTCAGCAATTCACTTCTATTGAGATCAAAACCCACTTTAATGTGTACTATATACTACTTGCAGGAGACTAGTACACTGCTCATATTTTAAAACTGGCATACCGTACATCGGTGGAGAAGTTGTTCTAATATGATCTAAAACTCTGAGCCTTTTTAAGAACTAGGGTTCCTCCTTATTTATTTATTTGTGTGTTAGGAAACTTTCAGGATCTATGGCTATATCTGGAACCATCACAAGTAAAATATCAAGTTTAGCCAATCGTTTATTTCTGTGCTGCCTGCGTTAAAGGGCTTCCACTGGTATTGATTACCGGGTCCTATTTTAGTAAAATAGAACTTTTTCACCGCAGGAAACAAGTAGTGCTCTGCTTTCCGGGGTTCCCACGGGAAAAAGTTCCTCCTTGTAGATTTTAATGACACCATAAATTTTAACCATTTTTTGAGTCTTGCAATGCAACTAAAAGCACAAGGAGCAAATGCACAGACAAAGGCTGTGAAATAATCTTTCCAGGGCACTGTTAATCAAAACGGTGTGAGAGCAGAACCTTATGAAATAAACAAAATTGTGGAAATTGTTGTTTTAAAACCTTTTGTCCCCAAACATATCCTGCTCAATAATATTGTGGTGGACATTTAGCTTAATTTACATGAAAAATGTCCTGAAATTATTTAAAGCTTGAAAGTTAATGAAATCAAGTATGAAAGTAGGTATGATTATTTATTTATTGGAGTTTAACAACACTTTCGACCGCCATGGTCACCTCGTGTCTGACAGTTTTACGAGTAAAGGAAGAAGGAGGAGAAGCGGAGAGAACTACCAAGCAACTGTCAGACTCCCAAACGTACTAACACTACACACAAGACAGGACAGGTGAACCATCGACGTACATTACGCCTTAGTACACAGCGCTGCACTGGCCTCACATGGGCAACGAGGATTAAGTGCCTCGCGCAAGGACACAACGCATTTACACCTGGCGGGAATCGAACCATTGTCCTCTGGGTTTGAAGTTCAGTGCCATAACAACTGAGCCACCGTGCTCCCTCAGTAGGTATGAAATGAAAGTGTAATGACAATGCAGCTCAACTTGACTAAGAATGGAGTGAATTAAATAGAAAGTTTCAGTAATGTCAAATCATTCGCTCAAGTTTCTACATTTGAAATCAGAAAAAGATCGGGTGAGGGATGTGGCCTGTAGAGTGTGCTAATGGAATTGTTGGCAATTTATAAGCCAAATCCAAGATGGCCGCTGGTCGTCATGTTTTTTTTACGAAATTCAGATAAATTGATATCTCCCACCAAGACATCATAGCAAAGCAACATATAACAGTTGAAAAAAAGCTCTGGAGAGAGATGCGGCTTCTTAGGTGTGCTAATGAAATTGTTGACAATTTGTATGCCAAATCCAAAATGGCCATGTTTTTTAATGAAATTCAGAAAAATTCTGTAACTCCTATCTAGACATCACGCCAAAGTTACATATGAAATTTAAAAAAGGTAGGTGAGAGATGTGGCCTGCAGGGTGTGCTAATGGAATTGTTAACAATTTAAATGCCAAATCCAAGATGCCGAAGTTTTCAACGAAATCCAGACATCACACCAAAGCTACATATGAAATTTGAAAAAGATCGCTGAGAGATGCGGCCCTTAGAGTGTGCTAATGGAACTGTTGACAATTTATATGCCAAATCCAAGATGGCCACTGGCGACCACGTTTTTTAACGAAATTCAGGTAAAAATAGATACCTCCCATCTAGACATCACACCGAAACCACATGATATTTGAAACTGATCGGGTGAGAGATGAGGCCAGTAGGGTGTGCTAATGGAATTGTCAATTTATATGCCAAATCCAAGATGGCTACTGACAGCAATGTTTTTTTTAACGAAATTCGAAAAAAAAATCGATAGCTCCCCTCTAGACATCACCCCCCAAAAACGCATAAAATTTGAAACATCAGATGAGAAATGCAGTCTGTAGGGTGTGCTAATGGAATTGACAAGTTATATGCCAAATCCAAGATGGCCACCAGCAGCCATGTTTTTCCACGAAGTTTAGAAAAATTCTAAAACTCCCATCTTGACACCAAACCAAAGCTACATAAGAAACTTGAAAAGATCAGGAGAGAGATGCAGCCTGTGGGATGTGCTAATGGAATTATTGATAATTTATATGCCAATTCTAAGATGGCTTGTAAGGTGTGCTAATGAAATTCGGAAAAATTCGATATCCCATCTAGACATTGCGCCAAAGCCACGTATGAAATTTGAAACTGATTGGTTAAGAGCTGCGACTGTAGGGTGTGCTAAAGGAATTGTGGACGGACAGAGGAACGTACGTACAGACGACGGATCGCAACCCATCCCAATAGCTCATACTTGACATTGTCAAGTTGAGCTAATAAACCAAAACAGTATAAAATAAAACAAACAAACAAAAAAAAAACACCTCAAAGCCTGGAAAACCTCATCTCTGGGGGAGGTTTATACTTTTTTCTGAAAGGACATTACTTGATTTCAATAAGCTGCGGAAGCTTTCAATGTCAGATCAGAAAAATCCTCTGCTTTCCATAATGAATGCGGTGTTAGTTAAATAAAAGTGTCAATGACACTGTAGCTTAACTTGACTGTTTGTAGTGTTTGATGAAAAGGATTATGTTCAATGTTTATGAAAGGATTATGGAATAAGACAAGAATTGTGATAATTGAGAATATGTTAATTTCTTTTCCCTACATGCTGTTTTCAATAAGAATAATTTGAGGTGTAGACTACTAAAGAACTGAGGCCTAGTTTAATGTAGCCGTAACAAGTAATGTTTGTCAACCAAAGTTACCAAGTTACAGTGAAATCATGAAATCTCTTCATAAATATGACTCATAAACTTTGCTAAAGAAATCTAGGTCATGTGACGGTCCAGCGGTCACGGTTGACCGATCGTGACCAAAATGGGAGTCTCACCTTGATAATGTATTTATTGGTGTTTAAGGTCACATACTTATGCACAATGGCTAATCATGACCGTTACAGTTTTAAAAGTGGAGGAAGCCGTAGTACCCGGAGAGAACCACCGAGCAGCTGCCAGCTCCCCAACATCGTAACTCCGCACTGCAGCACAGGCAGGGTTAGATTGGTTGAAGACATGCGTACCACCGACGTGCAGTACGCCTCAGTACACGGTATCATCGTACCCCTATGTGGGCAATGGGGTGTTAAGTGCCTTGCCCAAGGACACGACGTGGGAGTCCGAATCGATCGCTCAGACGGTCACCCATCTGAGGACTAACCGGGCTCGACGTTATAGCCCAAGAACATTAGGTTTCACTAGGGAAAAAAATCGGAGAAAGCTGATTTTTTCAGGGAATGTCGAGTACATGTCACTGACCGATTAGACAAAAGTCCCCTAAAATCCCAGTTGAGCTTTTTTTTCTACAGCCTTTTTTTCGAAAACGCGTTTGAAAAAAAAAAAAAAAAATCGCACGAACTTTGTAACCTCGAATTGATCCAACTGTATTTTTTGTTTACGCGTATTTCGAGCTACATAATGTCTAATATACATTTACCTAGAGGAAAATGTGCATTCTGTGACAATTTCTGCGAAAAATTATTGAAAATTCACAAAAAAGTATCGGATTTACGCAAAAAATGACGATTTTCCTAACGGATTTGCCCAAAGGGTCGTAGTACAGTACGGGATGTTAGTTGGACAGACGATAAAAAATCCACCACCATTTGAAGACTTTTATCATTGCTTACAAAATAGACATTATGGAAGACCCCCTCTGCTTCTGGCCGAGTTCCCCTTTTGGCATAAAATTCGTCAGCATGAGAACTCAACTATTTTCGGGCTTGGGACCGAACAGACACGCCTGTGTCTGGCAGCATTAGATCAATAAATAATATTTACAGAATGTACAAAAATCAATAAATAATATTTACAGAATGTACAAATCAATCAACATGGATTAAGTTACATTGACTATTATCAACGCTATATACAGAAATGACATGACCTATATACATATTATTCATCGAACTCAGAAATTTCCGACAGGACAGTGTTTCTGTGGTTGTTACAAGAATCCGAACTGCAATTACACAAACCTGAGCAAGAGAGTCCTGCCTTCTTACACCCACAACTTTTTGTACAAGCACTCTTGCAACCACAACTGATCAGATTCAGTAGGTTATCGGGGGCACATGGCTTTGTGGCTGCAGTCGGTACAAGAAGTCTATTGTCTAGCGACCACCCCCAATCCGTCGGAGGAAGCGAAGTGCCCAGCCATTGTTAGACCTGGAGATAACATCTGTAGACATGTTGTTGTGCAGCATCGCTGCTTGGTGGGAGTGAGGCTAGGTCGATGGGTTTATTCAGTTTAGATTTTGCTGCATAACGTTTGTAAGTGACATATCTATATTGGTCGAGAGAGGAAACAGTTTTACTCCCGTATAAGATCAGGAGAAGTTGTTCCCCGGCAGCGGCTACTGCACTTGGTGTACTGTCATCCGCCAAAATTGTGTTGACATACTGTTGTGAGTCGCTAGTAACATCGGAGACAATTGTACTCAATACTTTCTTCTTACCAACTCGAAAGAGTGCAGAAGTAGTGTCACAACCACTTATAGAATGTGCTACAAGGAGGTTGCTTCTATGGTCACCCATTTTGGTTGCTATTTCACTAACTGAAACTAGTAAGTTTGGGGTAATGGAATACATCATGTGAATATTACATCCGGTTGAACTCGAGAGGTAAGAATGACTAACAAGTCTGTGTCTGTTCCCACAACGACAACATTGTTGTCATCTTGAGCGATGTCAAGTGCAGTTTCGGCTATCAGTACATCAGCATCAGCCTCGGCCTGCTTGGACTGAATATTGATAGCAGATAGCTCCTGCATTAGAAGATCGATCAGTTGGGTTTTGTTCTTGGCATTTGCAAGGAAATCGGATTGGGGTGTGGTGGCTGGTAACTCGGGTGAGATATTGATATCAATGGAATACCTGTCTTTAGATCTACGGGCTTGTTCCATGCCCTTTGTCGACATTGTACAAGCATAACCATCAAAAACAACCACGACGTTCGCCCCAAAATGTCTCACTAGATAATTGGAATATGATGTACATATGTCCTTATATGACGACTGTTTAGGCCATACAACTGCCCTCAATAAAAATCCACCATCTACAACAAACAGAGAATGTTCTGGGATTTTAGTTTGCTCGGAACCGTATGTCTTGAGGATCTTACCGAGCGTGCTTTTCTGTGTCTTCCTCATTCCAGCAGAATCAAACAATGCTGGTGGTTTCGGGGCGAGTTCATATTTGAGATACCCTTCCATCTCTGCTTGTGACTGAATAACACATGTGATGCGGTTGAACAGAATTCTGGGGTCAATCACTACCTTACTTCCACGGACTTTGATGCTATTTGCCATCGATGCGAAAGACTTCACAGTGTCAACACGTCGTAGTTTGATGCTGTTGAACGTTTTGCTTACAACAGTCGATACGCAACATTCACCAATTTTGCGAACTTGGTCACAGTTTCGTCGGCCACAAGCCCGGTCGCTATAGAGACTAATTGTAGTGGATCTCTATTCTGAAAGGGGGAATGCACTCTGAGCCAGTTCAATAATTTGGTGATATCATTGGCATCAGTCAATTGTGAACTTTGACGGAGATCCCGATGTTGTTCGCCATGACCAGTGTGAACATGAACAAAATTTTCGAGAGCATTACATATCGGAAGGCAAAGAGGTAGTCCATGTACCCATTTCGCAACAGTGCTATCGGTTATTCCCCTGCCATGTGTGAGACCACCAGGGAGCTTGAACATTCTCATTAAACACTGCTCTATGGTCTGATCAGAATATATCCCGTCCCAGAATTTATCTGAGCGCCTTATGGTAAAGTAACCTTTCTCAGTGAAGTCGTTCAAGGCTATTTTGCATCAAATTAAAGAGCGTTGTCTGTACGTAAAGACCTGGAATGCGGAATTAAACAGCGTTTCCTGATGAAAGTCGTTCAAGGCTATTTTGCATCAAATTAAAGAGCGTTGTCTGTACAATACAAATTTGTTTATGAGTACACATCAAGGGCGTGCACACATTACATGCCAATGCATCTTGAGTGTAGGCGAACACCACATTATGTGATTTAATCGAACATGGAAATTGAAACAATGATGCTATAATACGGTATTTGAATGAGAAAAGTCGATGCCGTTTGAATTTGAGTTTAGGGGGTATGGTTAATATTTCACACGTTTCACCAGTTCATTATGGAATAAATGACTATTGTTATATATCATTATAAAGCCACTGCTTTTCTGCAATTTTTGATATATAATTTAACTCCCAAAGTAGTCGTAGATTTGATTTAATGGACGTTGTGTAAAGTTGTGTGTATGAAAACAATAAATTTTTGTTCGTAATTTTGTACATTTTCGTGAATATTTCACCATTGAGTGTGAGGATTGGTACAAAGTTGGCATTTTCTGTTGGGAATATGTATTCTCAATATAATTCAGCACGATATTTATGATTCTCACCCTACTAAGGCGAATAAGAATGAGAAATATGGAGCTGGGTCGAATTTTTTTTTTAATTTTTTTTTTCATCAAAAACACGCTATAACTAAAAAGGCTCAACTCGGATTCGTGGGGACTTTTCACACTTTATCCGCAATGTGTGTCCCGGAAACATATAAAAAAATCAGCTTTCTCCGATTTTTTTCCTTACTTTCTCATTTTTATGTCTAATGTGCCTGGACTATTACTTAACTTCGGTGATCTGGCAAGAACCGGTTACCGCAACGCCACCGCGCCCCCTCTCATCTTGATATCATACCAAGTTATAATGAAATAATCCCCCTCATAAAAACAACCTGCAGACAGTGCTAATGGAATCTAGGTCACGTGACCAGGCAGCAGTAACGGCTGACCAATCATGACCAAAATAGGATAGTCGCATCTAGACATACAGTCATCCTACTATGTTACAGGGAAATCCCTTCATAAATACATGCAGACTGTGCTAAAGGTTTTCAGGCATCACGCGCAGCCTTCACGGTTGACTGGTCACAACCCAAAAGGGGACATTCTCATCTAGACATGACCTCAGACCTGCTTATGAAATTTCGTGAGGATCGGACAAGAACTACGGGGTGTAGCCTGTGCTAAAGAAAATGTGAACAGACTGAAGACATCCACACGCGTGATGGCAATAGCTTATCTCGACTTTATTGAGTTAAGCTAAAGAGCACAAAAAAGTCACATAATCGCAAAGACTTTTCAGCTGGGAAGCATTAAAATTGATTACCACCGTAACACTCACAGAAAGGAGGGAGTTACCATTTACACAATAGGCTTGTGATGAAAGTATAAGAAGCAAAAGAAGCTAAGAACCCAAAGGTTCGACCCTAAGGTCCTTTAGCTGAAACAATGTCTGTGCTTCTAATACCGTTTTGAAGAGAGTATCAAGTTTTGCATGGGTGGTAACCCTGCCCAATGGGTGTTTTCGTGGTAATCCACCCTCTACATAGAGTTACTGTACTTCAATTTTAAAATAGTGATTTTTCATCCCCAACAACCAAGGTTTATTGTCTCTATTGTTAAACCCCAATAATTAATAAATCAATCAATCAAATAGCTGCAAGTCATAAGCAATCACCGTGTGAAGTACAAACAAGATCGGTCTATTACTTTTTATGAACCAGACAATGTTAGAATGAAGGATCAAATGAATGTTCTTTTTATGGACCGGATAAAGTTAGAACCAAATAGACGTGAAAACTATATGCTCACAGTAAACGGGCACTGCCCCACTTCCCAGGGTTGCATAAAAACTACTAGTTGTAATCAGTGGTTGAATGATGGTGGTACAAAAATGAAAGTGTCAATGACACTGTACCTTAGCTTGTGTGTTGTGTTTGATGAAAAGGATAATGTTCAATGTTTATGAAAGGATTATGAAATAAGACAAGAATTGTGATAATTGGGAATATGTTCATTTCTGTTCCCTGTATGCTATGTTTTTGATAAAAAATAATATGAGGTGTACACTGTACTAAAGAGCTGAGGGGTGGGTTAATATGACCTCACAGTTAATGTATGTGGCCCTCACAGTTAACGTATATCAACGAAAGTTACCAAGTTACAGTAAAATTATTCCAAAACGAGTCATCCTATCAAGTTACATTGAAATCCCTTCATAAATATGGCCTGCAGACTGTGCTAAAGGTTTTCGGGCTTCAGGTCCCTGTAGCCGCCAGTTTCCCAATTGCGTCCAAAGGGGACTTTCTCATCTAGACATTAGTCAACCTACCAAGTTACAATGAAATCCCTTCATAAATATGACCTGTAGACTGTGTTAACGGTTTTTGGGCTTTGGGCTCGGGCAGCCATCATGGTTGAATGATCGCAACCAAAAGGGGACATTCTCATCTGGGCATCATCTGGAGTGATCCTACGAAGTTACAATGAAATCCCTTCATAAATATGACCTGCAGACTGTGCTCAATGTTTTCGGGCTTCGGGCCCCTGAAGCCGTCACAGTTGATCAATCACGGCCAAAAGGGGATGTCATAATCTAGGCATTATATGGAGTCAAACTAACAGGTTACAATGAAATCCTTCCATAAATATGACCTATAGACTATGCTAAAGGTTTTGGGCTCGGGCAGCTATCAAGGCTGAATGATCGCAACCAAAAGGGGACGTGCTCATCTAGACATTATTTGGAGTCATCCTACCAAGGCACAATGAAATCCCATCATAAATATCACCTGTGGACTGTTCTAAAGGTTTTCGGGCTTCAGGCCCCTGTAGCCGTCACAGTTGCTTAATGGTGTCCAAAAGCGGCTGTTCTCATCTAGACATTTTATGAAGTCAACCTGCCAAGTTACAATGAAATCCCTTCATAAATATGAACTGAAGACTGTGCTAAAGGTTTTCGGGCTTTGGCAGCCATCATGGTTGAATGATCGCAACCAAAAGGAGACATTCTCCCGAGGCCGAAAGGACCCACTCCCCATCTGGGCATCATCTGGAGTGATCCCACGAAGTTACAATGAAATCCCTTCATAAATATGACCTGTAGACTGTGCTCAAGATTTTCGGGCTTCGGGCACCTGTAGCCATCACAGTTGACCAATCACGACCAAAAGGGGATGTCATCATCTAGGCAAGCTACAATGAAATCCCTTCATAATTATGACCTGTAGACTGTTCTAAAGGTTTTCGGGCCCCTGTAGCTGTCACAGTTGCCTAATCGTGTCCAAAAGGGGACGTTCTCATCTAGACATTATATAAAGTTAAACCTACCAAGTTACAATGAAATCCCTTCATCAATATGACCTGTAGACTGTGCTAAAGGCATTCGGGCAGCCATAATGGTTGAATGATCGTAACCAAAAGGGGACATTCTCGTCTGGATTGATCCTACGAAGTTACAATGAAATCCCTTCATAAATATGGCATGTAGACTGTGCTCAAGATGTGTAGCCATCACAGTTTACCAATCACGACCAAAAGGGGATGTCATCATCTAGGCATTATATGGAGTCAACCTAACAAGTTACAATGAAATCCTTCCATAAGTACGACCTGTAGACTATGCTAAAGGTCTTTGGGCTCGGGCAGCCATAAAGGCTGAATGATCGCGACCAAAAGGGGATGTTCTCATCTAGACATTTTTTGTAGTCATCCTACCAAGCTACAAGGAAATAACTTTATAATTATGACATGTACACTGTTCTAAAGGTTTTCGGGCCCCTGTAGCTGTCACAGTTGCCCAATCGTGTCCAAAAGGGTACGTTCTCATCTAGACATTATATGAAGTCAACCTACCAAGTTACAATGAAATTCCTTCATAAATATGACCTGTGGACTCTGATAAAGGTTTTCGGGCAGCCATGATGGTTGAATGATCGCAACCAAAGGGGACAATCTCATCTGGAGTGATCCTACGAAGTTACACTGAAATCCCTTTATAAATATGACCTGTAGACTGTACTCAAGGTTTTCGGGCACCTCCTTCCATAAATATGACCTTTTGCCTATGCTAAAGGTTTTTTGGCTCGGGCACCCATCAAGGCTGAATGATCGAGAGCAAAATGGGACGTTCTCATCTAGACATTATTTGGAGTCATCCTACCAAGTTACAATGAAATATCTTCATAAATATGACCTGTAGACTGTGCTAAAAGTTTTTGGGCTTCGGGCCCCTGTAGCCATCACAGTTGCCCAATCAGGACCAAAAGGGGACTTTCTCATCTAGACATTGTATGAAGTCAACCCACCAAGTTACAGTGAAATTCCTCAATCAATATGACCTGTAGACTGTGCTAAAGGTTTTCAGGCTCGGGTAGTCATCACGGTTGGCAGATCACGCTTAAATGGGGAAATTCTCATCTAGAGATCATAAGGAGTCATCCTACCAAGTTACAATGAAATCCCTCCATATTAAACATGACCTGCAGACTGTGCTAAAAGTTTTTGGATTTCGGGCTTGGGCAGCCATCATGGGTGATAGATCATGCCCAAAAGGGGATGTTCTCATCTAGGCATTATACAGAGGCATCGTACCAAGTTACAATGAAATCCCTTCATAAATACGACATGTAGACTGTGCTAATGGTTTTCGGGTTTTGGGCTTGGGCAGCCATACCGGTTGCCCGATCGCGACTAAAGGGGACGTTCTCATCTAGACATGACCACAAACCTGCATATGAAATTTCGTGACGATCAGACAAGAACTGCCAGGTGTAGCCCGAGCTGAAGGAAAATGTGAACAGACTCACAGACAATGTCAAGTTAAGCTAACTAGGACTATCACTGAATGTGATTAACACCCCCACTTCCGACTTACTGAATGTTGAGGTTGAAAAACCAATAATAAATCTAAGTTCATGGGAGATAACCTGGTTAAAATTGGTGGAGATATTTTAGAATATGTGCATGTCCACTTATTGGTCATAATGTTTTGAGAAGTTTCATCGAAATTGGTTCAATAATGTAGGAGCTTTTTATTTATATTTATTTATTGGTGTTTAAAGTCACATATTTTTGCACAATGGCTAATCATGACCACAACAGGAGTATCAACTCAAGACCAAGGGTGAGCGTTAATAAGCCATGTTGCCCATTTTAGAGAGGGTTTGCATCCCCAAGCAGTGGTGATTGGGTACTATTTTACCAGTAAAACAGAGCCTGTTTACCGCAGTGAACTGGCACTGATTCACTACCCGGGGTTCCCGCAGGGAGTAGGAGGAGTTGCTCACACCAGAATCTCATTTGAAAATCCATAATAAATCTAAGTTCAGGGGAGATAACCTGTTAAAAATTGTCGCAGATGAAATTTTTTTAAAATATGCGCATGTTCACTTGCTAGCTAAAATGTTTGAGAAGTTTCTTCAAAATTGGGTCAATAATGTAGGAGTTATGCACACAAGAATCATATTTGAAAATCCATAAAAATTCAAGTTCAGGGGAGAAACCTGGTTAATATTGTCGCAAATGAACAATTTTGGAATATGCGCATATTCACTTGCTAGTCATAATGTTTGAGAAGTTTCATTAAAATCTATTCAGTAATGTAGGAGGAGTTGCACAATGCACACACAAGTTCGGACGGATGGATGAATGAATGGACATACGTACAGATTGTCAACAACATAGTGGGGGTATAATAAATTCTCATCCTTTTTAACAAGTTACAACAGAAACTGATCGAACCATTTGTCCGTAATTATTTTCCCAGGCCATGCAGGAGATAGTGGCTGGAAATCAATCAGTTGGTACAGAGGTCCAACATAAATCTCACTGTTCCATAGCTTTTCCATAAGAACATGGAAAAACATCTGAACATTTTTGTAATGTTCCAGGTCAAGGAAAATAAAATTGCAGTTTTCTTAAACTTTCCAGGAGTTACCATAGCTTGTATGAATCTTCATAAGATGAATACTGCCATTGGTGTCCTAAAACCTCAAATGTGCACTGCCATGTCATTCTTAGGGCCTTTAACATATTTTAAAATTGTGTCCACTTTTGTAAGAAACAACAAAGACAAGATATGGATTTGACATTTATTGGTGATGTCAAACTGGTTACATAATTTAATTATCAAAGCTCTAATGTTATGAAACCTATGTGCCCTATGTCCATTAAGCTGCCTTCGGAAGAGCAACAGTAATAACCATTATATAATTTAATCACCGTCATCATAAAATATTTGTACAATCAATTTGCTTAAACATGTCCACCCCTGAATCACACTTCTTCAGTTTCAAACTTACCTTTCTTCCAAAATTTCAAACCCTCATATCACTGTTGCAGTAGGAAAAAAATTGATTTTTTTTTTTGTTTCAACTTATTGGAGAGTGCCAAAAGTAACAAAACAATTAATTTTGAATAAAATCCCACTACAATAAAGCTCCCCTACCCGAGAGTATGGTATCTTGTTTAAAATAAATAAAAAAATAAAAATTCACATCCTACAAAACTGCTTTGAAAAATAATATATCACTCTTCCAGTTTAGTATTTATTGGTGTTAGGGTCATAAATTTCTGCACAATGGCTAATCGTGATTGCAACATGGATGTAAAGCCAAGTTCAGCCAATTGTTCTATAATGGAAAAGTGGGAGGGGAGAATGAAGGACGTGGTTAGGGGGAGACTCAAAGGAGAGGGTTAATATGCTAATTGGAGGGATTGGGAAGAATGGAGCAAGGGATGTCATCAAGCAGTTCGTCTGCGAGTGTTGGGAGGAGAGGAGAAGCATGGGAATAGGGAGGCAGTTGGGAGTACAGGGGTAACCAAGGCCTTCTCGTCCGAGAACCACGACAAATCAGCTGCTGGCCAAAGTGTTATTATTATGTTTATACTCATGTTGCCCATTTTAGGCAACTTCCACCCCAGGCATAGGCTGCCAATCCTATTTTACCAGTAAAACAGAGCTTGTTTACCACAGTAAACAAACACTGCTCCATTTCCCAGGGCTCCCGTGAGGACACTCTACCAGTTAAGTAGCTGTTTTTTCAAAGTATTTATTTATTTATTAAGGTTTAACGACATTTTAACAGCCAAGGCCATATCGTGTTGGTGACAGTTTTACAGGTGGAGGAAGCCAGAGTGAACCACTGAGCAGCTGCCAGCTCCCCAACATTGTAACTCTGCACTGCAGCACAAGCAGGGTTAGATTGGTTGAAGGCATGCACACCATCGACGCGCAGTACACCTTACTACATGGCGCCATCACGCCCCCATGTGGACAATCAAGGTTAAGTGCCTTGCCCAAGGACACAACATGGGAATTCGAATTGATCGCTCAGACGGTCACCCATCCAAGGACAAACCAGGCTCGATGTTGCTTAATATCGGTGATTCTGACAAGAACCGGTGCCCCTATTTTTTCGAAGTAAAATTCAGCATCTATGGTAATATTGTAACCATAGCACAAGCATAAAATGAAGTAAGATAAATTACTTAAAATTATGTTTCCCACTTCAGAGAGCTCCCAACACACGTGTCTATTACACCAGTAGCACAGAACTCTCCTACCAAAGCAAACTAGCACTCCTCCACTTTCCATGGAAAGTTGTAGAGTATAGAATTACTTTAGAATGATCATAAATGCTGGAAGTTTTTCATTGCCAAGTATGCAACAATTACCATAATTTAAAATCTTAACATTCTTCACAAGAATTAATTTCTCACAATCTACTGTAGAAAAATGAAATGAAATCATCCAATAACTACAAGGTAAATGAATTGTGCATTAAAGTCTAAATGAAGAGCCCTAGTACCATTCAGCAAAGCTCAGATATGGTTTTCTTCCACTGGAACATTTACAGGTTAGCCCTTTATCAAACGAGCAAGTCACATCCTCTGCGTAATTGAGCAGTTCAAGAAAAAGTATTTTTTCAAAAAATTTATACAAAACCATACCATGTGACCCCTCAATGGAACGAACTTGTTCCAATGAGAGGTAGTATGATATAGTTTTACTGAAACTTCTTGAAAAAACTTAGAAAAAAATAATTAAATTTTTTTTTGATATTGTGCATTGGGTAAAGCTCATAAGTTCATATTTTCAAGAGAAAAAGAAAATTGGAAATTCAGGATCAAGATTTCCACTTCAAGTTCAACTCTAGACTCAGATGAGATTTTACATCAAATCAATATTGTAAAAAACCTAAAGCAGAAAATTAAGTTCAAAGTTTCTGTAACCGTTTCAGATTTTTTCAAATAAAAGTTGATTTGGTTGGGTTAAGTCACCTTTCTATCTCAGGGTTCAAGATCTTGAGTAAAAACTTCGGAGAGAATTCGATTTTGGACTTCAGCATTTTTCAGAATATCAATCTTGAGTAAAACTCAGTCTTGAGTCCACATTAGTCTTGTTAAATTAAGTCACAAATCAAGATTTTTTCTCGAAATATGGGAACCACACTTTGTCAATCCCCGGAAGAGAACAAATCCAGTACTTTCAAGCACTTTTCTGGACCTCAATATAAAATTATTTCAATTGTCTCTGATATTGTATGCATACCAGTTTACAATTTCTATTTTATACATTTATTTTTTTTAACCCTTTACCTAACACGAAAAACAGACGACACTTGCAAATAAAATCCTTGAAGAACTAATTTTTTTGATTTTTTGTGTCGAAAACATAGCTTAAGGCCCCTCATTGGAACATTAAACTCTTTCTAATGAGGGATCATAAGCTATGTTTTTGTGACAAAAAATGAAAAAAGTAATAAAAATTGAATGGTGAATTTTGTGAATAGCACAGGCTGGTTTTGTCCGTTACTTTGGGTAAAGGGTTAAGATCACTTTCCAGGCCTGGCATTCTGAAAAATGCAGGAGGGCAAAACTTCGCTCTCCTCAATCAGCTTAGGAGAGCAATTAGCTTTACACAGCATTTTAAGTATCCAGTTGAACAAACTCATTGAAACTGAAACCAACAGACTACATCAGTGATTTTATTAACTTTACTAAGGTAAAGCAAAATCTCTGAGACATCTAGATGTCTCACTCAACAACCGAACACACACTTGACAAGACCTGTGTGTGTACCCAGACCGGTTGTCCAAGAAAGTCATACGCCTACCACTACCACCTTCAACCCCCCAAGGGGTAGGCGTATGACTTTCTTGGACAACAGGTCTGCTTGAATCTACAGTCACATCCTGGTGCAAGTGCTTCAAGTGACAGGATAGTGGTAATGGTAGTATATTATAGTGTCAATATTCCTTGAATAATTACCCCTCAAACTGTAATGTCAGTTGTTGAACTTGAAACTGACAGAAAAAAAAATATTGCTGTGACCCATTTTCCTTCAAATGATTGCAACTGCGTTTTGGGTATACAAAGTACATACCCAAACACAGTTGCAGCCATTACCTTTTACCACTAAACCACTTTCAAAATGAAATTACGTGATGTTATGTGACTTCGAAGTTAAATTACATTTTTGCTTTACAACAAAAATTTAATGTGAGCATAATACATGTAATCTCAATTATACCAGACCAAAATATTTAGGAGGGCAATTTTTCGCTCTCCTTAATTCTTTCAGGAGAGCAGTAAGGAGAGCTAAAAAATCGCTCTCCTGAAATTGCCAAGCCTGACTTTCTGCATCTAGAGCAATCTTATGGCTGCAACATAAGTATGAAGCTGAAGTCAAGTTTAGATCATCATTTACATCAATGCCGACTACTTCAAATTAGAGTTCTTCCACTCCAGGCATTGCCGATCGTATCCTCTTTTACCTGTAAAGAAAGGCTTGTTTACAAGGGTAAACATCTAATATTCCACATCCATGGATTCCCACGAGGCAAACAATTCCTATAAATGTACTTCAAACCATAAATTCCTGCACACACATCAATTCTTGTGAATATTTCTTTATTTATTGGTGTTTTAAGGTCACATATTTCTGCATAATGGCGAATTGTGACCACAACATGGGAATAAAGTCAAAGTCAGTCAATCTTTTGTACCATGTTGCCCATCACAAGATTTGATGAAAGAGTCATATTTTACCAGTAAAACAGAGCCTGTTTACTACGTTAAACATGAAATTCCGAGCTATTCAGAAAAGTAAACGCAACTAAAGATGTCAAGAAAAATGTTTAAAATGCAGGGTATGTGGGGTTAAACATGGAACAATGATACTGAGGAACATGTATGGTGAATATAAGTGCCATGGGAAGAGAATGAGCACAGCAGCTGACCTAAACACTTAGTTAAACATGAAATTCTGAGCTAAACAGAAAACTAAACGCAACTAAAAATGTGAAGAAAAACGTTTAAAATGCAGGGTATGAGGGGTTAATCATGGAACAATGATACTTAGGAACATGTATAATGAATATAAGTGCCGTGGGAAGGGAAGGAGCACAGCAGCTGACCTAAACACTAAGTTAAACATGAAATTCCGAGCTAAACAGAAAACTAAACGCAACTAAAAATGTTGAGAAAAATGTTTAAAATGCAGGGTATGAGGGGTTAATCATGGAACAACGATACTGAGGAACATGTATGATGAATATAAGTGCCATGGGAAGGAGCACAGCAGCTGACCTAAACACTAAGTTAAACATGAAATTCCGAGCTAAACAGAAAACTAAACGCAACTAAAAATGTCAAGAAAAATGTTTCAAATGCAGGGTATGAGGAGTTAATCATGGAACAATGATACTGAGGAACATGTATGATGAATATAAGTGCCATGGGAAGAGAAGGAGCACAGCTGCTGACCTGTTTGTTTGTTGGTGGTTAACGTCACATATTTATGCACTATGGCTAATCGTGACACAACATGGAGATGAAGGCAAGTGTAGTCAATCGTTGATCAACATGTTGCCCATTTTAGAGGACTTTCACCCCAAGCATTGGTGACTGGGTCCTATTTTACTAGTAAAGCAGAACTGGTTTACCACAGTAAACAAGTGCTGCTTACTTCCCGGGGTTCCCACGGGGAAGCTGCTGACCTAAACACTAAGTTAAACATGAAATTCCGAGCTAAACAGAAAACTAAACGCAACTAAAAATGTCAAGAAAAATGTTTAAAATGCAGGGTATGAGGGGTTAATCATGGAACAATGATACTGAGGAACATGTATAATGAATATAAGTGCCATGGGAAGAGAAGGAGCACTGCAGCTGACCTAAACACTAAGTTAAACATGAAATTCCAAGCTAAACAGAAAACTAAACGCAACTAAAAATGTCAAGAAAAATGTTTAAAATGCAGGGTATGAGGGGTTAATCATGGAACAATGATACTGAGGAACATGTATAATGAATATAAGTGCCATGGGAAGAGAAGGAGCACTGCAGCTGACCTAAACACTAAGTTAAACATGAAATTCCTAGCTAAACAGAAAACTAAACGCAACTAAAAATGTCAAGAAAAATGTTTAAAATGCAGGGTATGAGGGGTTAATCATGGAACAATGATACTGAGGAACATGTATGATGAAAATAATTGCCATGGGAAGAGAAGGAGCACAGCAGCTGACCTAAACACTAAGTTAAACATGAAATTCCTAGCTAAACAGAAAACTAAACGCAACTAAAAATGTCAAGAAAAATGTTTAAAATGCAGGGTATGAGGGGTTAATCATGGAACAATGATACTGAGGAACATGTATAATGAATATAAGTGCCATGGGAAGAGAAGGAGCACTGCAGCTGACCTAAACACTAAGTTAAACATGAAATTCCTAGCTAAACAGAAAACTAAACGCAACTAAAAATGTCAAGAAAAATGTTTAAAATGCAGGGTATGAGGGGTTAATCATGGAACAATGATACTGAGGAACATGTATGATGAATATAAGTGCCATTGGAAGAGAAGGAGCACAGCAGCTGACCTAAACACTTAGTTAAACATGAAATTCTAAGCTAAACAGAAAACTAAACGCAACTAAAGATGTCAAGAAAAATGGCTAAAATGTAGGGTATGAGGGGTTAAATCATGGTAAAATGATAATAATCATCATATAGCAGCATTATAAAAGCCATGATATGGAAATAGGGCGAATAAGTGACCTAAACAGAAACTTTAACATTATTGGACACGTACGCCGACTGATTGAGTCATGCCATAAGCTCACACAACTAAAGTTGGTGAGCTAAAAATACTTTATTGGTGTGGTACGTTGAAATGGAATACCAAACCAAAAAAAAACAGAACAGCCTTACTGGCACATAGAACACATTGGAACTCAGGGGACAATTTTCAGCCATCAGTAAGGATTCAAGTTGTAATTGCGTTGCACAATTTGTAGAAAATTCCAGTGAAATTTCGCTTCTATTTAAAAATAATCCATCAACGATTTCCATTCTGCACATGTGCGAAACAAAATTTCATTTTCCACATGGTTTAGCATTGCTGCAGATGGGAATTACAAAGAACAGGCTTGTAATAATTTAATTTATTAACATGTTGAAGGTCACATATTTCTGCACAATGGCTAAGTGTGACCACAACATGGATATAAATAAAGTCCAGCCAATTGTTTGTACCCATATTGCTTATTTTAGAGGACTTCCACTCTATGCATTGTTTACCGGAACCTATTATACTTTTTTATTGGGGTTTAACAACACGTTCAATGATCAGGGTCAATTTTGTCAAACAGTTTTACGGGAGGGGGAAGCCAGAGTACCCGGAGGGACCCACAGAGCAACTGTCAGTCTCCCCAACGAACTATTTATTTATTGGTGTTTAAGGTCACATATTTTTACACACTGGCTCATCATGACAACATGAGTATCAACCCAAGACCAGGGGTGAGCGTTAATAAGCCATGTTGCCCATTTTTGAGAGGGTTTGCACCTCCCAAGCAATGGTGACTGGGTCCTATTTTACCAGTAAAACAGAGCCTGTTTACCAGTGAACAGGGACTGCTTCACTTTGCGGGGTTCTCGTGGGGAAACAAACTAACTCTGCACAAGCAGGGTTAGCACTGGTTGAAGACGAGTGAATCATCAGTGTGCACTATGCCATAGTACACAGTGCTGCCCCCCCACCCCCCGTCGTCCTAAGGGTTCCCACAAAGATCAATGATGGGGATATTGATGAAGCCCTGTCGGGATACTCCCCCCCCCCCCCCCTCCACACACACACATTGTGGACAATTGGCAATCGGTATTGAGTGCCTCACTCATGGATACAATGCAGTTGCCCCTGGTGGGGATCGTACCATGAACCTTTCTGTTTAAAGTCCAGTTCCGCAACCACATTCCCTTCCGTTATACTGAACTATAGCAAACAAGCACAGCTTAACATCCTGGTGTTCCCACAGAGACTTAAATGCAGATATTATTTATTTGTGAAGACACAAACACCACGTTATTATAAATATATTTTGACCAATGATGAGCCAAGCAATTACTTAAGGAATGATCGTTTCTTTTTGTCTATTTCTTGAGTTATGACTCAAGAAATAGACAAAAAGAAATGATCATTCCTTATAATTAAATGTTCGCGACCCCAAAAAATAAATAGTGTTAGTCGTCCTCTACTTCAGCGAACAAAGACTTAAAAACTAAAACTGGTAGACATATTATTTTTCTCGCATAAAAGAGGGCGCATATTATTGAAATGCAGGTAGCAATTGACACACTTTCCAAGTCAAATGCACTTATGTCATTAAATTATTTATTGACCAATGAATTACATAATGCAAAGAAAACGTCATAAGCCACGCCTCCCTCAAATTTCATTCAACTGTTCACTTCACGTAAAAGTTACGTTCCGTGGCAGGTGGAAGTAGGCCATCAATATTACATTGTATTTTGGTTTTGACCATTTCCCGAGAACTGAAAAACACAGTTTGTAAAAGTGGAGTTAGATATAAAGCCAAATATTCTTCCTCAAATATAAAATCATTTTGATTTCCAAAAATTTCATTCAAATTAGCAATGTCAAAATTGCCGTATTCGTCATGACCAGCCATTGTTTACAATCAATTGGGTAAAACGATGAACGCAGACGGTCTCCCAGTGTGCGTAAAAATTGAAATGTCAAATAAATACAGTTGTGAAGAAAAAGAAAAACTGACCCACCACGGTCATTTAAATATTTTATAAATAATTTCATGGTGATAAATTAGTAATATAAATTTATTTTTCTTTTTCACATTTAGAACGTGCCAGTGTTCTAACTTCTATTGATTTAACACCATGTTGCAACTCCGAAGACTGGTATTTTAGGGGCGTGGCTGGGGGCGGACCTAATTGTGTTTTTTTTTTGGTTCATTGAGTTATGAAAAGTAAAAACAGAATCGTGTGAGCCAATCGTTTTATCTGAAAACGCATGAACCGAAAAAAAGTTTAATTATATTAATATAATTCTCTACGACTTTCCAGGCCTGGCATTCTGAAAAATGCAGGAGGGCAAAAAATCGCTCTCCTCAATTAGCTTAGGAGAGCAATTAGCTTTACACAGCATTTTAAGTATCCAGTTGAACAAACTCATTGAAACTGAAACCAACAGACTACATCAGTGATTTTATTAACTTTACTAAGGTAAAGCGAAATCTCTTCGACATCTAGATGTCTCACTCAACAACCGAACACACACTTGACAAGACCTGTGTGTGTACCCAGACCTGTTGTCCAAGAAAGTCATACCCCTACCACTACCACCTTCAACCCCCCCAAAGGTGGGGTTGAAGGTGGTAGTGGTAGGCGTATGACTTTCTTGGACAACAGGTCTGCTTGAATCTACAGTCACATCCTGGTGCAAGTGCTTCAAGTGACAGGATAGTAGTAATGGTAGTATATTATAGTGTCAATATTCCTTGAATAATTTACCCCTCAAACTGTGATGTCAGTTGTTGAACTTGAAACTGACAGAAAAAAAAATATTGCTGTGACCCATTTTGCTTCAAATGATTGCAACTGTGTTTGGGTATGGTTGCAGCCATTACCTTTTACCACTAAACCACTTTCAAAATGAAATTACGTGATGTTATGTGACTTCGAAGTTAAATTGCATTTTTGCTTTACAACAAAAATTTAATGTGAGCATAATACATGTAATCTCAATCATCCCAGACCAAAATATTTAGGAGGGCAATTTTTCGCTCTCCTTAATTCTTTCAGGAGGGCAGTAAGGAGAGCTAAAAAATCGCTCTCCTGAAATTGCCAAGCCTGACTTTCCACCTCAAGAATGTCTTATTTTCAAGGGTATGGAATTTTTGTTAAAATTCAAGCATGTTTTGGCATTTTTAAGGACCCATATGAAACCTTTGTGTTGGAAGTCTAGTTCCATAACCATTGAGCCACCACACTCCCTCTGTTATACTGACCAAAGTAAATAAGCACAGCTTAACTTCCCAGCATTCCCACGGAGACTTGAATGCAGATATTATTTGTGAAGACATAAACACCAAATGCTATTATAAATATAATATTTTGACCAATGATGAACCAAGCAATCACACCAATATAATTCTCAATGACATTCCATCTCAAGAATATCTTTTTTTTCACGACATGGAATCTTTGTTTAAAACTCAAGCATGTTTAAGCATTTTTAAGGACCCATATGAACCCTGCTAAACCTTAAAGCCATAAGTAAACTCTAATTAGGAGACAAACATCACCTGTTGAATTAGATGCTTGGGAATTTGACTATGGAAAACCACTTGTTAACGAGCCCCAAAGGGGCAAGTTAACAAATGGTTTTCTATAGTCAAATTCCCAAATGTCTAACTCAACAAGTGATGTTTATCTCCATTGTAATTCCTATCAACGTTATAAGTGAAAAAATTCTCCAAACCCGTTTAATTTGAAGAAAAAAAATCAAGAAAAAGTCATTTTCGATCTTGGTATATTTGCCATGATCCAATCTACAGAAAACAACTCTGCGTTTGATCTGTGATATGAGCGGTTTAGCACTGTTGTTTGCACGTAGCATGGATATAGACATGTTCCAAATGACCTGCTTCCGGCAATACAGCATGGTAAGAGTAAATTTACTTGAGATTAGAACATGGAGCCGACCAGCTCTCAGCCAATCAAATTATGGATTCAGAAAGAACAATGAGGTCAAATTTAACTGATGAATTGCACTAAAATTTGGTCTCCAAACAGGTGTTCTTCCTCTTGAGTAATTCGTCAAGACAACCAACACATTATAAGAAATCACAGGGCAGCTATTTGTTTTTTATTGGTGTTTAAGGCCACATTCGGAACCTGTGGCTATATCATGACTGCAGCACAAGTATTAAAGTAAAGTTTAGCAAGGCATTTATTCCCATATTTCACACTTTAAAGGAAATTTCACACTTGGAATTGGCTTCAGGGAGTGCTTTTACCAGAGAAACAGAAATTGTTGACAACAGTAAATAAGCTCTGCTCCCTTCCTAGAGTTCACATGATAAGCTGTTAAGAATTCAAGACTTACAGGCTGTGAAGTAGTTAACCCTTCGAGACTTTAATTATCCTGACGTTCAAACATCACTGGGAATTCAGTTTCTTCAACGTTTTTCAAAATGTGACGTCAAACGTCGGAAAGTACAAATAACAGGACATTTTTCACATTAGCAATTAACTGGTTGAGGGCTAGATTATTTTTGGTGGTATGAATTTGTTATTCAAAATTTGTTTTATGACAAATTATTGGAGCGTGCCCACAGGCACTCTCCAATAATTTGTAATAAAACAAATTTCTATGAACAAAATATTATTTGAGTTTGAATGAATATGAAATATAAGCAAGGAAAGTGTTGCTGTTGCTCTGCTATCCTCATTTTTGAAAGCCCTGATAGTGGCTTCTAGCACTCAACCAGTTAAGAAGTCTTGACAGCAGGATTATATTAGTATTTTAAGCTGCAATAACATTTGACTCAACGGTTGTCATTGGGAAACTTTAAAAAATCGAAAAATAATAAAACAAATGACCAACAAGTATCAACATGCTGTTTGATTTCATACGTCATAAGACGTACAAAAGTATCAAAGGGTTAATGTTCTGAAAAACATGGGCCTCAAGAGTTCAATTATTGCTGTAATCAACCTTTTCTCCTCCACATAATGAGTGAAATGACTAGGAACAGCTTGGTAAAGTATGGCTGGAGTTTGTCAATAAAAAAAGCACCAACAACCATGAATACTTAAACTTAATACAAAACAGACTAGACTATCAATGATTGTAAAGGTATCTTTACAAGTATTCTAGAGAATTTAATAACATTTTGGAAAATTCAGACGGCACCACCTTCTGGCAAAGCATGAAGAATCAAATCACAAGGCACTAAAGGTCCATCCACAGCAAAAAGTGCCAACATGATATAACTGACACTTTTTAATTTGCAGCCACCACTTCTGACAAAAAGTACTCTTTAAATCACAGGCATTTTGAAATATGTTGGGCCTACCAAAGTTATTTTCTAGGGTCTAGGGATAGGCTCCCAAATAAACATTTTTGAGACAGATCTCCAGGACCCGAGAAAATGCAAGGCTTGAAACCACCACAAAATCTCCCCGATGCCACATTTTGCACCATCTAAGAGGCACTGTTGTTTGGCATTTCAAAATTTTATGGGCAGAACCCTGAGACGAATGATTGACAACAAACATTTTGGGGGTCAAAAGGGCTTTTTGACAGGTCTTTGGTCAAAAAGTCCAAAAACCCTGAAATATCAAATCTCCCAAAATTTTGTCAACCTCACAATGAGAGTTTGACAAAATTTGTGAAATGTCTTTATTTAGTTCTTGTACTCTTGATAAAATTTTAAACAAATTTTGCCATCTTTTTCTCTGGAGGTTTTTTTTTAAAGAAGAACTCATCATTGTCAGTTCCTTTCAATGAAACAAGCTTGCTGAGGTTGGTCCACTGAAAAGTAATAACATGATTTGTGGTTAAAAACAATGTTTGAAATTATTTATCCAATAAAACACAAAACGCAAGATGGCTTTTCACTAAGTCACATTTTCAGAAATAATGTGAATGACACTGCATTGTGAAAGGCAGTCTGGGTGGAAAGTTTAAACAGATGTGTGCAGGATCTCTGAAGGCACCTATTTTCTGACATAAATGCATACATAACGATACAAAACTGGAAAATATCAACAACAATAAACATCAGTCAAAAAAGAAATGTATTTCTACAATATAAGGCATTCTTTTATATTTTATAAATAATCAAATATTATCAAATTTAGTGTCAACTCTTTATTTGACACAACTCACAATTTCCATCTGTGGCTTTCAAAACATAGCTTATGCCCCTCATTGAAATCAGGTCAACATGCTTAACCCTTTACCTAACATGAAAAGCAGACGACACTTGCAAAAAAAATTCTTGAATAACTAATTTTTTTCATTTTTTGTCTCAAAAACATAGGTTATGACCCCTCGTTGGAACGAGCTCGACGAGCTCGTTCCAACGAGGGGTCATAACCTATGTTTTTGAGACAAAAAATGAAAAAAATAGTGAAAATTAATTGGCGATTTTTGAGAATAGCGCTGGCCGGTTTTGGCCGTTACGTTGGGTAAAGGGTTAATACAAACAAGGCATGTAGGGCCTTGTGAATCACACATTTTCTATTAGAAATCAAATTAAACCTCAAATCAAATCAGAGACGTCTTGAAGATTACCGACGAGGGTTGGGGGTGCTATAAACATGATTTATTCTGAATGTGATGGCTCAAGTCCCGACTGATAAAATAATCCAAATACTTCATCAAGGCATGCCTTGATGATGCAGTTGGAATAGTACCACCTGAGATTATAGTTCACCATCGACATTGCTTCTCAACATTAAATTTTCATTTAATAGTGATAAGGACTAGTGAAACTGGAATAAGCATGGTTGGTGGCATGAGTTCAGATGGTATTTATGTTAACATAGCAGAAGTTACACTCAGTCTTTTATTTCAACATTATTTATGTACAATTTCCATCATTCTAAATGATACACTTTGTAAGAAGGCGAAGAGGACTGATACCAAGCTATATCGTATCTCAAAGCTTTGCCGGGTCCTAAAGGCATACCGGGTAAGTCATATTTTGGAGGCAAAAGTTACAGAATTTTTTTCTAAATGGCCAGCTTATTCTTAAGAATAGCTGGTCAGATATTTATTTATTTATTGGTGTGCGAGTCATGTTTCATTGAGATAAAGTTCAGTCAAGTGATGTTTTGCCATGACACAACCAATGTTTGGAGTGGAAGTCCTCTAAAATAGTCAACATGGGTACAAACGATTGACTAAACTTGACTGTATCTCCATGTTGTGGACTTGTGGTCACAATAAACCACTATTTATTTAAGGTCATATATTTCTGCACAATGGCTAATCATGACCACAACAGGGAGATAAAACCAAGTTTAGTCAATCATTTATACCCATGTTGCCCATTTTAGAGGACTTCCTCCCCAAGCATTGGTGACTGGGTCCTATTTTACCAGTAAAAACACAGCTTATTTACCATAGTAAACAAGCACTGTTTCACGTCCTGGAGTTCCCACAGGGGACGATTAACCACTACATAGAAATATGTGACCTTGAACACCAATAAATTTCAGAATTGAAGATCTGATTTCTGGAAAATCCAACCAGCTGAATATATATTATTATCCCTGGAGTGCAATAATGTGCCATTTGTAATGCTAAAACATTGCAATTCCTGGCTGATTATGTGATATCGGAACTTCTTATCTCAAAGGTTTTTGAAATAGAGAATTTATGTACATTTCAAGAAGGGCGGTAGAAAGTCAAGTAATTTTCAAGGATTTAAACAAAGGACTAAAGTGCAAAATTCAAGGATATTTCATTTGAGTGGAAACCCTGTCAACTGGTAGAGCGCTGAATTTTTTTTGGTCATCAAAATTTATTCACAAGCCTTTGCCTCGTGGCATTCTCCCATAAATTGTAACAATGCAAATTCATGGAGACTAAATAATTTCACTTCGAAGAGAATATGAAGCACATCAACAGAACATAAAGCCTTTAAATTGTGGTACCTACACTTCAGAATAAAGCCCAAATATGGGCTTTCAGCACTCAACCAGTTAATATTACTGGAATGGATGTCCTCTGACCATCTTATTTTATCTTACTTCTGAAGAGTTTTCAGTAATTCCAATATTCAAGGACTTCCTAGGTCTTTGGCAAGGGATTTCTAAATTTCAAGATTTTCAAAGAATCCAAGGAGTCTTGGAAACCCTGTTCTTTTCCTTGAAATTCTTCAATTTCATAGGCCCTTGTTCGTTTACTTGCATTTCAAGGATTTTCCATAACAATCTAGCATGTTTAAGGCTATGCAACCCCTGTAGTTTTGGAAATTGGGATGGAAAATTTATGGATTAAACTTAAAGGCTAGATATTTACAAAAATTGCTTCATTATTAAATTACACAACCGGCTTCCTGCGCAAATATTTTACATGCACTTCTGACAGTTATACTGTTGTTGTGCCTATGATGCAGATGGAACTCTGAAGAATGGCAGAAGTGTGATAGAATAATTTATCAAATTAGAATGATTATAAAACTGAAAACTATGTACAATTAATATAAAAATAAAAATATTTCAACCTATGTACAGAAAAATCATCAAGTGATAAAATACATAACTAACAAGTGACAACAAGAACTCATTATATACTCACAAATAGTAAACAAACTTCATGTCAACATGTAAAAAAAAAAAAAACTTTACCCTGAATAGTCTTTGTTGAAGATTGAAAATGGACCACTTTGCCCCCAACTGAAACTTTTTTAATCCTTTATCCAATGTTACGGCCAAAACCGGCCAGCGCTATTCTAAAAAATCGCCAATTAATTTTCAAAATATTTTCATTTTTTGTCTCAAAAACATAAGTTATGACCCCTCGTTGGAACGAGCTCGTCAAGCTCGTTCCAACAAGGGGGTCATAACCTATGTTTTTGAGACAAACAATGGAAAAAAATTAGTAATTCAAGAATTTTTTTTGCAAGTGTCGTCTGCCTTTCATGTTAGGTAAAAGGTTAACACAGGGATGAGATTGCAAGGTATCTGAATTATCTGAAATGAGCTGAAAGTCTTATAACTGAACTGGAAAATTTGAGAAAATGATATTTCCTCAGAAAATAAGAGGACATATAGTTTGGTATTTATTAGTTTATTTATTGCATTGTTACAACACTTTCGACAGCAAGGTGAAGGAAGCCGGTGTACCAGAGGAGAACAACCGGGCAACAACAAGCAACTGTCAGAATCCCCAACGCACTTACTCCATGCAAGCAGGGTCAGCACTGGTTGAAGACAGGTGCAACATCGGCATGCAATACGCCTTAGTACAAAGCACCACCATGCCCCCATGTGGGCAATCAAGATTAAGTGCCTTGCCCAAGGACACAATGCAGTTACCCCTGGCGGGGATACCGTGTACCTCTCGGTTTGAAGTTCAATGCCGTAACCACTGAGTCACCATTTTCCAAAATAATTAGTTAGGTATAACTTGGTAGACATTTTATTTATATAAATCAACAAGAAAATGGTCTTTGAAGACCATTTTCATGTAGATTTATAGAAAATGAAAATTCATTAATTTAATAATAAATTATCTAAAATCAGGTAATTAACTGAACTCTCTCATCCCCACTAATCCTTTATCAAAATGAAAAGCAGACAACACTTGCAAATAAAATTCTTGAATAACTAATTTTTTTCCATTTTTGCGTCAAAAACATAGTTTATGACCCCCTCATTGGAAAGATCTCAACAAGCTCGTTCCAACGAGGGGTAATAAGCTATGTGTTTGAGACAAAAATAAAAAAAATAATAATGAAACTTGAATGGTGAATTTTGTGAAAAGTGCTGCCCAGTTTTGGCCGTTACATTGGGTAAAGGGGTAACAACTAAAAACTGAGCAATTTCTCAAGTATGGAGCTCTGTCAAACAACATATAAGAGAATAAATAATTTATCTCTAGTCACCTAAACCCTGTTAATTGAATACCCATGCTAACAGAATAATTCTCACTAGCAAAGTGGATATTCAATTAACAGGGTTCCACTATATCTGGTTCTATTCTCTTGATAGACAAGGACTTGTTTCCGATCATATATGCTGATAACAACTGCCTCTTCCAGGTTCAATAAGAGCCAGAGTTACCATACACAATGTTCATGAGTATTTAGTAGTAAATTAATACATAAACAAAGTGCAATAAATACATTTCAGGCAAAAGGAACATATAGGAAAATAACATTAACCCCTGTTCTAACAAATCGACTGCATAATTTGAAAAATGAGCAGATTAAAAACAATTATTTTTGAAAAAAACAAAACAAAACCATATCATGTGACCCCTGCATTGGAAAGGGCACGTTCCAATGAGGAGGCACACGATATGATTTTGTTGACAATTTTTTTAACCCTTTACCCAACGCAAATGATATCAAAATTTATTATTTTAAATATCAATTTTTAAATTTTTTCAAAAAATTTCAAGAAAACCATATCATGTGACCCCTCTTTGGAACGAGCTCGACAAGCTCATTCCAAAGAGGGATCACATGATATGGTTTTCTTGAAATTTTTCGGAAAATAATATTTTTTCAGCTGCTGAATTTGCATTATTACGTGGGCGGATGCGGGCGATTCGTTGGGTAAAGGGTTAAATATTTCAAAAAACAATAATTAAAATAGTATACTTTGATCTCATGTGCATTGGGTAAAGGGGTAAAGCCCTGATAGCATAGTCTCTTAATCAAATACTTCATACTGGGTCATATGGTATTGGTTTTTCAAGTCTTCGAGGATCACAATATATGACACCGAGTTTACCTTCAGAAATTTTTTGTCAAAGATTTTGTATTTTTACCTTTCGCCCAACCATCTGTCATATCCAGCCCGTGCTCTCCAGAGAGAATGAAAGTGTCAGTGACACTGTAGCTTAACTTGTGTGTTGTGTTTGATGAAAAGGATAATGTTCAATGTTTATGAAAGGATTATGAAATAAGTCAAGAATTGTGGTAATTGGGAATATGTTCATTTCTGTTCCCTGTATACTATGTTTTTGATAAAAACAAGAGGCCTGTCACGCCTAGAGAGCTCCGCTGAGGGCCACTGATCGCATGGGCATGTTTTCTAATACTAATATTGTTACAAACTTTAGCCGAAAAAAATATCAAAAATATCTTAAGATTTTCTTGATCCTGTGACCTTGACCCTGTGGATTTACAGACCGCAGAATAATTGATGACACACCGTCTATTGATAATACATATTGTTATGAAGTTTGGTGGAAAAATATTCAGCGGTTTAGAAATTATGGCTCGGACAAATAAAATGTTGACGACGGACGGATGGACGGACAGATGGACGACAGACGAATCAGTATAAGAAAAGCTCTGCTGACTTTGTCGGCGGAGCTAATAATATGAGGTGTACACTGTACTAAATTAGCTGAGGGGTGGGTTAATATGACCTCACAGTTAATGTATGTGACCCTCACAGTTAACGTATATCAATGAAAGTTACCAAGTTACAGTGAAATTATTCCAAAACGAGTCATCCTATCAAATTACATTGAAATCCCTTCATAAATATGGCCTGTAGACTGTGCTAAAGGTTTTCGGGCTTTGGGCCCCTGTAGTCGTCAGTTTCCCAATTGCGTCCAAAGGGGACGTTCTCATCTAGACATTATAAGAAGTCAACCTACCAAGTTACAATGAAATCCCTTCATAAATATGTTCTGTAGATTGTGCTAAAGGTGTTTGGGCTCGGGCAGCCATCATGATTGAATGATCGCAACCAAAAGGGGAATTCTCATCTGGGCATCATCTGGGTGATCCTACGAAGTTACAATGAAATCCCTTCATAAATATGACCTGTAGACTGTGCTCAAGGTTTTCGGGCTTCAGGCCCCTTAAGCTGTCACAGTTGACCAATCACGACCAAAAGGGGATGTCATCATCTAGGCATTATATGCAGTCAAACTAACAGGTTACAATGAAATCCTTCCATAAATATGACCTACAGACTATGCTAAAGGCTTTGGGCTCGGGCAGCCATCAAGGCCGAATGATTGCGACCAAAAGGGGACGTTCTCATCTAGACATTATTTGGAGTCATCCTACCAAGGTACAATGAAATCCTTTCATAAATATCACCTGTCGACTGTGCTAAAGGTTTTCGGGCTTCAGGCCCCTGTAGCCGTCACAATTGCCTAATGGTGTCCAAAAGGGGCTGTTCTCATCTAGACATTATATGAAGTCAACCTACCAAGTTACAATGAAATCCCTTCATAAATATGAACTGAAGACTGTGCTAAAGGTTTTTGGGCTTTGGGCTCGGGCAGTCATCATCATTCATGGTTGAATGATCGAAACCAAAAGGGGACATTCTCATCTGGAGTGATCCTACGAAGTTACAATGAAATCCCTTCATAAATATGACCTGTAGACTGTGCTCAAGATTTTCGGGCTTCGGGCACCTGTAGACATCACAGTTGACCAAACACGACCAAAAGGGGATGTCATGATCTAGGCATTATATGGAGTCAACCTAACAAGTTACAATGATATCCTTCCATAAATACGACATAGATTATGCTAAAGGTTTTTGGACTCGGACAGCCATCAAGGCTGAATGATCGCGACAAAAAGGGGACGTTCTCATCTAGGCATTATTTGGCGTCATCCTACCAAGCTACAATGAAATCCCTTCATAATTATGACCTGTAGACTGTGCTAAAGGTATTCAGGCAGCCATAATGGTCGAATGATCGCAACCCAAAGGGGACATTCTCATCTAGGCATCATCTGGAGTGATCCTACGAAGTTACAATGAAATCCCTTCATAAACATGACCTGTAGACTGTGCTCAAGATTTTCGGGCTTCGGGCATCTGTTGCCATCACAGTTGATCAATCACGACCAAAAGAGGATGTCATCATCTAGGCATTATATGGAGTCAACCTAACAGGTTACAATGAAATCCTTCCATAAATATGATCTTTTGCCTATGTTAAAGGTTTTGGAAACCCATCAAGGCTGAATGATCGTGATCAAAATTGGACGTTCTCATCTAGACATTATTGGGAGTCGTCCTACCAAGTTACAATGAAATCCCTTCATAAATATCATCTGTAGACTGTGCTAAAGGTTTTTGGGCCCCTGCAGCCGTCACAGTTGCCCAATCACGTCCAAAAGGGGACTTTCTCATCTAGACATTATATGAAGTCAACCCACCAAGTTACAATGAAATTCCTCAATAAATATGACCTGTAGACTGTGCTAAAGGTTTTTGGGCTCGGGCAGTCGTCATGGTTGTCAGATCACGCCCAAAAAGGGAAATTCTCATCTAGACATCATAAGGAGTCATCCTACAAATTACAATGAAATCCCTCCATATTGAACATGACCTGGAGACTGTGCTAAAAGTTTTTGGGTTTCGGGCTTGGGCAGCAATCACGGTTGACAGATCATGCCCAAAAGGGGACGTTCTCATCTAGGCATTATATAGAGGCATCCTACCAAGTTACAATGAAATCCCTTCATAAATACGACCTGTGGACTGTGCAAATGGTTTTCAGGTTTTGGGCTTGGGCAGCCATACCGGTTGACCGATCGCGACCAAAAGGGGATGATCTCATCTAGACCTGACCCCAAACCTGCATATAAAATTTTGTGACGATCAGACAAGAACTGCGGGGTATAGCCCATGCTAAAGGAAAATGTGAACAGACTCACAGACTAACATACTTCCGCACACGTGATGGCAATAGCTTATCTTGACTTTGTCAAGTTAAGCTAAAAATTACCCAAACCCTTAATGCAATGCAGACAATATTGAAATTTATTACAAACTTTAAATATTAGTTTTTCAAATTTTTCCAAAACTTTCTACAAAACAATATCATATGACTCTCATGAGGGGGCACATGATATAGTTTTGTCAACAAGTACTTAATTAGTAAATTAAGTAGGCGGATGCGACTAATTCATTAAGTAGAGGGTTAAGGGAGACTGAAGTTTTTCTGTGTGAGCATTTGCTGCTTTTATTTTCAAGTCCGGTGTGCCTATAGACAATGATCCATGCTCCAAAAACATCAGGTCAGCAAATCTGATTTTCACTTGTTATGGATGAAGAAACTGAAGGCAATATTGACGTTAAACACTTGGATTTACACGATGACCATAGTAGTGGAAATGCTGTGACGTTGATTATTTCAAATACGATGGAGGGATCTTCTCTGCGCAGGGAGCATTTTACATCCCCACCTAAAAGGATGGTATGCTGACAGCATTAATCCCACAACTGATACTCCCAGAGAGTGTTCAGACACCCCAAGAACATTCACAATGATTGATCCTGAAACTTCTGACATGAGAGACCAGCACACTTATCCACCATTCTCTTTGTAGCAAGAACCACATTGTAAAGCAAGCACAGAAACTTATAGTTTCCCTTTACCTACCACCACATTTAACCCTTTACCCAACGTAACGGCCAAAACCGGCCAGCGCTATTCTAAAAAATCGCCAATAAATTTTCATTATATTTTCATTTTTTGTCTCAAAAACATAGGTTATGACCCCTTGTTGGAACGAGCTCGTCGAGCTCGTTCCAACGAGGGGTCATAACCTATGTTTTTGAGACAAAAAATGAAAAAAATTAGTTATTCAAGAATTTTTTTTTGCAAGTGTCGTCTGCTTTTCTTGTTAGGTAAAGGGTTAACCATCTGCTCACTATCAAAATTTCAGCCTAAAATTTTTCCCATAATGCAACTAGGTCTTCAACAAATTCATTCTTCTTTGACTGATCACAGAGCACTGTAAAATTTACCGGAATTGGTTGAATTCCTTGTTGAGTTACGGGAAACATTTACTGCTTCAAATTTTGCTCTTTTGAGAACAGTGTGCAGGGTGTTGATATGACACATGATAAGAACATAGACTTCCTCAAAGAACATGAACGAAACTATAATTGCAGGTGCACAGGTTCCCATAGAAGAGAACAGCCATACCAAGTTTCAAAGGAATCAACCCATAAACATCTGAGAAAATTCATGCATTCTAAAATGAAAAGGGGAAGAACTCTGGCAAAAAAGTCCAATGAAAACTAGAACCGCAGGTGCACAAGTTCCCATGGTAGTTAATATCCATATCAAGTTTCAATGGAATCAACTCATAAATATCTGAGAAAATCCCCAGACAAAATGTCCGCATTCTAAGATGAAATGGGACATAACTCTGACAAACATTTTTTCTGACCGAAACTATAATTGCAGGTGCACAGGTTCCTATGGTAATGAACATCCGTACCAAGTTTCAAAGGAATCAACCCATAAATATCTGATAAAAACACCGGACAAAATTCTAGGCAATTCAGGCATTCTAAGACGGAAGGGGGTACAACTCTGGCAAAAAAGCCCAATCGAAACTATAATCACAGGTGCACAGGATCCCATGGTAGTAAACATCTGTTTCAAAGGAATCGACACATAAACATCTGAGAAAATCTGCGGACAAAATTCTTGCATTGCAAAGGAATCAACAAATAAACATCTGAGAAAATCTCCAGACAAAATTCTAGGCCTGATATTTGAAGTTGAAAAGGGGCATAATTCTGGAAAAAATAATCCAACCGGAATTATAATCGCAGGAGGACATGTTCCCACGGTGGTAACATTCATACCAAGTTTCGAGCAGATTGGTCCATAAACGTCTTGAGAAAATTTCTGGACAAAATTGTGTCTACAGATAGATGATGGACAAGGTGATTCCAGTATATCCCCCACAACTTGTTGCAGGGGGTATAAAAAAGGTCCACAAAATACTGGAAATGAAAATAAACATAAAATGGTGAAATGGTTAATTACAAATGCTTCGGGAAAGATTCGATATACATCAAGACATAACTGAAAGGGAACATTTATTGAGAATATGTATGCACAGTGAATTTGTTTAATGAATATCTTAATTTTGTGATACCTTTTGAAGTAAATTAGCTCTTAACCCGCTGGGGGGCGAGGTGGCTCAGTAGGTAGAGGTGCAGGCTGCAAGCCGAGAGGTCCTCGGTTCGAATCCCACCTGTGGCAACCGCGTTGTGTCCTTGGGCAAGACACTTCACCCCCATTGCCCACATGGGGGCACGGTGACGTTGTGTACTAAGGCGTACTGCACGTCGATGGTACACCTGTCTTCAACCAATGCTAACCCTGCTTGTGTGGAGTTGGTATGTTGGGGGAGCTTACAGTTGCTCGCCGTTGCTTGGTGGTTGTCTCTGGGTACTCCGGCTTCCTCCACCCGTAAAACTGTCATGGTCCTGATTAGCCATTGTGCAGAAATATGTGACCTTAAAACACCAATAAATAAATAAATACTTAACCCGTTGGGTATTTTCCAAGATATTTTTCATCAAATCTAGTCATGGCTGCTGTGAAGCAGCCATGACTAGATTTGATGAAAAATTCATCTAAATTTAACTCAACAAATCATTGGTGAAAAAATTCCATTTACGGGGGGAAAATTTGATTCAATGTGTCAAAATTATACCTATTTCAGCGGCAAAGAGATATTCTGTCCTTGGCGGGAATATCTGCCAGCAGAATGGAAGGAGTTAAATGCTTCCTGGATATTTTAAGCAATGACCATTTTCCCCAGGGTTTTCTCCCTAACAAACCAGGTTTTGTCAAATTGGTTTAAATATCAGTAAAAATAAAAGGATTTATAGGAATATGGTCACAAGTACAATCCACAGAGATCAGAGATATTTATTTTTTGGGGTATAAGGTCACTTTCGGCATCTCTGGCTATATCATGATACAATATTGGTATGAAGTCAAGTTTAGCCAACACCCTTTTAACCTATGCTACCCACTTAAGAGGACTTCCATCCAAGGTATTGGTTCCGGGTCCTATCTTAAAGGTAAAGCGGAACATATTTACTGCAGTAAACAAGTACAGCTCCACTTCCCAGAGACCTAAGTCAGCTTTCCGCATTATTAACTCTTTCAACACAAGAGATCGCTTTTCCGGTCCAGCAACACGATACGTCATAATTTCATTAAGTAGGATGGCTACATAGTGGACGTGTGTGGTAGAACAATTAATATTTTCAACGTGCAGCCTTCAGGCTGCACGTTGAAAATATTAATTGCTCTACTACCAAATAATGGATATGGACTCTTCCAATGTCTGCCTTTTAACTGACATGGAAGATACAACCAGTATTCAAGGGTTAACCTGGAGTTTACATTGAATATTTTCTGACTGATTTTCTTCTTTACTTGTTTGAATGCTTTTTACCTCAACTACAGTTTACTGAAGAAAATGTATTTTCAATATCTCCTTGAAACAGTCTCTCCCCAAAATTGAACCTGGGGCTTGATTTAATCTGAAAATTTTGAATATTAATTCACCATTAACCAGGCCTGGCATTCTGAAAAATGCAGGAGGGCAAAACATTGCGCTCCTCAATCAGCTCGGGAGAGCAATTAGCTTTACACAGCATTTTAAGTATCCAATTGAACGAACTCATTGAAACTGAAACCAACAGACTACACCAGTGATTTTATTAACTTTACTAAGGTAAAGCGAAATCTCTTAGACATCTAGATGTCTCACTCAACAACCGAACACACACTTGACAAGACCTGTCTGTGTACCCAGACCTGTTGTCCAAGAAAGTCATACGCCTACCACTACACCTTCAACCCTCCAAAGGGTTGAAGGTGGTAGTGGCAGGCATATGACTTTCTTGGACAACAGGTCTGCTTGATCTACAGTCACATCCTGGTGCAAGTGCTTCAAGTGACAGGATAGTAGTAATGGTAGTATATTATAGTGTCAATATTCCTTGAATAATTACCCCTCAAACTGTGATGTCAGTTGTTGAACTTGAAACTGACAGAAAAAAAATATTGCTGTGACCCATTTTGCTTCAAATGATTGCAACTGTGTTTGGGTATGGTTGCAGCCATTACCTTTTACCACTAAACCACTTTCAAAATGAAGTTACGTGATGTTATGTGACTTCGAAGTTAAATTACATATTTGCTTTACAACAAAAATTTAATGTGAGCATAATACATGTAATCTCAATCATCCCAGACCAAATTATTTAGGAGGGCAATTTTTCGCTCTCCTTAATTCTTTCAGGAGGGCAGTAAGGAGAGCTAAAAAATTGCTCTCCTGAAATTGCCAAGCCTGATTAACTTGGGAAAATTGATTTGCAGTTGATAAAAATTAACTTTGGACAGATATTTATTGAATTACAAATTTGGAAACTGAATTGCAAAATGCGAATTTGAGCCCTGAATAAACTGCCCTGGTGCCAGTGGGATAAGGCAGTTTAGTTCATATCTACCAATTTAAGTAGAAAAAAAATGAAAACACAACTGAAGGTAATCCTTATAAACAAAAGAGAAATATTAAAACCAGAGTAGTTTTCTCTCAAACACACAAAAACATGCTGCCGGGTACCCCACCCTGGGAAAACTCAAAAAGTTAATTCTAATAGCAGGTTATGATGGGACATATTTTTTTTGAGTGAAAAAATACTGGAAGTTGTATTTTGAGAAAACTTCACACTACAAGTATTTTTTGATTTCTCGTAAAATAAAGTTGAGATAAAATATTTCCTGAGAAATTTCAAGTATAAATACATGTATATTTAATTGACTGGCAGATAAGAAACACAAATGATGGTGGCATGCAAACTGAAATAGATGAAATCTGTTAAAAAAAACATTAATGAAAATTACATATTGTATGAAGTAAAAAGACACCGAGTTAACTTATATTGTGGGTCAGATATTTCATTTCCATAAATTGACATGAAAATGGTCTTTCAGATAATAAATCATGCAAATTTATGTAAAATAAAATTTCAGCACTTTGGACATGAAATATCTCATCCCCCAAAGATGCATTTACAAAATGATACAGTTGCTTCTCTTATCAGAGTGAGATACAGTTTCATTCAATGAACTGATGTCACTATCTTCTTCAACAGCACTAGTGTCCATTAAGTGTGACCTACTGAACTTGACAGTGGAGGGACTCACAACAGATGATACATCCTTTCGAAATGTAAATTCATAGTTTTCATCAGCTAATAGTTTTGGTGTTGGTTTGGACGAAAGTCTAGTTACAGAAGATTCCAGAGCTGACTTTGTAAAGGGGCGAGCTGGTGTAGCTTTACGCTGGATTGGAGCTCGCCTCTCTGGTGTCTGATACATGATTACTGAATCGGATTGGGAGCTTGGTGTGACATCAATATTACTTCTTTCAAATGCAACTCTCTTCCCTCGGCTGCAAACTCTAGCAGGTGATGGAGATAATTTGCGCTTTGATGCAGACTGTACAGATGTTGACTCACTTACTGATCCTTTTGATGGGGTTTGTTTTATTTTTGTGTATTCAACACTCAAATGTTGACTAGACCTGGGTGTTCTTGTGATAGACACTAATCTACTCTTAGAATCTAGAGTTTTCAGTTTATTATTTGGGGTGCTCTTCTTCACAGAAGAAACGGCAGCTCTAGGAGTAGCATTTTGTTTTGCTGGAGTTGATTTAATAATAGTGCTTATTTTCTGTTCTGTTCTAGTAGGAGTTTTCAATTTCTTTGGTGTGATAGTAGCTTGCCGAGATTTTGAAGGTGAGGAATTTTCTTTGTGAGTTAATGAAGACTTATTTTTCTTTGGAGTTTTTGCATTTTGAGGTTTTGCTGGTGACAATGATCGTCTAGGACTAGTTTTTGATTTCGATGGAGTTTTGTGCTTTTTCGGTGACATGGTTTTGACTTGACTTGACGATTTAGTGGCAAGTGGTGAAATACTGGCAGCAGATGCGCTATGTGTTGTTTTCTTTCTAACCTCTTTCTTGCTGCTCTTTGATTTACTTGGAGTCTTCTTTGGGGAGCTTCTAGTGGACTTGGTGGGTGATCTGGGGGATTTTGCGACGTCCTTTGTACTGATGTTGGTTTCCACTTTTTTACTTGCTTTTGCAGGAGTCTTCTGAGGTGATAATCTGGTGGACCTTTTTGATGGGTTGGGTGATTTTTTACTATCTATCACACTAGTATTTGTATCGTGAGCAGATCTTCTGGAAACTGTTACACTATTTACAATAGATACTTCGTCCTTTTTTATCTCCTCACCTGTTTTTGATTTTGCTGGTGTCTTTTGAGGTGATTTTGTTGACATACTTTTCGAAGATGTAGGTGATTTCTTGACATCTATTTGACTGATATTTGTGTTACGAGTTGCTCTTCTGGATGTCTTTGTACTATGTAATGGCGATATTTCCTCCTTACTTATTTTGGACTTTGTTGGAGACTTCCGAGGTGATTTTTCAGGTGTGTTTCTTGATGGTTTGGGTGATTTCTTAAATCCCGGTGATACTGCTTTCACTTTTTCTTCTGTCTTACTTGTTTTGAACCTTGGAGTCTTTCTGGCAGACTTTTTTGTTGTGCTCTTTGGCGTTTTAGGTGATTTTTTATTTTTTATGTTTTTTACCAATTCAGCCGCAACTTTGACAGGTGATTCATATTTATCTGGAGACTCTGATTTCTGCCGCGTGTTCCTGCCTTTCAACTTGGAAGATTGGGTTTTCTTTGGAGTTTTTCTACTCTTCTTCCCTTTCAATGGTGGACTATTTTTTGAAGCTTTAAGTTCAAACTTTCCTTCCGCTTTCACTTTATCTTTGCTCGGTGAAGATACTTTTGATGTGATGGTCCTGACAATAGTTTTTCTAGTATTTGTTATTGGACTGACAGGTTCAGTGGACAGTTTTCGCCTTTTTGATTTGCTGGATGGCGATGATGAAAAAGACCGGTCCCTCTTTAAATTTTTTACTGGAGATGACTTTGGACTAATTATCTCACTCGTCTTTGTTACAACCATTACCATACTTCGTGTTGTCTTGGTTGTTGAAACTCTTCCTCTTTCCTTTACCATTTTTGTAGACTGGGAAACAGGAACAAGAGATTCACTAACTCTCTTGTACATAGAAGATCTTCGGGTACTATTCTTTTCCCTGGGTGGAGATTTGATTTTTCTGACAACTGACTCTCTTAATTGTGTAACAGCATTCAGTTTTGGAGACAAATCCGTTTCATACACAGATCTGAAAATGCAAAAAACATTTTGATAGAAACTTGAATATCAAACTGAACCTGGAGGTATTTACCCGAGACAGATTTTTTGATTTTGAAGGGAGCAGTCGATCTTGTACGCCATTGCACCTGCAATTTTTACTTTTTGCAAGTAGACAATAGTGCACCTCAATTCTACTTAACAAGTGACTAACTGAATAACCCTTACCCAACGAATTTGCTGCATCCATCACGTAATATACAAATTGTGGAGTAGACAAAAATTAAATGAGGCCCCAAGGGGCCTCAATTGCTCAACTAACAAAGTGGTTCAAAGATGTGTAAATTTTGGTTTACATTCATTTAGTAATGGTTCAAGAACACTACAGAGGAATGAAATTATTCATGACTTTAGTGTGCATGTGAGATGATTATAATCATGGGTCTTCCTGGCTGCTTTCAATTCTATCAGCTGTATTCAAGTAATGCCAAACTTCCAAGAGTTGTTCGGTCACTGCAACTCCCACAATAGGGAGTCCAAATATTAACCTAGGGACTGATTTGAACAAACTTGAACCTGACTCCTCTAGCGATGTTGTATACCAAATATGAAAGCATTCAGGCTGGTGGATCTGAAGAAGATTTTTAATGAAATTTCCTCATATTGCACAAAGTTAAAATTTGGGCCCCTATGGGGAGCTCTAATATTAACACAGGGATTCAATTTAAACAAACTTACATCTGAGCCCCATAGAGATATTGTACATTAAATATCAAAAGATTCTAATACATGGTTCTGGAGCTGAAGATTTTTAAAGAAATTCTCTCCTTTTGCACTAAGCTAAAATTCAGGCTCCCATAGGGAGTCAAAATATTAACACAGGGACTTGATTTGAACAAACTTGAATCTGACCCTCCTAGAGATGTTGAATACCAAATATGAAGGCATTCTAACTGGTAGACCTGAAGAAAGAAATTTCCTCATTTTGCACTAACTTAAAATTTGGGTAACTTAAAATTTGGGCTCCCATGGGAAGCCCAAATATTAACCAAGGGACTTTATTTGAACAATTTTGAATCTGACCCTTATAACAATGGTGTATACCAAAAGATTCTGACTGGTGTTTCTGAGAAAGATTGTTAAAGATTATTTGCCATATTGCACTAAGTTAAAAATCTGGGCTCCTGCATTGAACCTAAATATGAACAAAGGGGATTCATTTTAACAAACTTTTATCTGACAACCCCCCCCCCCCCCCCCCCCCCCCATGGATGCTGTATACAATTATTAAAATATTCTGATCAATGGTTCTGAAGAAAATTCTTTTTAAAATTTTTTGCAAATATGCTGACTCAGCATTTTTTCAATGCCCCTCCCACTCCCCACACAGAACACCCTGACACAACCGATGGCAATTTTTTTTACCATTCAGTTCTATGGGTCCTAAGGATGCTTCATACCAAATAACAGTTCTCTAAACAGTGGGTTTGGGGAAATATTGAAGTTTGAAAATATTTCTATTTTTAGTTCCTGGGGTTTCCACAGGGGCACAAAATTATTTTTTTTCATGAATCAAATACTTATGACCCAATAACAGGCCTGGTTGTTTGAAAAATTTGCACGAGCGAAAAAATCGCTCTTGTGGCATATACTTGCGCGAGTGAATCGCTCCCGCTACATAATTCTGGATGGTAAAGGCCGTCCGTTCATTGGTGGGTTTGTGTTTGGTGTTTACAGTTACCGGTACTGAAGTTGAACTTCAAACACGGGCTGGTGCACGATACAGAAACAGAAAAAAACAGGAAGTTGCTTCCAATATCATCATTCATGGCCAGAATTCCAATTAACAAAATGCTGACATACCTTGAATCCGTGTTGTATGTAGTTGTTTGTGCTGTACAATCAATATTCCGCATTCAAATAGAAGGCTTCCATTGTAACATTTGCAATATCAACATGTATCTATTTATCCACGTGAGACAATTGTCACATTTGTGTTGAAAATTAATGTTGGCATTGTGGGTCTTGACACTATCACATGATTACTAAATCAAGTTACTGTCCAATCAGACAACACAGATTTAAATTATTCAGCACCCGTTTGAAAGAAGCCGATTGATTAGTAGAATTGTTTTACTACAACCAATCACATTAGCGTAGTAGAAATTATGAGATTTTTTCATTTATGAATAAAAAATTTGGTTCATTTATTCTGTGGAACTGACGGAACAGGGGATTACAGTATTAACACAGTACCAACAGGCTACAGGGACTTGAATAAAGCATGTGCTTAAAAATGTTCAGAGACGCAAATGAGAATTCTGAAATAATCCACGCACTTGACGTCAGAACGATAAACTTGTCAATTGCAGACATTTTCGACACCCGACAGTCAGGAATCCTTTGATGTGCATCATTATTTGACACTGGAATTCAATTGTTATCCAAGTGTACAGACAGTGTTCCAGACAGAATATTATACTGACCCCTGTTCAGTGCTATATGACTGATGCCGTGTTCCCTTTAACTCAATTATGGATACTTACCAGGATCGGGAATCGGCCAATTTGCGTGAGCGATTCTTTCGCTTGCGTGGGGTCGATTTTACGCGAACGATTTTACCGCTCGCGCCAAAATGCCAGGTCTGCAATAATATCACAAAACAAATTTGTTTCAAATCAGAGCATCGGTTCAGAAAATAGAAATTTTGGGCTTGCCCAAAAATCTTGCCCCTTCTATTACAAAGGCAAATATGGATTCACGAACTTATTTGAACAAACTTGAAACTACACCTCAAAAGGAAGCTCTATACCAAATATCATGTCATTGTACCCGTTAGTTCATGGGAAGATTTTTAAAAATTTTTTGGAGCATTTCCCCTCACCCTCTCCCTATGGGGGCTGGGCATGTTGAGTTGAACCAAATGCAATGCTCCCCCCCCCCCCCCCCCCCCCCAACCTTCACTCACACAAACTTTCACTTGATTTGGTCCACTGATTTTGGAGAAGCCCAAAACTTGGGTGTTGATGGACAATGGACAGGGAGCGATTTGATAAACTGCTTGCCCACAGGCAAATTAAATAAAAATGGCCTGAGAAAGCAATCTACTTTGTGGGGCCTTACCAAGTCTTTAATTGAAAGACTGTTAAAATATTTTTGGTCATCAACACAGCACAAAGAAAGCATTGTATATATAAGCTCAACAAACCTTCGTGTTTTTCTTGAAAACATTGGAGAGGGAGATTTTGGAGTTTTAAACAAATCAAGATTTCCCTTTCACCCATCCTGGTGTAGAAGGAGATAGGACTTTTGAAGGTGTTCTGAAAATATAAGTTCTAAATTTATCTACATTTGAAACTATAAGTCCTGTCAGAATTAGTGCAGAAAATGCTCATTAGTTAATGCGCTCCTTACTGAATGAAGTGGTCTAAAATACACAAGAATGTTTGCACTGTACAATGCAAAATATAATGCGCTATTAGCAAGATCGGTAGTGAAATCACTAACTGAACTGATCAAAAAGAAAGAAAATATTGAGATCACAGTATGTGGAGGGTGGATTACTTAATAAATATAGCATGGCTTTGAGTTGACTATGCCAAAATAGTGGTCCTCGAGGAGAGGAATAGTCCCGACGCGTAGCGGAGGGGACTATTCTCTCCTCGGAGGACCACTATTTTGGCATAGTCAACGAAAAGTCATGCTATATTTATTATATTAGATGTGTGTGTATGGGGGGGGGGGGGGGGGGGGGGGTCTTCATCGGTCATATATGCAAGATAATATTCTTATTCACAGCCAAAGAGAAAAGAAAATGAATTCAGGGTTTAAACAGGTAAACTAAGTCAATTCTGCCACTCATAGTTCTGGGATAGAGAGGTAGAGAACCAAAACCCCAAGAAACACATACCATTATTCCATTAACCCCCCACCCCACCCCCCAACACTACTACAAACATCACTTTCGATACACATATTTTTATTTCTCCAAACTAAATGTAATAATGTATATGGGACGGTCTTGTAAAGTATTTACGATTCAATGGAATTTTCTAAGCGAATTCGAATGTTACTATTTATAACCGTGCACTATTCTTTTTTCAAAAATGATAGTAGGTCTGGTGCGATTTCGCTGACGAACTATCGGAAAATAGTGTGTTTCTGTTCAACCAATCAGAAAGCGGGAAAGTCACGTGACATCTAATATTACTAAATAGCTGTGGGACAGATTTTTCACTTAGTAATTATTTACAATTTCTGAGGACAAAACACAAGAAGTACTTGCAAACTGTCATCACAAGAGCCACAAAGCTGCACCAGGTGGTCCAAGTGAGTTAAGTTTGCAAGTGTTTCTTAGGCTGTTATGAATAACTAGGAACACTTTTCGAGTGGAGAATATATGGTGCTGCGAGTAAGTAGTAATCCACTCTCTTTATTCTGTATATGCAGTTGAAATTTAACCCTTTACCCAACGCAGACGATATCAAAATTTTTTATTTTAAATATCATTTTTTCAAATTTTTAAAAAAAAGTCAACAAAACAATATCATGTGACCCCTCGTTGGAACGAGCTCGTTCCAAAGAGGGGTCACATGATATGGTTTTGTTGAAATTTTTTGAAAAATAATATGTTTTCAACAGCTGAATTTGCATACTTAGCGGGCGATTCGTTAGGTAAAGGGTTAATAACTATCTGCGTTATTACATATACATATATCCCGGTAGAGGTTAATGATCTCTGTTTACTAGTATAGAATTGTACAGAGGTGGGCACTCAGTTTTTCTTCAGCAAATGAGTTATGCTAATGGTGCAGTTTGACAGGGACAAAAGTGTAATAATAGTGCACTATTACTTCAAAATAGTGCAATACAGTCACAGGACTTCTAGTTTCAACTGTATATAATTTAATTTTCTTTTATGATGCCTCATTTGCTTGCATATAACTGGTGATTGCAAGTTTTTCATAACTCAAATTATTTTCCTATTGTATTGTTTTCGTTTTACAGTGGAAACCTGTTAACCCTTTACCAAACGTAACGGCCAAAACCGGCAAGCGCTATTCTCAAAATTCGCCAATTAATATTCATTATTTTTTCATTTTTTGTCTCAAAAATATAGGTTATGACCCCTCGTTGGAACGAGCTCGTTCCAACGGGGGGTCATAACCTATGTTTTTGAGACAAAAAATGAAAAAAACTAGTTATTCAAAAATTTTATTGCAAGTGTCGTCTGCTTTTCATGTTAGGTAAAGGGTTAATTGAATAGCACTCTGCAAATTATTCAATTAACAGAAGTAATCAACTAACCAGAATTTAGTAATTTTCCTGTATTCTAGAGATAAACTGAACATTTATTCTAATAATATTTTGTTTGCCAGAGCTCCATGAGCTCTGTCAAACACGATATAATAGATTAAATGCTTGTATTGCATGATTTGAGGCCAAATAGGTCGATAAACAAAGGAAAACGGGAGACTGTCAGGGTAATTTCTCGACAGGTTACAAGATTTTTTTATTCAATTAACAGGAGTTTACTCTATAACCTATATTCAATTATCAGGTCAAATTTGTACAGGAGGTTTGGTAAATGGTTTTGTGTTGGAAAATTACATTCAATTAACAGGATTATTCAGTTAAGAGATATACAATTAAGTGGGCTCATTTGCACATTTGTCAAATAAAAAATGATGGACGAATGCCTAAATGATGCGATTAAACTGTAATTACTGCAGGTTGACTGTTAAAAGTATCCCCATGGGTTGTTCACACTAATCTTTCTCTAGGACTGCACATATTAGTCTATGTTGAAAATAATAAAATCTTTCTTGCAGAGAAGTTGAAATGACTGCATTGATATAAATTACGGAGATTTTTTGTCGCATAGGAGTACATTATAATACAAACAAACTCTTAGAAATTAAATTAGAACAATAGAGTCCAACAACATCTATATCTCCTGCCGATTTTTATGTTATGATAGGAAAAATCTCGTTATCAACCTGGACATGTATTCATACCCAATAATGTCGTTCACCAAATATCAATGAATTTCTTGAATCACAACTGAAGATATCTTCCAAAACACCTGCAATTTTGGTAAATTCAAAGTCAACAAGGACTACAACTCAAGAAAAATTATTCAAATCGTAACTTCCTTTCCATATGCACATGTACACAATTCATACTCATACTGCACACCTAGTTTCTTAAAAATCCAATGAAAAATGTAGGAGTTAAGCAGACAAGCACTTGTGATGGAAGTTTTGCTACTACCACGGGCCGAAACCATGCAAAAATTGCCGCATCGAAAAGATATGACCACATGCACATCTACATTTGATACTGATAATTAAGACCTAGTTTCGTAAAATTCCAATAAAAAATGTCAAGAGGAGTTAAGCAGACAAGCCTTTGTGATGGAAATTTTGCTATTTTCAAAGGCGCTGAAAATGCCCAAATCGTCGCATCAAAAATTCCTGACCACATGCACATCTACACTTCATACTGATACATGTACTTCAGACCAAGTTTCGTAATAATCCACTGAAAACTGTAGGACCAGTTAAGTGGACAAAGTTTGTGAGGGGTGGATGGACGAACACCATTTCAATATCCTTCCAAGTTCTCGGGTTTCAGGCCCCACCCAGCCATCACAGTTGACCGATCGGGACCAAAAGGTTGACACTCTCATCTTGTCATGACCTTGAACCTGCATATGAAATTTTGTGATGATCAGACATCGGGTCTAGCCTGTGCTAAAGAAAATGTGAACAGACTCACCGACTTCCACGGACTTGATTGATGGCAATAGGTTATCTTGACTTTGTCAAGTTAAGCGAAAAACCTGCAATTTAAGTCAGTTTTGGTAAATTCGAAGTTGACAAGGGCTATAACACTGGAAAAAGTATTTGAATGGAAAATTCTTTTCCATATTCGTAAGTACACATCATACTCATACTGCAGGGTATTTTTTTGTTTCTAAAAATTTGATTAGCAATTTCCATCTTGGTTTCAAGGAGTGATGATAAATAGTTAATATAAGGCCCATATGAATGAAAAATGGTTAGCATTTGGACATTTTTGTATAGCATTTTCGATGCGAATCCAGTCATCAAATACCCTGAACTGCACATCAAGTTTCGTAAAATTCCAATGAAAAATGCAGGAGTTAAGCAGACAAGCATTTGTGACAGAAATTTTTCTATTACGAAGGGCTGTTACCACGCAAAATTCATTGCATCAAAAATTCATGCACATCTGCACTTGATACTGATACTTCAACCAAGTTTCGTAAAAATCAAATAAAAAATGTAGGAGTTAAGGGGACAAGCCTTTGTGATGGAAATTTTTCTATTTCTAAAGGCCGTCACGACGCAAAATTTGTCGCATCAAAAATTCCGGACCACATGCATATCTACTCTTGATACTGATACTTCAGACTAGGTTTCATAAAAATCAACTGAAAACTGTAGGAGATGTTAAGCAGACAAGTTTTGTGATGGATGGACTGACGACGAACACCACTTCAATATCCCCCTCCAACGAAAACAATTGAAATGAAGTATCTGTCGCTTTATTGGCGTATGAAGGTCGGGTGGGCTTTTAGGTTTATACAATACCTAACACACCCATCAGACATTCATACTCCGATAAAGCAAAAGAAAATGTATTTAAATTCTTATCTGTACAACTTGCTTGAGATGTGCTACAGGTCACTGAGAAAAGGATTTAAATTTGTAACCATAACTTTTTGAAGGCAACCCATTTTTTCAGGTAACCACTTTTAGATTGTAAGTGCACCAGTGTAATGTTGATTTTACAACACTGCATTTCACTACTTGAGTTTCTTTTCCCCAGACCTGGAAATAACTGATTTGCAGTTTATGTAATGAAACATGGTAGTAACCAATATGGAAAAACTGTTGTGATTCTTTTGCATCTTCTCTTTTACTACCGTTACATGTATGTCAGCCATGCTGTTTATGTTTTAGGAGAATTTCCTTCAAACCAAATAGTTTTGGCGAGATTGTGCACCAGAACAGTTGATCCTACTTAATTGGATTTCTTTTAATGGAACAACCCTGTTAAATGAATATAACTTCTAAACACAAAACGATTTCCCATACCTTCAGTACGAATTTGACCTGTTAAAAGCATATAGGCTATCGAGTAAACTCCTGTTAATTAAATACATAGGAGAATTGTTTTTTTTACGTATGTACACACTTTAAATCCTTTAAAATGCATTTTGGATAAAAGAAAAAAAATGGGGGTGGACGGCAGGGCAAATTTCAGCACCTGGGTCGGGAATAGGCAAACAAAGATATTTTTAAATCCAGCTGAACTTGATTAACGCGCTACCTAACATAACAATTTGGCTGCATCCTCTCACGTTATTTACAAATGTAGCAGTTGAAAAGGCTTTATTTTTCTGAAAATTTCACCAAAACCATATCATGTGACCCCTTGATTGGAACAAGCTTGTTCTAATGCGGCATCACATAAAGTGACATAATATGGTTTTGTTGATATTTTTGGAAAATAATTTCCTTTTCAGACCGATAAAAATGCTAGTCGTTTCAATCGAAACTATCTGTGACTGCCTCAAACTTTTTGCAATCTTTGTATAAACTTTTTTGCACACAAACATGTTCAACATTCAGACTCAGAAAAGACTGTGCACTTTACAGCCATATATATAACTGTGTGTTGTTCCAGCTTGAATGCTTCCAGTGATTCGGACACAAAATCATAACACAATGTGGTTTCCATAATTTAGTAATTTTACTTTTGTGAAATGTTTTTTTTTCCCCTCTCTCTCTTTATTTAAGAAACGTACAAGGTCCCTTGCAATCGTGGTTTGAATAGCTTGTAAATATTTTTTAAATGGTAATGTAAACAAATCATAACCAAGTACAAGATTGTATCATGCAGTTGCAAGATACATATTTTGTATCAAGGGCCCCAGATACATGATTCGGGTAATTACGGAACAAATACATACTTATTATAAGATAAAAAGTTAGTATTATTTCTTTGACTATGACGAACTGCTGTGATAACCACACTGATGGAATGGGCTCCCAGAGACATTTCCAACAATGCTTTACATAAAAGCATATCACTGGATTATATAAAAAAAGCATGGAAATAACATGCGAACAATCATTTTGATTAAACATAGGTCACTTAATTTTGTAAACTTATCAAACTATGCCAATGAACTACAGGTTACAACAAAATAAATTATAATACAACATAAGTTAAACAACCAGTGGCGGCGCTACGAGGGGCATGGGGGGGGGGGGGGCATTTGCCCACCCCCCCCCCCCCCCCCCCAAACGAAGGCTTTGCCCCCCCCCCCCCAACCATCTCGCATGCATTTCCATCCACCCTCACACAGGGACCGATCAGGACTATTTGAAATACGCTCTAGCCTCGGAGCCTATTTTTTCAATTCATGCGCCAGATTTCAATTTACGGAGTCACGCTGCTGTTTGTAACACACACTGCAAGTATGTAATAGCTCTCATCATTTTATTTAGTATACTATAGCAAACATTAATCTTCACTGTGGTTTCTGATCAAGTCTTGGCTGCCTATTTGGGCAGCCAAGACTTGATCAGAAACCACAGTGAAGATTAATGCTTGGTAATTAAGACTTGAAGTATTAACTTAAGCACTCTACAACAATGATAAATGATAATCATATATATAATACATGTAAGGGTGTCTCTCTCGATTATCCATCGCAAGAATATCAAAATATGATCTGAGAAGTTATGCGCCAACTGAGAAGCCTATTTCTGAGATTTAAGAGTCAGGTCCTGATGTTTCAGAACCAAATACGCACTGGCACATGCCCAGGTCGGTCCCTGCTCACACACAAACACATTCAGTCACTCTCTCTCTCTCTCACACACACACACACCCCTCTCTTTTTTTATTCCCAATAATTTCCCATACACACTTAGCCCAAAGCCTCAGGCTAGCTGATGAACACATCCAGGCAGTAGAGATTTAAAGACTCGGATGCAGATAGTTATAAGTTATAATTAAGTTATGAGCCAACAAAGGCATGTCTATCCATATCCCATGTCTAAAAAAATTCATGGATTTCGCATTATGACAGACGGGCATTATGAGTCTCTCTCACGCACAGACTCACCAGACGCGGATCCAGGATTTTTTGAAAGGAGGACCGCTAATTACCATTACATTTAGTCGAAACTTGTACCCAAAGTCCGTAATATAATTTTTTGGTTTGGTACGTCCACAGGTGGTAAAAAAGTATATTACGGACTTTGGGTCCAAGTTTGGACTACCTCATAACAAAGTAATGATATGATCCTTTACGTATTTACCCCCCTTCATGGGAGTCTGCCCCCCTAGTTGCCCCCCCACAAAAACATTTCTGGCGCCGCCACTGTAAACAACCTCTTCATACTAAAATTGCAAATGTCAAAATACAGTCAGGGTTTCCGCTACCACAGCGGATGGTACGTCAACCAGACTCTTTCCCCCCCCCCCCCCCCATCCCCGATCATTTACTGATAAAGCATAAAATCCACTCGAAAAAACCCCAACATGACACCGTAAAATTCTAGTCAAGACGCTGTCGTTCTCCCAACAAAGTTGACACATTTTAGGAGCACTGTTTCTGGAATTGCATTCTGCAACTTAAGATTGTCAAGTGTCATTCAGAAACATGCTATTTTCTGTCGTTTGTCGATTAAGTAAGATGTCACACGCCATTTGTAACGAAACAGCGATTGGGTGTTTCACCAAAGATTCGACGTAATTAATCTCACAATATCGTTCACACTAAAATATGAATCACCGTTTCAGATGCAAAAGAAATTGCCTTCCTGCAGTGTTCAATTCCAAAATATTCTTTGCCGAGAGGGAACTAGAGCTGGTTGGCTTAACTGAACCGAAACCGAAACTCGGTTTTTTAGTGGAAACCAAACCGAAAAAGAGATTAAAAAGCGTACATTTACAGTTTTGCTTAACTTTTGAATATTCACATTTAGCATGCCATAGAATTTGTATAATCAACAAAATGTCAGCTAAAACGCATGGTAGCATATCAATAAGAAACAATGATAGAAATGTCAAATGTCAATTATGCAACAAGTCAGTTATCGCCCAGTGCGTAAATACCTCCAACCTACGTCGCCACATACAGAAGCATCAGGCCCTAGAGTACAAAAGAACGGACTGTGACACCTGCAAAGCATAAGTTCGCTCAAAGCTCTGTTGATAATGGTGATGGAAATCAGGTCAGGTGGCGATCTTGTTGGTAATTGCATAACCTCTTCAGTGCTTTGTAAATGAATGATTCTGGGATTTAGAGTTTGCTCCTTTCGGGTACAAATGTCAACTTGTCATGTTAGTTAGATTGTGAAATTTGTATCTGTTTTACTGAAAATAAATGGCGTATTCTAAAGTTTGCAACTTCTCCTTGAAATTGGGCAGTTGCTTTCTCAAACTCTGACCCGTTTCACTTATTTTCATGTCAGGCCACACGTCAGTGCTGTGAATGGAAATGAAAAATGAATCTGACAGGATGGTGGAATCATAAAGTTTCCATCTCAAACAGCATCTGTGTGACTAACTGTTTGAGCACCCCCCACCCCCCTCCTCTCCCCCTCGACACACACTCCCGAGGCATATGCAGATATAATTTTTTGATCATTAAATTTACAGGAAACAATTGCAATACAGTTTTACTTCATTTCAAGTTCACTTGTTTGTTATATAACATGTTTTAGTACTATCCTGTCCTAGTTTAATACACAAGATATGGAAAAAGTGTATTGTGTTACAAAAAACCGAAAACTAATTTTTTTTCGTCCAAAACCGAACCGAGGGAAAATTTCAAAACCGACCAGCTCTAGAGGGAACCATGCTCACGCCAGACGATCTGTGATTTTTCTCCCTTCCCGGACCCACTAATTTATTCCTAGAGAAAACCCTGATACAATGTAAGGTAATCCCAAACTATTTTTCTTGTAACTTATGTCAGATTATGCAGCTATCAATGAAATCACACAGTCTATGCAAACACCACAGGTAAAATATTAAAGTTATGAACACTTGAGAAGAATGGAATGCAGTTTCTCTCATCACTTTGTGTTCAATGTTCAATCATACTTGGGCACTTTAACCCCCTATCTAATGAATTGGCCACATCCACCCGTGTAATTTACAAATTAAGCAGCTGAAACCCCGTTCCAATGAGACGTCACATATGGTTTTGTTGAAACTGTTTGAAAATTTTTCAAACACAATAATTAAAATAACAAATTTTGATATCTGCACAATGGGTAAACAAGTATGCAAAATTTGTCGAGAATGCTCATTTCGTTTGTGTGGTGGTTACGCAAACGGATGGTCAGTTAGCCAAATATTGCATCTTGAATGGCAAATTCTGAGTAACTTAACTGGTGGAGTGCTAAATTACTTCTCAGCCTCAAGATCTGTTCACACATTTTTGTCTTCTTACAATTTATGGAAGAGTGCCTGTAGTATAGGCACTCTCCCAGGCATTGTAACAAAGAAAATTGATGGAGATGAAATAATTTTACTGCAGTTCAGAATTAAGCCCAAATGTGGGCTTCCATCACTCTACCACTTAACCAGCCTTTCTCGTGTCTTGATAGATTTTTAGACTTTTGTCTTGAGAGGCAATATATAGTTCAATTACGAGCAATATATGAATACTTATTGATAAAGAATCAGTTTCCACAAGAATTTTTATGTAGCCAAACGTTCAGTTAGCCATCCCCAAACCACGTGAATGGTCAGTTAGAGTCATTTTTGAAATTTTGCGCACTGGTAAACAGTTAAAGCAAACAGGGCTCATACACAATCTCAGATGTTTCTACCTTAAAATTTGTCCCGATTTGCAAGAATCAGTTTTAATTCTCACAAACTCCTGCTGCAAGAATCAACTTTCAGTTTTTAAACAATTTAGAATTTGATAATACTCTTGTGTTCCTAATAAACATACATGTACAGGCCTGGAAATAATTCTTTTTTTGGTGCATCGGTCATAATGACTGGCTCCATAATGATGGGATCGGTCATACAGTAACCCGGGTCAGTCATATTTTTTGGCTTCCAAATCACACATTAACTGGGGCTAAACCCATGTAAATTATGTTGGGCTAACGTCGTAACGATATACAAAATATTAGGGCCTACCTGCATTCAATTTTATTGAAATGACACTTAACTTTTATACCATTAAACTGCATGACGGGGATGTCTTCAGTACGCAAATCACTTTTTTTTCTTAAAACGTAACAACTGGACTCCAATGTGACAATTTCTTTAAAATTGAATGCTGAACATCTCCACACCTGGAGTCTGGATGTCTCAACACAGGGAAATCTGGCACCTGGTCAAAACCAACCCCATCATTTTCGGCACCGGGTAACCTCAGCACCAAATAAAATCGGCACTTGCACATCTGTCACCTGAGTTAAAACTGGTTATATTTTTCTGGAAGTATTACTGAATTACTGTAAAGCTTTCTGGAAATTATGACAAATTCTGCCCACAGTCTTCAAAGAAAGTATATTGCACAAAGGAAAGGAAAGAGGAGGGGATCATCTGGTTTGATTTGAAGAACATGCACGGAAAAAACAGAGTACAAATGAGTTTCAGTTTTGATTGCAAAAGGAGTGTCTCTCATTTATAAATTTGTCTTGTGTTTTACGATATTGTATTTGTATTTATTTTAGAGAATATATTCGAATGTGGAAATTAGTCACCATCAACATCCATAATTAATGATTCAGAACACAAGGTCTCATGTGAAAAATTAATATACCTGGGAGAAAAATACACCGGTCATTCATGACCGGTCAGATACAGTTAGCGCCGGCCACATCGATGTTTCGTGCCGGTCACTGTCTGTGACCGACCACTTATTTCCTGTATGTTTATTAAAATTGTCCTTCCATTTGGGAGGAGGCCTTGAAATCAGTTAATCTACACTAAATTGTGTGGTATTCTTATGTGTAAGACAGTGCAGTCATTGATATGGTTATGACATTTTCGACAATGAAAAATACCAATCGATTTCAGCATTTCCGATCAACAATCGATTATTCGTGACAGCCCTAAAAAACACAGCTCATCACCCCTCATTGGAACAAGCTCATTGAACTTGTTCCAATGAGGTGCCATAAGCTAGGTCTTTGACGCAAAAAATGAAAACAAAACCCCAACTTATTCCAGAATTTTGTTTGCAAGTGTCGCCCGCCTTTTGTTTTAGTTAAATGAGTAATCCTTAAAGGTCTATTTCGAATTTTTGTAAAGTTTCTTCATTGTCTTACATGTATATATAGAACACATGTTCTGACATACAGGCTTTTCAAGGTCTTGATGGATAGGCAGCAAAAAATTCACTTGATGCTACTTCTAAATCGAAGTGCTATCCCATGAGGAAGCAAAAAGAAGCAGAATTCTCCTGGACCAATTATCAGTATAGCATACTTCCTCCCCACAATGCAATTGAATCCTTTAGTGCTGAGTGATGTCGGGTAAAAATTATTGTGATAGTGAATATTATCATGATAATAAAAGTAAAATTTATGTATTAGGCCACACAAAGTAGATGTTTTGTTTCTTAGGCCAAGTTTTGTAAAATTGCATGCGGGCGGTTTTTTATTTTATATTTTATTTTTGTAATTATTTCTTTGCCATCAGAAGTTCATATTCTTGGTTTATTTTATGTTTTAGGCCTCATAATCTGCAGAATAGCAAGGGTGGTGGTGTATTTCGTCCCTTGGGTGCAACAAGGCTTTGCAATGCTAAAGCATTGCAAAGCCTTGTTGCACTCAAGGGACAAATTTATCAATTTTTTTAACTTGTGTAAAATATCAGACATAAACCATTTAATTTTTATTTTTTCAAGTTTGCATTGGTCATAAGAAGAGAGCATGCGGCAGCCAAAAGGACCATGCAGGAGGGCATGAGAAACAGATTTTTAATTTTATTAAGCCTTAAATGTAATTTTTTTCCCTTCATTTTTCATTCTTTATTAAATCATAATCCTTGCTTGATCTATATTTCCACAGGTAGGGAGGAATCTTTTGTGAGCAATCATTGAACTGAAAAGAACTGAAATTATCTGCACAAATAAAATTCCTCCTTTATAAATAAATTGAGGACCATAACTGTTGAAAAAATGCAGGCAACTTTTTACATGTGCAGGAACGGATTGTAATTAGGATCCCTTGCATCAAATTTCATCGAAAGACCCTTAACTCACTGTTAAGATATCGCTGCAGACACATGTAATCTAGGGCTGCAACGATACGTCTCACTCACGATACAATATGTGTCGCGATTTTTTTTCACGATACGATTTTTTCACGATACATTACATGCAGTACATTGAGAGTGAATTATCAGTAATAAAAGGCCCCCAAACTGCACAGAGTCCAACTTTCATTAGACCAGTAATATCCAATTTCATTTTTAGTGCTTGAGAAAGACAAGCAAGTTTCAGCCAATGGACCTCTGGAAGTCTGGGTTCAACTCAGAGGTGAGAGGTCTGTTGCCTCAAACTATGCTTGTAATTTAGACAGAGTTGACATTTTACTGAAATACAAATGAACAAGTGGAATCACAGGAGTCTGAAATTCTATCAGTATAGCTATAATTCACTTTCAACGTGATATTTACGTTCCCAAAGTAATCCCCTTCTGAAGGGGATTACATTGGGAACGTAAATATCACACTGAAAGTGAATTATAGCTATACTGATACAATTTCAGACTCCTGTGGTGGAATTATAAGTTGGAAAAACACAAAATAGACTTGTTGGGCCTCAAAATGCTACTTCTGATTACATCATGCCGACCTTCTGGAAGTGTATCGTTTGTATCGTGATACACATGAAACGATATGATATGCGTATCGTGTACAAATGTATCGCGATGCATTGAAATCGTGATGAACCGTTGCAGCCCTAATGTAATCCAATATACCCTCCATTCTCCCTTGAGAGTGAGGGCATAATAACATATTTTGATATGTGTGTTGGGTAATGAAACTAGTTTGTATTTTGAAACCGAGTATGTTCAAAAACTTGTACATCCCCAGCACTAGTTTTGATCAATGTTGAGGGTTATTTTGATCACTACTGGGAGCGTTGGGAACATTTGGAGTCTTGATCAATTTTGTTCAGGCAACATTTTGACCAGCACCAGCTCTGCTAATTTGCCAAACTTGCACCGACAAAAAATACCAACACTACATGACGCTATGCTATGGCAATTTCAGCAAAAAGGGGCAGGGGGTGTTGGGGCCAGCAATATTTTTAGTGATATATATTACTTTGAAACACATTTTGCATGTGCTAGTCTAAGTTCAACAAACGGACCAGTCCAGTAAAATATATAAAATCAAATGAAAAAGAAAAAAATTTATAGTAATTTATATATTTTTTATACTTACCAATGACCCAGACTTAGCTGGTGCTAACTTTTAATGAAAGTGTCAATGACACTGTAGCTTAACTTGTGTGTTGTGTTTTATGAAAAGGATAATGTTCAATGTTTATGAAAGGATTATGAAATAAGACAAGAATTGTGATAATTGGGAATATGTTCATTTCTGTTCCCTGTATGCTATGTTTCTGGTAAAAAATAATATGTGTACACTGTACTAAAGAGCTGAGGGGTGGGTTAATATGACCTCACAGTTAATGTATGTGGCCCTCACAGTTAACGTATATCAACAAAAGTTACAAAGTTACAGTGAAATTATTCCAAAACGAGTCATCCTATCGAATCTGATTGAATACTCGTTTGTTGAGAGTCCATTCTGACGGCAACATACAACCATTCCGAGAAAGGGAGTCCGCTAGAATGTTCAGACGACCCAGAATATGACGGGCTGACAGAAGAACCTGTTGGTCTAGGACAAACAGAAGGAATCTCTCTGTTAAGTTGAACAACAGAATGGAATGAGTGCCTCCCTGGTTCTGAATATACGCTACTACTGTCGAATTGTCAGACAGAATTTGAACATGTGAATTCTGAATAATGTTCAGCCAACAACGTAGCGCAAGCCAAATTGACATCATCTCTTTGATGTTTATGTGCTTGTTTAGGAACTGCGGATTCCAAAGACCCTGGCACCTCGAATCTGTTGGGCTCAAAGTTGCGCCCCAACCTGTTTGACTCGCATCCGTCACAATCGTAAAAATCGGATCCGGCAGTTGTAGTGGCACTCCTTAAGTTAACCACTGAATATCTGCCAAAGTCTGAATCTCTTGTTTTACTTGTTTCGACAAGATGATGTTCGTTTCGAGCGAATAAATCTTCACACTCCAATTCTGAGTAAAAATGAAAGTGTCAATGCCATTGCAGCTTAACTTGTGTGTTGTGTTTGATGAAAAGGATAATGTTCAATGTTTATGAAAGGATTATGAAATAAGACAAGAATTGTGATAATTGGAAATATGTTCATTTCTGTTCCCTGTATGCTATGTTTATGATAAAAATAATATGAGGTGTACACTGTGCTAAAGAGCTGAGGGGTGGGTTAATATGACCTCACAGTTAATGTATGTGGCCCTCACAGTTAACGTATATCAACAAAAGTTACAAAGTTACAGTGAAATTATTCCAAAACGAGTCATCCTATCAAGTTACATTAAAATCCCTTCATAAATATGGCCTGCAGACTGTGCTAAAGGTTTTTGGGCTTTGGGCCCCTGTAGCCGTCAGTTTCCCAATTGCGTCCAAAGGGGACGTTCTCATCTAGACACTATATGAAGTCAACCTACCAAGTTACAATGAAATCCCTTAATAAATATGACCTGTAGACTGTGCTAAAGGTTTTTGGGCTTTGGGCTCTGGCAGCCATCATGGTTGAATGATCGCAACCAAAAGGGGACATTCTCATCTGGACATCATCTGGGGTGATCCTATGAAGTTACAATGAAATCCCTTCATAAACATGACCTGTAGACTGTGCTCAAGATGTTCGGGCTTCAGGCACCTATAGCCATCACAGTTGACCAACCACGACCAAAAGGGGATGTCATAATCTTGGCATTACATGGAGTCAACCTAACAAGTTACAATGAAAACCTTCCATAAATACGACCTACAGACATGTTAAAGGTTTTTGGGCTTGGGCAGCCATCAAGGCTGAATGATCGTGACCAAAAGGGGACGTTCTCATCTGGACACTATTTGGAGTCATCCTACCAAGCTACAATGAAATCCCTTCATAATTATGACCTGTAGACTGTTCTAAAGGTTTTTGGGCTTTGGGCCCCTGAAGCCGACACAGTTGCCCAATCGTGCCCAAAAAGGGGACGTTCTCATCTAGACATTATATGAAGTCAATCTACCAAGTTACAATGAAATCCCTTCATAAATATCACCTGTAGACTGTGATAAAGGTTTTCGGGCTTTGGGCTCGTGGCAGCCATCATGGTTGAATAAACGCAACCAAAGGGGACAATCTCATCTGGGCATCATCTGGAGTGATCCTGCGAAGTTACAATGAAATCCCTTCATAAATATGACCTGTAGACTGTGCTCAAGGTTTTCGGGCTTCGGGCACCTGTAGCCATCACAGTTGACCAATCACGACCAAAAGGGGATGTCATCATCTAGGCATTATATGGAGTCAACCTAAAAGGTTACAATGAAATCCTTCTATAAATATAACCTTTTGCCTATGCTAAAGGTTTTTGGGCTCGGGCACCCATCAAGGCTGAATGATCACGACCAAAATGGGACGTTCTCATCCAGACATTATTTGGAGTCATCCTACCAAGTTACAATGACATCCCCTCATAGATATGACCTGTAGACTGTGCTAAAGGTTTTCGGGCTTCGGGCACCTTTAGCTGTCACAGTTGCCCAATCATGTCTAAAAGGGGACGTTTTCATCTAGACATTATATGAAGTTAACCTACCAAGTTACAATGAAATCCCTTCATAAATATGACCTGTAGACTGTTCTAAAGGTTTTTCAGGCTTCGGGCTCGGGCAGCCATCATGGCTGAATGATCGCAACCATAGGGGACAATCTCATCTGGGCATCATGTGGAGTGATCCTAAGAAGTTACAATGAAATCCCTTCATAAATATGACCTCTAGACTGTGCTGAAGGTTTTCGGGCTTTGGGCCCCTGTAGCCGTCACAGTTGCCCAATCACATCCAAAAGGGGACTTTCTCATCTAGACATTGTACAGGGTTTCCGCTAGACCGGCTGCGGGTCCGACGACCGGACCCATTCCCCCTGCCGATCATACTATGATCAGTCAGAAATGCTGGTGGTTAAAATGTCGAGTACAATGCTGTACTGTAATGACACCCAGGATCCTTTGTTTCGACGTAATATAGGCATAATTATGTTGTATACTATATGCCTACTATTACTGGCGACAACCTGATACTTTATAACCCCCAGAAGAGAGGGGGGAACAAAGTTCAAATCCTAAACGTCGCCTATAAAATTTCAGACTCAAATTGTCGTGTTTGGTCTGAAATCACTGGCTTTTATTTTGAGCGATAAATGATGTAATAGCATTCTTTTTGAATATCTCGTTCTTTCTGCATTTCCAGTTATTTACGTTGGCACGTATCGGGTTGTATAAAAAAAAAATGAGGTCAAGCGTCGCAGTCACTGTCAGGATTCATGGATTTTGTGTTGTTTTGGGTTTGTATTTTTATGAAACCTCTGACCAGATGTAGTATTGTGTGTCCCGTGGGAATTTAGAGATTAGTAGCATGGACCGATCAGGACTATTTAAAATACGCTCCAGACTCGGAGCCTATTTTTTCAATTCATGCGCCAGATTTCAATTTACGGAGTCACACTGCTGTTTGTAACATACACTGCAAGTATGTAATAGCTCTCATCATTTTCATTCAGTACACTATAGCAAACATTAATCTCCACTGTGGTTTCTGATCAAGTCTTGGCTGCCTATTTAGGCAGCCAAGACTTGATCAGAAACCACAGTGAAGATTAATGCTTGGTAATAAAGACGGGAAGTATTAACTTAAGCACTCTACAACAATGATAAATGATAATCATATATATAATACATGTAAGAGTGTCTCTCTCAATTATCCATCGAAAGAATATCAAAATATGATCCGAGAAGTTACGCGTCAACTGAGAAGCCTATTTCTGGGATTTAAGAGCCAGGTCCTGATGTTTCAGAACCAAATACGCACTGGCGCATGACCAGGCCGGTCCCTGAGTAGGAGGAAAAAATACATATTTTCCACTTCAATTATTCAGCATTTTAGCGACCAGAATGCCCCCAGAGGCCACCAGAGAGCACCTAAAAATCAAAATTTTCCTAGGATTCTCCCCCCAGACCCCCTTCTATACGCACATACCTTCTTTGAACTTCACTTTCTTTAAACTTCCGGACCCACAAATTTTCCCCTAGCGGAAACCCTGCATTGTATTAAGTCAACCCACCAAGTGACAATGTAATTCCTCAATAAATATGACCTGTAGACTGCGCTAAAGGTTTTCGGGTTTTGGGCTCGGGCAGTCGTCACGGTCACGGTTGGCAGATCATGCCCAAATGGGGAAATTCTCATCTAGACATCATAAGAAGTCATCCTACCAAGTTACAATGAAATCCCTTCACATTAAACATGACCTGCAGACTGTGTTAAAAGTTTTGGGGTTTCGGGCTTGGGCAGCCATCACGGTTGATAGATCATGCCCAAAAGGGGACGTTCTCATCTAGGCATTATACAGAGGCATCCTACCAAGTTACAATGAAATCCCTTCATAAATACGACCTGTAGACTGTGCTAATGGTTTTCGGGTTTTGGGCTCGGGCAGCCATACCGGTTGCCCAATTGCGACCAAAAGGGGACGTTCTCATCTAGACATGACCCCAAACCTGCATATGAAATTTTGTGACGATCAGACAAGAACTGCGGGGTGTAGCCCATGCTAAAGGAAAATGTGAACAGATGTCACAGACTAACAGACTTCCGCATGCGTGATGGCAATAGATTATCTTGACTATGTCAAGTTAAGCTAAATATCTGGAGTGGATGAGTGCGTAGTCACCCCATCGGAATAAGATCCGTGGCGGCTCTGCACAAACCTATCAGTCGCATGAATTCTCTCGCTGTTACTGCATCTGAGTGAAGACAAAAGCGAGCGTAACAACTGACTAATTTCGCTCTGGGTAACGGCAGACGAACCAGATTGTTGTGCGTCTCGAAGCTCATTCCCAAGTGGATGAATGTCTTGGACGAAACTAGATCTGACTTCTTTTCGTTTACTATGAAACTGAGACATCGGAGCAGTTGAAGCAGACTCTGAACATCGTTCTAAAGCGTTAATCTGTTGCCGTACCTCTGAAGAATGTCGTCCAAGTAGGCCGACGTTACCGCAGACGAATGAGCTCGGAAATGAGTCATTACCAAGTTCATTATTCGAGTGAAGGCCCAGGGCGCTAGATTCAGACCGAAGCACATTGCTTGGAACTGATAAACGACCCCAAGGACAGCAAAGTGAAGGTACTTTCTGAACGCCGGATGTACCAGGACGTGAAAGTACGCATCCTTGAGATCTATGCTCGCAGCGTAATCGTTCACTCAAATGCTCACTTTTACTGATCGAATGGTCTCCATATAATATTTTGGAGCCACAATCAGCTTGTTTATCCAGCTTAAATCTATCACCCTGACTAACTCCTCTCTGCAGCAGTGCTTCGTATGAGCAAATTTGACGGGTGCTACTTTTAGCTCTCACAAAATATGAGACGGGTGCTATTCACACTCGTGAACTGCAGTTTTAATTATTTGGAGTATTGATAGTCTATACATGTACATAAGCTTGGAAAAAAAGAATTCAAGAGGATTGCTGTATGGAAAACAGCAGGAGAGCGCACACTGCAGACATCATTTGACATCAGATGAGCCATAAATTACCAATCTGCCAATTGTCCAGGAAACCCATTTTACCAGAACATTTTACAATACTTTCTTCCCAGTGAAGTTACCCCCCCCCCACAGATAGTATTTTCCAATGAAACTGTATTTTAATATAGCACTGGCTGTAAATAAATAAAAGTTAATTATCTCTACAGTGTGTGTTGTTTTTTCTTCCAACAATGCCATTATTTATTTATTTACTGGTGTTTAAGGTCACCTGTTTATGCACAATGGCTAATCGTGACCACAACATGAAGATAAAGTCAAGGGTAGTCAATTGTTTATACCCATGTTGCCCATTTTAGAGGATTTCCACCCCAAGCATTGGTCAATGGTGACTGGGTCCTATTTTACCAGTACAACAGAACTTGTTGACCATAGTAAACAAGCACTGCCTCACTTCCTGGGGTTCCCACGGGGGAACAATGTCATTATCTGATCTTAAAATATTTTGTATCACAGATTATCTAAAAATGATATCAGGTAGAAACATCATATTATTTTATGATAAATTTGTGTTACTCATACTAAGTATTTTTTTAACTTGCGTAAATTCCGTAATATCGAAGTCTGAGGCCGCATCTTCCCGGGCCGATCCTTCTTGGGGGTCGTACCTTCGGTATCAGGACAACTCGGACCAAAACAAGTTGGACCAGTTCAAGACAAGGTTAAAGTGGGCCGAGACTGGTCTTGGTCCGAGTTGTCTTTGGTCCGAGTTGTCTGTAATTCCGTATCTTCCCGTTCCCATTCCAAAAATGTCAGAATCGCAATGGCTTACTGTAATTTGTTGTTTGAAAAAGACGCATCAGGGAAAACAGGTGTGTGGGAGTTTAATAACAATTTATATATGGGTAAGTTTTGCTGTTGGTTTTGTATAAAAAAAATTCGATACCCACAAGGGCAGCTGAGGAAATAGAAGTGGATGAACGTACGACCAACATCACACTTTCTGACTCTTCATGTGCAAGTTAACAAAACTGTGTTGGTCACACTTTCTGGGACAAATTGTCAATAAATAATGTTGTTCGATTGGCCAGACTCCTCTAGGAACTAATTGCACTGTACACATCACATGAGCAGAGTGCCTGTTACGAAATTTAGCCGGGGATTTTCTAGAACGTGCGCACATTTTGGAAAATCACAGTCAGTATATAGTAACAGTAACAACTGCGCATGCCGGAATGATGCCACATGTGTATTACTACAACAAAATTGTTTTCGTGGGTAAACTATTGATTTGATTCGAGAGATTATTAAACAAGAGGCCCCACGGGGCCTGAAGCGCTCATCTTGTACAGAACACATTTTAAACAGAGTCCAAGAATGAGTCTACATTAAGCAAGCCATCTCCATAGGCTACACTGTCAATCCTTGAGTCCCTCAGGAGTGACAAAAATAATCTGGGCATCATGCCTTTTCTTCAGTTGACCATAAAGTAAAATGTAGAGCTCCCCTATGAAGCCCCGTGATACAACCTATGTGGATTAATCTTAGTACCTCTAGAGGGTACTGAATACAAAATTTTTAATTCTTCAGCAAAATGGCCAATTCCGGCTCCCATAGAGAGCCCAAATATTAACCCAGGCTCTTGATTTGAACACAGTTAAATCTGACTTCCCTAGGATGTTGTGTACCGAATATGAAAACATTCTGACTGTTGGATCTGAAGAAGAGAAACTGTAAAGAAATTTCTTCGAATTGCACTAAGTTCAATTTTGGGCTACCATAGTGAGCCCAAATATTAACCTAAGGATCCGATTTGAACAAACTTGAATCTGACCCCCCTAGAGATGTTGTATACCAACTGTGAAAGCATTCTGACAAGTGAATCTGAAGAAGAAGATTTTTGAAGAAATTCCCTCATATTGTACGGAGTTAAATTTCATGTTCCCATGTGGAGCCCAAATATCAACCTTGGCACTCGAATTGAACAACCTGGAATCTGACCCCCCCTAGAGATGTTGTATACCAAATATAAAAGCATTCCGACTAGGGGATCTGAAGAAGAAGATTTTTAAAGAAATTTCCTCATATTGCACTAAGTAAAAATTTGGGCTACCATAGAGAGTCCAAATATATACCTAGGGATCTGATTTGAACAAACTTGAATCTGAACCCCATAGAGATGTTGCATACCAAATATCAAAGCATTCTGACTGGTGGATCTGAAGAAGATTTTTTTAAATTACCCTCCATATTGAACACAGATAAAATTTGGGCTTCCATAGGAAGCCCAAATATTAACCTCGGGACATGGTTTGAACAATCTAGAATTTGACACTCATAACAATGATGTATACCAAATATTAAAAGATTCTGACTGGTGGTTCTGAAGAAGAAGATTTTTAAAGAATATTCCCCATATTACCCTACGTTAAAACTTCGGGCTCCTGTAGAGAGCCCAAATATGAACCAATGAGCTTTATTTCAACAAACTTTTATCTGACCCCCCTATGAATGCTGTATACCAAATATCAAAAGATTCTGATTATTGGTTCTGGAGAAAAGATTTTTTAAAATTTTTGCAAATATGCTGACTCAGCATTTTTTCGATGCCCATTACAGAACACCCTAACATAACCGATGGCAATTTTTTTTCACCATTCAATTCTACTGGTCATAAGGATACTTCATACCAAATAAAAGCTCTGTTCCGTGGGGTTTGGGAAATATGGGCGTTTGAAAATATTTCTATTTTTAGCTCCCAGGGTTCCCATTGGGATGCGGGAATTTTTTTTTTTGCATGGGTCAAGTTCTTATGACCCAATACTACCACAAACCAAATTTGGTTCATACTGGACCATCGGTTCAGAAAATAGAAATTTTGGGTGGGGCCAAAAATCTTACCCCTCCTATTACAAGCCAAATATTACTTCACGAACTTCATTTGAACAAACTTGATTCTACACCTCATATGGAAGCTCCATAGCAAATATCAAGTCATTGTACACACTGGTTCTTGAGAAGAAGATTTTAAAAATATTTTGGAGCATTTTCCCCCACTCCCTCCCTATGGGGCTGGGCATGTTGAGTTGAACAAAAATGAAATGCCCCTTTGGGACCATCACTCACACAAACTTTTACTTGAATCGGTCCAGTGGCTTTGGAGGAGAAGACCAAAACATGGTGTTGATGGACGATGGACAGAGAGCGATGAGATTAGTTCAGCTTGACTTTGTCAAGATGAGCTAAAAATTGAGGCACGCACAAATTACTCGCCTGATTTTAAACGGTACATTTAGCGGACGCTGGCGAAATAGAGCACCTTTCCTGGCAAGTTTCCAGCATACTGCTGCATTTTTTAATTTTCGCAATTGTGACAATGTCCTGCAATCTGAATTTTTGAAGCCTGAAATCTGTTTTGTGCCAGGGTCTGTATTGTTGTATTTTTTCAGTGTAAATTAATTATAATAATTACACTAAAAAATTACAACAATATTGACCCTGGCACAAAGCAGATTTAAGGCATCAGAATGCAGGAAATGGCTTCTCAGGCATTCTAAATTTTAAACATTTTCTTGGGGAGGAGAAGCATGCCCCAGACTATAGCGCTGGTCGGTTCAGGCCGGTTCGTTAAGTAAAGAGTTAATGCTGTAACTTGTTCTAATGTTCAAATAATGAGTTCACCAAACTCCTTTACAACAGACCTTGGGAACTGGTATCATAATCATTAAAATTAAAATGGGGAAAAAAATTAAAAATCCTTTTAATGGCTTTTAGTTTTATTCTCAACTTGAAACAATAACAACAATTCTAAACTTGAAACAACAACAATAAAGAGTGAGGACATTCAGAGCAGGCTTCTAGCAGTTCCTTCACACAGGCACAACAAATTACACCATTTTGGTGAAATTCTCATTTATGGTGATGGCACATGGAATGGATGATGGAGGGTGGATTATGCATCCTTTACGACAAAATCACCGAACACTGAACAGGTGAATTTTCTACGACTACCAGATAAAAAATTCATAATTTCTGAAAATGACCATTGAAACCACCAGCAAAATTTGAAATGATGGACCCATCACATTGTCCATCTGACCAGAATAGATTCAATTGAATTATTGTCCAATAATGGAATGAACAGCTAGTCATGATGATGAGAGACTTCAGGAGTTTATATACGAACTATAGAAGTCAGTCATCCTCAATTTCTGGCTGATTTCTTTGGTTTGTTTATAAACTCCTGATGCCTCTCATGATCATGGAGGGTGGATTACGCATCATTTATGACAAAATCACCGAAGTTCAAACACGTGAATTTTCTACAAGATAAAAAATTCACAATTTCTGAAAATGGCCATGAAAACCACCAGCAAAAATTGAAATGATGGACCATCTGACCAGAATAGATCCAATTAAATTATTGTTCAGAGTCAAATTGAGATTCAATGTTATTAGTGTTGAATGCTTGCTCAGCCTCTTCGACTTCTGACAACGTTGCGTCTCCATCTGTGTCATCCAATAATTCATTAGAATTATTATCAAAGTCCCCTTCTGGATCATCAGCGATGGTGGGTGACTGCTTGGCTGCCACCTAGGGCTGTCGCGATTATTCGATTAGTCGACTAACCGTCGACTATTGAAGTAGTCGACGTTTTTTATTTTTAGTCGATCATCGTTTATTTTCAAAGTGGTACACGCCTACTACACGTCGGGGCTAAATTGCATTGTTTTGTGAGGTGAATGATCAATGAAGGTGAATAACTTTAAATATCTAACCATAGTTAACATTCATATCCGGAAAACTGTACGACTGTCACTGACTGTGTAAGAAAGAACACTCACAGTTACTCGAGAAGAATAGATTCTTCTGAATTTCTCCAGTCTTGTACACACGAATGCACCCATTGGAAAACCCAAAGCGCGGAAGTGACAAAATTATGACGAAAGTCAGAACGTCAGATCACTTCTCAAAGTTCGGAACTTCAGACTAAGATCCAATTTTAACAACTGACGAGGGAATGCATAGATCTCAATGTTCAAAATTTCGAGAAACTTATTGCAGAAAGGAAACATATGCAGGAACGTTCTTTGGTAAATTCATTTTAATTCATCGGCTTCAATCTAGTTCAAACTTGGACCCGCAGTCAGTAATATTATTTTTGGGGTTGGTACGTCCTACAGGACGTACCAACCCCAAAAATTATATTACGGACTGTGGGTCCAAGATTGGACTACATGTAGCTTCAGTCGGGACCTATTTGTTGTTCCCACAACCCCACTTCGTCTGAACACACTGGTGCCATTGTCATTTTCAGAGTTTTACGAACAGAAGAATGATTTGCTAAAAAATCATGGGAAGCGACTATTAATCGACTAACCGTCGATTACTGGTCACGATTAGTCGATTACAAAAAATGATAGTCGTGACAGCCCTACTGCCACCACAGCAAGACCGACATCGTCTTCCGAGTTGCTGCTATCTGACGATGTGAGAATGTCCCCAGAATTATCAACGGATTTGGCAAGTTTGTCCTGGTCTTTTTGGGGCTTTTTCTTTTTCATTTGGTACAGTTAAAACTAAAAGTCCTGTCCTGAAATGCGCACAAATAGCACGTCGATATGCGCGTTAATCTACGCGATATGACCATAGTAAGGCTATCAAATTCTGTAAATATGGCCTGTGCACTGGCAATGTTCCAGCCAATGGACCTCCGGGTAACCCAGAGGTTCACTGGCAGAAACATTGCCCGTGTTTGCTATGAGTAACCAGGAGAACCTGCTGTGCTTTGGATGCCATTCGATATGGCAATTGCGCACAATTTATACGCGCAATTAAGCCTAGATAAGTGCACAGTCCGTGACAGGACTTCTAGTTTTAAGTGTAAAGACATCGACTGGGAGTGGGTCCACTAAAGTCTACCCCTTTTTCGACCTATGCTGTTTCATATACAGAGATAACGAATGTTCCATGATAGAGTCAAGTTCCTGAGGAGACCACAAACTACGGTTTATTTTCAACATTAACAATTCTTCCATCATGGGATGCTTTATGCTGAGTCTTCGGTCAGTTAATAAGGCTGTCAGTTGGTTACTGGGGCTGAGTGTGAGGATCAGTTCTGCAAGTTTACAGACATTTGGAAACTGACCCTTTCGATAAACAAGTACAATTTCCCACAACTGGGAGGCATTGACAATGGGATAATAATGTTTAACCATCTTCTTAAAATCTACCCACTCATCATCGATCACAATCTTGTGAATGTAGGAACTCCCGTCAAGTGGTATTTTGAAATGTGTATAAATGGCAGTGATTCTTTTCAAATCAACTTAAACTTCATCATCGACCCAATTTGCTGGATCTATGAAACACATATATATCGCGGATAATATCACTGACACTTGGCACTTTTTCCTGTATAGCTGCTGTCACAGTGTCATCATCTTCTGACATGGTGCATGCATTGTTATTTGAAGATTCGTCACATTTAGCATCACCAGTCTGAGTCGGGGAAATATCAGTTATTACATCAATCTGAACTTTTTCATAATCACTGAATCGCATATTAATACAATTTGACACAGCCAGAATGACTGATTTCTTTAGTTTGTTTATAAGCTCCTGAAGTCTCTCATGACTATAGCTACTCATTCCATCATAGGACAATTCGACAAATTCTTGGTTTGCCAATTTTCACTTGCCATGTCCACATTTCACATTTGACGTTTTAACAGTTTGTCCATGTAGTGAAAACGCAAACTGGTTAAATGCTGCTGCTGATGGGGGCGTCTTATCACCATCTTTCAACTTGTTCAGGCCAGCAAGTAAATTTTCTAAAGCTGGTTGAACATCGAAGATTAACAATTGCTCCTTCTCAAATCTGAGGGATGCCATGGACAGCTTGTTAGTGATTTGTTTCAACAAGATACACGAGCATAAGAACTGAGGATCTTTTAATTTTTTCAAGATTCCTTTCAGTTTTGGTGCAATGTTTTTTGCCGACCCTGACTCAATCATGTTTTCACAAACTTGACAAAGAATTATGTAATTGTTCAACTAGTGATCAATTCCTCGGTCCAAGTGACTTATGAACCGTGTCCCAGCAACTTTAGGCACTGTTAGCATTCGCACCCCTAGCGCCAACTCACCATGCTGCTGAACGTTTCTTTTGAATTTTCCTGATTTTTTCATAAAATTGAAAAGAACAATCAGCATATCTTTTACTGATTTGAATGATTTGCTAGAAAGTAGGGAATCTTTTATGGCCAAATCCAATTTATGCCTCACGCAATGAATCTTTATCAACCATGGGCGCCTGTCAGCACTCAACCTTGTCAGTAGACCAGTGAATCTCCCTGTATTGACCGATGCGCCATCTGATGTAGCAGCTATCATAGCAGATTTGAAATGATCTGGAGTTATCTGAATTTTATTTAAGAACAAGTCTTCGATGCAATGTTTTAAATTCTCTGCATTGCTATCACCATACGCATCAATGTCTTGTAGTCCAACGCAAAAAAAACGTGCTACACCTTTGTGAAGCATTCGACAATAAATCAACTCCTTCTCACAACCAGTCTTACGAGCTTGTGAACCGTCCGTTAGGATACTGAAAAAATGGGCATCTTTAATATCATCTTTGATCTTCATTCTCAAGGCTTTGCACATAACGTTAATTAGGACTCGTGCAGTGTCACTGTTGTCGTGTCCCTTTAAAAGTTTAACCCCATTCGCTTTTTGAATTTGAATCATTGGTTTAAAGGTATTTAGACTACATCCATTTATAGCAAGAACATATGCTGTGCTCAAAATTTTTCTGTAAGCCTCAATTGAATGCGATTTCAACATACTGTCAACTTGCAGCTGTCCAGGTTTTACTTTCACACCATGACCACGGCCACTACATGAAGATACACCGTTCTCGGATGAATTTTCTAATTCATTGTCGATTTCAATTGCAGCTGTATGACATTTACTATTTATGGGAACGCTCCAGTAGTGAGCGAAGGGGAGCAACCCAGCAGCAAGCTTGTTTGCTCCGTGAGATAGATAACTTGACACCAAGTTTGCGAATTCGACACACTGCCATTTATTGTTATACATAAACATGGATTTTATGGATACATGTACGAGATTGGTTTACATAATGAGCAGTGTGCCATGATAAAAGTTACAGAAATATGTACAAAACAAAGCATGTTTCAGTAGCCTAGAGCAAAGGTTGGCGATGATCCGCCACTAACAGAAATGAATGCTGTAAACATGGAGGTTGATGGGGCTGGATGGAGGGGAAATTGACTGTGTTTAACCTTGACTCGACTGTTACAAGTTGTACTTAGGTGACGCTGGAAAAAGGACGCAATTTGCTTGTCCTACTCCTTATATACTTGAAGTACTTTCCGCTAGTGTTGCTAATTATAGCACAAAGACAAAGAAATTGCAGACTGGCCCTAATTATTTGGCAGTAATATGATAGGACCCTGATGATAACAGTACGTATCCTTGCGCCGCAAACATGTGTTAAACTTGACCGGAAGTTTGCGACCGGGTTGCGCAAGTCGCAAATGGCACAGGTCGTAATCATTTGAGGATACGTCTGCAAGGCAAATCTATTCTTGGCTGGTCGATATAACTTAGAATTAATAAATTTAAGGCTTGGATCGTTCCCATAAATGTGGCTAATAATTAACATTCTTAGCCCCGTATTTAAGTGTCTCTGTATAGTGAATTTAGTTACGTACGTAGTACCACTGACAAATTTATCAACTTCTGACGAAGCACGTCCGTGTAATTTTTGCTTGACTTGTCGCTCATATTTATAACAGTTTTTGCACCATACCCTACAAACAAACGTCTTTTCGGATGCTTGCCGTTCTGTCTCATAATCAATCATTTCGTGGAACGGCCACTTCAGAAATGTTGACAATTCCACATTCGTTTTCATTTTGAAAAAATAGCTACGCAACCTATTTTGGTCTCGAAATTAGATGACAACTCGGACAAACAGCAATCAGCTGCCCTTTGTTTCACATGAAACGATTGGCTGCATGTAGCAGACGGAGCAATCAAGTTATTTTTACCGTTTATATTGAGTAACCTGGGATACGACACGGACACACTCGAGGTTTGACAGAAGGTAAACCGGAAAGAACTTAATTTTCGGAAATAAACCTCAGGCGATTTGCGCTTTGCCGAAACCAGAATTTCAGTGACACTGTTTCTGTTACGAGCGCGAATGGGTGCGTTCGCACTCGCGCCCGTCTCACACGAAGCACTGCTGCAGAGTCCGTTTTTTTCGAAATGGACTTAAAGAGCAGAGAGTCCGAAGCTTTCTTAATAATCTGATCAAAGACTAGCGAAAGCTTAACATCGAAGAGAAGCTCTCCTGAAACCGGAGCGATTCAAAGAGAGTTTTTCACCTTAGTATCCACTCTTGTGGATGAAGCCAGGGCAGCATCACGTCTGACTAACTCCAAATTTGCCACTGAATGAGCAGAGTTATACGTGGAAAATGCTATGGCCCTCGAAAGAACTCTCAAGGAAGTTTGAATCTCTTGGAAATCTTTTCCATCGAGACGTTGTGATAACGCTCTGGTAAGGTGATCTGCGTAAGATAAGGCATCTAAACTGGCTCTGTTAGACGAGATTGTCAGCTCCAATGTACTGGAGAGAATTGACATAGACGCCGCCGGCAATGACAACTCCAAGTCTTCTGCCTGGTCGTCTAAATGCAGAGGAACTCTCTGCACGCCCTGTCCTGCCGTTTCAAATCTATTTCTACTGTTGATGAACGGCAGATGTAGAGCATGAGACGATAAGAAACTGTATTTGCCAGTCTTAGAGGCTAGCCTGAATATAGTGTCATTCAGAAGTTCAAATGTCCGTGAGACATTTCTGGACTGGCCCGGAAACTCAGGCGCAACATCCTTATTCCGGCCAAAAAAATCTGTGTCCAGTGACGCTATCAGTCTCTTATCTGGTATTGCAGCACTCTGGTCCAGAGGAACAACTTCTGGAAGGTGTTGCCGGATGAAATCTACGGCCACCTTATGTTGTTCGGAAAGGGAAAATTCCAGCTCCAGTGAGACCCTTTCACCACCCGACTGGATCACATGTTAATCTCGGTCGTCCCTTTCTGACTCTGCAGGGGAGCGTACCAACCCAGCTTCCTCAGACAGTTCCTGATCTGAAAGAGTTTCTGAAGGTTGCTGGGATGCTGTGACGAGTTGTGCTATCTGTGATAGCAAGTCCGTCACGGAGGCCTGTGGAGCTGCGATCTTACGCAGTTTAGCCACGGGAAACTCCTGGGACGGTAATTCCTGCATACTTCTCTGATGCGAACGTCCCGACTGGTAAGGCCTCGTGTCCTTGGCGACCGGCTGGCGTGACCTGGTCGACGTGGAATCCCTTGTCGGCAAAGCAGGATATCTGGATATCTGCGGTCGCGTAGCCAAAGTGCGGTCGTGTGGATGAGGAAGCCAGTAGACTAGCCTCGCCGGACTGTCTATGCGACGGAGCGTTCCGAGCAGGAGGAGTGGACTGACGAACGGTACGTACAACAACATCTGGGCCCAGATGTTACTGTAAGAGCCAGTAGACTAGCCTCGCCGGACTGTCTATGCGACGGAGCGTTCCGAGCAGGAGGAGTGGACTGACGAACGGTACGTACAACAACATCTGGGCCCAGATGTTACTGTAAGAGAGAGGGACCTCTCTTGCTCGTGTTTCAGGTAGACCTGGACGAGCTAGCTACCGGACTGTCTGGCGTCCTCCGTTCCATCCTCCGATCCGCAGTCGTCGGGTGGGCATGATCCGAGTTTATAGTGCTCGCAACACCCAATCTCCTCTCCTGGACCGCAACGGACAAACCCGGCGTCACAACACCCATTTCTTGAGTGATTGCTTCACCGGGCGAGCTAGCTGGCGACAAGGCCGTCAATCCTACTAAGGATCTAGGCACTTGTCGAATTTCGTTGAGCGCTTTTGCCGCTAGCTCTTCATTTAATTGCGACGACGGAAGCACACTTCCTGAAGACATCACGGAAACATTACCCTGTTCTTGTTCCTCTGAAAAAGAGACTGAAAAACTAGAGTGACCATGTGGCGAGAGGACCGGCATGGACCTCTCACCACTAAGAATATACCGTGACACACGTCTCCAACGTTTATCATCCCAATTGGCACACACTGAGCAAGAATTAGTGCGAGTACATTGACTACAGCAAATACAATGAACATGAGAATCAGAGGAAGACTTCCTCGATTTACAATTTGAACAATATTCTTTCAAATTTGAAAAAAATATTAAACAGTCGTCGTACTCCCACTAACCCTTGAAAAACAAAGATACATAATAATAATATAATCCATTACAAAAATTTCGAAAAATAATTCAAAAGAAACATTTTTTCGAAAAAATTTCAAGATGAGCCCAAGTTCCCAAAGGGAACGATGAGCCCAAATGGATACCAAAAAAGCCTAAGTGTGGACAAAAATTTTAAAACGTATCTAAAAATTAATGCTACACTTACGGACAATATTAATGTATCTGGCTATGAACAGAACCTAATAGAAGACAAGAAATCACTATCAGAAGTAACCGTTGTCAACGTAAACAAAAGTGAATAAAAACCAAAAACAAGACTCCAGGCACTGAAAATATGACCCGATTTTAAACACTATCCGATGTAAAACAGAAACTTCCACAGAAGAAACTGCAGTACATCAGATGGTAGATGCATGACCAAAACGCCTAAACACCCCTAGGGTGAGGACGTAACCATGGGGAAAAACAGAATAAACATTCTGTTACTATGCTAAAAACTCCCAAGAAATTTCAGTAAAAAATTTACAAAAGTTAAAAAATTTATAGTAATTTATATATTTTTTATACTTACCAATGACCCAGACTTAGCTGGTGCTAACTCCAACAAAACCAGGGCCAAACACAAATTTTGCCCCCCAATCCCCAAAATTTGCATCCAAAACAAAAAGAAATCATGTCCTAAAGGACCTCCATACTACGCCTCTACTGCGCATGCGCAGTGACGCAGTCGTCCCAAAATTGGCGCCAATTATCATTCTTACTGGCAGTGCCTGGTCAGCGCTATGTACTCAGCGGGGAGGCAAGAGTTCCCAACTCCTGGGAGGGCCATCCCCGTCTGGGTCATTGGTAAGTATAAAAAATATATAAATTACTATAAATTTTTTAACATTTTTATACTGTACCAATGACCCAGACTTAGCTGAATAGTAAACAGGCTGGAGGGCCTAGGACATAGAGGAAAATCCAATAAGCTCAACTATATAGTAAAGAGGTAACCCCTTAAGGAGAAAAGGAGTATTAGGCTTTACATGTATCTTTCTTATTTAATATTAAATTAGAAAGATACACTACCCTTAATAATTGAGCACAATAACATTCATGTTCTCTATTAACATCCAGTATAACCCTTATACTAATTATTTTTAAAGCAAGCCAATAAATAAAGTAGTCCAGAGAATTGAGACTCTTTATAATCATTTAAAAGTGTCCGAGTATTGTATATTAAAGCCCGTTTGACACTTGACATATACAAATGCTTCACACCGAGCTACACTTTAAAAATAAGACATGAATGAATTTAAACATTAATATTACACTTTAAAACCATCCCGGAAGCGACTCAGAAATACTGACTTGGAGGAGGCATTCCCTTGCTTTTCACTATAAAGCAGGTGACCTAAGGGAACACCCTCCCCCCCCCCTTCCCCTTGCCCTGGGTCAAATAGCCCAGAGCGAAGAGGGCAGCCGGACGGAGTCACTGCCGGAACAGAAAGCCTGCATAACTATAGTTGCAACTGTTTAGTGGACGACATTCTGAGCAACAGATAACGGACCTAAACAATGCAGGTCTCCAGAAATGGACTCAATATTTCTGAGATAAAAATTCGTAAATGTGGATGGCTGAGACCAATAAGCAGCCTTCATTAAATCTGTAATAGCAACACTATTAGCATAAGCCCAGGAAGTAGAAAGAGCTCTTACTTCATGAGCAGAAATCTTAAGCACAGACTGCTGAGAAGAAGATAAATCTTCATAAGCAGTACGGATAGTTAACTGAATCCATCTAGCAATAGAATGGACTGAAATGTCCTTTCTATTAGGCATCAAAGACAGAAAGAAACGTTTCCGTCCCTTTCTGATAAACTGAGATCTCTGTTTATAGATACGTAGTGCTCTAACAGGACAGAGTAAAGGCCTACGCCCGTCTGAAGACGGAAGAGCCTTAATAACAATAGGTTCCGGATATTTATTAGGAGCCTGATTCTTAGCTAAAAAACCCACATTAGTAGTGAAGGTGATAGTGTTCCCAACACTACGATAATGAGAATCATCCACCGATAGTGCATGAAGCTCACTGACTCTTCTGGCAGAAGAGAAAGCTAAGAGAAAAGCTGTCTTATAAGATAAGAATTTGAAATCTACTGTCCCAAGAGGTTCAAATGGCTTTTCCTTCAATTTAAGGAGAACCCAAGCTAAATTCCACTTAGGAATTAATCTAAGAGTTCTGGGTCTATTTATCGAAAAGTTTCTAACCAACTTCGATAAAGAGACATTAGATCCAATTTGTAAACTATCATGATGTGCATAGGTATCAGATAACATAGATCTATAACCCTTTATAGTAACAGGCTGCAGTTTGATTTCGTCAAACAAGTATACTAGAAAGTTTGCAATGTCTGGTATAGAGGGATCAAATATATCTACAGAATGATCCCTACACCAACGACGAAAAACCTTCCACTTAGCCGCATAGTTTAGCGAAGAGGAGGTCCTCCTACAGTTAGAAATCGCGTCCACTGCTCGTCCTGTAAAGTGCTTGCCATGCAAGAAGGACCGCACAACGGAAAAACGTGAAGGTTGAGACCTTGCGAGTTGTGATGGAGTTGGCGCGATTTCCCCTGCGAAAGAAGATCCTCTCGTGGAGGAAGCTTCCGCGGTAGGTCCCACAACAGACACCTGAGTAGATTTATCCACGGTCTCTGTGGCGACAGAGATGCTACCAACAGAATCTTGCATTGAGATTGTTTTATCTTTAGCAATACTTGTTGAATTAACGGCGCTGGAGGATACGCATATCCTATCATTCCGTCCCAAGGGATTGACAGAGCGTCTACTGCAAATGCTCTTGGATCCGGACACGGAGACACATACGTCTGCAACTGATTGTTGAGATGTGTCGCAAATAAGTCTATCATTGGCCGTTCCCATTGGTAGCAAATCTGATTGAATACTTGTTTGTTGAGAGTCCACTCCGACGGCAACAAGCGACCCTTTCGTGAAAGGGAGTCTGCTAGCACATTCAGACGACCCGGTATGTGACGGACCGAAAGAAGAATGTGATGTTCTAACGCAAACAGAAGGATTCTTTCCGTTAGATTGAACAACGGAACTGAATGAGTGCCTCCCTGATTCCGTATATACGCCACTACTGTCGTATTGTCGGATAGGATTTGGACATGAGCATCGTGAATAATGTCCATCCAGTGACGTAACGCAAGCCAAATTGACATCATTTCCTTGATGTTTATGTGCTTGCACAGGAATTGCGGATCCCAAAGACCCTGGCATCTCGAATCCGTTGGGATTAATGATGCACCCCAACCTGTTTGACTGGCATCCGTCATAACGGTAAAACTCGGATCCGGCAACTGCAGCGGAACTCCTTGAGTTAACCACTGAATGTTTGCCCAAGTCTGAATCTCTTGTTTCACTTGATCTGACAAGAGAACGTCTACATCGAGCGAATGAATTTTCACGCTCCAATTCTGAGTCAGGAAAATTTGAAGAGGACGTGTGCGTAGCCGCCCCATCGGAATGAGATCCGCGGCGGCTCCGCACAGACCTATCAGTCTCATAAATTCTCTTGCCGTGACTTTGTCTGCGTGCAGACAATAGCGAGCGTAACAACTGACTAATTTCGCTCTGGTTAACGGCAGACGAACGAGATTGTTGTGCGTCTCGAAGCTCATTCCCAGATGAGTGAATGACTTGGACGGCACCAGATCCGACTTCTCCTTGTTTACTATAAAACCGAGATGTCGGAGCAATAGAAGAAGATTCTGAACATCGTTCTGAAGCGTTAACTCGTTGCCGTACCTCTGAAGAATGACGTCCAGGTAGGCCGACGTTACCGCAGACGAATGAGCTCGGAAGTAGATCATTACCGAGTTCATTACCCGAGTGAAAGCCCAGGGTGCTAGATTCAATCCGAAGCACATCGCCCGGAATTGATACACCACTCCTAGGACTGCGAAGCGTAGATACTTTCGGAATGTCGGATGTACCATGACGTGAAAGTACGCATCTTTGAGATCTATGCTCGTTGCATAATCGTTCACCCGAATACTCGCTCTGACCGATCGAATCGTCTCCATATAAAACTTCGGAGCGACGATCAGCTTGTTTATCCAGCTCAAATCTATGACTGGACGGAACGAGCCGTCTGGTTTCGGAACCAGAAACAGATGGCTGTAGAATCCCAGAGATTCCTGGTTTTCTACGACCTCTACCGCGTTCTTCATTAAAAGAGACTGCACCTCTGATAACAGAGCGTCTCTTTTCTGTGGATTTAACGGAAGATGAGTCCACTTTGGACTTCGAGTTAAATGGAGGCTTTCGTTTGAAGGATATCTTTAGACCTTCCGAAGTCACTCCTCTCACCCAAGGGTCGTCCGTAATCGACGCCCACTCTTGTGAAAAACTCGACAACCTTCCGCCAACCGGAACGCGATAGAGGTTTAAGCCATCACCTCCTGGACCTGCGAGGCCTGCGGTAGGAGAAACCACGTCTTCCACGACCCGCACCTCGCCTCGTCGACCTCGGGGCGTCCGACCGATTGTCCCGGCCTGAAGGACGTCCCGAACGAGAGTCGCTATCCTGACGGTCTCTCGAATAAGACCAAGAGGATGCACCGGAACCTCTATAGGAACCTCTCTTGGACGCATTAGACCCAGAAGTGCCTGTCTTATTCGTGTCTGCTGTATCCGACTTTTTAGGAGCCGATCTGAACAACAGAGAATCATTAGCTTTCTTTTTAATTTTATCATAAATAGCGGAAAGCTTGCCGTCAAAGAGAAGTTCTCCTGAGACCGAAGCGACTCTAAGAGAGTTCTTCACCTTAGAATCCACTAGTGTGGATGTAGCTAGGGCTGAGTCACGTCTAACCAACTCCAGATTTGCCACTGAAAGGGCGGAGTTACACGTGGAATAAGCTACTGCCCTTGAAAGAAGTCTTAAAGAGGATTGTATATCCTGAAACTCTTCCCCTTGAAGGCGCAGTGATAACGCCTTAGTAAGGTGATCTGCGTAAGATAAGGCATCTAAATTGGCTCTGTTAGACGCAATAGCTGTTTCCAACACCGCGGTTGGAATAGAAGCTGACGACGGTAATGATAGCTCTAAGTCTTCCGCCTCGTCGTCCATACGCAGAGGAACTCTCGGTATACCCTGTCCTGCCGTATCGAATTTATTCCTTGCATTAATGAAAGGCAGGTTGAGAGTATTAGCGGACAAGAAACCTGCTTTCCCCGTCCTGGAAGCAAGTTTAAATATAGCGTAGTTCAATAATTCAAATGTTCTAGCAACATTATTGGACTGCGACGGAAACTCGGGAGCGATGTCCCTGAACCGCTCAAAAAATTCAGAGTCCAATGACGCTATAATTCTCTTGTCCGGAAGCGCAGCAGTCTGGCCCGACGGAACAACTTGAGGGAGAAAGTGCCGGATGAAGTCCACGGCAGCTTTATGTTGTTCCGAAAGGGATAGCTCCAAGTCATCCGTATCCCTTTCACCATCCGGTCGGACCTCACGATGTTCCCGGTCGTCCGCCCCCGATGCTTCGGCGGAGCGTACCGACCCAGCGCCGTCGGATAATTCTCGATCCGACACCGTTTCTGTCGGCTGCTGGGATGCTGCGATAAGCTGTGCTATCTGCACAAGAATGTCCGACGTCGAGACCTGCGGAGGCACAGTCTTTCGCTGCTTCGCCGAGGGCAGCTCCGCATCAGATGGCTCCCGCATACTTTTCCTATGCGAACGTCCGGAGTCCATCGGTCTCGAATCCCTGGCTGCCGGATGGTGTGACCTGGTCGCCGAAGAATCCTTCATCGGCGAAGCTGGTAATATATCGGCGGTCACGCAGCCAAGGTGCGGTCGAGTGCGCTGACGAGAAGAGGAAGCCTTAACAGTCTCTGCGGACTGCTTATACAACGGAGCGTCCCGAGCGACGGACGTATGCTCTGCTAAAGACACATTTTGTACCACAACATCTGGTCCCAGATGTTGTTGTACGAGAGAGGGACCTCTCTCGCACGCGGCCCGGCTGGACCTGGACGAGCTAGGAACCGGACTAAAAGGCTTCCTCCGTTCTCGCTTACTATCCGCCGTCACTGGGTGTGCATCTATTATGTTTATAGTGCTCGCATCACCCAAAATTTCCTCTTGGACCGCATCGGACGAACCCGGCTGCCGAACCATTCGGTGAATGGACGCTACACCGGGCGAGCTAGCGGACGACATTTGTCTAATCTCCATGAGCACTTTTGCCGCTAGCTCTGAATTCATTTGTGACGATGGACGCACACTTGAAGAAGATAACATGGAAACATCACCCTGTTCTGGTTCCTCTGAAATAGAAACTGAGAGAGTAGAGTGACCTTGTGGAGAAAGAGCCGGCATCGCTCTTTCTCCAGAAACAACATATCGTGACACACATTTCCAATGTTTCTCATCCCAATGTTCACATATAGGACAGGGATTAATGCGAGAACACTGACTACAATTAATACAATGATCATGAAAGTCAGAGGAAGATTTCTTCCTATTACAATTTGAACAACGTCCCTTCATTGTGAAAGAACAACAATAAGTCCTAGTTACTCGCAAAAACCCCTGACACAAAGATACATAATAACATGATCCATTAATAAATGAAAAAACAATTGCAAAACAAAATAATTTTGAAAAAATATTTTTTCAGAGAAGCCCAAGTTGCTGAAAAGTAACGTTGAGCCCCGATGGCAAAGTGTGGTCAAAAATTTTAAATTTATATAAAATAATTAATGAGACACTTTCGGATAATATAAATGTATCTTATAATGAGATAAACTACCACAAAGGCAAACAGCCCCCCTCAAAAAAGGCTGTTGCCAATGAAAACAAACAGTGTAAACACACTAGAAAACATGACTCCAGGCACTGAAAAAACTGGCCCGGAATCAGTCATCAATTACACTCTATCTGATGCAAAACAGAGACTCCCAGGGGAGAATCTGTAGAACATCAGATGGAAGATGCAGAACACAAACGTTATACACCCATGGGTGAAAACGTAACTATGGGGAAAATAACAGAAAACATTCTGTAACCAAGCAACTCTCCCAGGAAATTTTAGAAATGAAATTTCTCAAAAATATGCCAAAAGCATGGGAGAATTGCCAGGGGGGACTTTAGAAGGCTAGGGGAGAGGAAACACTGAATAAGCAGTGCAACAATTAGCAAGAATGACAACAAGAGGCCCATGCCTCGAAAATAGGCAACTTAACATAATTTCATCCAAAAAATTTAAGTACAGCCCTGATTATTTTTTGCCACTTCTTTTTCCTCTCCTCCTTCTATCCTCCTCAGAATCACATTTTCTCCAAAAATTACGTGTCTGGCATCCTTTAAACTGAGATTTACAAGCACAAAGATCAGTGAGATGTTGACTGATGAAGGGCCAAACAGAGAATGATAATTGGCGCCAATTTCGGGACGACTGCGTCACTGCGCATGCGCAGTAGAGGCGTAGTATGGAGGTCCTTTAGGACATGATTTCTTTTTGTTTTGGATGCAAATTTTGGGGATTGGGGGCAAAATTTGTGTTTGGCCCTGGTTTTGTTGGAGTTAGCACCAGCTAAGTCAGGCCTGGCATTCTGAAAAATGCAAGAGGGCAAAAAATCGCTCTCCTCAATCAGCTTAGGAGAGCAATTAGCTTTACACAGCATTTTAAGTATCCATTTGAATGAACTCATTGAAACTGAAACCAACAGACTACATCAGTGATTTTATTAACTTTACTAAGGTAAAGCGAAATCTCTTAGACTTCTAGATGTCTCACTCAACAACCGAACACTCACTTGACAAGACCTGTGTGTGTACCCAGACCTGTTGTCCAAGAAAGTCATACGCCTACCACTACCAAGGGGGGTTGAAGGTGGTAGTGGTAGGCGTATGACTTTCTTGGACAACAGGTCTGCTTGAATCTACAGTCACATCCTGGTGCAAGTGCTTCAAGTGACAGGATAGTAGTAATGGTAGTATATTATAGTGTCAATATTCCTTGAATAATCACCCCCTCAAACTGTGATGTCAGTTGTTGAACTTGAAACTGACAGAAAAAAAAATATTGCTGCGACCCATTTTGCTTCAAGTGATTGCAACTGTGTTTGGGTATGGTTGCAGCCATTACCTTTTACCACTAAACCACTTTCAAAATTAAATTACGTGATGTTATGTGACTTCGAAGTTAAATTACATTTTTGCTTTACAACAAAAATTTAATGTGAGCATAATACATGTAATCTCAATCATCCCAGACTAAAATATTTAGGAGGGCAATTTTTCGCTCTCCTTAATTCTTTCAGGAGGGCAGTAAGGAGAGCTAAAAAATCGCTCTCCTGAAAATGCCAAGCCTGCTAAGTCTGGGTCATTGGTACAGTATAAAAATATTATGCCAAAAGCATGGGAGATTAGCTAAAGGGGTGGGGGGGGGGGGGGGGGTATCAAGGAAAGGGAGAGAGGAAACACTGAACAAACAGTGGATATTTCATGTAGCAAGAATGAAAACATGAGGCCCATGCCCCGAAATTAGGGAACATGAAATAATTTTGCATAAAAATTATAAGTTACAGCCCTGAACACATCCTTCCACTGTTTCTTCCTCTCATCCTCTTATTTCATCCTTAGATACACCATTTCTTTCATGATTTTGTGTCCGGCATCATTTTAACTGAGATTATAAGCACAGATATCAGTGAGATGTTTCTGATTGAAGGGCCAAACAAAGAATGAAGATTTTGCGCCAATTTCGGTACTTCCTTGACAGTGCGCATGCGCAGTGGACAAAAGTATGGAGGACCACATAGGACATGGTTTTGGGTGATTTTGATGCAAATTTAGGGGATTGGGGGGGGGGGGGGGGGGGCAGAATTTGTGTTTGGCCCTGAAATTTAAAGAGTTAGCACCAACTAAGTCTGGGTCATTGGTACAGTATAAAAATATCAATGCGTGAGAATCTTAAAGGGAACCAGATATAAGGGCCCATTGTGAATAAAATTAGAAAAATTATTCATGTTGATAATTGTTACCCAGCAACATACTTTTGCACTGTACTTCTTCTGGGCATTGTTTTTCTTCTTATACATGTACGCTAACCTGAAATACAAATGGTAGCATGGAAAATAGACCTGATACAAAGAAAACAGTGCAATGCTGTTGCCAAGAAACAGTTGAAAAACTGGGAATTTTCTTCCATTGGATTATGATCTAGTTGCCACCCACTCACCTACCTGTGGTAGATATTTCATAAACAAAATAGTTCGTCATTTGATTCTGAAAATGGGAGGTGTGATGTATACTGTCAGCTACAATTTGAAGTGAAGGGTGCCGTTATTGAGTCCCGGCATCAAGTTGGAAAAATATTTTCAAGAAAAACATCAACTAATATCTACACACTGCTCGCTCCACTGGTACACAGCATATTGGGATTTCAAAAACATTACCTGATTTTTCGAATAAGCTTTTTGCAGCAATAATCAAATTTATCTGTGTTTGGTATAATACAGGAAATGCAACTTCACTTCAGACGGAGTAACCATAATCCAAATATAGTGCTGAAACGGTTAGCTGGATAACCAGCTTGCAACTGGTTATTGGCATAACTGGTTGGAAAAGCTGTCAACCAGATAACCGCTATACCAATAGTTTACAGGATAGCGTCGGGAAAATAAATAGTATTTGACCACAAGACTTTAGAATTCTTTCGCAGAAGCAAGCATTGTCAAAGCTGACAAGCATTTGTCTATTTACAATGATGTGTACTTGATGTAACATGAAAGGTTACAGTGTTGTAGTGTTGAATGAATAGTTATTTCTGTCATTTGGGCTGTCAAGTCGCACATAAATGTTTGTAACAAACTGTCAAAAGTCAAGTAGACTGCAGGCTGTTTTCTGTGTGGGCAGTAGTGAGCACAGGCCTGTCTATTTAACAATCTTCTAGACAAATCTGACATTCTTCTCTTTGATGGGGTGTTGCTAATTGCAGATTATAATGCTGAAACAATTCCTCAGTGCGAGTAATGCTGCTTCATAATGAAAGTGTCGATGACACTGTAGCTCAATTTGTTAAGACATGTACATGTAATGAGACTCTAGCCCGAGCCGTATTGACATGTGTACTTACTGTGTGTAAGTAACACTGAAAAAATCAAAGTTCATCTAATTTGCATAATTTCTACACGAGAAAAAAACTAGTATTATATGTGATGTATCCCATGGTACTAAATATTCACACAAAACATTATTCAAATCAGCTCTTTCATATGGAAGTTCGGCGCAAAAATCTGATTACACCTAATTTTTTACAAAATGGCTGCCATCGGCCATCTTGAATTTCGGACCAGACCCCAAAACACTCGTTCTCATCCCACGGTGATACCAAAGGTACGCAAGAAGTTTCGTAAAGATCGGTTCATAAATACGGCCTCTAGCCCGAGCCGTATTGGCATTTGCACTTACAGTGCTGAAAGTAACACAAAATACATCAAAGTTAGTCTAATTTGCATAATTTACGCACAAGAAAAAAACCCATATTATATGTGATGTAACCCATGGTAGTAAACATTCATACAAAAAATTATTCAACTCGGAGCTTTTATATGGAAGTTCTGGGCAAAAATCTGATTGCACCTAATTTTGTACAAAATGGCTGCCAGCGGCCAACTTGAATTTCGGATCAGACCCCAAAACACTTGTTCTCGTCTCACGGTCAAAACAAAGGTACCCAAGAAGTTTCATAAAGATCCGTTCATAAATATGGCCTCTAGCCTGAGCCGTATTGAATTGAGGACGGCCAGGCGGCCAGGCAGACGACTGGCCATGGCATAAGCTCAAATTAGAGTTACGTCAAAGTTGAGCTAAAAAAATTGACTGTTTGGTACTTTGGTATATCAATGACAATCGTCCCTCACCTCACGCCCATGAGAACAAATTGCTCACGTATGCCTTGTGTCTGTGATTTTCAAATGGCAAGGCCTGATTTTGTGACTGGGCAATGCAGGGAGACTAGGCCTTAATGTTTGTTTGTTTGTTGGTGGTTAACGTCACATATTTATGCACTATGGCTAATCGTGACACAACATGGAGATGAAGTAAAGTTTAGTCAATCGTTGATCTACATGTTGCCCATTTTAGAGGACTTTCACCCCAAGCATTGGTGACTGGGTCCTATTTTACTAGTAAAGCGGAACTGGTTTACCACAGTAAACAAGTGCTGCTTACTTCCCGGGGTTCCCACGGGGAACTAGGCCTTAATATTCACCTAATTTGGGCACATCAGATTCAGGTGAAAAATGTGCTCAAAATATTTAAAGAAACTATATTATTAGTCAATATACATACAAATAGAATATAATACAGGGATTTCTAAGACCTATTTTGCATCGAGCAAAAGTATTTCTTAACAGTTATCTTGTATTTTAGAATATTCAGGGCTTGATTTAATCTGAAAATGTTGAATAGCAATTTACTATTCATTTGGGAAAATTGATTAGCTCACAGTTGATGAATGTTCACTGCAGACAGATATTTATTGAATAGCAAAACTTTAAAATTAGATTGCAAAAATGCTGTGCTAATCCAGTTAAATTGAGCCCTGAGAATATTACAAGCTGTTGGAAGCAATATCCTAATTTGGGCACAGCCTTCACTGGGGTAATTTGGAGTTATATAAAGGCCTGAGGGTGGCCACAGTTACGATGTATCATCTCTACTATGTGGGACCATTGCAGTCATATAAATTGTTAACGATTATTTGCACATCGGTGATTTCCATAGGCACTTGACGGTGTTCGTTTCTTTATGTTTCGTGGATTTCAAGTGGCAGTGTTTTTAACTGTTTTCTCTCCATTCCTTACTGATTTTGCATTGTAGACGATGCAAAAATACCAATGGTTGAAATTAACTGAAATCCAGTTACACCCAACAGTTATCCAGTTACAAAAATGGGCCAACCATTTCAGTACAAAAGCCAAACAGACAATTCTCTGCAGAATGCATGAGCGAAAAGACATTCAGTAACATCACTGCCCTTGAAGTCTGTAGAATTATGTTCTTTACGTACCAATTCTTGGAAAGTGAAGCTTCATCAGTTTGAAGTCTTGGAATGCTACAGCTTAAAATGTATGGTCTATTATTCACATTTTTGTGCACGCATTGTATTATTTGGCCTGTTTCCCACAAAGAGATTTTACCCCTTTGCAGAAAACACAATAACAAATTTTTTGTTACTTTAATCCCCCCCCCCCCTCCTCAATGGAATGGGCTCGTTCCATTGAGTGGGTTACACAAGTTTTTTGTTGAAGTTTTTTTTAAATTAAATGCTGCACTCTCCTCTGCCAAATAATAGTGATGACGGCCTGTTGATTTGTGTGAAACTGCCATTTGGGTCGCGTGGAAGTTACCTAAAATGGAAAACCTGCAAGCAAAAAAACGGGTCACACCAAATTATCGCTGGGTCACGCAAGATTTTTGCCAAGTTGAATGATCTAGTATGAACAGGAGTCGCTTTAATTTATAAAAATTGTATAGCAGTTTACTAACCTGGATAAATTTTGATTAGCATTTCCTATTATTTATATGTTTTTCTCATGTGAAATTGAAGAGCTATAGCTGAAAATTGATTTGTAAATCGCTATGCGAATCCAGTTAAATCGAGCCCTGAGTATGAATGAATGGTGGAATGATGATGAGCATCACCCAATCATCAGCTGCATAGGTGTTTGCATCTGCCTGAAGTGTAGCTGCTCTGTTGTCCAATTATTGGCCAACAGAGCAGCTATACTTCAGGAAGATACAGATACCTATGCTAATGGTTGGTTGACGCTCAGGGGAAAGGGCTGAACTAAATTGAACAGAATTCACAAATCTAGCCCATGTTTATTCCTACTAGAAAAATGATTTTTTTGAGGGAAGTTTTTCGAGTTATACTGACATTGATGATGGATTTGAATTCGAATCGCAGAGAAGATTCGAACCTGAATCGAATCCTCCCAGGGGTCTAAAGATAATTACAGAGTTGTAATTTGTAAGTGTATATGTCAACTTATAGTGCATTTTACATTTGTGTTTCTCTGTTTCATTTGTTCAGATGAGAGTACATGTACTACTAGTGGGTACTGGTCAAAACGTCACACGACCAAAACATCACATTTCAAAATGGTCAAAACTGCACACACTCAGAGGGCAAGATAGCAAGGCATTTACCATTGCAAACTATTCCCTGTACAAGGTCCAAGCAAAAAATGGAATGAATGATGAGCAACAAATGAATTTGTCCCACCCATTTCTGTATTCTATGTTAAGGTTGATTGCCCCGTCCAACTGTGTTTTTCACAGGCACAGGTCTAGGAGTGCCCCTCTGAAATAGGGACACACTAAAAAGTGTAGCCCGAGCTGATGAAAAAGTGTAGCTGGGAAATAAACTTTCGTTTTCACAGTTGTTTGTCATTCAGTTTGCATAATGTTTGATATATAAAATAAAGATGACCACATGAGTCAGATTAAGTTGAAATCAGGGTTGGGACGAATACATTTTAAATGTATTGAATACGAATACGAATACTTTGAAATTTTATGAATACGAATACTTTACAATGTATTCATGAATACAAATATGAATACTTGAATACTTTTCAAAATTATTTCTTGTAAATGGATGATAATTTAATCATTCTTATTGGGATTAAGGGTATAAGGGATTATAGGTGAAGAATTAGTTTTTCAGAGGGTGGATCTCTTAATCCTTTAGAATCCAATCAACAGACATCAGTTGGTATTAATGACAAACAAAAGAAATAAAAAAAAAATTCAAATATCAATTTATTTAGAAAACAATTAGAAAAATGTACACAGTACTCATCCAATGTTTTGTTGTTTAGTGCATACACAGTAAACATGTTTTTCAATTTATTCAACAAAAAGACAATTATTATATATTAGCAACAAAAATATTACACTTAACGTTTTTCTTCATTATTTTTCAAATAATACTGGTATTATGTCAAAAAAGCCATAAGAATATGGATGCCATTGAAACCAGCAGGCCTGGCATTCTGAAAAATGCAGGAGGGCAAAACATCGCGCTCCTCAATCAGCTCAGGAGAGCAATTAGCTTTACACAGCATTTTAAGTATCCAATTCAACGAACTCATTGAAACTGAAACCAACAGACTACATCAGTGATTTTATTAACTTTACTAAGGTAAAGCGAAATCTCTTAGACATCTAGATGTCTCACTCAACAACCGAACATACACTTGACAAGACCTGCGTGTGTACCCAGACCTGTTGTCCAAGAAAGTCATACGCCTACCACTACCACCTTCAACCCCCAAGGGGGTTGAAGGTGGTAGTGGTAGGCGTATGACTTTCTTGGACAACAGCTCTGCTTGAATCTACAGTCACATCCTGGTGCAAGTGCTTCAAGTGACAGGATAGTAGTAATGGTAGTATATTATAGTGTCAATATTCCTTAAATAATTACCCCTCAAACTGTGATGTCAGTTGTTGAACTTGAAACTGACAGAAAAAAAAAAATTGCTGTGACCCATTTTGCTTCAAATGATTTCAACTGTGTTTGGGTATGGTTGCAGCCATTACCTTTTACCACTAAACCACTTTCAAAATGAAATTATGTGAAGTTATGTGACTTCGAAGTTAAATTACATATTTGCTTTACAACAAAAATTTAATGTGAGCATAATACATGTAATCTCAATCATCCCAGACCAAAATATTTAGGAGGGCAATTTTTCGCTCTCCTTAATTCTTTCAGGAGGGCAGTAAGGAGAGCTAAAAAATCGCTCTCCTGAAATTGCCAAGCCTGAACCAGCTCGAGGGGCTGGTTCAAATGGCCTTCATATTTGTATGATTTTATTAACAAACTCAACCTTCATCTGCACCAAATTTCTCAATACAAAATAAATTTCTATATCATTCAGGCTTGGCAATTTCAGGAGAGCGATTTTTTAGCTCTCCTTACTGCCCTCCTGAAAGAATTAAGGAGAGCGAAAAATTGCCCTCCTAGATATTTTGGTCTGGGATGATTGAGATTACATGTATTATGCTCACATTAAATTTTTGTTGTAAAGCAAAAATGTAATTTAACTTCGAAGTCACATAACATCACGTACTTTCATTTTGAAAGTGGTTTAGTGGTAAAAGGTAATGGCTGCAACCATACCCAAACACAGTTGTAATCATTTGAAGCAAAATGGGTCACAGCAATATTTTTTTTCTGTCAGTTTCAAGTTCAACAACTGACATCACAGTTTGAGGGGTAATTATTCAAGGAATATTGACACTATAATATACTACCGTTACTACTATCCTGCTATCCTGTCACTTGAAGCACTTCAAGCAGACCTGTTGTCCAAGAAAGTCATACGCCTACCACTACCACCTTCAACCCCCGCCCCCCCCCCCCCCCCCCTTGGGGTCTGGGTACACACACAGGTTTTGTCAAGTGTGTGTTCGGTTGTTGAGTGAGACATCTAGATGTCTAAGAGATTTCGCTTTACCTTAGTAAAGTTAATAAAATCACTGATTCAGTCTGTTGGTTTCAGTTTCAATGAGTTCGTTCAACTGGATACTTAAAATGCTGTGTAAAGCTAATTGCTCTCCTAAGCTGATTGAGGAGAGCGATTTTTTGCCCTCCTGCATTTTTCAGAATGCCAGGCCTGATCATTTAACTCTTTACTCAACATGGATAGCTGACGACACTTGCAAATAAAATTTTTGAGTAACAAATATTTTTCATTTTTTTGTCTCAAAAAATATAGCTTATGCCTCTTTATTAGAATGAAATCAGTGAGCTTGTTCCACTAAGAGGTCCTAAGCTAAGTTTTTTAGACAAAAAATGAAGTAATAAAATTTGGATGGCAAATTTGGTGAGTAACGATGGTTCCAATGATTTTATTGACAAACTTACATCAGCTTTCCTAATACAAAATAAATTTCATTATTTTTCGAATATTATATAACTGGTTGATTGCTAGATTATTCGGGATTTCAGAATTTATTCAACAAACTTTTATAGTACCAGATGGATTATCTGGCATTTTGTAATGAATAAAAACTAGCAATTTGTTCCTTGATGACATCTTGGACATTTCCTAGTGAGTAAATCAAGAGATGAGAAATTGAGTTTGAGTAAACTTATATGCCTGGTAAATTGTATGGTTAAAACAACACAATATTAAAATTTATTTGTTTGAAGGTCAAGACAAACAACACAACAAATCAACACAAACAAGCTTTGATCAATTAGGCTTTTATCTAACCACTGTCTTGATCATGAATCCATATCACTCCTGGCCATCTGCTAAGAAACATTTCTTTGAAGGTCAAGACAAACAAGCTATTTGAAACAGCCATTAAAGTGAATTAGGTGTGTTCTCCGAACGTCAACTTTCTTAAAATCACATACTGCAGTATTGTTGTTTTAGCAGTTACAGTGAGGTCCCTAAGGGGTAAAGTAATAATTAATCATGTATTAAGCATTCTCCGAACACCAACTTTCTTAAAATCACATTACTAACAGGTATTAAAGCTGGTGTTAACACATTTTACATGTTTGTTGTTTATAGAAAATTTAAAGAATATGAGACAAATATTAAGCCTGACGTGAACACCTTTCACTTTCATGGCTTTTAAAAGGTGAAATTGAAATATCAAAATAAAAGGTGAATAATAACATTAGAACAATAATCGACGTGAACATTTTTCATTTGCAAGATTTTGTCAAAACTATCTTTCACTATAAATATTGTGTCAGAATATGAAATAATCATATCATTGTTCATCATTGTTCATCTCAACATGGCAAATGCACAGCTGAATGTTAACTTCATAACCAACAGAAAAGGAGGGAAGAACATAGCTTATGATGGCTATATCTACAGACACATCCGGAAAGGTGGCGACAAAATATACTGGAGATGCACCACATCCGGTTGTTCAGGTTCTCTACCTACATTAGACAACATACCAGTAAGTTTCGGAAGACAACAGCACAATCACCCCGCTGACCACACTGGAGTCGTCACAAAACAGATACTTAATCAAATCGACCGACGCTGCATGGAAGATGAAAGGCCAATACCATCTATCTATGAAGAAGAACTAAATAAGCTACGAGACCAAGAATGGGATGACGACACCCATATAATTGTACAGAGACTCCCTACCTTCAACTCCAGAAGATCAGCTTTATACAGAGCATGCCGCAAGCAAACTCCTAAACTTCCAGAGACTCTTGCTGACATCAGCCTAGAAGGAAGATGGGCACAAACAGCCACTGGTGACCGATTTCTTCTTTTCGACGACAGCCAACAAACAGACCGTATCATCGCATTTGCCACCACAGAAAGCCTGACACATCTCTCAGCTGCCAACACCTTCTTCTGTGATGGAACCTTTTACACCTGTCCACGTATGTTTCGTCAGATATATTCTATCCGTACACAGATAAATGGTACAATGACTCCAGTTGTCTATGCCTTACTTCCTTCCAAAAGTCAGAGCATATACGCCAGAATGTTCACTCTACTCAAAGAACACATGACGACACTGAACCTACCATTCAACGCCACAACAGCATTTGCCGACTTCGAAGTAGCCGCCCACAATGCCATACACCAGGTTCTTCCAAACGTCACCATAAAAGGTTGTTTCTTCCATTTTACCCAATGTATATGGAAAAAGGCACAAACTACCGGACTTCAAACTTTGTATAGAGACAACAAAGATGTTAGAACACTAATTCGCCGAGCAGCCGCTCTTCCATTAGTACCCCTAGAAAGCATAGAAGAAGTGTGGTTCAACACACTAGAAGCCTTGGAAGAAACAGAAATTCCTCATGATACCCTGCCTTTCACTGATTATGTTACAGAACAGTGGGTTGATGCTGGCGGCAGAGCTACATGGAACCACTTCAACACAGATGGACCACGAACAACAAATAACCTAGAAGCTTGGCATGGTAAACTTAAAAGAAAGGTTCAACACGCACACCCATATATCTTTACAATCATCAAGACCTTCCAGGACATACAGAATGCAATTGACATCAATCGACTCCAGAGAGAAGCAGGGGGAACCGTCCGCCCAAGGGCAAAAAGGTACATGACTATCGACTGTTGCATTCGTACGCTCAAAGAAAGACTGCAGAGAGGAACCATCACAACCATGGAATATGTAGATTCAGCATCGGAATTACTCCACTTGGGTTAAAAATGTATTGATATTTTTTGTAATTTATTGTTGTTGTATCTTTATTGTTGCTGTATAATTATATGTTTATTAATTTCTTTTTTTCCAATTTTCTTCAATACAAAACTTTATTATTATTTTATTTTCATTTTTTTTAAATACAAAATTATTTTATTTTTTTTCATTTTTTTGTATTTATTTATTTTTTTTATTTTTTTCAATTCTTCTTTTGTGAAAAATATATGATAATTATATTGAAAACCCTTTGTAATAAAATATTTATAGTGTTAAAACTCTCTTGTTATCTGTACCTAACAATGCTATTCACACATTGATTTTCGCGAAGTTCTTATTAGTGAAAGCTCCCCTTTGTGTGCCCCATAATTAACTTCAGTGAAGCTGAACATCGAGATTAATTTTCTACAAGTTGACGTTCGGAGATACAGCCGTGAATTAGCCTGTTGCTGTTAAAAGGCACTTCAAAAGTATTAGTTTAATTCTTAACTACTTTCTAATAGAGATAATCACAATATTTTTTTTTACAAATACTGTATACATGTGTATTAAAAACAAGAAAAGTATTCATGAATACACTTCAAATTTGACTGTATTCGAATACGAATACTTTAAAATTGCATGAATACTGAATACATTTCAATAGTGGAGCTCACTTAATTGAATATCTCTTAATTGTATATCCATGTTAATTGAATATAATTTTCAAACACAAAACCATTTACAATACCTTCAGTACAAATTTGATCTTTTAATGGCATATGGGTTGTAGAGTAAACTCCTGTTAATTGTATATAAATTATTATAATATGTCGAAAAAATTACATGTACTGTGACACGCACCAAATTCCCCTTATTTATCAACCTTTTTGGCCTCAATACATCCAATACAGGCATTTATTTTATTATATCTTGTTTGACAGAGCTCTATGAGCTCTGTCAAACAAGATATTATTGAATAAATGCTCAGTTTACATCAAGAACACATGAAACTGACCACTCCCTGTTAATTGTATACTCCTGTTAATTGAATAATGTTCACTGGCAAAATGGATATTCATTTAAGAGGATTCTACTGTACTTGGAAAAATGTATTGAATACAACTGAATACCGAATACCCCAACCCTGGTTGAAATGGACTTTGTATATCTCATCTTTTGTGAAATGTATGATAAATTATCTCTGAGAGACATTACAGAGCAAGCCAACTTATTAATTCACAGGTTGACCTGGGTTGACTGTGTTTTCACAGCAAACCTGATTATTCTTAACAATGATGCTTATTCTTTGTCATTCTTTATTGCTATTCTGGGATTCTTTTTCTGAGTGTGAAAAGATATCTGAATTAAGGCTTCCACGTTTACACGTGTAAACGTGAACGTTTCGCTTATGGGCATTAAACGTTTACAGTTCTGGTAAACGTGTACACGGAATGAAGTTTTAATAGAGTAATTTCAAAATTGCAGATTAATGCAGAAAGTCGAAGAAACAAAAAAAAATTTCCAACTTTGCAATGCAATATTTTGATAATGCTTCAGAAAAACTGTGTACTGGTTTCGTCTGGCGCCGCCACCACAGAAACCGAACAAAATCATCTTCAAATCATGTGATATCATATGTGACACAGTCACGTGAGCCACATGGCACGTGCTTATGTTTGGTGTTTCCTTCGAAACATGTGTGGGATGTTTCAGTTTATTCGGATTTACATGTATATTCCCAAAGTGATACACAATTGTTCTCGATGATTTCGTTCACCTGACATGGATTATTAATTTATTATTCACACATGGGATGATCTTAGGATCAATTTATGGAGTTTGACAGACAGACTGGCACTTGTGGTGTTTGAAAATTTGGATTCCCCTGCATGGTTTGTAGACTTTGTTTATTTTTGCGACATTGCATTCCACTCTCAAGTCCGGTATTGTCATTATTGTGTGCCATGGCAACACGCTCCAACATTACTGTTTGAAAAAACACAAGGAATTTCACCACGAACCCACCAGAATGAGCTCAGTGACCCCCATAAATTTCAAAATTTACCTGGGGGAGAATCCCCCAGACACCCCCCTCCCCCCCCCCCCCCACGACTTTGCCTTCGGCATCTGCATGCTGTGATCGTTCGTCTAGTACGGTCTACGTCGTTTTTGGACGAACTGTAAATCGTCTGTCTCAATAACATAAATTGTATGCCCTGTACGCAAAGATACGAAGAACTTATTGACATACTGTGTATTATTACACACTTCTATCCAATATTGACTACTTGCATTGTTAGTACGTGTAAACGTTTACGTTTCGTTTACAGACAGTCGTTTAAACGTTTACAATTTTGTCTAAACGTGGAAGCCTTAATCTGAATGTTTAGTAAAATACCTGAATATTTATCATTTACAATGCGTGCATGTTGTCAACAATTGTGAGCAGAACGTTCTAACAAAAGACTGAGTTTATTCCCAATGATCATACAACTTGAAGGTAGATATAATTACATATGTTTTTCATGGTCGTACTAAAAGACGACCGTAGAAAAAGTAAGGGGGTTATGGGGAAAGTGAAAGCACAAAAGGGTTGATATTGACCTCATAAACCTACGTGTAAAATATTATAACGATAGGATATGCTTATCCCATTTTATAACAACAAATGTTGATCTATGATCAAAAATCTACGGTCGTCTTCTCATATAATACTAAAAGACGATAAAAGATCGAGCTGTTAATTAACCCTTTACCCAACGTAACGGCCAAAACCGGCCAGCGCTATTCTCAAAAATCGCCAATAAATTTTCATTATATTTTCATTTTTTGTCTCAAAAACATAGGTTATGACCCCCTCGTTGGAACGAGCTCGTCGAGCTCGTTCCAACGAGGGGTCATAACCTATGTTTTTGAGACAAAAAATGAAAAAAATTAGTTATTCAAGAATTTTTTTTGCAAGTGTCGTCTGCTTTTCATGTTAGGTAAAGGGTTAAGTGAGTGAGAGAAGACAACTTCAATCTCCTAACACCTTGATTACCATCTGCCAACAAAGCATTGTATTGATAACGGTTTTGTAGATTGTTTGTGCACACAATTATTTTCCACTGTTTGCAGATTATAAGGCAAACAATGCCGGAGGTATGTCTTTTACTGAAATGCTCAATATTGACACAGTTTTCAACTTAGAAAAAAACTGTATACCAATAAAGGTTAAAAAACAAACTTGTTTCTGAGCAATGGTATAAGAAGCTACAGAGCAGGGATTTTTCTAGGGGCATTGGGAATGGGGCCAGGGGCCCATACAATTGGGAAAAATGCCATCTTATTGGACCAAATTGGGAATTCTGGTGACACTGCAGAGTGGAGAAAAATGCACATTTCTTCTCTACAGGAACATTAAAAATGAAGAAGTTGGGTTTATTATTTGAAATTATGGTTTTACAGTTCTTTTATCATCATAATAAGGTCTACTTTCACAGTAAATAATCGCAATTATTATGATGAAGTTGACACTGGGTACCAATTGGGAATTTTATGTTAGAAATTGGGAAAAATCATGCCTAAATCTCATTGGGAATGGGGCCTATATTCGGCCCCTGTCGTCAGCTAGAAAAATCCCTGCAGAGGATTCAAAATCATGCCAAAAAAGAAGCATGGAAATAGTAATTCAAGTCGCCCTCCAAAACTTCCTTGGGAGACATGGCAGTTTACTGTATTTTCTTAAAACCCGCTTCCGCATTCACAAAAAAGTAAACACTGCTGCCGTTAAAATCCGTCACACGGCTCTGAAAATAGCCTACACTAGCCAAATTATATATTTCTGAAAAGAATTGTAATGGCGTAGTCATTCGAACAATACGCCCCACCTGATAGCAACCAGAACAAAATGGCTATTTAAAAACAAAGTGCCAGCAAAAACAACGAATCACACAAGACACGCATCAAGTTAATTAGAATTTATTAAAGTTAACCACCGTTTCAAAACAAACAAAAAATTGTGTAGGAGACAGTTCATCCATAAAAATGTCGGAATTGCTTGTGATTATCCTCTGTTCCACTGAAAAATTGGTTGCATTGAAACTCGCACCGCAATTTGCACTGAATGTTTTTCTTTGAAAACTTGTGTTGGAAGGGGGTTAAATGTAATAAGGCTACAATAGAAATCACACATAATAGGATGGATAAGAATGGCAGGCCTTCAAAGCACTAATCGCACGTGTCAGTGTAAGATGGTTGGCAGAAATTATCAATTTTCTGAACAGTGTGTTATTTCCTACCCAGCGCAGCAGGAAAGGGAAACAACTGAAATATTTTGTCATTTACCTAAGAAATAAATTAACTCAAATTGTTAATAACGCTTAATTTTTGAAGTATATTTTTTTGTGGGGTGGGGGGGGTGGGGGGGGGGATTTTAACCTACTTTCTTGTTACATACCATCTGACTTAGTTTTGTGTGTGTATGTATGTTTGTATAACTATTATTTATTTTTTCCTCCACAATTGTGTCCTCTATGTTTATGTATTTTGTCACGATGTCATATACATGTGATGTTTTTTTCTGATTTCTCCTTCATGTCCACTGACTTCTCCCTCCTGGCCCCTGACTTCTCCTTAAAGTCTCTGGAGGGAGAAGTCACTTCTCTCTAAAATCAGCTGCCAGACTGACCCCTGCACCAGGCAAGGATTGAAACAAGCTTGCCTGACTGGGATGAGTGTACATTTTATATAAATAATCATTTGAATAAAGATTTAACAGCCCTTTTAAGGGCTTTTGGGAGAGTGTCTGTGAGAGGGCGTGTTTATGTGTGGATTTTTTTTAGTTTTTTTTTTTTTTTTTTTTTTGGGGGGGGGGGGGGGGGGGGGAGTCCCCTTCAATCACCCTGTCATCTATTCCCCCTGAAGGCAGACCAGATGGCCAAGGCTCAGCATCCTCTCTCCCTTATAGGCTGATGGATGACTCCCAACTTTCAAAAACACATGTTGGTGGATTTCTTCCTTTTTGTAACCGTTAAGGATAATATGCTGGGGCGGCTACCAACGACTGTTTGGGTTTCTTTTTCTTTTTTCTAAGAAATTATCATAAATATTCCCACTTCTACTTTTAGTGGTATCTTGATTTTTGATGTATGCTAAAAATAATTTACATATACTTAACGTCTTTATTTCTGAAGGACCATGGGGAACCTAAAAGACCTTTGATTATCTGTGATTACATGTTTAAATCTGTTTAAATAGTAATAAATACACAAATAGGATATGCAATTATAGAAATCGATACACTCAAGGCCAAGCAGACTGCTGGTTCAAAAAATCATGGGCCCAGATAGGCCTGATAGCTCATCAATACACCCCCAGTACAGAGAAACTTGTTGCAGCGAGTGTTTTTTAGTTCAAAACATTTACATCTGTTTCTGAATATAAGAAATGAGCCCCCACCCCCTGCATTCATGTGTAACTTTTAATGTCAGTGGTCACCACCACCATCCTTATTTATTATGGCAAAACAAATGCCACGTAATGGGAAGATTAATACCATTCCCAATTTATTTAATTGTACTGTGTGTCATGCTCAACAATTAGTCAATAAATTTGACAAACCTGACATGAAATTCGTTAAATAATGATAAAAATGGCAAAATGTAATTATTTGTGAAATAAAAGTCCAAAGTTCAAATTTATGCGTAGATGTCGGCGGACGGCAATCAAGATGTGAGGAGATTAATCATTAATGTTGTCTTCTCTCACTCACTTAATTAACAGCTCAATCAACGCCTACGGTTGTCTTTTAGTATTGTTCGAGAAGACGACCGTAGATTTTTGATCATGGATTAGCATTTTTCGTTATAAAATGGGATAAGCATATTCTATCGTTATAATATTTTACACATAGGTTTATAAGGTCGCTATCAACCCTTCTGTGCTTTCACTTTCCCTATAACCCTCTTACTTTTTCTACGGTCGTCTTTTAGCATGACCCTGTTTTTCAACGTTAATTTGGAAAAAAATCAATAAGTCAATTTGAACACGAGTACATTTTACATGAAAATTTCATAAAGGATTATATGTGACAAAACTGAGTGGAAAATGTTCCTCATATGATGAGGTTATGTTTCCAGTTATGCTCATTTGAATTTTCAAAAAATGTCCACAATTTAGTCATTGGGATATACATGTAGTGTTTTCTATATAAATTTTAGAACCAGAAACACTCCATGTGAAAAACTCACCTGGCCTGTGAACAGGTTTCTATAGCGAGTATTTTTTCTCACTCTTATTTAACTCACTTTTCAAACCTTGTGTATCTTCTGTATGTGGGCCGCCCATAACATTGCAATTGTACACTGAACTTCTGAAGATAAAGTAGGAAAGGGTGCTGGTCAAAATGTCCCCAAACCAAAACGTCCCCTAATTTTTTTGGTCAAAACGTCCCCAAGAGTTGGTCAAAACGTCCCCAACAATTGGTCAAAACGTCCCCAAGAGTTGGTCAAAACGTCCCCAACAATTGGTCAAAACGTCCCCAAGAGTTGGTCCCCAACAATTAGTCAAAACGTCCCCAACTCATTTATCCTTCTTTCGTAGTTTCATATTTAATTTAGCAATGTTTATACTATTTTACGGTCGAAATCTAGGATTCTAAGTCAGTTGTACCAATACTCTGCTATCGGATGAATGAATGAATGAAAAGTTTCATGGCGCCGAAAGTTCACTGGGACGATGTGGGATTGAAACCCCCTTCAACCCGAATAACTTTACTTGCTTATGGATCCACAAGGGTCGGAAGCGAGGGTCAATAATCTTCTTGGTTTGAGTGTGAGCACGGACAGTAAGGTACTGGGGTAAGACCCCCCCCCCCGATAACCTTGAACTGGAAGGTGGCTTGAAATTGTGTATAACTACAATATTCTGCTCTGTATTTTACTTAGAAACGTGGACATATTTATATGGATAGTAATACTGAAACCACATTTTGATGGTTGTCTTAGAAAAAAGAAAAGAAACCCAAACAGTCGGTGTTCAGGAGCAGCCCCAGCACATAGTGTCCATAACGGTTATAAAAAAGGAAAAATTATACCAATATGTGTTATTGAAAGATGGGAGTCACCCATCAGCCTATAAAGTAGAGTGGATGCTGAGCCGTAAGCCGTTGTTACTTTAAACACTTTGATGACCTCCACTGTAACTAATATTCATACAAACTACGATGTGTTTCCACCATGCCAGAATTATCCCACAATTATTTTGAATTAACAAATGACAAATTTGGACAGAATAAATAAAGTAACAGGCCACTCCCACTTACAATAACCTCAAATAACGTAATTAAATTTTTTGGACTTGGTACGTCTTTCAAAGGACGTACCAAACGAAAATTAAAATACGGGCTTTCAGGCCATTTTCGACTACCCCCCCCCCCCCTCCAAGTTTCTGACTCCTGTGTTAACGGTTAAGAAGGGGGCTGTATCGTAAATGGAGCTCTGCACTTGACCAACGGTTGTAATTTGTGACTGCGTGATTCTTGAAGTAATAACTTAATTAAATCAACTTGACGTAATAAAGTTAAAGTTATCACTTCAAGAATTGTGCAGTTAAAAGCTATAATTCTAGAATTCTGGATATTCACTGACGAACTTGAGAATTCAAAACATACTGCCAAAAACGACGGCCCAAAAAAAAAAAATAACGTGATTTTTGGGTACCAAAACCCGCCAGAAGTCTCCATTTATAACCCATTTAACACGAGCATTGATTGGGTTGGACGCAAGTGACGATCATCGATCGTCACTTGCGTCCAACCCAATCAATGCTCGTGCTTGCCTTTGGCATCTGCATCAGCATCCCGACACTTTTGAAAGGAGATCCGTGGCAGAATTAACCTTGAGGTCCAAATTTTCATTTCACCGGCACTGATATTAATAGGTGTTTTCTATTCATAAGGCATGTGCGAAATCAGGGGAGGCACGCATAAATATCGGCCTGACAGAAGCGGGGATATTTATAATTAATGTTTTGTAAAACAATAAATTTGTTTTAAAATAACATCGCAAGTTTTTTCAATGGCCTCAGTCAAGAAACAACAAAGGGGACGTTTTGACCAACTGTTGGGGACGTTTTGACTAATTTTGGGGGAGATTTTGACCAACTATTTGGGGACGTTTTGACCAAAACATTTGGGGATGTTTTGACTAGGATTCGTAGGAAACAATAAACTAGAGTTTCTGACATAGAGGAAGAGATGGGTGAACATTTCCGAAAGGGGTAAGTACTACTTAGTATGCCCTCGAAATAGCTTGGGTAAGAGAGCAGATGTATATTAAGATTAGACACCTAATATCGCAAAACAAGGGTTACAAAGCAGTTCGTAAATCCCTCATACCTTCAATCTTCGTTTTCAACAGGTAGTTAATGCAGAATGGAATTTACTTGTATCATCGAGCTTAGCATGGCAACTTTCAGCAGTTAAGCATATTTTTCTCAGACAGGCCTGAACAGGCGAAATCTACATCACTGAGCAGTATAAATCACCTCACAACATCCAAATTGTCCCTGGCATGGGGAATAGATATACTTACACCATACCGCTCATTTCACTCCCCCCCCCCCACCCCCCTCCCCAGGATGAATGAAACAGTGTAACATTTTCTACGATGAGATGGTGTTTCCGATGAAAATCTTAAGAGAGATTTGAAAAAGTTGTCCACTCTGAAGTGTGTGACGTTTTGACTAAATGTAGGGAAGTTTTGACTATAAAATGTGATGTGTGAAATTTGACCTGTTCCCCTACTAGTAATGCGTGATATCTTTCTTTGTTTTGTTTTTTCTTAGTAATATATTTCTTAAAAAAAATAGGATGTCAAACATGATTTTCATGAATAGCCTTCCTTATTTTTTAGAGTACATCATGTATGATGTAGTCCCCATGCTGTGGCCAGTGTGGGGTACAGATCGTCCAAGGTATGAATTGTCCTGTTACCCCACAATCTATCAACTTTGACACTTGTCCCATTATTTATTTGTGATCGGTTATTTTCGACATTTAGATCAGTAGCTCCCTTCTGGTATTTCTACCTGCAAAAAAACGAGAATGAGGTAAAAAGATCAGTTGCCTGGTCAGTTGGTGCTTGGAATAGAATTTAGAAATTATGCCCATTTTATGGAATAAATAATCATTATCAGATACAAATTACACTGTATACCGTTTGAAAATTAAATTCTGGAGTGGAATTGGAATATTCAATGATAAAAAAATCACAAATGCAACATGAACATTTTAAACTGCTGATCAGCGAAGTTCTGTCTTAACTGAAACTCTTCCATTTTTCTTTCTCCAAACGGTCGCTGCATATTGCCATTCTTGGTCGCGTTTGGACTTTTGTGTCAATTTAAATACGCCGATTTATTCAACGAATATGGCACTGCACACACCATATCACACAATTCGAAGAGATTTACCATATCAATGAGAAGCATGCTTGTTGCGTAATGAATTACTCTAATGTTGTTACAAAGCAAATTTCATAAACAACTCACCGATGAATGAACCGATTTGGCGGTGGTCTTATTTCAACGGAAAACCACTACAAATTGTAAAGAAAGCACTATGTTTTTCTCACCTTTGGCCTTAAACCATATATGGATTGAATGAAAAGCCGCGAGAAAGTTCCAACCAATGAAATATCGCTGTTGTAAAAATTTTAAATGCTCCCTCAGCTCATCATTGGAACAGTATTTTTATTAATACGCTCATTTTCCCATGGATTTATTTGGGTTTTTTGCTGAGAAGAAGGAAAATTAATTCATTTTCATTCCACAATACAGAGCATTAGGTTATTGAGGGTGAAGAAAAAAATTTGAATGCTAAACGACTGGAATTAGTCCAAGAAACCGTGGACCTATTTTGTTTAGCTACAGTGATTTGTTGTTGTAAGGTCAGAGCAAATTGAAATTAACGTTATTCGCGCCTTTGTATTGTAATACACTTTGTTGAAGTATTTCGCGAAATAAAAATAAAATATCGTGTATTTATTCTTGGCATGAACATTTCGAAGAACACACATTATTGTATTAATCGAACCAGGTTAATGCATATATTCTAAGGATAAGGTAAATATGACTGTTTATATTCAAATGTTCAAAATTAATTTTTGAATTGATGGAAAATGATGGGCTCTGAAAGTGCAAAATCATTTGTCAAAAGCCGTGATCACCAATTCGAGGATCTTTGCGCAGTTTCATTTTTTTCTCTTTTCATTTTGTTTGACATGGCTGTCTAAAAGTGGGAGACAGCAGTTCGAAATGTGAGATGCCAGTTTCATGATACGATGCGTCGTTTATGTTGTCAAAACAGTGATGCGGAACAAAAAACAAATTGTAGCTTTTCTCACGAATTGTCAACATACTCGGAGTCGGACTGATGTGATGACAGTCTGCCAGATGTTTCTATTATCGATAAAAGTTAATTTCAGACCCACCCAGGTTACAACAACCCTTTCCATTTCTATTAAGGGCCTATATAAGTAATGAAATTTTGTTTATTTTGAAAATTCTCACCTCTGATATTCCTTCAATTCAAATTAAATATAATTTATAAACAAAATGTACATCAAAATGAAGTAGGTTGGGATGAAAAGAACACGAAACTCAGAGTCGACTGTAGGCACCACTGGTTCATGGAAGTCTGCTGCCATATTTGCACCAGAACTTACAATTTAGTAATATATCTTGAAAAAAAACTTGTGGCCAAATGTGCGTTACATATCCAAGAACAAAGCTTGGGGGATCAAAATTCTTCAAAAACATGGCGACAGAGCTGCATGGGGGAAAATTCCAAAGCCTTTGCTTATGTTTACGTATGAGTGTACTTTCGATTTCCGGTTGACGTCATCGGACGTAAAAACAACGCCGTCTAAAATCAAATAATGAAAAAGCTCGCCTTCATACAGTTTACTGTTATAAGATAGAAATTGCACGGTTGCCATATTCAATGCAAGGTATCACAATACCTGTTGAAATTTCTTGGAATAAAGATATTGTTTTTCGATGGAAATTCGTGGTATCGAGTGATTTGCGCATGTCTGTCGAGCATGGAAACCATCTTCAATAAAAACAATGCAGACAGCATTGTTCTTTTCCTAATTGCAGTCCTGTCGCTGCACTAGAAAGTGTTTTGAATGCCTAGCTTTGTTATTGAAAATCTGAAGCACATTCAACCACGACCTGTTCTTGCGAAATATTATTTTATTATCAGTTCTGGTGCGAATACAATAGCAGACTTCCAGGAACCAGTGGTGCCTGCTGTTAACTCTATGAGTTGATTACATATGTGTTTCGTGTTCTACACATCCCAACCTTCATTTTGATGTATAATTTGTGTTTCGGCCTTGTAGAAAGAGGATGGAGAGACAGCCCATCTAATTCACGTCGGCATTCAGCAATGTCGACGTATTTGCCGAGGTGAAAATAAATGTCCTTGGCAAAAAAATTGCCTACGTTCTTTTTTGGCAAGTTATATTACGTGACTGCAGTGCACTGGTTAGTTAGCACATTGTTCCATTCATGCATTCATTACACAATCCATTACGTAATGAATACATCACGTTACGTAACAGATTTTGTGTGGGACCAAAGACAACTCGGACCAAGACAAGTCGGACCACTTTTGAAGACAACTCGGATCACTTTTGAAGACAACTCGGCCCAACTTTCAAGACAACTCGGACCACTTTTGAAGCCAACTCGGACCAACTTTCAAGACAACTCGGACCACTTTTGGAGACAACTCGGACCAACTTTCAAGACAAGTTGTAACGACTATAAGACAGGTTGGACCAACTGTGAAGAAAAGAATGATGTCGAAAATAATTAAATGTGATCTCAATAGATGCGACGGAACACTTTTCAGTGCAGTTTATGCTGTCTTTGAAGTTATTCTGTAAAATGAAAATGCTTCTCACCACAAACTTTGATATGTGATGAATGTTTGCATTGCAACTAAACAAGTAATCACACAGAAATAATGTGTGAAAGTCGAACAGCCACCAATCACCACAGAAGAGTCAGCATAAACACCTCAAATATAAAAATAGAGACTCAGTCATGGGATTATATTCAATGTAATTATAGGTGAAAATTGACAACTCTGGGTTAATTCACTGATCGGTTCAGCCATACAGTTTTTTCATTTTTTTGTTTCCAAAACATAGATTATGATCCTTCAATTGAACGAGCGAATCACGTCTGTTCCAATATATATCATTCGGATAATAATGCAGATGTTCATACGGACTTAAATTTGAAGAATTGTGACTTTAAATTTCAATACATATATATTGTACATATAGTTTGATAAAATATGTGCTGGACATTGCTTTTTATGTGAACTTTTATCCATTCATTTATTCATGTCTTTGATTGTCATGCCTCAGTTTTTAATAAATCGTTTAAACCGTGACTTGTTGTTTTGCATCTTTCCTCACCAACCCCGAATCTTCGTTTCTCCACTATTCAGGTCCGAATTATTCACCGAGTCAGTCCAAGTTGCCTAGAAAGTTGGTCGACTTGTCTTCAAAAGTGGTCCGAGTTGTCTTGAAATATGGTGAAAAGAAAAACTTTGACGCTTGGGGCATAGACTCTATAAAATATGACTTGGCGGATGATGGGGAAACAGTCCTCAAAATTTACTGTTTCATGTGCAGGAACTTTTACCAAAATTCCGATGCGAGCAGCAAGCATGCATTGCCCGGATTCAATGGTGTCGTGTCGAAGGTGTGCGATAAGCTGATAAATGGTATAGATGTGATCAAAAAGTGTAATGCCATGGATCACATTTCTAAATCTTCTGCACATCGTCATGCAATGCCAATATCAACCGTAAAGGGTGGAGTAATCAGTGCCAGTGGTGCTGTGTCCACAAGTGATGAAAAAAAAACAATTGTAGTGGTAACCGCCAATATACTTTGCATGAAACCATGCGTAAATATAATTTTGGCCATCATGCTCAGCTTATCAAAAAATTCCAACTAGCACATTTTATCATTCTGAAAAATAAATCATTCAAGGACTATGAAGCTGTAGCAAACTTTGAAAAAGATGTACATAAAGTAGATCTCGGATCTGGCTATATGTCCAACCGGCAGGGCTCGCCTTGAGTAAAATGGTCGGGGCCTAAAAAAAATTGCCCCACATATTGAGGTCTGGGCCTTTTTGGGGCTGATTTTCCATTTTGTCCATTATTGTTAGTGCTTTTTTGTGGAAATGTCGGGGCTTGAAAAAAAGCCCCCCAGCAAGTGCTCCTCGGGGCCTGGGCTGATCAGCCCCGACTCAAGGCAAGCCCTGCAACCGGGTGGTGCCGGTAATGGGAACATTTCTTGCACAACACGTTAGGGCCACTCAAATAACCCATCCACTCAATTCTGGTGTGCGAAGATATTTTTCAATTTTTATGATGGTTCCAGTTTGGCCAAAACAATGGAGGAGAAGGAAGTGTATGATATAAAAACATGTAACCTCGGTAAACCTAACTTCCAGGTCATGAGTTTAGAAGAGCCTGAAAATACCAATGCCGCTGGCTTAAAAGCCGCTCTAGACAACAGCATAAAAAACAGAACTTTACATTTGACCGCAAGGACAGGCAAATAGGACACGGGAGTGATGGTGCATCTGTCAATTCAGCCCTGTACAAACTTGAAACTGAAGAACTCGGGCCACACTTAATAAAAGGCTGCTGCGCCAACCACAAGGCCAAATTGGCAATTCACGATGCGTTTATTTAGAAGACAAGCCACACTTCTTGAAATGAAGAGTCTCCGGTACAAGCGACCGAGTGGCTCGCGGTGGGTTTCTCACCAGGCCGACTCCACTAGCAGCTACTTGAGAAATTTGCCAATATTCTTAGGTTTCTTGCATCAAAATATAGTCGCCATATAATAAATCTATGGCCGACTGTAAGTCTGTATTACAGGGGCACAGGCCACGAAATTTCACGTACCACGGCACACTGACACATCAATGAACAACAAAAAATTCGGACTATAAAATTTCGTTCGCATCCTCTTTTTTTTGCGTGAACGAAACATCATTCGCGGGTTTTTGGATTTGCGTAACTATCCGGCGAACGATGTTTCGTTCACGCAAAAAATATGATGTGAATGAAATTTTATAGTCCGAATTTTTTGTTCATTGATGTGTCAGTGTGCCGTGATACCCTGATCGCCAGATAAGAAATACAACGAATGGGTATGAAGGAGAAGTGGTAGTTTGTCCTGTTGCTTGAACTTATATAGTACTGTAATTTACACATGCGATTCTAAACACAAGATTTCAACATTTATTTTCACGGACATTATGTAAGTATGGTTACTGACAGCACGAAACATATCAACCATTGTGGCTTTTTCCGTGGTTGTGTTCGATTTGATATTGGTGTAGATTCGGCGTGCTTTCCCCCTCATTATTGTTGCGTGCGAATTCGCCCCAGTTTTTTTTTTATTCATATCTTATGGATCAAACAAAGGGATGTAGAGGTTGAGATTGAAGACACTAATTTTAGAATTTGGACTTAAATAGTATTTGCAGTGGAGTTGATATGGAAATGCAGAAAAATATTCAAGGAAAAACTTGATCTAACGTTAAACATTTATGTGGGCCGAAATGGCATGGGCCTGGAACACCTATGGTTGTTTCACTAATAGACTTCAATTTTTTGGTAAACACGCATGCACTGGTGTTTGTTTTATTTTTTTATGAATGGCACGGTGATCTGTCAATATTTTTTCAGCCCCAGTCCTGAGGTCTTGCATCCATTGATGTTTATCAGCGAAAGAATCTTATACTGACTCGAGCCTTCCTTTGCTGACATTGACAACACCAGCCACTGGTATTGTCTATGTCAGCAAAGGAAGACTCGAGTCACATGAAATATTCATTGATTGCGGAATGGCTTCTACGTCACTATTCATTATTGCTCTAATTTATTACAATGAATACTAATCCCTTTAAATACTTTGTTTCTTAATGCTTTTACCATATTGGTATAAGCGTAAACCTGTACAACTTATGTCAACCACTGAATATTTCATCTCATATCTTGTTTTAATCACGTAACCTTTTGCGTCACCAATTGGTTGCACAAAAATAACGTGAACCAAACAATGGGTTACGCAAGCCCAAAACACGCGAACAAAAAATGGGTTCCGTAAATTTTTGAAATTTCGTGGCCTGGGGGCATCTGAAAAATGCGTCGAAACTTAAGCTTCGGCATTAGGTATCGGCCGATTGTTATCTAAAATAATTGGCATTCGTCTGATGGCGCATTTTACTAATCTGCTCATCTCTATTGACTTTCTGTTAATTTTGCATAAAAATATAAATACTGAAATAAGTGGTATTTTAATTTGGTTTCCGGTCCTCGGAATTAGCGATGGCATTTTGCAATGCCGTCGCAAATGCCGCCGTGAGGCATGAGGGCAGCATTTTCTTGCCGTCGCAAATTGGCAGCCATAATATTTTTTTACTTGTCCCAATTACCTGAAGTCCGTCAGAACTGATCATCCAACCCTACATATGTTTTATAGGCGTAACTGGTGTATAAAATCAATATTAATGGAAATATCTAATATTAATTAATTTGAAAGTAAGTTTGTACAAAATGTATGTGGTTGAAATACTGTACATAACCAGTTGTTTTTCGTTTGTTTGTGTTTTTTCGAAAAAACCCCCTTGTTGGCTGTGATGCACGTTTAAAATAACCCAGGAATTCCTGGGCAATTCCCTTTTGACGTCACACCTTACATAAATACAACCAATCGAATTCTTCGTTTCATGAAAGTATGCTAAATTGGTGTACTGGGACAATGCGGCAGTTCTACTGGTCACTGATGTAATCTCAACAGAGCACGTGGTCATGTTCCATTTTAATTTTAGCATTCTCCACTTGTGGCATAATGTAAACTGTACAATCTCAAACAAACTGAATTGGAAAACAATCAATTGATTCAATAAAAAAATAAACGCATTGAGCACAAAACAAGGGTGAGTTGGAAAATAATTCTGGCTGTGTTTATCGGGTCAGAGTCAACTCGCCCCGGGTTGATGCGCAATGCAAATATTTCTGTCTCTAACAGTTACTGTCAAAACCGATAGGCTAATAATGCATGGATGCGAATTACAACCAGCCCCTAAAATTAGGACAACCAGTCAATCAATTGATCACTTAATCGAACTACAGCTTGTCCAACTGACCACCCACCAGTGATCTCTTATCCATTCGAAGTCAGCTGTTCTGATTAATGATTATTATTCACTTAGTGTCACAATACTGTCATCCAAACAATTCAATTCAAATGTGCTGTCGCTGATAAAAATTTGCCGTCGCAGAATGTTTGGCGGCGGCAATGTTGTGTTGTCGCAATATTTTCCTAATTCCGAGAACTGGGTTTCAGAATAGTTCTTTTCCGCACAGCACTACTCCATTCAAATAATATATTAAAGATTAACCTTTACTTGCACAAATATATTTCTGTGCCCCAAACTGCCATGATGTTCAACTTCTTTCTGCACATGGAATGAAGTGACACAAAGTCTTAAACCACAAATCCTTAATGAAAAGAAAGGGACATTGTATTGTCGGTCGATAGTGAATGCATAATAATCTGGACAGTGGAGTGAATTATGAACGTTGTTCCTTTTTTTTCAGAAACAATGCTATATGGTAAAATTGTTGTTATCAAGAGATCTGGTGCAGATGGTGCACACTTCCCTTTAACTGCAACCTCTTGCTTATTTGGAAGGTGAGTTGAATGTTTTGTTTCTTAATTATACCCCCCCCCCCCCCCCCCCCTGCAAACAAAGTTCAAGGGGGGTATATAGGAATTACTTTGTCATCCATCTGCCTGTGCAAATCGTGTCCAGCTCAGGACTTTTCATGACCTTGAAGGATATTAATGTTGCCCACCACCAGAGGGTGTGTCACGAATAAGGTTGGGATGCCTGTCACAAGGTCAGGGTCACAGATAGGGCTGTCGCGATTATTTGGTTAATCGACTAAGGCATAAAAAAATATTTGTTTGTTCCCGCTAATCCGACCAACCCGATTTCAAACCACCAAGTCTAAGCATTTTATTGAAATCGCAAAAAAAAGTGAAAATGAAAAAACGGTAGCAAAATTAGATCCGCTCCCTCCCCCCCCCCCCCCCCCCCCCCTCAAATAATCTGTGTTTAGGGTAACTCGGCAGACTCTGAAAGGTTATGCCGACCATAAAAATTTCGCTCATATAGGTCATTGTAACCCTAAATTTCCATCCAACTTCAACTGTGATTTTGATGCGGTCTTTGGAATAGTTCAAGCTAGTGTTGAAACGATTACCTATTTTTCATAGTCGCGGGAGTAATCGATTCAAAATCGTCTAGTCGGCTTTTCTGTTTGAAAACATAATTGTCTCAGTAAATTAGGTGATAAGAGACTGTTACATGTAAGTTGATAACCCATTCGTTTAATGACTCGTTTGACAGGTGTTTGATGAAGTTTCCTTGTCAAAGTCATGAACGCAGCTGTTCTCTTTTTCGTATTTTGAGTTTTTAGCTTAACTTGACAAAGTCAAGATAAGCTATTGCCATCACGCGTGCGGAAGTCTGTGAGTCTGTTCACATTTTCCTTTAGCACAGGCTACACTCCGTAGTTCTTGTCTGATGGTTAGAGATGGGCGGTTAACCAAAAATTCAGTTCGGTTTCAGTTTTGTTATCAAAACCGAAACCGAGACAGAAACAATTACAGAAAACCGTCGTCGCGGTTTTCAACTTCAGTGTTGAAAAACTCTAATCAGGTCTTCAGTTCTCAGAATAAAGAGATAAACAACCTAAAATTAACCTATTTTCAAACTTCAGAGTCGTGATACCCCGTTTTCAGAACAGCTGCAGTAATTGATATTGCGTTCGCGCATGGCATTTACCGCGAAAATAGGTGACAAAATTACTTCTTACGCATCATGTTTTAAACATTCATCTGTTTATCAAATGCGATTTCCTTAGCTGAACTGAAACTTGTAACTTGTTCCACATTTTAATGACAAATATATTTATTTCTACATGTAATTTTGAAACAATGAACTCCAAAGCCAGCGTCAAAATCACAGTTGAAGTTGGATGGAAATTTCGGGTTACAATGACCTATATGAGGCTTATGAGCGACTTTTACTCGATAAAATTTTTATGGCCGGCATAATAGTTTAGGGTGTGTCGGGTTAGCCTAAACACAGGTATTTGGTGAGGGGGGCTAATTTTGCAACAGACCTTTGGCAAAAATCATTGTTTTCAAACTTGAAACTCTTGAGATAATTTATGCTAATTTTGCAACAGACTCGAGGCAAAAATCATTGTTCTCAAACTTGAAACTCTCGAGATAATTTATGCAACTCTTTACCTGACTCCTTGAATGAAACCGAAACCGACAAGAAATTTGAAAACCGCCCATCTCTCCTGATCGTCACGAAATTTCATATGCAGGTTTGGGGTCATGTCTAGATGAGAACGTCCCCTTTTGGTCGCGATCGGTGAACCGGTATGGCTGCCCGAGCCAAAAACCATTAGCACAGTCTACAGGTCATATTTATGAAGGGATTTCATTGTAACTTGGTAGGATGCCTCTGTATAATGCCTAGATGAGAACGTCCCCTTTCGGTCATGATCTGTCAACCGTGATATCTGCCCAAGCCCAAAACCCAAAAACTTTTAACACAGTCTGCATGCAGGGGTTTAGCCAGAGATGCGTCCAGCCGTCTTTTGGACGCCCTGTTTACAATTTGGACGCATTGTTTTTTTCAAAAAGACGGCCCTTCTGATGTTGCTATGCGTCCCTCACGGTGCCCTGTTGATTGTCTTTCCTAAATGTTACAAATGACACCGGTTCCCCGTGTGTTAATCGCATAGAAAATACCCCAATTCCAATATGATACTGTCAGATACTGATAAATATCACTCATTGACATTTCCATCGAGGTCAGTTGACTATTGACAGAATAATGCCACATCTACAATGTTTATAGTGCGCACTGAACGCCGCACTCGGAACACATGCATTGCATCAATTTGCATGATGGAATGGAAGTTATAGAACGACCATCCATTGTATGTTGTATGAAACCAAAACGGACAGACTTGTCACAGACTCATAGGTCAGTAATTGCACTTACAAAGTTATAAGTTACACCCCAATTCCTTTGTCTTCTGCGGCCGGGTTGGTATAATGAGAGATGAATGAAATACCTGATAGAACTGTGCTTGAATTGAATACATGTAATCACGTACCAAGATACCAACACAGGTCAATGCGTTTTGTGAACTTTGGTTTAAGACGGTTACTAAGGTAACCTCGCTGCAGGTATTTGTGAATTTGAACAACCTGCGCATGTACTGTAACACTCACCGCTCGTGGGCAAGATGTTCAAATTCATGAATACATGAATGTACCTACTACCTCAAGGCTCCACCTGAGTTAGTAACTATTACATCAATACACGGTTGGGGTTAGGGGGAGCCAGGGCGCGGGGAGGGACATAAGTCTGTGGCCCCAATGATTAAATGTCAGTAAATTTGGGTGGGAAAATTGTAACATGGTGTTAAAAAAAATGTCTTTTTGCCCACTCAAAATTAAAAGTAGATTCAACCCCTAAAACTCACCAGAAGGTTCCATTTGATGCTAGATTTAAAAAAAATGCCGGGGGAGGAACCCCCCCCCCCCTAAAAGGGCAAGTGCCTTTGGCCCTTGCAAGCAGATGCCTTTGGCATCTGCATTTGCCTCCAAAGACTCCAACTTGCCCCCTCTCTCAAATTTGGACACCGTATTTTCAAATCCTGGCTAAACCCCTGTCTGCAGGTCATATTTAATATGGAGGGATTTCATTGTAACTTCGTAGGATAACTCCGGATAAGGCTTCCACGTTTAGACAAAATTGTAAACGTTTAAACGACTGTCTGTAAACGAAACGTAAACGTTTACACGTACTAACAATGCAAGTAGTCAATATTTGATAGAACTTCATAGAAGTGTGTAATAATACACAGTATGTCAATAAGTTCATCATATCTTTGCGTACAGGTCATACAATTTATGTTATTGAGACAGACGATTTACAGTTCGTCCAAAAACGACGTAGACGAACGAAAACAGCATGCAGATGCCGAAGGCAAAGTCGCTCAGTCTATGGGGGGGGGGGGGGGGGGGGGGGTCTGGGGAATTCTCCCCCAGGTAAATTTTGAAATTTATGGGGGTCACTGAGCTCATTCTGGTGGGTTCGGGGTGAAATTCCTTGTGTTTGTTCAAACAGTAATGTTGGAGCATGTTGCCATGGCACACAATAATGACAATACCGGACTTGAGAGTGGAATGCGATGTCGCAAAAATAAACAAAGTCTACAAACCATGCAGGGGAATCCAAATTTTCAAACACTGCAAGTGCCAGTCTGTCTGTCAAACTCCATAAATTGATCCTAAGATCATCCCATGTGTGAATAATAAATTAATAATCCATGTCAGGTGAACGAAATCATCGAGAACAATTGTGTATCACTTTGGGAATATACATGTAAATCCGAATAAACTAAAGCATCCCACACATGTTTCGAAGGAAACACCAGAGATAAGCACGTGCCATGCGGCTCACGTGACTGTGTCACATATGATATCACATGATTTGAAGATGATTTTGTTCGGTTACTGTGGCGGCGGCGCCAGACGGAACCAGTACACAGTTTTTCTGAAGCATTATCAAAATATTGCATTGCAAAGTTGGACATTTTTTTTTTGTTTCTTTGACTTTCTGCATTAATCTGCAATTTTGAAATTACTCTATTAAAACTTCATTCCGTGTACACGTTTACCAGAACTGTAAACGTTTAATGCCCATAAACGAAACGTTCACGTTTACACGTGTAAACGTGGAAGCCTTAACTCCGGATGATGTCTAGATGAGAACTTCCCCATTTGGTTGCGATCTGTCAACCGTGACGACTGCCCGAGCCCAAAACCCGAAAACCTTTAGCACAGTCTACAGGTCATATTTATGAAGGGATTTCATTGAAACTTGGTAGGTTGACTTCATATAATGTCTAGATGAGAACGTCCCCTTTTGGACATGATTGTGCAACTATGATGGCTACAGGGGCCCAAAGTCCGAAAACCTTTAGCACAGTCTACAGGTCATATTTATGAAGGGATTTCATTTTGGCTTGGTAGGAGTCCAAATAATGTCTAGATGAGAACGTCCCCTTTTGGTAGGGATCTGCGAACCACAAATTTCTTTTCGAATCGAATCATGTCTCTGATATCGACATCGAATCGAATCTTAAAAGACAAGTTATTTCATATTGCATCAAACGGAAGTTACGGAACACTGAAGACCCTTACGCGACGGAGCGAACACCTTAAACACCAATAACTAAATATTCTCTGTAGCACCGTCGCTGAAACAGCTAGGCCTATTGTCCATAGTTTCAGTTTTTGAAGGCTTAACTTGTTAGTATTCACGTTCTTAAGAACGTGAATAGTAACAAGTTAAGCCTTCAAAAACCAAAACTATGGATAATGTTCAGGGCCAAATTCACACCTTACCTAACAATTAAACATTGTCAATTACTCAAATAAATAGGAATTGAGCCTACATGAATGAATTTTCTAATGACAGTTTTATCCTATTTTTGTTGGAAATGTAACAAATTGAAGTTAGTACGAGAGATTCGAAAAAATCGAATCTTGAGACTGATTCGGGATCGATATCGAATCGAATCTCAAATATTCGCAGGGCCCTACCTTTTGGTCGCGATCATTCAGCCTTGATGGCTGCCCGAGCGCAAAAACCTTTAGCACAGTCTATAGGTCGCATTTATGTAAGGATTTCATTGTAACTTGTTAGGTTGACACCATATAATGCCAAGATGATGACATCCCCTTTTGGTCGTGTTTGGTCAAGAATCCAGCATTTATATGGAATATTCTATATTGTGTAGAGGGAGAACTCCACTCAGGTAAAAAGCAACCTTTAATGTGAAAGTACCCAACACATGTTTTAAATCCAGGTTATTATTAAACAGACCTGAAGTATATCCGCTCAGTATATGTCTAGGTAATAATGGAGTTTATTGCATTCATGCACTAAATTGTATTACTGCTATTTACCAGAATAAACACAGCCTTCACAACAGAACATTATCGTGATTACATGTGTATCTTTCCCCAAAACAGTAATTATTATTTTTGCTAATATCGTCCAGCACCACATGTACTTTTAAATGCTGTTCATGCGATATTCATCCATTAACTGCAAGCAAATTCAATCCTAATTGCCAATATGTGAATAACAAGCAGTATATATATATGACAGGACAATATGTGATGACAATTGAGAAATTTGGACACCAAATTGGGAAATCACTTACCGGTACAGCTTTTTCGCGTTGGGAAAGGGGCTGAATATCCGCCCCTGAGGACCCCTGGCATATTACCAGTTAGTGCAAGATTTTTAAGTTTTACATGTATGATGATATCTTATCTTTGATTCTGTAATTCTCTTCCTTTCCAGGAGTAATGAGTGTGATATTAGAATTCAGCTACCAAATGTTTCAAGAGAACATTGTCGTCTAGATGTGAACATAGATGGAGAAGTAGGTTTTGATGATTTCTGCATATTTAAGACAAGACCTTTGTTAATAAAACCTTTGTTTTACACCAGTTGTGCACATTTCATTTTGGATCAACTAATAGCATATCGATGTTGATTTTGAACTGGGCCACACTTTTTGAACAAATCGGCATTCATAAAAATGCAGAAGAGTGGAGCCAGGGGTGCGGGAAGCCACAATCGTGGTTCTCCTGTAAAGTACGGGGAACCACAATTGTGGCTTTTGGTAATGTGATTTTATTGACCCTTGTATTTACATTATAAAACACAATTAATAGCTCCCGGTGTGAAACGGTTTGTGTATATAAGATTGACCACTGGTAAGTTCACCAAATTGCACATGCGGAAATGACCAGTGGTCTGTTAATCTAAATTAAATGATTAATTTTCACGTAATTTTTCATAAAAACGAAATGGGGAATCCCCAACTTGACTCAAGTTTGTTTGCTGTTGTCAAAAATTTTCGAATGGGGTGTTCTGTAAGAGATAAAAATAATTTTACCCCCTTGTCAGTTTTAATACATCCGTAGTTAAATTAAACAATGCATTCTTTTGTGAATATCCCGTTTTGATGATTTAGTTGTCATTTTTAGCTCAACTTTGACGAAAGTCAAATTTGAGCTTATGCCATGGCCAGTTGTCCGTCCGTCTGGCCGTCAACAATTCAATACGGCTCGGGCTAGAGGCCTCATTTATGAACCGATCTTTACAAAACTTCTTGGGTACCTTTGTAATCACCGTGGGACGAGAACGAGTGTTTTTGTGTCCAATCCGAAATTCAAGTTGGCCGCTGGCAGCCATTTTGTACAAAATTAGGTGCAATCAGATTTTTGTGCAGAACTTCCATATGAAAGCGCTGATTTGAATAATTTTTTGTATGTATGTTTAGTACCGTGGGATACATCACATATAATACATGTTTTTTTCTCGTGCCGAAATTATGCAAATTAGATGAACTTTGATTTTTTCAGTGCTACTTACACTCAGTAAGTACACTTGTCAATACGGCTCGGGCTAGAGTCTATTTATGAACCGATCTTCACAAAACATCTTATCACCTTGGGACGAGAACGAGTGTTTCTGGGTGCGGTCTAAAATTCAAGATGGTTGCTAGTGGCCATTTTGTACCGAAATTAGGTCTAATCAGTTTTTTGTACACAACTTCTATACGGCTCAGACTAGAGACCGTATTTATGAACCGATCTTTATGAAACCTCTTGGGTACCTTTGTTATCACTGTGGGATGAGAACGTGTGTTTTTGGGTGTGGTCCAAAATTCAAGATGGCTACCACGGCCATTTTGTACCAAAATTAGTGCAATCAGCCTTTTGTACAGAACTGTATGAAAAGTCTGATTCGAATAAATTTTTGTATGAATGTTTAGTAACATGGAATACATCACATATAATACAGGTTTTTTTCTCGTGCAGAAATTATGCAAATTAGATGAACTTTGATTTATACCATCTTCACGAAACTTCTTGGGTACCTTTGTTTTCACCTTGGGACGGGAACGAGTGTGTTTTGGGGTGCCTTTGTTATCACTGTGCTGTGAGAACAAATATTTTGGGGTTCAGTCAGACCACCTCTGGGACTCAATGATTTCTTTTTAGTCCCCTACGGTAACCGTAAGGGGACTATAGGATTGCACTCCGTCCGTCTGTCTGTCCGTCTGTCTGTTTTTTATGTTACCACCTCTCCCTCCAACATGCTTTAAGCTACACCTTTCATATTTGGTACATGGATAAATGGTTCTGAGGGGATGATGCACGCTCAAAATTTTTTTTTCAAAATCCAAGATGGCGGAATGGCGGCCATTTTTGTTGTGTTTTTAAGCTTTTTTTCCTCTATTCACCCTTAAATAAATAAATAAATAATGATATGAAATTCTGCAAAAACTAGCTGAATGTTGCTGGTGAGATCACGAAATAAGTTGTCAAAATTTCCACCCATGATTTACCACATGCTTCACATTTTCTTGAGTTTGGTACCCACAAATTTTCCCCCCAGCGGAAACCCTGGATAGACCCAGCAACTTGGGCAAAGAAGTCTCCTTCGTTCGAAGCAATGTGCCCTCCCTTTCAGAAAAAGCGTCTTGTGAAAATTTGACTATCTTGAAATAAGGTGATTTTCGTATAAAGCCTTGCGAGAAAAAATTCCTAATAGACGTTTTATTGTAAGTATTAAATGATAATGGAGTTAATTAGCATTGTAACTAAAAATAAAATCAAGATAAAAAATGTTACATGATGGAATTATTCAAACTCATCATGTTGATTGCATGCAGTGAAAATAGCTTACAAACTGAACCGGTAAAAATGACAGTTGCTTGCAACTTCTCTGTGGTTCTATGGTTTCCTCCACCCATAAAACTGTCAGACACCTGGTGACCCTAGCTGTCGTTAAATCCCAGTAAAAAGAAAAGAATTGGTAAAAACAATGTGATCTTGTGTGGAAACTTTCTTTCAAAATAACTATTTATCCATGCCGGGAATCGTTTAACTGGTAGAGTACTAAGTTATTTTTGTCAGCAAGATTGCTTCACATGTAATGGCACTCTCCCATAAATTGCAACATGACAAATCCTTAGTCTATATAATTTCACTTCAAAAGTAATACAAAGCACACCTTTTGAATTAGAGCTGGGTCGGTGTCGGTATTTTCGGTGTGGTTTTGGACCACCATCGAAAAACAGCATCACATTAATTTGAAAATATTGACATTTTTGGTGGCAGGTAAAATCCATTCTTCATTCTGCATTTTTATAGTTTCGATATTTAACAATGGCGGAACAAGCTAAAAGTCTATATAGAATATGAAGTCTTTTACGTATCGTGCCACGCTACAGAGTAGATCCTATATTTGGGCTTCCAGCACTCAACCAGTTAATATAGAGGTTATGAAAACTCCACATTCATGAATAGATGGGTGGTATTGCAATTTTTGAATTGGTCTCAGAATTGGTATTTTTTAGCTGCGACTAGCAGCTCTGTAAGTGGCAATGTCGGTCTGTCGGTCGGTCTGTCTGTGGCCAACGAGTTTCAAATGTCTGTGACCAACAAGTTTCAAAACTCAATAACTTTTGAAATACTTGATGGAATGACTTTATATTTGGCATGTAAGTGTGTGTATCTTATTGATGTTTAGACACTGTTCAATGCATGTGTTGTTCCAAATATTTTTCTTGGAGTTATGGCCCTTGATGAACTTAGAATTTTGTGAGATTGCACCACCCGTCACAGCTACTGCGTCGATGTCGCGATTTTTCTACCAAATACCATGGTTTCGGTATCCATATCAGTGAATGTTTTTAATAAACCAAAATGTCACGTTGGACCCTTTGAGACCTGTTTAATTTGGTATGAGAAATCACCCACTGTGTTAATATGATATTAAACACGTTTTAAAAGACCAAATGTATCACTGCAGATCCTTTTTGATTCATTTCATTTGAAATCAGTTCACATATGGCTGACTGTAGACTGTATGTGCGTGGGTGGGGTGGGGGTGCTTTTCAGTTTGTAATATATCATTTAACTTAAAGTTTTCACCTTGGGACGGGAACGAGTGTGTTTTGGGGTGCCTTTGTTATCACTGTGCTGTGAGAACAAATATTTTGGGGTTCAGTCAGACCACCTCTGGGACTCAATGATTTCTTTTTAGTCCCCTACGGTAACCGTAAGGGGACTATAGGATTGCACTCCGTCCGTCTGTCTGTCCGTCTGTCTGTTTTTTATGTTACCACCTCTCCCTCCAACATGCTTTAAGCTACACCTTTCATATTTGGTACATGGATAAATGGTTCTGAGGGGATGATGCACGCTCACAATTTTTTTTTCAAAATCCAAGATGGCGGAATGGCGGCCATTTTTGTTGTGTTTTTAAGCTTTTTTTCCTCTATTTTCATGTTACCACCCCTCGCACCTACATGGTTCAAGCTACACCTTTCATATTTGGTACATGGATAAATGGTTCTGAGCAGATGATGCACGCTCAAAATTTTTTTTTCAAAATCCAAGATGGCGGAATGGCGGCCATTTTTGTTGTGTTTTTTAAGCTTTTTTTCTCTATTTTATGTTACCACCCCTCACTCCAACATGGTTCAAGCTACACTTTTTATATCTGGCACATGGATAGAGGGTTGTAATGGGATGTTGCACGTTCAATATTTTTTTTCCAAAATTCAAGATGGCACCATGGCAACCATTTCTGTTGTGTTTTTTAAGCTTTTTTCTCTATTTTATGTTACCACTACTCCCTCCAACATGGTTCAAGCTGCACTTTTCATATATGGAACATGGAATAAGGATGTTGTGAGGGGATTATGCACGCTCAATATTTTTTTTTCAAAATCTAACATCTGTCTGTCTGTCCGTCTGTCTGTTTTTATGTTACCACCTCTCCCCTTAATAATATGCTTCAAGCTACACCTTTCATATTTGGTACATGGATAAATGGTTCTGAGGGGATGATGCACAGTCAATATTTATTTTTAAAAATCCAAGATGGCAGAATGGCGGCCATTTTTGTTGTTTTTTTAAGCTTTTTTCTCTATTTTATGTTACCCACCCCTCCCTCCAACATGGTTCAAGCTACACCTTTCATATATGGTACATGGATAAAGGGTTGTGAGGGGATTATGCATGCTCAATATTTTTATTTAAAAATCCAAGATGCTTATATACTCTAGTGTCTTCTGTGACAAAAACACCTTATGCCACAAAAGCGCCGTAGGGGACTAATACCACCTCGGTGGTCAAACACTTGTCTAGTTTAGCATCTGACTGTCACCCACCTTTACAATACTTTACCTATACATTTGTTACAGGCTACGATCCATATTTATATACAGACCGTTACAGTACTTTATATGTACCTTTGTTCTCAGGTCATTACCTATATGTTTGTCATTGCTGTGTCACATACTATACATGTACATGTCTTAACAAGTTGAGCTACAGTGTCATTGACACTTTCATGTAAATTAAATATCAAAGTTGGTCACTTGGATGTATACAGGTTCCAACTATTTTTAATAGGCGTGGTATTTGGGAGGGGCTCTTGACAGACGGCTCATGACGTTACAAGTGTTGTGTAAGTTCCATACTAAATTGACACCGGAAGCTTGCTTCCATTCTCAGTTGTTTTCGTTCGAAAATTTCAATCGTAAAAATGCTAAAATAACTCACAATGATACCAAAATGATACGAGGATGGTCAATAATATCTGGAAGATGACAGTACCTTGGGGGAATTGGTTAAAAAAACTGTTCGTCGGGCTTCATATTCTGTGGATATGCTTTGTATTATCTTTGAAGTGAAATTAGTTAGTCTGTATGGCTTTGCCTTGTTACAATTTATTGGAGAGTACCTATAGGCATTCTCCTATAAAATGTCACAAGGCAAAGACATGTGGACAAATTTTGATGCCCCAAAATAACTTTGCCTTCTACCAGTTAATTAAGAAAGACCCATCCACCAGAGGGGTTGAGAATTTATCATCTGCCAATGTATACACAGATGTAACCTATCTCTCATCCAATTTGCATGATCCTGTCACTAGAACATACTTGTGAATGAGACTGTTCTTTGCGCCCAAACTGTGTCAGTTCATGGGGGATACCCTTATTTTGAATATTCATAAAATAGTTCTGCTTTGTAAAAGTTTAAAAGTGAAGCCAGAGTTCTGTTTCTATATACTAAAAGCAAAAAATAAAGAAAGACAGTTTTAGTTTTCAATAAAATGAGTTTTATTTAGGGCTGTCACGATTTTTTAATTTAGGAATCGATTAATCGCCGCAAATAATCGATGATAATCGATTAATCGTACCTAGATTACCCCCCCCCCCCCCTCTCTCTTTGAAGTCGATAAAAATGAAGTTCAAGTCAGTTGACCTACCTCAAGTAAACAACGAATACGATCCTCTTTTAGGTACATTCAAAGCTTTGATGTTCTGAACTTTTGAACCATCAGTGTAATAATCAAGACCGGTTGGCAGTTGCGAAGTTCGCAACTGCCGACCGGTCTTGATTATTACACTGACGGTCCAAAAGTTCAGAACACCAAAGCTTTGATGAATGTACCTGAAAGACAAATGCTTCCAACAGTTTCTTAGGGTTTAACATCGATGTTCTCAAGTCTTTACCTTCAGAAACAATAGTTCGCAACTGCCGACCGGTCTTGATTATTACACTGACGGTCCAAAAGTTCAGAACACCAAAGCTTTGATGAATGTACCTGAAAGACAAATGCTTCCAACAGTTTCTTAGGGTTTAACATCGATGTTCTCAAGTCTTTACCTTCAGAAACAATAGTTTTTTCATCAAATTTTCTTTTAATTACTAAACGTCTAAAACAGGATACAATTTACCGATTATTCGACAACGAAAAATACTAATCGATTTCTCCGTGACCGATCTATAATCGATTAATTGTGACAGCCCTAGTTTTATTTGTATATCATTTTACAGTAGGCACTTTCCATGCTTTTTAGGTAAAAACAGACATCAGAAAGTGACTTTGCCTCTCAATCCTTGCTCACCACCTGGAAGAAATAATAAAAAATAAAAATAAAATCCTCCCTCCCTCCCTCATTGATTTGAAAAAAAAAATTGCCTGAGAATCAGTTGATTTTTTTTTTGGCCTTATGTCATCACCTGAGGCACAGCGGCGGCGTCAACACTTATTTTCAATTTATTGTGAGAGTCCTCTTTGACTCTCCCAGCTGTTACTATGCACCTCATACTGTTTCTATGGCTTACAATTCAGGGCTTAAAATTCGTCTGGCATCACGCGAATCTAACATAATTCTCGCGAAATATTTTCATGCGAATCCATTTAAACCATGATATGAAATCCCCCGTGGAAACACGGGAAGTAAAGCCAATGATTGAGGTGGAAATCCTCTAAAATATGCTACATATAAATGATTGAAAACCCTTGACTTTATATCCATGTTGCGGTCATGATTAGCCATTGTGCATAATTATGTGACCTTAAACACCCTTAAATAAATAAATAAATAATGATATGAAATTCTGCAAAAACTAGCTGAATGTTGCTGGTGAGATCACGAAATAAGTTGTCAAAATTTCCACCCATGATTTACCACATGCTTCACATTTTCTTGAGTTTGGTACCCACAAATTTTCCCCCCAGCGGAAACCCTGGATAGACCCAGCAACTTGGGCAAAGAAGTCTCCTTCGTTCGAAGCAATGTGCCCTCCCTTTCAGAAAAAGCGTCTTGTGAAAATTTGACTATCTTGAAATAAGGTGATTTTCGTATAAAGCCTTGCGAGAAAAAATTCCTAATAGACGTTTTATTGTAAGTATTAAATGATAATGGAGTTAATTAGCATTGTAACTAAAAATAAAATCAAGATAAAAAATGTTACATGATGGAATTATTCAAACTCATCATGTTGATTGCATGCAGTGAAAATAGCTTACAAACTGAACCGGTAAAAATGACAGTTGCTTGCAACTTCTCTGTGGTTCTATGGTTTCCTCCACCCATAAAACTGTCAGACACCTGGTGACCCTAGCTGTCGTTAAATCCCAGTAAAAAGAAAAGAATTGGTAAAAACAATGTGATCTTGTGTGGAAACTTTCTTTCAAAATAACTATTTATCCATGCCGGGAATCGTTTAACTGGTAGAGTACTAAGTTATTTTTGTCAGCAAGATTGCTTCACATGTAATGGCACTCTCCCATAAATTGCAACATGACAAATCCTTAGTCTATATAATTTCACTTCAAAAGTAATACAAAGCACACCTTTTGAATTAGAGCTGGGTCGGTGTCGGTATTTTCGGTGTGGTTTTGGACCACCATCGAAAAACAGCATCACATTAATTTGAAAATATTGACATTTTTGGTGGCAGGTAAAATCCATTCTTCATTCTGCATTTTTATAGTTTCGATATTTAACAATGGCGGAACAAGCTAAAAGTCTATATAGAATATGAAGTCTTTTACGTATCGTGCCACGCTACAGAGTAGATCCTATATTTGGGCTTCCAGCACTCAACCAGTTAATATAGAGGTTATGAAAACTCCACATTCATGAATAGATGGGTGGTATTGCAATTTTTGAATTGGTCTCAGAATTGGTATTTTTTAGCTGCGACTAGCAGCTCTGTAAGTGGCAATGTCGGTCTGTCGGTCGGTCTGTCTGTGGCCAACGAGTTTCAAATGTCTGTGACCAACAAGTTTCAAAACTCAGTAACTTTTGAAATACTTGATGGAATGACTTTATATTTGGCATGTAAGTGTGTGTATCTTATTGATGTTTAGACACTGTTCAATGCATGTGTTGTTCCAAATATTTTTCTTGGAGTTATGGCCCTTGATGAACTTAGAATTTTGTGAGATTGCACCACCCGTCACAGCTACTGCGTCGATGTCGCGATTTTTCTACCAAATACCATGGTTTCGGTATCCATATCAGTGAATGTTTTTAATAAACCAAAATGTCACGTTGGACCCTTTGAGACCTGTTTAATTTGGTATGAGAAATCACCCACTGTGTTAATATGATATTAAACACGTTTTAAAAGACCAAATGTATCACTGCAGATCCTTTTTGATTCATTTCATTTGAAATCAGTTCACATATGGCTGACTGTAGACTGTATGTGCGTGGGTGGGGTGGGGGTGCTTTTCAGTTTGTAATATATCATTTAACTTAAATTTGGCTTAAAATATTCCCTTACGATCACATAACACTTGGAAATTGGATCGACATGTATAATGCAAACGTCCTGACCCCCACACCACAAATGGTTATAATAGAATATATATCTCCCTCCAACTAGAACCCCCCCCCCCCCCCCCCCCACCCCTTATAAGCTTCTCCCAGCTTGAACAATCTGAGGAGGGCAATTTTTTGCACCCCATGATTTTCTGGAATGCCAGACATGTTTGGGACTGTCTTTGAAATCTGTTATCATTAATTTTGTCAATGTTTCATTGACTCGCAATAATTCCTGACCCATTCTGTGTCGCACTTCAACACATTTTGAGTGTAGAAGACAGTCACATGAGAATCAAATGCAACATTTTGAATAATGAGATGTGTGTGCCAATTTTTCCACTGTGTAGCTGAATGTAGAACAATTTTTCAGTCACAATAGTAATACTTTGAAGTGAATATAATGAAAATGGTATACAAGTACAGTAAAACCTGTCTTGGGTGACCACTGTTTTGAAAGACCACCTGTCTTGAGAGACCACATCTGCCAGGCACCGATTGGTTTTACTCTATAATGGACCTGCTATGGGAGACCACCTGTCTTGAGAGACCACTGTGACCTGGTACCAACTTGTATTATTATGCCATAATGGACCTGTCTTGAGAGACCGCCCCTTTGAAGAATGAAACCATGACAAAAATTTTTACCTGTTCTGGAATTGGAAAATCCATTGTGGTTATACTAACAAAATTAATAGTATTGATGAGATCCTGGATGTCCATGTCAGATTGTATGCAAGTGCGGTGGGTGATAGATTCATTCTGATGGACGATAATGCCCATCCTCATGTTGATCATGCTGTCGGGGAGTACCGACAGAGGGAGGGGATTGAGCGTGTGGACTGACCAGCAAGATCCGCCGACCTCAATCCAATCGAACATGGCTGGAATTTTTGGTAACCTACTAGAGAACGATGACTTACAGATCACGTTTCATTTACACTCTGTCCATCCATCCGTCAGTCAGTCTGTCAGTCGTACTTTAGTTTTCCGGACTTTTTTTTGGAAACGCTTCAACGGAATGATTTCATTTTTGGTAACCTACTATAGAACGATGACTTACAGATCAAGTTTCATTTACACTCTGTCCATCCATCCGTCAGTCAGTCTGTCAGTCATACTTTAGTTTTCCTGACTTTTTTGGAAATGCTTCAACCGAATGATTTCATTCTTGGTAACGTACTATAGAACGATGACTTACAGATCAGGTTTTAGTTTCATGCTGAGTGCATTATTCTTGTGTGAGTTATGGCCCTTGGAAATATGGAAAAGCGCCAGAATATCAGTTTTCTGGACTTTTTTTTAGAAATGCTTCAACGGAATTCATGCTGATCACATCCAGGTTATAACATTTGTATAATTATTAATGCTCATTAGTCCGGTAGGGGACATTGTATTGCTTCAGGGATACGTGCGCTCTTGTTAACAATAGATTTTTTTTAGAAAAGAATAAATTGGCACATCCCACTCAACAAATTGTTAATTCCTGTTGTTGACGAACAGGTTGACATTTTTATTTTATTTCATGTGGCCTTAAATTTGTTGACTAAATTGGCAATGTTGATTGATTTTTTTTGAAAATGTTTCTTCCAGGTTTTTCTGACCAATCTCAGCAATGTAAACCCAAGTTTGATGAATGGAAAAATTCTAAGAGAAACTCATAAAGTGGCTCATAAAGACCTGATTACTATCATTGATAGATCATTCCGGTTTGAATTTCCTGAAGAATCGCCATATTTTCCAGTGCAGAAGCTGTCCAAGGGAACACCTACTAAAAAATTTACACCAAGCAAGGTTTTAAGTCCAATGGTTTGTATATATAGTTATATTATATCATCATTCAGGCCAAACATTTGCAGTTTTTATAACCCTCTTTCTGGGTGAGAGGTGAATACTGTATTCAGTTGCTCTACACATTTGTCTGTAAGACACTTTAAATTTAAGTTCTGTACTTTTATGCTTCAACCAATGAGGGTAATAACAGAATAAAACAGAAGATGAAATTCCGGAACGGGCAACATAAGTTACCGTTTTATTAAAAATCATATTTAATATATGGTTATTATTAGCTGGTAATTAATAGATATAAGATAACTATATTTGGACAAAATAGAAACTAGATAAATTTTATACATAATGTTTAATACTGTTAAAAACAATTTCCACTTCGCAAAGTGGGTGTAAACCGCCACAATGCAGTCAGACGACATACACCCACAAAGAGAATCTTGAATACATAATTAGCGTGGGTCACATTCCATATGCGAATGGAGTAAACACCGAATGCAGTCAAATACTAAAACACACGCACCGAGAGGACACATTAATGAATTCCAACCAGGCGACGAACTGAGGTGGTTATGGCTGATTTAATATTGATGTGAAAACGATGCATGCCAATGCTCAGAAACCAAATTCTTAATGGAAAGGGTGAGGCGTTTGTGTCGCCAAAAAATGAAGATTAGCATGATAACCCCACAAACTGGCTGATAAACACCTATTCAACTTGTCCACCTTTCTTTTAAAAAGATCTATGTCATGTTGGCGAGCAGAAAACATACGACGAGGGCCAGGAATCAAAATTCGAAACCTATGCAGGGCTTGACACACGACAATTTCACGACAGTGAACCACTTTTTCCAGGTAATGGACAAAATCCTGAATGAGACGAAAGACCGAGTCGGGGTCGGAAACTGACAAGTCATTGCCCCCGAACCGCAGAATAATAATATCAGGCAAAAAACGTTGAATGTCCCGTTGCATACCGTCGGTAATATTGTCAACTAATAACCCCCTAATGTCATAAAAACGAACATCGACCACCTCAACATCGGACCTCAAACCAAGACACCAAGCAAAATTTGCAGCCATTGGGGTACCAGCTTCTGCTAAATTGGGATAAATATCTTCTGCCGAACTGCAAATAAAGGAGGAACCAAAGACTAAAACTTTAACCATCACGATAACAAGCAAAGAATTACAGAGTAATATAACTTAGTACAAACCTGGGGAAAATGTGTGCAGAGAATGTGTGGAAAATGTCTGATGAATAAAATTATGGTATACTTATCTTTGCAATTGAGAACATAGGAATGTTGGTTCTCCCTGAAAGACGCTATCTTCGGAATTCTTCTGACTGACCAGTCGTCTGATTGGTCAAAAATATTTCACGGATTCATTTCGTCATGACTCACTCTGCTGCAGGCTTACCAGATGTGAAATTTAATCACTTTACCAGGAAACACCAGATATGAAATCTAATCACTTTACCATGACTTAATTTATCAAAAACCCACTGGAAGAAGCATAAATCTCTTTACTTTGTAAATTGTATTTATTATTATAACTAAATACAGACTTGTCATTTTGAAAATTTCAGGGGGGCCATTATGGTTCGCCTCAAATCCCCCCAGGAGGGCCATTTTGACTTTGCCTAAAATGACCCCAGGAGGGCCATTTGTGCAAACTTGGAATATTTGGATGCAAGATACTAGGTTTCCCATTACACTCACTAACAGGTGAATCGTCAGGCGTCTAACTGGCTTGGGGATGATACGTCCCGTAATTGCGCGTGACACAAGATTTGTCACAGTCAGATGTACAATGTAATAACTAATTACAGCGTTGGAATTGGCAGACCTTTCGCTCGTATTTGGAAAGTTACTGAAGTAACTCTCTGGGTGACTGCGTCGATGACACACTAAATCTTCACAAATTGCGCTTTGTTACCTCCTTCAATCTGCAAAAATTGCTGTTTGAGGTGCCTTCAACTGAATTAATGGGCAGCAGAAATCTGGGTTAGGCGAACGTTTAATGTCTGCAGAATTTTGAACTCAGACGGGTGACTGCGGCCTGGGGCGATCACCCGTCCTCAAAATGACAAGCCTGCTATATACATTATGTATGTATGTGTATGTATGTATTTGATTTGATCTCTCCCAATCATTTTTAGCTCAACCTGACAAAGTCAAGCTGAGCTTTTGCCGGCAATTCTTGTCCGTCTGCATATGTGCATATGCAATTTCCTTTGGCACATTGCACAGGTCACATTTAAACTTGGTGTGCTTGTTTGGGGTGACCTCCAGATGGGAGCTATCGATTTTCTTCCATTTTCGTCAAAAAATGTTGCCACTGGCAATGACCCTTAATGAACTTAGTGCAGTTATGCATCAGTATTTACCTTTGGCATGCCCATTAGGGCACATTTATGATCGGATCGATTTGAAACTTGGTATGCTTGTCTGTGGTGACCTCTAGATGGGAGCTATGTATTTTCTATTTTTGTAAAAAAAAACAAGTCGTTAGCAACGACCTTTCAACTTAGTGTAGTTGTGCATCGATATATTCCTTTGGCATTCTGCACAGGGCACATTTATGATCAGATCATTTTGAAACTTTGTATGCTTGTTTGGGATGACCTCAATATGGGAGCTATCTATTTTCTTCCATTTTCATCAAAAAGCAAAAGAAAAGTGTGTTTCTGTACTAAAACATTCATCCTTGATCCCTGATGCACGGATAAGCGATTTAGTTCAGAAATATGGCTTGCAACTACAATATTTGAATGTCACTATTTGATCAGTTTGACGATGTACATTACAAGTTGAAAGTTCCGACTTAATTTATCGGTTCATAGTCTGGAAAAGCAAACCTTGTTAAATGTTGCTAGTTTTAACACTTGGACCATTTAACAAGAATTGCATTTCCTATTGTGGTTATTAGTGTTTGTTTTGTTTTGATTAAAGGAAATTATTAACATTCTCATTGCTGTTTAGCTGTCCACCCCACCACCACCCTGCGATAGTTAATTCTTTTTCTGTTATAGAGTTTAAATGAGTTAGTCCAATGATCATGTGCATCAAACAAAAGTACGTTATAAAACCTGGTGATGGATTTAAAAATGTTTGCAATTAAGTTGCAAAACATTTTAAATCGCTCACCTCTGTCCAACTTAGGCAGTGCTGAGTGTATTTCATTTTGAAATTTAGCGGTTCATTCAGTGAGGTGCGTTCGCCCTGGATGAGATGGGCCGATTGGCGAGACCACTCATACGCCCAGTGATATTTTGACGGTCTTGCCGATCAGCCCAACTCACCCAGGTCGAACGCACTCACCCCAACCCACTCCCTACTGAGATTTCAGTGGTCTCGCAGAATAGCTCAGACTCAGAAATACACATGTATGTGTCAAAGATATCGTCGACCAACTCAAGATATTTCTGCACTGTCAACTGTCAGCGGTCTCACCGAGTGTTTGTCAACTTGTCACCAGTTGCCTCAGGCTGGGGTTTGATGATCCGATGGGGTGTGTGTAGTGCTCTTCATTGTTGCCCACAGTCAAAGCCCAGCAGCAGATGGTGTCACATTGACTGTTTACACGAGTGTACTAAGCAGGGTTCATACGCCCCTTTGAATTCCTTGAATTTCAAAATAAAAATTCCAGGGCCCTTGAAACTCCTGGAATCCACAGCTGTTTTGAAAAACTTGTCGAAAAGTTATTGAATTTTATTATTAACACCTGGTGTATTTCATTTGATAGGTATCCAAAGCCACTGCCAAGGGGCAGCGGAAGTGTGACTTATCATTGTCCATCTCTTTACTTTCACCGTGGGAACCCCGGGAAGTAAGCAGCACTTGTTTACTGTGGTAAACCAGTTCCGCTTTACTAGTAAAATAGGACCCAGTCACCAATGCTTGGGGTGAAAGTCCTCTAAAATGGGCAACATGTTGATCAACGATTGACTAAACTTGACTTCATCTCCATGTTGTGTCACGATTAGCCATGGTGCATAAATATGTGACGTTAACCACCAACAAACATCTCTTTACTTTTAGACCTGTTATTATCCGACATACACAAAAGAGTAGTGCGTGAAGTCTCACTGTCTGACTCCCACGAGTGTAGCTGGTGAGAATGTGTTAATTCAGTTTTTTACCTAACGGCTTTACTGAAGAATAAAATCCATTGTAGATTTTTTTTGCGAAAAACAAATTGCACATTTCAGTATAACCACAGGTACTCGGCACAAGCTGTGAAATCAATAGAAAAATGATATTTGGTAGCATTTTTGAATCGATGCTGACGTACCCCCATAATGGTATATAAATATCAACAAGGTACACAACTCACTTTTCGAAAACGATAGCACTCATCTTTGTTATACCACCCCCCCCCCCCCCCCCCCCCACCCCCTCAAATTTGATTCACATAAAGTATCCAGTAGTACCCAGTGTCCGTGGAAAGGGGAATGAATAAGCTTTACAGTGGTGTATTACACGACTGTTGGGTGTTCTTGGGTTGTTCATGATAACTGGGAGAAGTCACAGAAAAGGCCGAAAAACATTTAGTCGGACAAGATAGTGTACAGTGGAAATTGGGTTACGAGCGACAATTATCCGATTTATCCGATTTATTATAAATAATTCAATGTCCCACTCACTGTCTATGGATCCCCCCCCCCCCCCCCCCCTTCCCTGCCTTAAAAAAAAAAAAAGTGCAGGAAAATTACCTGATATGTTCAGAAAAAATATCCCCTCCTCCCACAGCATTTGTCAATGCAGGCTCATACCGCGTGGGTGGGTGGGTGGGTGGTGGTCACATTGTCCCCCAAATATTTGGAAAAAATATATATGAGGTAAGGTAAAATTATATGTATCGTTAGATGAGGCTAACTGAATCAGTCTCATTCAGACGATCCACCTCCTGTGTAGTCCCAACTTGGACTCAAAGTGCCTAATACAATTTTTGGTTTGGTACGTCCACAGGATGCACTAAACCAAAAAATTACATTACGCACTTTGGGTCCAAGTTTGGACTACCTCCTGTGCAGCTTCTGGCATAAATATGTGCAAGTACGGGCCTGCAATGACATGATAAAAGGGTGGCAATCTGTCACAGCTTTTACCATGACATCGCCCAAAACCAGGGTTAACTTACATCTTATGATAAATTGTGCCCCCCCCCCCCCCCCCCTCCAATAAGATATGTATTGCCTATTCAGGTAGACCTATAGGGCTATACTTCATGTATGCTCTTCTTGTTGTCATAACTGCTTTTACTGTTTTGTGTTGTTTGCAATGATGTTATTGTAAACCCACTTTTGTAGAAAATTGGGGTGTACTGGATTACGTGCATCCGTCCGTGTGTGAGTCCGTCAGAGAATATTCATAACTTAAGTAAATTATTATTTTTTATAATATTTGTTGGTCATAGGTATGCCCACACTAGTTATTTTTTTTTTATTATTAATTGTTCACTTAGAAATTGTGTGCGTCCGAGCCAAATTTTGTCTGTTCAGCCTGTATCTCGGGTATCAAATGTTCTATTGCAATGAAATTTGCCATGAACACTGCTTATGGTATAGGCTTTAAAAAATAGGATTCAACGATATTTCTCACATTCTCCTTTTTAAAGTTATCCCCCTTTTTTGACTTAGAAATTGTAGGAAATAGACATTGTCTGTTCAGCCTATATCTCAGGTATGGGTTATCGGATTTCAGTGAGATATGGCATGCAGTTTGCCTATGACAAAGGCTTCTGTCTCATTGCATAAAATTTCCAAACACCAAACAATTTACCATACCTTTTGACTTAGAAATCTTTGGAAATTGTTGAAAACTTTCGAAGAAAATGGGAGTTGGGGGGGGGGGGGGGAGTGGAATACTGGATTGCATTCGTCCGTCAGTCTGTACGAGAATATTCATAAATAATATTTGTTGGTCATAGGTATGCCCACACTAGGCGGTACACCATGTGGGGGTATGCACCGGACGAATGTCCAGCTCTTGTTTTGATATAAAAATAAATGAACTTGTGTTGTTTATAATTTCCAGAAAAATCACCTAAGAATTATCATTGGACACTTCGCCGAAAAAAAAAGCTATTTCGGCGAAGTATCCAAAAGTTTGGCGAAAAGTCTAGCTTTTTTCCGGCGAAATGTTCGACGAACTGTCCAATTTTTCCTTCCGGCGAAATGTCCTTTCAGCGAAAAGTCCAGTTCCCGTTGAAACTATTACGACGTAAAACTACGCCTTAATGGCACAACTGGTCCAAAAATATTGCCTCCGAGTTGCTCCCAGGTTATATTTATAATATTTTTATAATGTCGCAAAAAATTAAAATGCAGTAAATATAAACTGGGAGGAAATATGAGGCGATATGATTGAACTATGGAACAATGAAATATGCATGCTAACATACATAATATCACGCAAGGGACACCACTCATTAACTGCCAATTATGGGATGGCTTGAAGCCAAACCGTACGAACGCAAATTTATGAGATATTTTGACTTGACACTGAATGATGATTGGCAGATGAAGAATAGGTTGCAGGTAACTGTTTTTTTTGTGAACAGAAATAACGTGAAGGCTCATCGCTGTATAAATGAAAACTTATAACTACAGACAATTGGAAGATTTTCAATGAGTTAAGTGGCCAAAAATACACATTTTTGCCGCCATTTTTACAAAATTGGAAACAAAACGCTGTTAAAAAATGAACTTTTCCTATTAAAATAAGAAGACAGTTTTCGGCCCCAAACCACCAGAATGCACCATTTGATACCTATATTTTAAAAACTTCCGGGGGGAGAACCCCCCACCCACCCACCCTCTTAGTACTTGCGCTTTCGGCATCTGATTTCTGAGATAATGTCACTCACTCAGGGACTGATATAAGCTTCATACACTGTAACCTTAAAATAGGTTACGGTGTGTCTAGGATACCGTAACCTGTAGGTTTCCATAGTGTAGATATAAGGTAAATTATTAAGGTAATCAGTTTCCTCTCGTAACCTAATAATAGGTCTCGAGTTTATAGAAACATGTAACCTTCCCCATAACCTAACCTATAGGTTACGGCTTATGTCGGACCCTGCTCACTAGAGACTGACGCACTTTCGGGACCCTGGCGGAATGCCTGCGCTGGGCCAATTTCAACCAAATTTGGCAAGTAGTATAAAGAGGGTAAAGTCAAAGTTGCTGCCTATTTTTATGATATAAATAATGAATATGAAGGATAACAGGTACTGTGAAATGTTACGTGCCGCTCTCGGACCAATATCATCCTTCAGTGGTATGATGTACACGGCTAAAAATAGTCGACAATGAAAAATAATAGTCGACTATAGCACCTTCCGACGGTAAGTCGACTGAATCGAATAGTTGTGGCAGCCCTAACCATGGGTACTTAATCGGTATCAGAATCGGACGATTATGACTGAATAATCGGTAATCACTTCCTGAGCCTATAATATAATCGGTTGATCACTATTCTATTTCCCATTTTCGTTTTGATTGTGCATGTGATGAATTTAGATGAAGTTCAAGTCAACAAAGTTAAGTTTATCATTAATTTGAGAATACCAAGATTTCTAATCTACAATTCTGTGAAGTTTGGTATATCGAGCGAGTTGAAATTGACTCGGTACGGTATTGATATTGAAAAAAATACCGAGTTTTGGAGAAATACTGTGAATCTCTACATCTCAGAAATGAAGCAGTGTTAAGAGGTTTGTTTTTTGTGACAAAATTATAGGAAATGTGTTTTTTACAGGGATGAATAATACAGACCGATTGTTGGCATTAAATATTCAGATCTGCTTTCAAGGCATAATTGTTTTTTGTCACTCGTTCTTTTTTTTTTGCAGACGAAGCCTCCAGTCAGGTCTCCTAAAAGCACCTCCCCTGGCAAAAAAACACCACTGAAGCCTCTGACGCCAAGAGCGGAAAACTTTGAAAGTCCAGTTACAATGGCTAAAGCAGCTTTGACACCTAAATCGACTGTAAAGAAATCATCCCCAAAGAAAATTGTGAAGAGCTCTAAATCGCCAAAATCAATGGAGAATAAATCTCCAGTGAGGAATTCCCCTGTGAAAAATTATGTGGCATCACCTTATGATTTCACAGGCTCTCCAAAGAAGCAGTCTCCAAAGCCATCAACTCCAAAACAGGGTAAGTATTGCATCTGCATGATTTGATGTTGACATTTTTAGTTCACCTTAGCGAAGTTCAACTGGAGCTTTGTGATCACTTCCCATCCATCTGTCCATCCAGCATGACCTTTACATTATCAACTTCTCATAAACTACTGGGCTGAATTGAACTAACTTTGATATGAATGTTCCTTATCATATTTCACTTAATGTTTGTTCAAATGAAGTTGCCACGCCCACTTGAAACATAGCTGTTTGCGGTCCAGAATTCAAGATGTTTGCCAGTGGCCATTTTGTACCAAAATTAAGTCCAATCAGTTTTTTGTCATAACTTCTATACAGCTCGTATTTATGAACCGTTCTTCACGAAACTTCCTCGGTACCTTTGTTATCACCTTGGGACAGAAATGAGTGTTTTTGTGTGCCTTTGTTATCACTGTGCAATGAGAACAAATATTTTGGGGTTCAGTCAGACCCACTCTGGGACTGATAGATTTCTTTTCTAGTTTAGCATCCCCGTGGGAACCCTGGGAAGTGAAGCAGTGCCTGTTCACTGCGGTAAACAGGCTCTCTTACTGGTAAAATAGGACCCAGTCACCAATGCTTGGGAGGTGCAAACCCTCTCTAAAATAGGCAACATGGCTTATTAATGCTCACCTCTGGTCTTGAGTTGATACTCATGTTGTGGTCATGACTAGCCATTGTGCAAAAATATGTGACCTTAAACACCAATACATAATAATAATAATATTCTAGTTTAGCATCTGACTGTCACCCACCTTTACAATACTTTACCTATACATTTGTTACAGGCTACGGTCAGTATTTATATACAGACTGTTACAATACTTTATATGTACCTTTGTTATCAGGTCATTACCTAGATGTTTGTCATTGCTGTGTCACGTACTATACATGTACATGTCTTAAGTTGAGCTACAGTGTCATTGACACTTTCATTTGATTCTGATTGGTGGATTTTGAAAAATCTTCTCTGAAACCACAGGGCTAAATGTTTTGAAACTTTGCTTGGTTGATGACAGACATCTACCAACGATCCTCATTTAATGTTGATCATGTTGCAAACATGGCCACAACTGCAGCTTATACTTACTATAGAAACCCTATGGGAAATCAGATTGTCATCTTCTCTGGAACAACTGAGCCAATGTGAACCAAACTTTACAGGTATGGTCTATAGGAGGCCCTCTACAAACGATCCTCTTTTTGTTCTTGTTGGTTGGAAAGTATGGCCATCAGAGACATCTGATTCTAATTGATGAATTTTGCAAAAAATTTTCCTCTCTGAAACTACAAAGTCAAATGTTTTGAAATTTTACATTATTGAGGACTGGGACACCTACCAATGATCCTCATGCAATGTTGCAAACATAGCCACAATTGCAGCTCATACTTTCCATGGAAAGCCTATGTGAAATCACATTTTTATATGTAGTTCCAGGTGATCGATTACAGGCTGTAGTTCATATTCCTTCTGGTGGTGGTTCTGTAGATATTGTTTAAGATATAAGAAATTTTCTACCTCTATTTTTAGCTGCGACTAGCAGCTCTATAAGTGGCAATGTCGGTCTGTCTGTGACCAACGAGTTTAAAACTCAATAACTTTTGAAATACTTGATGGAATGACTTTATATTTGGCATGTAAGTGTATCTTATTGATGTCTAGCCACTGTTCAATACATGTGTTGTTCCAAATATTTTTCTTGGAGTTATGGCCCTTGATGAACTTAGAATTTTGTGAGATTGCACCACCCGTCGCAGCTACGGCATCGATGTCGCGATTTTTTTGGGGGGGGGGATTTGTTGTCAATCCTCTCGAAGTAAGCATAAATGGCACAGCGTTTACCTTATTTAGCCTTTGGCGTGCTGAATGTATGTGATTGAGAGGTCATAAACTTACCAATTCTGGGAAATTCGTTGAAACCCAGTCTCAGTTTTTTGTTATGGTGAAGGTTCAGTTTGGGTTTTGAAAAAAAACAAAAACTGAACCAATAAACCACCCAGCCCTAGTGTTTCCATGATTAAATAGACTTACTGTGCGAACTTGTCTCTTAGAATCCTTTCATTTATCAAGATTTTTCTAGGTGAGCAATTGCCACTGTTATCTTCAAATCGGGTGACCATAGGGGAGAGGCATGATTTCTTGCCCCAAAACGACATAATCATAGATGCTGGAAGTGTCCCTAAAACCCAGAAAACAAAAAGGTCCAAATCCATCAGTTGTGTCAGTGTTGAGTCAATGTTGAATGTTCGGCAATATTTTGTTTTCAAGCAATGGGAATTTAGATCTCATTTGAATTCTTTAGTGCATGGAGGGTTTTTTTTCCAGGTTCAGTTCGGTTTTATTTGTTTTAAAACCTCGGTTTTTCGGTATTATTTTCATTCCCTTCAATTAATCTAAATCACTATCGTCTTTCTAGAAAAGGCCATAGAAATGTCACATGAGAGCTATTTAAAGCGTGCTACGTCCTACTGGCAGTACTGAGACATAGCACTCTTCACTAGCACTCCGTCAGTTCTGGGGCACTGGCTCAGGCTATAAGCATCTCGACCTTTGACCCCCATATCTTATTTAGCACCCCCCCCCCCCCCCCCCCCCCCCCGATCGAAATCCTGGCGCCGCCACTGCTATACATTATACACCTGCTTTGTTTTTTTGTGTTCAGTTTTAATTTCGATAAAATAAATAATTTTCACTTGTAACTTTTCTGTTATGTTTAACATCGCCATAATACAGGGACTCCATTCACTGTCCTGTTTCTCGATCCCTCTCTGGACCTCTCGCCTCCTTTCGAAGCACAGACTACAGAGTATGAACTCTCCCTTATGTTGTGATGTGCAAAATAAAATGGATTTACGGCATCAACGAGTATCACATGGTGAATAAATGGTCAAAGTAAATAACACTATATAATTTTGATTATTATTTTATTTCATGCATTTAATGTGTGTGAGATAAATATGACTGGAATGAAAAAAATATTAAAAAAACTAAAAAAAAAAAACGTTCGCATGTTCCGACACTCACCTAATTTCGTGCAGTAAAAGCCCACACTCACTGGCCATTTTCATTCTTGTGTAGGTCCCACCGGCTATTCTCACAGTCGGAGTGCGACTTATACAAAGGTACATGTAATAGTCGCAGGGGAGGTATTTTGGCTGAAAATATTGGGTGCGACTTATACGTGGGCGTGGCTAAAACACGGACATAATTATACGTAAATAATCGCTTTTGGATTTGCCCTTTCTGCTGGGGGTCGTAAATTTCGAAGTTTAACGTCAAAAGTATGCAAAAACCATATGGACGGTTGTTTTTGGCCCCTGTCGGTTCGGTTTGCGGCAAAAACCGAACCGAAAAACCTCCATGCTCTAAGAATTCCCTCTCAATATCATACTTTGATATGTTTTCTATTTCAGACAAAAAAGGAAGAAGATCCTCAGGGGATAGAAAGGTAATTGTTTTTTAATGCAGTTTCTTGTAGGAGGTACAAATTACAATAAAATTTTCCTGGGGGAACTTAGGGAAGTGAAACAGTGCTTGTTTACTGTGGTAAACAAGCTCTGTTTTACTGGTAAAGAAGGACCCAGTCACCAATGCTTGGGGTGGAAGTCCTCTGAAGTGGACAACATTGATGTAATCGATTGACTAAACTTTGCTTTATCTCCATGTTGTGATCATAATTGGCCATTGTGCAGAAATAGTCCTTTAAAATGGGCAACATGCGTATAAACATTTGACTAAAGTTTGCTTTAACTCCATGTTGTGGTCATGATTAGCCATGTGCTAAAATATGTGAACTAAACACCAGTAAATAAATAATACAATTATCATTTATATTTATTGGTGTTTAATGACACATATTTTTGCATAATGTCCCCTCAGGAGGTACTCTTGCTCACAGCAGTTAAGCAATGCTTGGGGTGAGGAAGAATGGGCGGCTGGGGTATGAGAACATCATCCAGGACCAAACTCCAGTAAGACAGTATCCTGGTGCCAGGTTTGTTGCACTATATTGTAAAAACTAAATTCATTGCAAGGACATATTTATTATGCTCCCGACCTCCGAAGGAGGATTCAGGGGTTATCCAGTGAAGTCCTCCGTGCATCCGTCTATCTGTCTGTCAGTACAAACATTTTGCATTGTAATTTCAAAACCATTGGTCGGATTTGGATCTCCTTTGATATGCTGATAGACCTGCATGGGGTAATGGATACGTACAAGGAACGGGTTCTGTCCAATAATTTTTCCCAGAGCTATGGCACTTTTTTGACTAAGAAAATTTTAAGGTCTCACAATACCTTTAAGGCTACTTCAAACATGCCTGCAGGTCGGGGGCTGGGGCCCACGCTTTGTGTTGCCCTTGTTTGTTTTTTTCTTTGGAGAGATCAGTGATTGGCAAATGTGAGACAGCTGAGAATTACTCCCTAGAAAGTTGATTGACAGCATTTGTTTTAGACTCCTGGCATGTTAAAATAAATAATATTTTCAGCTTCAGAATGAATGGTGAGGTATTTCCTAAAGAAAATGCATATAGTTCATCCGTAAGGCTGGATAAAAATTTTCGATTCATGGGAAATCCCTCACTAAAATTAACCCCCACCGTTGAACGTCTTGATTGGCTTCCACTGTCTTCCAAAATACTGCAAAGTTGAGAGGTTTGAAAACTTTACCCTTTTTTAATTTTTATTAGCTTAACTTGACATAGTCAAGATAAGCTATTGCCATCACGCGTGCGGAAGTCTGTTAGTCTGTGAGTCTGTGACGTCTGTTCACATTTCCTTTAGCACGGGCTACACCCCGCAGTTCTTGTCTGATCGTCACGAAATTTCATATGCAGGTTTGGGGTCATGTCTAGATGAGAACGTCCCCTTTTAGTCGCGATCGGGCAACCGGTATGGCTGCCCGAGCCTAAAACCAGAAAACCATTAGCACAGTCTACAGGTCGTATTTATGAAGGGATTTCATTGTAACTTGGTAGGATGCCTCTGTATAGTGCCTAGACGAGAACGTCCCCTTTTGGGCATGATCTATCAACCGTGATGGCTGCCCAAGCCCGAAACCCAAAAACTTTTAGCACAGTCTGCAGGTCATGTTTAATGTGGAGGGATTTCATTGTAACTTGGTAGGATGACTCCTTATGATGTCTAGATGCGAATTTCCCCATTTGGGCATGATCTGCCAACCGTGACGACTGCCCGAGCCCAAAACCCGAAAACCTTTAGCACAGTCTACAGGTCATATTTATTGAGGAATTTTATTGTAACTTGGTGGGTTGACTTCATACAATGTCTAGAGTCTAGATGAGAAAGTCCCCCTTTGGACGTGATTGGGCAACTGTGACGGCTACAGGAGCCTGAAGCCCGAAAACCTTTAGCACAGTCTAGAGGTCATATTTATGAAATGATTTCATTGTAACTTGGCAGGATGACTCCAAATAATGTCTAGATGAGAACGTTCCATTTTGATCATGCAATCATGCAGCCTTGATGGGTGCCCGAGCCCAAAACCTTTAGCATAGGCAAAAGGTCATATTTATGGAAGGATTTCATTGTAACCTGTTAGGTTGACTCCATATAATGCCTAGATGATGACATCCCCTTTCGGTCGTGATTGGCCAGTTGTGATGGCTACAAGTGCCCGAAGCCCGAAAACCTTGAGCACAGTCTACAGGTCATATTTATGAAGGGATTTCATTGTAACTTCTTAGGATCACTCCAGATGATGCTCAGATGAGATTGTCCCCTATGGTTGCGATCATTCACCCATGATGGCTGCCCAAGCCCGAAGCCCGAAAACCTTTAGCACAGTCTACAGGTCATATTTATGAAGGGATTTCATTGTAACTTGGTAGGTTAACTTCATATAATGTCTAGATGAGAACGTGCGATCATTCACCCATGATGGCTGCCCGAAGCCCGAAAACCTTTAGCACAGTCTACAGGTCATATTTATGAAGGGATTTCATTGTAACTTGGAAGGTTAACTTCATATAATGTCTAGATGAGAACGTCCCCTTTTGGACATGATTGGGCAACTGTGACGGCTAAAGGTGCCCGAAGCCCTTTAGCACAGTCTACAGGTCATATTTATGAGGGGATTTCATTGTAACTTGGTAGGATGACTCCAAATAATGTCTAGATGAGAACGTCCCCTTTTGATCGCGATCATTCAGCCTTGATGGGTGCCCGAGCCCAAAAACCTTTAGCATAGGTAAAAGGTCATATTTATGGAAGGATTTCATTGTAACCTATTAGGTTGACTCCATATAATGCCTAGATGATGACATCCCCTTTTGGTCGTAATTGGTCAGCTGTGTTGGCTACAAGTGCCCGAAGCCCAAAAACCTTGAGCACAGTCTACAGGCCATATTTATGAAGGGATTTCATTGTAACTTCATAGGATCATTCCAGATGATGCCCAGATGAGATTGTCCCCTTTGGTTGCGATTATTCAACCATGATGGCTGCCCGAACCCAAAGCCCGAAAACCTTAATCACAGTCTACAAGTCATATTTGTGAAGGGATTTCATTGTAACTTGGTAGGTTGACTCCATATAATGCCTAGATGAGAACGTCCCCTTTTGGACATGTTTGGGCAACTTTGATGGCTAAGGGTGCCCGAAGCCCAAAAACCTTTAGCACTGTCTACAGGTCATATTTATGAAGGGATTTCATTGTAACTTGGTAGGTTGACTCCAAATAAGGTCAAGATGAGAACGTCCCATTTTGGCAGTGATCATTCAGCCTTGATGGGTGCCCGACCCCAAAAACCTTTAGCATAGGTAAAAGTTTTTATTTATAGAAGGATTTCATTGTAACATTGTTAGGTTGACTCCGTATAATGCCTAGATGATGACATCCCCTTTTGGTCGAGATTGGTCAACTGTGATGGCTACAGGTGCCCGAAGCCCGAAAACCTTGAACACAGTCTACAGGTCATATTTATGAAGGGATTTCATTGTAACTTCGCAGGATCACTCCAGATGATGCCCAGATGAGATTGTCCCGTTTGGTTGCGATCATTCAACCATGATGGCTGCCCGAGCCCGAAGCCTGAAAAACTTTAGCACAGTCTAAGGTCATATTTATGAAGGGATTTCATTGTAACTTGGTAGGTTGACTTCATATAATGTCTAGATGAGAACGTCCCCTTTTGGACACGAGTGGGCAACTGTGACGGCTTCAGGGGCCCAAAGCCCGAAAACCTTTAGAACAGTCTACAGGTCATAATTATGAAGGGATTTTATTGTAGCTTGGTAGGATGACTCCAAATAGTGTCAAGATCAGAACGTCCCCTTTTGGTCACGATCATTCAGCCTTCAGGCCTGGTCGTTTGAAAAATTTGCGCGAGCGAAAAAATCGCCCTCGTGACATATACTTGCGCGAGCGAATCGCTCCCGCTACATAATTCTGGATGGTAAAGGCTGTCGGTTCATGGGTGGGTTTGTGTTTGGTGTTTACAGTTACCGGTACTGAAGTTGAACTTCCAACACGGGCCGGTGCATGATACAGAAACAGAAAAAACAGGAAGTTGCTTCCAATATCATCATTCATGGCCAGAATTCCAATTAACAAAATGCTGACATACCTTGAATCCGTGTTGTATGAAGTTGTTTGTGCTGTATAATTAATAATCCGCATCCAAATAGAAGGCTTCCTTCGTAACATTTGCAATATCAACATGTATTTATTTATCCACGTGAGACAATTGTCACATTTGTGTTGAAAATTAATGTGGTATTGTGGGTCTTGACACTATCACATGATTACTAAATCAAGTTACTGTTCAATCAGACAACACAGATTTAAATTATTCGGCGCCCGTTTGAAAGAAGCCGATTGATTAGTAGAATTGTTTTACTACAACCAATCACATTAGCGTAGTAGAAATTATGAGATTTTATCATTTATGAATAAAAAATTTGGTTCATTTATTCTGTGGAACTGACGGAGTACGTGATCCACTCACCTTGTCCAACTTGTGGAAACTTGTCACAGCGATATTGCTGCCATTTTATATTCCATGCTAAATCTATCACACTGTTTACAAGAAAAGATAGCATGTTGAGTGAAAAAAGTAGCCAAATGCAAAGCTAACTAAAGATTACATTTTAGCTATTTTTTTGTGCTCAATATGCAATATCATATATTATCTAACAATTGACGCAATTTCGACCGAAAAGCTTAGAAAAATGGCTTGTACATGTATCAGCACCCCCCCCCCCCCCCCCCCAATCTGATTCCGTATCTGATAGGCAAATCGCGCATATAAAAGGGAACTACACACATCTCTGTAATGTTGCGCATTAAACAAAGTTCTGGCCCTGTTCAGTGCCATATGACTGATGACGTGTTCCCTTCAACTCCATTATGGATACTTACCTGGATCGGGAATCGGCCATTTGCACGAGCGATTTTTTCGCTTGCGTGGGGTCGACTTTACGCGAGCGATTTTACCGCTCGCGCCAGAATGCCAGGCCTGAGCCTTGATGGCTGCCTGAGCCCAAAAACCTTTAGCATGTCTGTAGGTCGTATTTATGGAAGGATTTCATTGTAACTTGTTGACTCCATATAATGCCTAGATGATGACATCCCCTTTTGGTCGTGGTTGGTCAACTGTGATGTCTACAGGTGCCTGGAGCCCGAAAACCTTTAGCACAGTCTACAGGTCGTATTTATGGAGGGATTTCATTGTAACTTGGTAGGTTGACTTCATATAATGTCTAGATGAGAACGTCCCCTTTGGACGCAATTGGGAAACTGTCGGCTACAGGGGCCCGAAGCCCGAAAACCTTTAGCACAGTCTGCAGGCCATATTTATGAAGGGATTTTAATGTAACTTGATAGGATGACTCATTTTGGAATAATTTCATTGTAATTTTGTTGATATATGTTAACTGTGAGGGCCACATATATTAACTGTGAGGTCATATTAACCCACCCCTCAGATCTTTAGTACAGTGTACACCTCATATTATTTTTATCATAAACATAGCATACAGGGAACAGAAATGAACATATTCCCAATTATCACAATTCTTGTCTTATTTCATAATCCTTTCATAAACATTGAACATTATCCTTTTCATCAAACACAACACACAAGTTAAGCTACAGTGTCATTGACACTTTCATTTGTATATATTTATTTGCAGGTGTTTGCAACAAAGCATGATTAACCAACTCTCTACAATGATGGGAAAATTCAAATTTTTCCCATATTACAACTAGGAATTTAACTAATTAAGTAGTGTTCGATAGAGCTCCGTCGAACAAGATTAAATTGGTTAACTTTAGTTGCATTATGGGAAATATTTGGTGGATGAAATTTCTTTGTACTGGCTGAGACAGAAATGACTAGGGTAAAAAATATAAAATTTAAGACACTGTGATTTGGGTTACACTGCCCATATATTTTGCTTTGAACATTTTCTAAAATTAGACCACAGTGTAGCCGAACAGATGAACAAAAATTAGAGGTTAATACATTTATGTACAATATTTACACTGAAAGAATGTCTCCCTCCCTTAACATGGATTCCGAGGGCCAAGAAAAACGCCAGCCTAGAAAGGAACATTAAAAACAAAGGTGGATGGATGGGGTGGAGGTGGCAAAAACTTTTTATGATTCAATCACTGCGCACAAAATGGTGGAATGAACCGATGAACTTTGGCGCGGATGTTAATAACTCGGCCAATTACGCCTGCAATGTTGCACAGGATTGATCAATGCATTGACCAGAATTAATTAAGACAAAGGAATGCTGGAGTGATAAAAAGTAGGACGCGACGCATTCAAATCCTTGCGCATACACATGTGTTGATACCATTCTTGTCAAAACACAGTGCCAACAATAAAATAAGAGTTACTCATTTTTATTGTTGGCATATTAATACTGAATTTCTGTCCGTGATCACAAATACGGCCAGCGGTTTGGTGGCCTGCCATTTATTTCCACATCATTTGCATTGAGTAAAAATACAGTGTTTTATTATTCAACATAAAATAGGCACTGGGGTAAAAGAAAACAGAAGATTGAATTGATAAAAATGGACTAAGCTGTAATTTATTGTCATTGTATATTTTTTATAACAGCAAAGCCAAAACTATAAATATAATGATTAAACAGTTAAAAGTATAAAATATGATATATGGAGATATGTACACGAAAAAGGGGAGATGGGCGGGTAATACGCCGAAAATGTGGTGGAACAATGCTGAGATGGAGGCGAGTACGGGGTTAGAGGGTAAAAGTTCCAAGAATCCTGAATTGAGATGCTTACATGAGCTGTTACTTTGACCAGAGTCAACTTAATTTTGGAACAAAGACATGATTCAGCAGTAATTAGGCAGAGAGTTAACCTGCTGCCAGGGAAAATAGTGCCCTCTCAGCATTGGTCAACTTTTCTGAATAAGACATGTCACTTGTTGACCAGCTGGAATGTGGGATAACCTTCTGATGGAGTGTATTCTTTCACTGATAATTTGTTAAAACTTTTGGTATGGGGTTTTCAATTAAAACAAAGGGCTGGACAAACATGAAATTTGATCAGGTTCAATTCTCCACTGCTGCTATGTATATGTAGGCAGCATGACCCTGCACTGCTATGTCAATAAAACTACTTTCAGAGTTCACTCCTGCCCTGGTATTGAATTACCTTTGAGAAAGTGCCAGTGAATAAAGTGATGTTGTTTAATAAATACAGCAAGATTCTGGTTATTTTGCTGTCCATTTTTTATGCCCCCGCAACGAATAGTCAGGGGCATATTGTTTTTAGCTCACCTACTTCTATTAGAAGTGGTGAGCTATTGTCATGACCTCGGGCGTCGGTTTCGGCGTCCGGCGTGTCCAATATTGTAAGATTTAATGTTAAGGTTAATTTCTCAAAGATCAGTGGGCTTAGGCCTTTGATATTGCATATGTAGGTTGTAGGGGACTATCAGATCAGTATTTAACCCTGATACTACGACTTATTTCCAAATTTCACCTAAAATTTTCTGCCAAAACTTGTAAGAATTTGCGTTGAGGTGTTGTAAGAATTTGCGTTAAAGTCAGCTTTTGTGCAGATTGTGCTGCTTTAACTTCTCATTACTGTTGATTTTCATATTTCAATAACAACTGTAGGTATTAAGCCGACTGCATGCAGAAATTTAACGGAAATTTTCTTTTTTTTTCAGTCAAAATCTTCATGTTTTTCTCGGACTTAGTAAATTTTAAGTTGTAAAAGTTTGTAAACTTTGTGTTTAGGTGAGTTGTGTTTCTATGTGTCTTTCCAGGCGATTAATATTCTACACTTGGGTTACTGAACTCCATTGCAGTAATATTTAACCCTCATTACATGCATATTTGAGTCTGATTTTCTGCCAAAACTTGTAAGAATTTGTGTTTAGGTTTAAGATTTTGCGTTAAAGTCAGCTTTTGTGCAGATTGTGGTGCCTTCACTTATCATTACTCTTTATTTTTGTCTTTTCAAAAACTACTCTAGGTATTAACCCTACTGTAAGCAGAAATATAACTGATTTTTAGCTCAACTTTGGGCGAAGCCAAATTTGAGCTTATGCCATGGCCAGTCGTTCGCCAACAATTCAATACAGCTTGGGCTAGAGGCCGTATTTATGAACCGATCTTTACGAAACTTCTTGGGTACCTTTGTTATGACCGTGGGTCGAGAACGAGTGTTTTGGGGTCCGATCCGAAATTCAAGTTGGCCGCTGGCGGCCATTTTGTACAGACTTAGGTGAAATCAGATTTTTGCGCAGAACTTCCATATGAAAGCGTTGATTTGAATAATTTTTTGAATGAATGTTTAGTACCATAGAATACATCACATATAATACAGGTTTTTTTCTGGTACGTAAATTATGCAAATTAGACAAACTTTGATGTATTTAGTGTTAATTTCAGCACTGTAAGTGCAAATGCCAATACGGCTTGGGCTAGAGGCCATATTTATAAACCGATCTTTATGAAACTTCTTGGGTACCTTTGGTATCACCGTGGGACGAGAACGAGTGTTTTGGGGTGCGGTCCAAAATTCAAGATGGCCAATGGCAGCCATTTTGTTCAAAGTTAGGTGCAATCAGATTTTTGCACAGAACTTCCATATGAATGCGCGGATTTGAACATTTTTTTGTGTGAATGTTTAATACCATGGAATACATCGCATATAATATAGGTTTTTTTCTCGTGCAGAAAGTATGCAAATTAAATGAACTTTGATTTTTTCAGTGCTACTTACACACAGCAAGTACACATGTCAATATGGCTCGGGCTAGAGGCTGTATTTATCAACCGATCTTCACGAAACTTCTTGGGTACCTCTGTTATCACCTTGGGATGAGAACGAGTGTTTCTGAGTGCGGTCCAAAATTCAAGATGGCTTCCAGTAGCCATTTTGTACCGAAATTCGGTCTAATCAGTTTTTTGTACACAACTTCTATACGGCTCAGGCTAGAGGCCGTATTTATGAACCGTTCTTTACGAAAATTCTTGGGTACCTTTGTTATCACCGTGGGATGAGAACGAGTGTTTTTGGGTGCGATCCGAAATTCATGATGGCCACCACAGCCTTTTTGTACCAAAATTAGTGCAGTCAGTCTTTTGTACAGAACTTCTGTATGAAAGTTCTGATTTGAATAAATTTTTGTATGAATGTTTAGTAAAATAGAATACATCACATACAGTACAGGTTTTTTTCTTGTGCAGAAATTATGCAAATTAGATGAATTTTGATTTATTTAGTGCTACTTACACACAGTAAGTGCACATGTCAATACGGCTCGGGCTAGAGGCTGTATTTATCAACCGATCTTCACAAAACTTCTTGGGTACCTTTGTTATCACCTTGGGATGAGAGCGAGTGTTTCTGAGTGCGGTCCAAAATTCAAGATGGCTGCCAGTGGCCATTTTGTACCGAAATTAGGTCCAGTTTTTTTTTCACAACTTCTATACAGCTCGTATTTATGAACTTATCTTCATGAAACTTCTTGGGTACCTTTGTTTTCACCTTGGGACAGGAATGAGTGTGTTTTGGGGTGCCTTTGTTATCACTGTGCTATGAGAACAAATATTTTGGGGTTCAGTCAGACCCACTCTGGGACTCAAATATTTCTTTTCTAGTTTAGCATCTGACTGTCACCCACCTTTACAATACTTTACCTATACATTTGTTACAGGCAACGGTCAGTATTTATGTACAGACTGTTACAATACTTTATATGTACCTTTGTTATCAGGTCATTACCTAGATGTTTGTCATTGCTGTGTCACATGCTGTACATGTACATGCCTTTGTCTTGACAAGTTGAGCTACATTGTCATTGACACTTTCATTTTTTTTTTGTTAGTCTCTTGGAAGCAGCCCATATCCAACATCAAAATCCGGACTAAAGAATAATTTACAGGAACTGCGGCGACTATCACAACCCCTGAAAGTAATGCTGGAAGTATCACCATCGAAAAAAGGTAAGATTACCCATAAGCTGTACAGACACATGTAATATTCCATGTCATTAGGGAAGTTTACCATCATTGTTTAGCTGAAATAGGCTTCCCAGAGAAAAATAATCACCTAGAAAACGTTTTTCCAAGTAACATTTTTGATTCCACATGGAGATGTTCATCATCAGTAGCCTGTTCCTGGAGTTCAGACAAGATACAGTAAATGTAGACTGGATACAATATCAGTTCTCCAGACGGGGCTCAGTTGGTAGAGGTGCAGGCTGCAAGCCAAGAGGTCCTTGGTTCGAATCCCACCTGCTACAACCGCGTTGTGTCCTTGGGCAAAACAGTTCACCCCCATTGCCCACGTGGGGGCACGATGACGTTGTGTACTAAGGCGTACTGCACGTCGATGGTGCACCTGTCTTCAACCAATGCCAACCCTGCTTGTGTGGAGTCAGTATGTTGGGGAGCTGACAGTTGCTCGGTGGTTCTCTCCGGGTACTCCGGCTTCCTCCACCCATAAAACTATCACGGTCATGATTAGCCATTGTGCAGTAATATGTGACTTTAAAACACCAATAAATAAATAAATAGTGCTCCAGACATATATCCATTAAAATATGAGTTTTTATTAGCTCACCTAAAAGGCCATGTGAGCTTTTCTTGTCACTTGGTGTCTGTCCGTAAACTTTTCTCATTTTCATCTTCACTGTAACCGCTGAGCCGGTGTGAACCAAACTTGGCAGGAATGGTCAATGGGAAGTCCTCTACAAACGTTCCTCATTTTGTTCCCGTTGGATGAAAAACATGCTGCCAGAGGCATTCTTTGATTCTGGTTGGTGGATTTTAAAAAATCTCTGAAACTGCAAGACCAAATGTTTTTGAAACTTCACATAAATGATGACTGGGACCCTCTCTACCAACAATCCTCGTTTAATGTTGATCAGGTTACAAACATGGCCGCAATTGCGGCTTATAGTTACTGTAGAAACCCAATGTGAAATCATGTTTTCATCATCTTCTTTGTAACTACAGAGTCGACGTGAACCAAACCTGGCAGGGACAGTCTATAGCAGGTCCTCTAACAACGATCCTCATTTTGTTTTTGTGCGTTGAAAAACATGGCTGCCAGAGGCATTCTTTGATTCTGGTTGGTGGATTTTCAAAATCTCTGAAACTGCAAGGCCAAATGTTTTGAAACTTTGCATGGTTGATGACTGGGACACCCTTTACCAACGATCCTCATTTAATGTTGATCGGTTTGCAAACATGGCCACAATTGCGGCTTATGGTTACTATTGAAACCCTATGGGAAATCACATTTTCATCTTCTTTGGAGCTACTGAGCTGATGTCAACCAAAACTTGACAGAATGGTCTATGAGGATGGAAATACATGGAAGTCCGAGGCTATACTCTAATGCTTAACCCAATGCCTCTCTGTCTGCATGAAGATCTGTACTGTCAGCAAAATACTTATTCGTAGCTCCCCCTGACAAAGTCAGCAGAGCTTTTCTGATATCGAGTTGTCCGTCTGTCGTCCGGAGTCATCATTTTGTTCGTTCGAACCATAATTTCTTTACCACTGGATATTTTTTAACAAAACTTTATAACAGTATGTATTGTCACTAGGCAGTGTGCCATCAATCATAATAAGGTCTGTATCATCCGTCCGTCTCACTGCATGGCATCATTTTGTTTGTCCGAGCCATAATTTCAATTTCTTTACCATAATTATGTGTTGTCACTAGGCATTAACGAAACTTTATAACTAGAGAGTTGCGGTTAACCGAAAAAACGACTCGGTCTCTGTTGTATAAGAAAACCGGAATTCACAATCTAGCATGGGCGCACACAACCATACTTTCGGTTTCTGTGAAAACAAATGATAACAACATGGTGGATGTCGTGGATGCAGACGATAAAACGTATACTCCGAGCCCTGTGCAGTCCTTCGCGTGAGACCAGTGCTATTGCGCTTGCGCTCGCAAGCGCCCGTAATTTAAAAAAGACGAGCGCAAAAAATCGCGCCCGTCATCAAACAGTTCAATTTCACTTAAATTGCACTCAACTCGCAAGCATTGCCACGCTTCAAGTCAGAATGGACATCTATTTATTTATATATTGGTTAATGGTAAAACAAAAACAAAATTAAAACTGCTATTATATGCCCCTCCCCCCTCCTCCACCTTCATATCACCATCTGCTCCGCAAGAGGTCCGAATCGATATTGTCAGTGAAAACTGAAACATTTCCAGTTTCCTTTATTCACTGCGCATGTCATTATACATCCCCATTCATCCAGTAAACGAAACCGAAAGTACATAGCTAATTTAATCAGAATTTGCTTTAAAATTTCTCATAATTATCTTGTACATACGTTTCATTTTCAGATTTCGGATTTTAATTCTCAATTTAATGAATAAAACAAACAGAAAACCATGCAGTGTTGTTTTCATTTTTTGTACAGGTTACTCTCGAAGCTTGAAATGGACGTAAGTTAAGTATGTCAATCAACACTGCAAACCACCCCCTTGAAAACAGACAAACATTGTCTGTTTAAAAATAGCTGTTTTTTTTAAATATGTACATTTATTACGAATAAACAAAATATAGCTTCACACAAAATCAATAAAAAAAAATCATTATATGAAGACCAGATAAAATTTACACAGCGGAATATGAATAACAAAATAGTTGCCTCCCTTGGCGACATTCAAAAAATTGATTTTACACTGAAAGTCATAACTTCACATGTTGCAGAGCATGATGAAATGATAAATGAGCATGTTTTATTAAACCAATAAGTCATACATCATATCGCTGGTTAAACTGTTATATAATTCTCAAATACCAGAGTTGTAATTATTTTTTATTTTTAATTACCACTTTCTCATTAATTTCTGAACACCCGTTTTCACAGTGAGTTGTGCACGCTCGAAATTGGCAGTGTTCTTTCTCAATGAGTTGTGCACCGCTTGAAAGTGGCAGTGTTCAATCAGTATCTTTGTGATGATGTTCAACCACCGTGAAAACTATATGTTATGGGCGTGTTTCAGACAACTATTGACAGCAGTCTGCACACTTATTTGAAACAAGTCACAGCTTCCAAAACGAGGTCGACAAAAAAAATAAACAAGTCAATTTTGATTGGGATATATAATTTTTTAATAAAGACTTATTAAACTGAACACAGACATAATGTATTACACAAAAACCTCAACTCCCAAAAATATACATAATACAGTTTTACAGTTCTGTTTGATACCGGGGTAAGTACAGTGTTGCAACAAGTCACCTTTTTTTCCATTTGATGCCTGTAAATTTGACGTCTCAAACAACTTTCGTTGCTGTCTTTTAATTGACCCGTTTCCCGAATTTATGTGCCCATGATCAGCAGTCGAGGACGGGAACGGGACAACCTGTCCCAAACGAGGTAGGACGACCCGCCCCGGGACAACCCGCCCCAACAGTTGTCCGGGACAACCCGTCCCCGAGTTCTTATACATGTAATTGTAAGTCAACCGTTATATACTATACATAATACAAATGCATTATCTAGTCATAATAGTTCATGATATTCTGAAAAATGCTAGTAAGACACAAAAAGCAAAAAAACAACCAAACAACCGAATCGAATCCTTTCAGTCAAAAATAACCGAAACCGAAGGGGCAAAAATGACAACCGCAACTCTCTATTTATAACAGTATGTATTGTCGTCTGGCGTCAACATTTTGTTTCTCCGAGCCATAATTTCTTTACCACTGGATATTTTTTAACAAAACTTTATAACGGTATGTATTGTCACTAGGCAGTGTGCCATCAATCATAATAAGGTCTGTATCCATCAAGGTCAAGGTCACAGGCAACATAGTAAAGGTAACACTCAGGAAAATTTCAACATTTTGTTTGTCCGAGCTATAATTTCTTTACCATAATTGTGTATTGTCACTAGGCAGTGTGCCATCAATTATGATAAGGTCTTTATCATCCGTCCGTCTAGCTGTCCATCCATCCGTCATCCGGCGTCAACATCTTGTTTCTCCAAGCCATAATTTCTTTACCACTGGATATTTTTTAACAAAACTTTATAACAGTATATATTGTCAATAGGCAGTGTGCCATCAATCACAATAAGGTCTGTATCCAATATCCCTCAAGGTCAATGTCACAGGCGACGTGGAAAAGGTAACACTCACGAAAACGTCAACATTTTCTTCACCATTGGATTTTTTTTAACAAAACTTTATAACAGTATGTATTATCAATAGACTGTGTCAAATGTTAACCTGTTTTTGGCTGCCTCTGAAAGTAGTTGCCCTGGACGGAGCTATCTTGGCCGAGAGGCCTCTTGTTTGAGAATCTGGTAAGGGTTGGTTCCAGTTGTCTCCACTGAGAACTGGGAAAATCCACAAAAATATGGTGTATATAGTACAAGTCAAAATAGGTTGTAGCATAACCGCAATAAACTAAAGTATACTGCTGCTATCAGTGAGAGCTTTCCAGAAAATGATGTCAGCATCTGGTCTTATCAGTGTAGGAAGAGAAAGATACATAGTTTATAGTGGTTATCCTATAACTTATTTTGACTTGTACTGTAACGTTTGAAGCTGTACATGTAATTAAGTTAATATTACTCAAATGTTTCTTATCAGAAATACTGGGAGCGCGTGGTTTCTCAGTGGTAGACTGTTGGACTTCTATGCTAGAGTTATTGAGTTCGATCCCCGTCCGGGATAGACCCGTAACGATACGCTTTGGCCACGATACGATTCGTATCTCAATATTTTACCCGCGATACGATACGTATCTAGATACGTATCTTCAAACTATCTTGATTCAGTTTGTATATATACACTGCACCAGTGCACCTGTCACTTCAGTATAACCCCACTGAACAGCAATGATTGAGAGTGGGTGATCTTGTATGACTTGAACTTCTATAGGGTCACTCATTCTCAGCCAGTTGGATTCAGGGAGACTGTGGGAGTGGGGTTCTGAACATTTTTCATTGCTTAAAAATTTAAACATTGATTGCATTCTTATATTCTGACAGGGTTACACAGTGTGTAACCTGTGTAACCCTGTCAGAATATAAGAAAACAATCAATGTTTAGATACACACAGGGAATCAGGGATCCCCCCCCCCCCCCCCCCCCCCTGTTTCTTCAGATTTGTGAACCAGGGTGCCCTACTCAAGTCAAAGCCCACCCCCCAAGTTTCAAATTGGACGAAAGTTGTTTGAGACAAGACGTCACCCTTATAAAAAAGTACCATGGTAAACCATGGTAAATCCCAAAATACCCTGGTAATACCATGGTATTACCAGGGTATTTTGGGATTTACCATGGTTTACCATTGTACATTTTTATAAGGGCAAATTTACAGGCATCAAATGGAAAAACAGGTGACTTGTTGCAACACTGTACTTAACAAAAAAACTGTAATACTGTATTATGTATATTTTTTGGAGTTGAGGTTTTTGTGTTGTTAAATTCGTCTTTTGTGTAATACATTATGTCTGTTTTCAGTGCAATAAGTCTTTATTAAAAAATTATATATCCCAAGCAAAATTGACTTGTTTATTTTTTTGTTGACCTCGTTTTGGAAGCTGTCACTTGTTTTAAATGAGTGTGCAGACTGCTGTCAATAGTTGTCTGAAACATGCCCACAACATATAGTTTTCACAGTTTTCACAGTGGTTGAATATCATCAGAAAGATACTGATTGAATACTGCCACTTTCGAGCGGTGCACAACTCATTGAGAAAGAATACTGCCAATTTCGAGTGTGCACAACTCATTGTGAAAAACGGGTGTTCAGAAATTAATGAGTTAGTGGTAATTAAAAATAAAAAATAATTGCAACTCTAGTATTTGAGAATTATATAACAATATAACCAGCGATATGATTTATGACTTATTGGTTCAATAAAACATGCTGATTTATCATTTCATCATGCTCTGCAGCATGTGAAGTTATGATTTTCAGTGTAAAATCAATTTTTCGAATTTTGCCAAGGGAGGCAACTATTTTGTTATTCATATTCCGCTGTGCCAAATTTTATTTGGTCTTCAAGTTAATATTATGATTTTTTTTATTGATTTTGTGTGAAGCTATATTTTTGTTTTATGCGTAATAAATGTACATATTTAAAAAACAACAACTATTTTTAAACAGACTGTGTTTGTCTGTTTTCAAGGGGGGTGGTTTGCAGTGTTGACTGACATACATACGTCCATTTCTGGCTTCGAGAGTAACCTGTACAAAAAATGAAAACAACACCGCGTGGTTTTCTGTTTGTTTTATTCATTAAATTGAGGATTAAAACCCAAAATCTGAAAATGAAACGTATGTACAAGATAATTATGAGAATTTTTAAAGCAAATTCTACTAAATTGGTCGGCGGTTTCCAAAGAAACGTAACATACCCAGTGCCAGTGAATACTGACTTGTCTCATATCGCCAATTTCCGTCGCATCCAAACGCGACTTGCAAGCACTATTACTCGTCCCGAAGCCCCCCCACACACACACACACTTTGCAATTTATCCACTGCAAGCACCCCCTGGGCTTCGACACGAGTCAGTATGGTATAAGATTAAGAAGAAGTGATAGACTGTCGTGTATGTAAGCATTTAATCAAGCGCCCATTACCAATCCAACCGCATCGCGATTCCACGATACGGCACTTCCCAACCGATATGCGTATCTCGGGGAGAGTGTATCGCGATGCATCGGTGTATCGTTACGGGCCTAGTCCGGGACAACCCACGTGTCCTTGTGCAAGGCACTTTATCCCGGTTGCCAACATGAGGGCATGATGACGTTGTGTACTAAGGCGTACTGCACATCAATGGTGCACATGTCTTCAACCACTGTAACCCTGCTTGAGCGGAGCTTGAACAGAGTTAGAATGTTGAGGAGCTGTCAGTTGCTCGGAAGTTCTCTCCGGGTACTCCGGCTTCCTTCACTTGTAAAACTGTCACGATTAGCCATTGTGCATAAGTATGTGCAGGGTATTTTTTGTTTTTAAAAATTTGATTAGCAGTTTCCCTCTTGGTTTCAAGAAGTGATGATAAATAGCCAATATGAAAGAAAAATGGTCAGCATTTGGACATTTTTGTATAGCATTTTGTGATGCGAATCAGTGACCTTACACACCAATAAATAAATACATAAAATATCAGAAATACTGATTGATGAGAGATGTTTAGTATACCATCATGTAGAGCTGACCCGTCAATTATGATATTTAAGATATGACAAATTATTTGAATAAAATGTGTTTCCTGTAACCGTTTACCTATCCAAAGCCATTTGAAAGAGAGTACTGTCTGGGGCATTCTTCGATTCTGATTGGTCAATTTTGAAAACTCTTCCCTCATGAAACTACAAGAACAAATGTTTTGAAACTTCACATGATTGATGTCTGGGACACCTTCTACAAATGTACCTCAAACACAATTGTGGCTCATACTTGCCATGGAAACCCTTTGGGAAATCACATTTTTATTTGTAGTTCTGCCAGGTGAGCGATTACAGGTTCCTTAGAGCCTCTAATTACTATTATTTTCGTTTTTATTTTGGGGGGAGGGGGGGGGGGGTTGGTTTGGAGGGTTTTAGTTTGTTTTTGCAAAATCACATTGGAAATAATTCTAGGTTATAGTATTGTTAGGGGTTGAAATGTTTTTGAAAACTTACCTGTCACGGGTGACAAGTAAAATTTTTTTCTGCCTGTCTCTCCATAAAACCAACTCGAGCATTCCCAGTTATGATGTGTGTAGACGGCCTATTCCATATTAATCAGTGGACCATGTCATCACTTATGGGGCTTTCCCTACATATTATTTCACCGAGGCAATACTATTTTTTAAAGATGATAAAAAATACCTTCAGTTGTTCCAGTTATTATTCTGGGCTAGAGATAATCTCATCTTAAGAATAAGTAGACGTGATCTAATTAATTTTAATAAAATTAAATTAAATTTCTTAAAGGAACACAAAGTGGAAACTTCAAGGCTTCAGAGAATACACTCGGGCAACCACTCAACAAATGATTCACTGATCGGTTAATACATTTTTTTTAGTACTAATCGCGTCGACTAGTCGAAATATCATTTCAACACTAGAGACATGCATATATTGGGTTCCTGCAGTCCCTGAAAACCATGGAAAAGTAACAGAATTTGATGCGTGTGTTTTATGTGTGTGAAATTATTGAATTTCACATTGAGTGAAATACACTGTAACAACACGGATTTTCAAGCAAAGCAGTGGAATAACAATGCATGTTCAAGAATTGTTGGAAAAGGTAACAAAAAGTATTAATGTTGGGAAAGTGACTTTTCAACAATGCCTCAGTAGAGTATGGAATTATTTGTAAGTTTTATATGCCCATTTTGAAAAAAAAGGGATGTGATTGGTCTATCCATCCAGCCATAAACCTTTCCGTTTCCGGATGATAACTTGCGTTTGGATTTATAGATCAGGACCAAATATTGTTTGTGCCTGAGTTATATCAAGTACAGGTTGAGTTCGAATTGGGGCTTGGTCTGATGATTTTTACAAGAGTCGTGGGCCTTTTCAACATAGAAATTGCCTTGCAATGCTAGGTGCAGCTCTTGTTCAGGGTGAGCTATTCTGATCACTTTTCGTCCGTTGTCCGTCGTGAAGGTGGTGTTTGGGCCTTTTTCTCCCAAACCACTGGCCGCATATTAATGAAATTTCATGTGATTAGGGGTTATATAAGGGCATTTTGATTTTTTGTCAAATTAGGTTTCGGCTCATATTGAGTAGAGGGATGAGGAAAAATGCTCCAATTCTTAAAAAATCTTCTTCTCAAGAACCAGCAATAGCAGAGACTTGATATTTGGTATGCAGCTTCCTTTTGAGGTGTAGACTCAAGTTTGTTCAAGAGAAGTTGGAGGGGGTATATTTGACGATGTTAAAGGAGGGGCAAAAATTTTGGCCCCGCCCCAAATTTTTATTTTCCAAACCGCGAGGCCGATTTGAACCAAATTTTACGTGAGTGCTTATTGGGTCATAAGTACCTAATTTATGCAGAAATTTTTTTTCCCATAGCCCCGTGGGAACCACAGGAGCAAAAAATAGAAAAAAATTAAAACGCCCATATCTCCAAAACTACACGGCACTGAGAATTCTTATTTGTTGTGAAGCTTCCTTAGGACCAACAGAATGGAATGGTCAAAAAAAATTGCCATCGGTTTTATCATGGGGTACTTTTTGGGGACTTTGGAAAAAGTGCTGAGTCAGCATTTTTTAACACTGTGGGTAATGGGAAAAACATAAGACTACTTTTGTCCCAAACCACTGCTCCAAAAGCTTTAAAATTTCACATACAACATCTTTGGAAGATTGTTTCACAGGTTTATTGAAATCAATTGCCTGGGTCGATATTTGGGCTCTCTATGGGAGCCCAAATGTTTAAATTAGTGCAGTATGAGGAGAATTTTTTAAAAATCTTCTTCAGATCTAGCAATAAGAATGTTTTGATATTTGGTATGTAGCATCCTTAGTGGGGTGAGATTCAAGTTTGTTGAAGCCAAGTCCCTAGGCTTATATTTAGGCTGAAAATTTGGGGTCCCGTTACGGACTTAGAAATTTTGGACCAAAATCCGAAAAAAATTTTGTTTGTTTTTCTGCGTTTCGGTCAATTTTAAGACAAAAAAAAAAAATTTTCGCCTGAAAATTTGGGGTCAGGGTGGGACTTAGAAAATTTTGAACCGAAATCCGGAAATTTTTATTTTTTGTTTTTTATGCGTTTCTGTCAATTTTAAGACAAAAAAAAATATTTTTTTTCCCCCTGAAAATTCTTCAGAATTTAATGTCAAAACTCGACTTCTGGATCTGTGATCCTCTTGCTGGATTTTTTTTTTAATAGCCTCATTTATAGAAATAGAATGTATTTCAGTTATGATCTGTGTTTTGAAGTGTTCCTTGGGCTCCTCACCTATATTGAATTCTTCCTTGAAAATGCTTGAAAAATGAGATGTCTGAGCTACACAGACTCATTTCATCATTTGAGTAATATTCATCTTGCTTCATAGCAAGCTGAATAATGCTGGAATAACTTTTCACTGGGGACCTGCAAATTGCAGAGTTTGATCAAATCGAATATCTGACAAATTGGAAAAAATTAATCGAATCGAATTTTGAATTGAACTTTAAATCGAATCACAGTTTATGTATATGTCATCAAAGGAATTTTTTTTCTAAACCAATACCCCCGATTATTAAAAGACGCACAGTTATGTAGAGTGCATTTTTTACCTCCCTACTTCCCACGTTATAAACTGAGATATAAACCAACACACTAGCTATTGATTAAAACTATTCAAATTGTTGACTTAGTAGCTTCGAAACTGCAGCAATAAACATTTTTAAACGAACCTGGCTGATAGGGCTGCTACCTCACTTTTATCACCTGTTTTCTTGGAAAAAACATTGTTTCAAATCAGATCGATCCATTTGGTCATGAAGCCCTTTTTTTAAAATAAAAATGTGGAATGACACAAACAAAACAATAATTCAGCGCTGAATGGAGTTGACCCTCTTGTAAATTAAAGCCTGCTCTACTTCTGTTTATATAATAATCGGGGTATTCTTTAGAAAACCATTACTTTTGATGATGTATCCAGTAACTATGATCGAACAGAACAATGCTCAATATAAAATAATGTGATCATGCTGTGGAGCAAATCATTTATTGAAGTTGAACAGCTGAATAACTTTTCAAAATTCGAAACATGAACTTTTTATAAATGGTTACTGGTCATAATGCACAATCAGTTGAAATAAACACTTGTAGCAGTAACAGTGTTTGTAGCAATGTAGCTACGACTGTTGTACAGTTATAGCTACATTGCTACAAACACTGTTACCGCTATTAGTCAGAGTCAGTTTCATTTGCACTCAGAACAATATTCAATATAAAATGTGATCAAGTACAATCTGTAAACATTCATGGTTATTGCTGAAGTATACTCGAAAATATTCAAATTTTTGCAGGAGCCTACTCTTCTCTGCTTGTTAGAAGAGATCCATGGCATCCATCTTGACTGTTTGCCTCCTTCAGACGGGAGGGGGTCAAAATTGGGGATAAGTGTAAATTCAAGACAGTTCAAGGATAGCAAGGTTCATACTACAAAATTGAAAATACTGGGTAAATGGTTTTGCATTTTCCAGTCCTGGAAAAATACTGGAGAAATGATCTAAAGTTGGTAAATACTTGAATAGTAATATTTTTATACTGTACCAATGACCCAGACTTAGCTGGTGCTAATCTCCTTAATTCAGGGCCAAACACAAATTTTGCCCCCCCAATCCCCAAAATTTGCATCAAAAACCGAAAAATACATGTCCTATATGGCCCTCCATACATCCACTCCTCTGCGCATGCGCAGTGTCAAGGAGGTCCCGAAATTGGCGCCAATTATCATTCTTAGTTTGGCCCTCAAAACAGTCACACTTCTCTGTTATTTGTGCTTCCAAATCTCAGTTTTCATGATGCCAGACACATATTCATGAGAGAAATGGTGGAAATAAAGAGGATACATTAGGAGGAGAGGAAAAAATTTAGTGCAAGAAAATGTTCAGGGCTGTAACTTAAAATTATTTTATGAAATTATTTCTAGTTGCCTTTTTTCAAGGCATAGCCCTGATGTTGTCATTCTTGCTATGAAGTACCATTGTTTGATCAGTGTTTCCTCTCTACCTTCCTTATTCCCCCCTAGCTATTCTCCCATGTTTTGGCTTATTTTTTTGTAATGTTTATTACTAAAATTTCTTGGGAGTTTTGGCTTGGTAACAGATTTATTTCTGTTTTTTCCCCATGTTTACGTCCTCACCCTAGGGGTGTTTTGGCATTTTGGTCTGCATCTACCATCTGATGTTCTACAGTTTCTTCTCTGGAAGCCTCTGTTTTGCATCAGATAGTGTTTTAATTGGTGACTGATTTCGGGCCATGTTTGTTTCAGTGCCTGGAGTCATGTTTCCGGTTTGTTGACACTTTTGCTTAGATTGACAACAGTTACTGCTGATAGTGATTATTTGTCTTCTGCATCTCTTATTCATAGTAAGATACATTATTATTGTCCGTAAGTGTCTCATTAATTTTTTCAAAATGAATTTAAATTTTTGTCCACACTTAGGCTTTTTTGGGATCCATTGGGCTCAGGGTTCCCTTTGGGAACTTGGGCTCTTCTGAAAAAAATTTTTTTTCTTAAAAAAATTTTTCCTTTCAAATCATTATTTATTAATGAATATAATGGATTGTTGTATTATGTATCTTTATTTTCAAGGATTAGTGCGAGTACTTTGATTGTTTACATTTCACAATGAATGATTATTGTTCAAATTGTAATAGGAGGAAATCTTCCTATGATTCTCATGATCTCTGTATTAATTGTTCTCTCTGTACTCGCACTGATCTTTGTTCTGTGTGTTTCAAATGGGATGAAAAACGTTGGAAACGTGTGTCACGGTATGTTGTTCCTGGAGAAAGGTCCATTCCGGTTCTTTCTCCTCAGAGTCACTCTAGTGTTTCACTCTCTTTTTCAGAGGAACAAGAACAGGGTGATGTTTCCGTGATGTCCAGAAGTGTGCCTCCGTCGTCACATACAAGCGAAGAGTTAGCGGCAAAAGTGCTCATGGAGATTCGTCAATTCCCTGAAAGGAACCCGAAGGGGTTGACGTCCGCTAGCTCGACCGGGGTTGCGTCCATTCACCGAATGGGGCAGCACTCGGGTTCATCCGTTGCGGTCCAGCAGAGAGAGTCGGGTGTTGCGAGCACTATAAAACATCCACGTGCACACCCAGTGACGATGGAAAGGATGGATCGGAGGAAGCCTGACAGTCCGGTGTTTAGCTTGTCCAGCAGTTCGGTACGGGCTGCAAGCGAGAGAGGTCCCTCTCTCATACAGCAGCATCTGGGACCAGATGTTGTAGTCCGTAGTGTTACGCAGTCGGAGCATACGTCCGCCGCTCGGGATGCTCCGGTATATAGGCAGTCCGCCGAGGCTACCTATAAGGCTTCCATATCCTCTCAGCAGCACACTCGACCGCACCTTGGCTATGTGACCAGTGAATTACAGTCAGCTTCGCCGACCAGGGATTCCATGGCAACCAGGTCACGCCATCTGGTAGCCTGGGATTCGAGGCCTTCTTCATCCGGACGTTCGCATAAAAGATGTATGCAGGATGCAACGTCCAGGGAGCTTCCGGCGGCTAAATCCCGTAAGACCGCCGCTCCCCAGGCCTCTGTAACGGATGTGCTATCACAGATAGCAAAGTTAATCGCAGCATCCCAGCAACCGGCAGAGCCTCTGTCGGAACATGAAATGTCAGAAGATGCTGGGTCGGTAGGTTCCGCCGCTGGATCCGGTGCGGACGACCGAGATTTACATGATTTACATGAGGTCCGGCAGGATGGCGAAAGGGATTCTGATGAATTAGATATTGCCCTTTCGGAACAACATAAAATAGCCGTAGAATTCATCCGGCATTACCTTCCAGAAGTTGTTCCGCCAGACCAAAATGCTGCGCAGCCGGATAGGAGGGTGATAGCGCCACTGGACACCGAGTTTTTTAATCGGTTTAGGGACATTGTCCCGGAATTTCCGTCACAATCCAAGAATGTCTCTCGGATTTTTGAGTTATTGAATGACGCTATTGATAAACTTGCCAACAAGACGGGCAGGTCAGCCTTCCTACCGGCATCTGCTCTACAGCTGCCGTTTATTAATCAAAGGAACAAGTTTGATACGGCAGGTCAGGGCATCCAGAGAGTTCCTCTGCGTTTAGACGACCAGGCTGAAGACCTTGATACAGTGGCAAGCTTTCTGATATTATATGATAAATTAACAAAGAAAGCTTCGGACTCTCTGCTGTTTAAGTCTGCTTCCAAGAAATCGGAACCAGCAGACAGGAGTAGGCCATGCACTTCCGGGACGAGTTCGTCCAGGCGAAGTTCCTATAGAGGTTCCTATGTGTCCTCTAGGTCTTACTCTAGAGACCGGCAGAGTAGCGACTCGACTAGGGGCTGTTATGCTGGCCGAAATAACCGGTCAGATGCCCCTAGGCCGACGGGGCGAGGTGCAGGTCGCGGAGGACGTGGTTTCTCCTACCGCAAGCCTCGCGGATCCAGGAAGTGATGGTCTAGACCTTTGTCGCGTTCCGGTGGGCGGAAGACTGTCGAGTTTCTCAAGCAATTGGGAATCAATTACGGAGGATCCTTGGGTTCGAGGGGTTATTTCGGAAGGACTAAAACTGTCCTTCAAAGGCAAACCTCCATTAACTCGAAGTCCAAGATGGACTCAGCTTCCGTCAAATTGTCAGAAAAGAACGGCACTTCTATCAGAAGTCCAGTCTCTTTTAACGAAGAACGCGATAGAGGTCGTAGAAAACCAGGAATCTCCAGGTTTCTACAGCCATCTTTTTCTGGTTCCGAAGCCAGACGGCTCGTTCCGTCCAGTGATCGACTTAAGCTGGATAAACAAGCTGATCGTGGCTCCAAAGTTTTATATGGAGACCATTCGATCGGTCAGAGCGAGCATTCGAGTGAACGACTATGCTGCAAGCATAGACCTCAAGGATGCGTACTTTCATGTCATGGTACATCCGGCATTCAGAAAGTATCTTCGCTTCGCTGTCCTAGGTGTTGTTTATCAGTTCCGAGCGATGTGCTTTGGTCTGAATCTAGCGCCCTGGGCATTCACTCGAGTAATGAACTCGGTAATGACTCATTTCCGAGCTCATTTGTCTGCGGTAACGTCGGCTTACCTGGACTATATTCTTCAGAGATACGGCAACGAGTTAACGCTTCAGAACAACATGCACAATCTGCTTCTATTGCTCCGACGTCTCGGTTTCATAGTAAACGAAGAGAAGTCGGATCTGGTGCCGTCCAAGTCATTTACCCACTTGGGAATGAGCTTCGAGACGCACAACAATCTCGTTCGTCTGCCGTTAACCAGAGCGAAATTAGTCAGTTGTTATGCTCGCTATTGTCTTCACTCACACAAAGTGTCAGCGAGGGAATTCATGAGACTATTAGGTCTGTGCGGAGCTGCCTCGGATCTCATTCCGATGGGGCGGCTACGCACTCGTCCTCTCCAGGTCTATCTGACTCAGAATTGGAGAGTGAAGATTCATTCGCTCGAAACGGACATACTCTTGTCAAGCCAAGTGAAACAAGAGATTCAGACTTGGGCAGACATACAGTGGTTAACTCAGGGAGTTCCACTGCAGTTGCCAGATCCGAGTTTTACGATTATGACGGATGCCAGTCAAACAGGCTGGGGCGCGACACTGAGCCCATCGGATTTGAAGTGCCAGGGTCTTTGGGATCCGCAGTTTCTAAGCAAGCACAGCAACATCAAACAGATGATGTCGATTTGGCTTGCTCTACGTCATTGGATAGACGTTATTCAGAATGCACACATGCAAATTATGTCCGACAATACGACAGTAGTTGCGTATATTCGGAACCAAGGTGGCACTCATTCCATTCCGTTGCTCAATCTAACGGAAAGAATTCTTCTGTTTGTACTAGAACATCAGATTCTTCTCTCCGTCCGTCATATTCCGGGTCGTCTGAACGTCTTAGCAGACTCCCTTTCACGGAGGGGTCGCCTGTTGCCGTCAGAATGGACTCTCAACAAGCAAGTATTCAATCAGATTTGCTACCAATGGGAACGGCCAATGATAGATTTATTTGTGACACATCTCAACAATCAGTTGCAGACGTATGTGTCACCTTGTCCGGATCCTCGAGCGTTTGCAGTAGACGCTCTCTCGATCTCTTGGGACGGAATGATAGGATATGCGTATCCTCCAGTGCCGTTGATTCAGCAGATATTGCTCAAGATAAAACAATCGCAATGCAAGATTCTGTTGGTAGCATCTCTGTCTCCACAGAGACCGTGGATAAATCTACTCAGGTGTCTTTTGTGGGACATGCCGAGGAAGCTTCCTCAACGGGAAGATCTTCTTTCGCAAGGGAAATCGCGCATCCTCCATCACAATCCGCAAGGTCTAAACCTTCACGTATTTCCATTGTGCGGTCCTTCTTGCACGGAAAACATTTTACAGGACGAGCAGTGGACGCGATTTCTAACTGTAGGAGGACCTCCTCTTCGCTAAACTATGCTGCTACCCTGCAGGTGTTCCCTTAGGTCACCTGCTTTATAGTGAAAAGCAAGGGAATACCTCCCCCAGAGTCAGTAATTCCGAGTCGGTACCGGGATGGTTTTAAAGTGTAAAGATAATGTTTAATCATCCATGTAATATTTTTAAAGTGTAGCTCGGTGTGAAGCATTTGTATATGTCATGTGTCAAATGAGCGTTAATATACAATCCTCGGACACTTTTAATGAATATAAAGAGTCTCATTTCTCTGGACTTCCTTTATTTATTGACTTACCTTTAAAAATATTAGTATAAAGGGTTATACTGGATGTTAATAGAGATCATTGTTTATTATGCTCAATTACTGATCGGTATTGTGTCTTTCTTCTTTATTATAAATAGGAAAGATACATGTAAAGCCTATCTCTTCTTTTCTCCTGGAGAGGATATTCTATTATACATAATTGAGCTTATTGGATTTTCCTTTATGTCCTAGGCCCTCCAACCTATTTACTATTCAGCTAAGTCTGGGTCATTGGTACAGTATAAAAATGTTAAAAAATTTATAGTAATTTATATATTTTTTATACTTACCAATGACCCAGACGGGGATGGCCCTCCCAGGAGTTGGGAACTCATACCTCCCCGCTGAGTGCATAACGCTTACCGGGCACTGGTTGTAAGAATGATAATTGGCGCCAATTTCGGGACCTCCTTGACACTGCGCATGCGCAGAGGAGTGAATGTATGGAGGGCCATATAGGACATGTATTTTTCGGTTTTTGATGCAAATTTTGGGGATTGGGGGGGGCAAAATTTGTGTTTGGCCCTGAATTAAGGAGATTAGCACCAGCTAAGTCTGGGTCATTGGTAAGTATAAAAAATATATAAATTACTATAAATTTTTTAACTTTTGCTACCCCCAAAACTAATTTAACCCCCTCTCAGGGTATTTGATGATTGGATTCGCATCGCAAAATGCTATACAAAAATGTCCAAATACCAACCATTTTTTTTTCATATTGGCCTTATTTTGACTATTTATTATCACTTTTTGAAACCAAGATGGAAACTGCTAATCAAATTTTTAAAAACAAAAAATACCTTGCCCTCTACCCCCTCCCCCCCCCCCCCCCCCCCCCCCTAAAAAAGAACAAAAAACAAATTCTTGCCAATATGATAGGTTGAAGTTGTTTGGCAAAGATTATACTTGGTACTGACCACCGCACAGTGAATTTTGAAGACCTGTTCATTACTTCTGCTATTCTGAAATAGAGTATATGCCTTTGTTATCACAAGTGACAGTAGTTGTATAGTCAAGAACTTAGAACATGGTACTGGAAAATTCTCTGAACACTAGAAATACACTGGAAAAGTACTGGAATTTCAAACAAGTTTGTATGTACAAAACCTGTGATTGGGTCTAATATCTTTTAGTGTCTAAATTTCCTCGTGTAATTTTGGGTCATAATAAACATGAATAGAGACACAATTTACATTTTTTTTTCCAGTGAAATCACCTGGTGGATCAGGAAAGAAAAGAAAAGCAACAGATGAACTAGCTTTGACGGCCAAACGTAAGAGGGTATCTTTTGGACCAAATCTTAGTCCTGAGCATTTTGACAAAAGACTTCCACCAATTACTCCAATCAAGAAGGGGGCGACCCCAAGGCGGAAATCTGAACCAGTGCGCCAGTCTCCATCAAAAAGAAGGTCACTGCTAAGAAAATCATTTGCAGAGATACGAGAGGAAAGTCCTCAGAAATCACCAAAATCTCCCAAAGTAGTTTCTAGCAAAGCATCTCCTAAATCACCAAAAGGTAGATCGGTTGTTTCTTCTACACCACCCAAAACGGAAACTAAATCGCCAGGAAATAAAGTAAAAGGAACATCACCAAGTCGTAGTACACCAAAAGTTCTATTGATGGCTACAAAGACAGAGTCACCTCGAGCAAAATCTCCCGGTGGGACAAAATCCTCTTCAACTCCATCTCCAAGAGGCAGATCGCCAACAAAATCTAAATCTCCATCAAAAGCATCATCCTTGATAGGAGTTTCACCAAGTGTTGGATCGCCTACTTCAAGAAGAACTTCACTAAAGCCCTCCAGGTCCCCATCACCTAAAGTCAAGTCATCTACATCCCGAAGTCCATCAAGATCAGCTTCTCCAGCAGTCTCCCCTAAAAAACTGGGAAAATCTCCCACAGGAGCAACTTCAACACCATCAAAAAAGTCTGTTGGATCAGTTCAAACACCAAGTGTAAAATCACCACTGCCTAACAAATCTAGAGCAGTTTCTCCATTAGCAGCATCTCAAAGCCCTAGAGGAAAGTCTCGAACTCCATCAAAATCGCCTGCAAAAGATGTAAAAGCAGTTAAGCCAAACACTCCTATGGCTTCTCCACCAACCAAACCCTCAAGAACTCCATCATCTTCACCTCCTAGGGTAAAGACTCCAACAGTGAAAACTCCTGTGAGATCAGTTTCACCATCCACATTGTCTCCAAACCCCCAAAGATCTCTTTCTAAAACTAGATCACCTTCTTCAGGAACAGATGCAGTGTCACCTGGAAGGAAAACTCCTTCCACAAAAGATTCTGTGAGGTCAGCTTCTCCTGTGAAATCTGCAACCCCACGATCAAAGTCTCCTAGAGTAATAAAAACTCCAGGAATTGTGGCATCTCCAGCATCAAAAACTCCAAGGCGAAAATCAACAAGTACAACAATAGCTTCAGAATCCAAATCATCAACTCCATCACACAAAGGGGAATCTACAGCTAAAGTAGTAACACCTGCACATACTCCAAAGGCTGCAGATAAAGTCAAATCACCAGCTGTCCCAAAATCTAAAGCAGCCTCACCATTAAAATCACCGAGAACCAAAAGCCCTGTAAGTTCGAAAACACCTGTATCAAAATCAAGAAAAACAGTCACTCCAGCAAAACATGCAACACCTGCAGCTTCTCCAAAAGGATCAACTCCAGCTAGAAGTATCTCATCGCCACACAAAATTATTCCATCTGGATCTCAAACACCAGAAGACTCAAGTAAAAAATTAAGTACGCCCAAACCTTTACGAAATCGATCATCTTCTCCTCGTCCTAAATCTCCAAAGGCATTGACAAGGAAATCCAGATCGCCAGTAAAAACACCAGGTAGATCTTCTGCAGTAAGTTTGTCACCTTCAATAAAGAAAAATGTTACACCTGTTGCACCAGCACCTGTCTCAACACCAAAATCTACAAGGTCTCTTTCTCCACAAGTTAAAACACCTAAGGAAAAGTTGCATAGTCCTGCTAAAATGCCCAGACAGGTGTCGCCTGCAAAAGCAGACAGAAAATCATTGTCTGCCAAATCAACTTCGCCAGCCACAAAGAAATCTACTCCCCACAGTACTGCAGAGGTTGAGAAGATAGCAAAATCATCAAGATCAAAGTCTCCACGTTCCAAATCTAAAGCAGTGTCAAAATCGCCAACTAAATCACCAAATAGATTGTCTGCAACCTCATACAGTAACAAAACAGTTACCACCCCTGTCACAAAAGTGGCACTGAGGACACCAAAAGTGGGTAGATCTGTTTCACCAAAAGCAAAGAAATTTGAAGTGTCAACCCCTGAGAAAGCTCTAAGTCCTGCTAGAATGTCCAGATCAGTATCGCCAACAATAAAAACTACAAGAAAATCCTTGTCTGCTGAATCTGTCTCTCACGATAGCAAGAAAGCTTCTACTCCTAAAAGTACTGTCAAGCCTGGAACTACACCTAAACCTGTTACAAGAACAAGAACATCTCCTGCCTCCACCAAAAAAACATCATCACCAACACTACAGGGAAAATATGCCAGTCCTCGAGGTAAATCTTCAGAGAAAAAATCTTCAAGTAAGAAAATTGTTGGAAAGACGAGGATTTCTCCATCAGGATCATTAACAAAACTAAAAAGAAAGTCATTACCAGCATCTTTACACAAATTGAATTTGACTGGGGTCAAAGAATTGTTACTGACCCCAAAACAAAAGCAAAGAAAATCAGATCTAGATTTGTCTGGTTTGGCAACAATGTTGAAGACCCCTGTTTCCACTAAAAAAACTGCCAAAGTTACAAGACGATCATTGGGAGTTGATGTCGGCCAGTTGGATCAGAAGTTAACACCTAAGCATTCTACTCCCAAATCAAATAAGCGTAAAAGTTTAGGCGGTGAAGTGACAGTTGGTCATGTTGAAGTCCATTCACAATCTGTTCAAGGAGACAAGTCTTTTAATAACAGCAGTATGGATATGAGTGGATTAGCAGAACTAATGAAAACTCCAAAGTCATCAAGGAAGAAACATACAAGAACATCTGATATTAATTTATCTGGTTTATATGACATGCTAAAATCACCAAAACTTTCAAATTCACCAAGACGTAGTATTCAGAAAACACCAAAATCTGTCTCAAAGATTTTTGAAAAATCCACTCCTCCACAGTCACAAGCAAAACTTCAAAATTCAACTCTTAAGTCTGTAGAGGTACCAGACAAGTTTGATAACAAATCAGCAAGAAAGACACCAAATTCTGTCGGGACTCCAAAATCTGTAAAAAAGACACCAAAATCTGTCAAGAAGACACCAAAATCTGTTAAGAGGACTCCAAGGTCAATTAAAAAAACACCTAAATCTCAGAAAACTTCAAATATGTTTTCATCAGCATCCAAAACTCCAAAATCTTTAAAAACACCGAAGTCATCGAAAAAGACTCCAAGAAATGTAAAAGCCACTCCTGCTTCTGTAAGGAGAAAGGCAGTATTAACCGAGCGTTTTAATGAGAAAAAACAAAGACTCCAAAGTCCAAGTGACCGAACGATCACACCACCTAAAGATTTCAAGAAAGTTGTTGCTTTGAGGGCCATACATGGAAATGCAGCAACGCCCAAGCTTCCTTCACATGTTAGACAACCTGTGTCCACTTCAACCAAGACACCCAAACAGTGGTCCGATATTGTCAAGAAGGGAATTGCAGTCTCTGGTGTGAGTCAACCTAAGGCAGTTGCTCAACGAGCCTCGAAACATGTTGCAAAGAAAGCAGTTGCTACCCCGTCACCACCTAAGAAGGTAAGTTATCAAGCAGTGTTTGCATATATCTTTCACTCCACATATTTCTTATTTTCATCTTGAACAAGAGTAAAATTATTGTTCTGACGGCTTCACTGCCGAGTTCTATAAATTCTTTTGGAAAGACACAATTGACATTTATCTAATAAACTTGTTAAATTGTAGTTATGAATTGGAACAACTTTCAACTACACTGAGACTCTGAATTATTACTTGTATACCAAAACAAAACAAACCTAAACAATACATAAAAAACTGGTGCCCAGTATCACTAATTGATGTAGATACAAAAATAGGGTCCGCAGCAATTCCAAACCGGGTAAAAACAGTTCTTCCCAATTTAATTTCAGACACCCAGCTCGGTTTTATGTAAGGTCGTTATATTGGGGAGTGCACTAGACTAACTTTCGATTTAATTGCTAAATGTGAGAAACTAGACATTGCAGGCATCCTAGTTCTTATAGATTTCGAAAAGGCCTTCGATTCCCTGGAATGGATCTTTATCGAAAAGACGATGGAATTTTTAAATTATGGACCCTCTATGATAAGGTGGTTCCAAACCTTCTACAGCAACATTTCTAGTTGCGTACTTAATAATGGCCATTGTTCTGAAAGATTCAATATAGAACGAGGTGTAAGGCAAGGTGATCCCCTATCACCATATCTTTTTATTCTTAGTGTCGAAATTCTTAGCGCATCTTTAAAATTTAACCCCAATATAAATGGAATAAAGATAAAAAAAATTCTGAATACTTAAGTCAATACACTGATGACTCCACTCTGTATTTAAGTGATGATGGATACTCTTTAGAAAATGCCCTGAATATGGTAAAACAGTTCTCGCTAAGCTCTGGCTTAAAGGTTAATTTTGATAAAACAGAAGTTATATGGATAGGCTCCAAGCAGGGTTGTGGTGAAACACTATCAACAAGAGAACAAGTTTTCTGGAATCATTCCAGATCATTCAGAATTTTGGGGATTGAATTGAACCTATTTAGCGACAATTATATACTAAATAATTACACTAACAAAATGCAGAAAATTGAAAAATTATTAAGTGATTGGTCATTTCGTAACTTAACAATAATCAGAAGAAATACTATTATAAAAACTTTGGCTTTACCACACATTGATTTATGGTTTTACCAGATCCACCAAAGGAGTTATTTAACAAAATTCAAACAATTTTTTATAATTTCTTGTGGTCCGGAAAAGTTGAAAACAGCTTTTCTTCAATAAAACTTGGTGTAATAAAGGTATTTACTTTGTAAATGACCTAGTATCGAACAACAACGGCCTCCTAACCTTCTCTGACTTCTCCAACAAGTATAACATCAATACACCATTTACAGTTTTTCAGGGTATGATAAATGCATTACCCAAAGCTTAGAAAATGGCAACCAGATCCAATAAACCTTTGAATAATATTCGGCATAGAAATGTCGAAATGTTACAATGTACTAATAAAGTCTCCCGACCCTTTTATTTTAAATTTTTAGAACTGTACACAACACCTCCCATTCATATGCAGAATAAATGGAATGAGGTTTTGGATATAAATCTGCACTCAGATGACTGCAATTTTATATATAAAATCCCATTTTCAATAACGGACGATACATATTTACAAAGTTTGCATTTTAAAATTGTCCACCAAATATTATATACGAATTCAAAACTTTATAAATGCAAACTCTCTGAAATGGAACTATGTACTTTCTGTTGCAATACAAAGGCGTCAATACTTCACTTGTTCTTTTAATATTCTGTTGTGAAAACAGTTCTTCTGAATTTTTGGGAACATTTGAAGGACAAGTGCGATGTTGAGTTTCCCTTCACCCCAGAATATATCATTTTAGGCTACAGAAATATCCTTACTCCACCCAATAACACAACAGACTTCTATATGTTGATCTACAGAAAGTTTGTTTATTCCTGCAAAGTGAAAAATAACTTACCAACATATACAGGATTTATTGAACAATTAAGAAACTACAGAAATCTAGAACTCATGTCCAAATATACATACTCAAATAAACGTACAAAGGAAATAAACTTGAGGTGGGATACAATCAGTTCATTGCTAACTGGTTAACACCTTTTGCATTTTTCATATACTGTTTTGTCACGATAATCCTTTACCTAACCCAACAGGTACGTAGATTAATATGTATATATCACCTCGATCCCATACCAAAACACAGACGGCAGCTTTCTGCAGCACAGTGCAGCTACAAATGAAACGTCATATCACTATGAATGAAAAACAAACTTTGCTTGTTCTCTATATGTGTCATGTATAAAATCTCTTTGTAAAATTTCATGGAAACTATGCTTTTGATTGTAATTGAAAACCTTAGATCTGAATAAAAAAAAAAAAAAAAAGAGTAAAATTATTCCACCCTTCAGATCTCCTCTCGCCATATTTCAAATTTTCAATTTGTAATTTTAAGTTATTACTGTTATTCAGGCTTGTTCTAATAATACCTTTGTGTCAGAATTGTTCTAATGCCGCTCTTAAGTTCTGAATGAAAAGAGACACTGGCATAATTCTACAAATCTGTAGATTCCTTAATGGAATAAACTTCAGTAAAGAAAAGCTAAAGAAAGCGCTGCAAGCGTTCCGTGGAAATTTATATTTCAGACGTTGGCATATTTAAAACTTACCCTTTAAATCTTTCGACACAACACCTATCAAAGATGCACATCTTCGTTAAAAATCCTGCCATTGCATTTGGGTGCCCAGGTCTGTATACATATATAGACCATAGTAGATAGAATGCCTGGCTTTTTTTTATCTCACCTGACTGAAAGTCAGGGTGAGCTTTTCTGATCGCTCTTTGTCTGTCATCTGTCCGTCGTCCTGCATGAAGGTGGTGTTTGAGCCTCTTTCTCCTAAACCACTGGCCACATTTTAATTAAATTTCATGTAAGTAGTGGTTATATAGGGGTATTTTGATTTTTATGCAAATTAGATTTCGGCTCATATTGAGCAGAGTGACGGGGAAAAAATGGCCAAATTTTTTTAAAACCTTCTAATGAACCACCAGTAGCAGAGACTTGATATGTGGTATACAGAGTCCTTTTGAGGTTTAGAATCAAGTTTGTTCAAGAGAAGTTTGTCGAGCACTATTTGCCTTCGTTGTGGGAGGGGCAAAAATTTTGGCCACATCTAAAATTTCTGTTTTCAGAACCGTGAGGTCGATTTGAACCAAATTTGATATGAGATGATAATGGGTCATAAGTAGTTGATTGATGCAAAAAAAAATATTTTCTCATTGCCCCGTGGGAACCTCGGGAGCTAAAAATAGGAAAAACCTTAAAACTGCCATATCTCCAAAACTACACGGCACAGAAAATTCTTATTTTGTATAAAGCTTACTTTTATCCAGTAGATTTGAATGGTTAAAAAAAATCCCTATCGGTTTGATCACAAGGTACTTTTTTCAGGACTTTGAAAAAGTGCTGAGTCATCACTTTTTAACACTGCAGGCAATGGGAAAAACATTAAAAAATCTTCTCCAGATCCAGCATATTTGCATATTTGGTATGCAATATTGTGCGGTGGATCTGATTCAAGTTTGTTCAAATTGGCCCCCTGGGTTTATATTTGGGCTCAGTATAGGAGCCCAAATTTGAACTTGGTGCATTTCAGGCAAATTTCTTTGAAAATCTTCTTCTCAAGATCCAGCAGGCAGAATCTTTTGATATTGGGTATGCACCATGCTTGTGGGGGTGAGATTCAAGTTTGTTCAAGCCAAGTCCCTGGGTTCATATTTGGGCTCACTGTGGTAGCCTGAATTATAACTTGTTCAAAATGAGGAATTTTCTTTAAAAATCTTCTTCAGATCCAGCAGTCGGAATGTTTTGATATTTGGTATGCAGCATTCTTAGGGGGGTGAGATTCAAGTTTGTTAAAGCCAAGTCTCTGGGTTCATATATGGGCTCCCTGTGGGAGCCTGAATTATAACTTAGTTCAATATGAGGAATATTCTTTAAAAATCTTCTTTCTTTTTTAGATCCACTGGTCAGAATCTTTGGATATTTGGTATAAGCTTTTCTTAGGAGGAGCAGATGCAACTTGTTGAAATCAATTCTCTGGGTTGATATTTAGGCTACCATGTCAGATGAGCGCCCTCAGGCCCCCTGGGGCCTCTTGTTAGCTCACCTGACTGAAAGTCAGTGTGAGCTATTCTGATCACTTTTTGTCCGTCGTCTGTCGTGAAGGTGGTGTTTGGGTCTTTTTCTCCCAAACCACTGGCCACATTTTAATGAAATTTCACCTGGTTATATAGGGGCACTTTGGGTTTTCTTCAAATTGGGTTTCTGCTCATGTTGAGGAGGGGGTGTGGCCAAAATGACTCAATTTTTTAAAAATCTTCTCATGAACCAGCTGTAGCAGAGACTTGATATTTGGTATTCAGCTTCCTTTTGAGTTGTAGATTCAAGTTTGTTCAAGAGAAGTTCGAGGGGCAGTATTTGTCGTTATAGGAGGGACAAGAAATTTTGCCCCGCCCAAAATTTCTATTTTCGAAACCAGGAGGCCGATTTGAACCAACTATGATATGAAGTATTAATGGGTCATGTGTACTTGATTTATGCCCTCCAAAAATTTCAAAATGCCTTGTGGGAACCACGGGAGCTAAAAATAGAAAAAACGCCCATATTTCCAAAACTACACGACTCTGAGAATTGTTATTTGTTGCGAAGCTTCTTTCGGACCATCAGAATGGAATGGTAAAAAAAAATTGCTTGCTATCGGTTTTATCATACGATATTTTTTCGGAACTTTGAAAAAATGCTGAGTCAGCAATTTTTAAAACTTTGTTGGTAATGGGGGAAATATTTAATACTCTTCTCCCAAACCACTGCTCCAAAAGTTTTCAAATTTCACATCTAACATCTTTGGAAGATTTTTTCACACGTTTGTTGAAAGCAAATTCCTGGGTCCATATTTGGGTTCTCTATGGGAGCCCAAATGTTTAAATTAGTGCAGTATGAGGAATATTCTTTATGCAACAACTGGGAAGTAAAATAACTTTAACATAACTCAGAAATTTCCAGTGTGGACAACCCAAAGGTTGCTAATTGATTAAGCATTCACTGGTATAACTATAAAAATACAATTAAGAACTAGGAATGTCTATAAATAACAAAATTAATGAACTTAAAAACATGTCATGATAGTGAAAGTGGGTGTAAACCGCCCACAAGTTCTGCATTAAAAACCAGAGACAAAAACTTGTGAGAAAAAACTCTGGAAAAGCATGGAACAGTACCAGTGGATGAATGCTACAATTATCAAACAAAAATGCGGTGGCAAGAGCAGTCTGAACTTTTAAAAGGAACAATGGGAGGGAGGGTGGATATTGAAACGTCTTAAAGACAAAGCAAAAGAATACTTATCTTTGCAGTGTAGAACAAAGAACTGACCAATTCTTCGGAAGCGAGACTGCCGTCTTTGAATACAGACTGTTGATTGGACCGAAAATTTCGCGATTCACTTTCATTTGCGCGGCAGTTCCTTTGATGTTTTTATGAGTCACTTGACCGTAAATTGACACAAAGTGCTAATAATTAACACTCCGCAAGCTGTTGCATAAAGCTCATTACTTTGTAAATTGCATTTATGCAACAACTGGGAAGTAAAATAACTTTAACATAACTCAGAAATTTCCAGTGTGGACAACCCAAAGGTTGCCAATTTATTAAGCATTCACTGGTATAACTATAAAAATACAATTAAGAACTAGGAATGTCTATAAATAACAAAATTAATGAACTTAAAAACATGTCATGATAGTGAAAGTGGGTGTAAACCGCCACAATGACCTTTCCCTATGCTATCCCCCAAATGATGCACAGGAAGCATAAGGAAAGGGCATCAGCATTAGATAAATCGTTGGCACCGAATTGCAGAATAACCACATCAGGGGAAAAAGTCTGAATTTTCCGAAGCACAGACCCGTCAATACCATCCACAGTCAAGCCACTGATTCCATAAAAACGAACATCCACATCTGCAATCCTCGAATCAAGTCCCAGACCTTCAGAAAAACTGGCAGCCATTGGAATGGACACAAATGGACAATCGGGCAAAATAGCCTCCACCAGACGTTTAATAAAAGATGAACCAAAAACTAAAACTTTCGTAGGCATTCTGAATTGTAAAAATAGTATAAAGTACAAACCTTGGGCTTGGATGATGTGAACACAACAAACTAACAGGAATTACAAACGGTAGGAAAATTAGTAACAAAAGCGATAGCAGAATTGCGTATTGAAACGTCTTAAAGACAAAGCAAAAGAATACTTATCTTGGCAGTGTAGAACAAAGAACTGACCAATTCTTCGGAAGCGAGGCTGCCGTCTTTGAATACAGACTGTTGATTGGACCGAAAATTTCGCGATTCACTTTCATTTGCGCGGCAGTTCCTTTGATGTTTTTATGAGTCACTTGACCGTAAATTGACACGAAGTGCTAATAATTAACACCCCCCAAGCTGTTGCATAAAGCTCATTACTTTGTAAATTGCATTTAAAAATATTCTTTTTCAGATCCACCAATCAGAATCTTTTGATAATTGGTATGCAGCATCCTTAGGGAGGGGGGGGGGGAGATTCACATTTGTTCAAGCTAAGTCTCTAGGTTCATATTTGGGCTCGTGGGAGCCCGAATTATAACTTAGTCCAATATGAGGTATTTTCTTTAAAAATCTTCTTCAGATCCAGCAGTCGGAATGTTTTGAAGTTTGGTGTACAGCATCCTTAGGGAGGTGTGATTCAAGTTTGTTCAAGCCAAGTCTCTGAATTCATATTTGGGCTCCCTGCGGGAGACCAATTGTAACTTTGTTCAATATGAGGAACATTCTTTAAAAATCCTCTTCACATCCACCAGTAAGAATCTTTTGATATTTGGTATACTGTATCATTCGGGAGGTGAAATTCAAATTTGTAAAAGCCAAGTCCCTGGGTTCATATTTGGGCTCCCTATGGGAGTCCAAAATTAAAACTTAGTTCAATATTCGGTTGATGGTCAGATGAGCGCTGTCAGGCCCCTTGGGGCCTCTTGTTTTTTTTTTGGAGGGGGGAGGATTGAGGCTCAAAATTTGAAAGGCTATTCGCAGACTCCCTCGAGTAACTTGTACGAAATTCAGTGCAAACACGATCAATTTTTAACAAAATTTAATTGCTGTACGTTCTTGTGAAAATAAGATAAGAGTCTGATATAGACCAGCATACTGTTGGGGCTTGTGTAAAACAGTTTAACACTATCGATGCAGACGGAAATGAGTTTTAATGCACATAGTTTAGCTGTAAGCCAGACACGTTTCATCTTGGGCTTCTGTGAAACAACACCATCCCAGTACAATTTGGATAAGCTATAAAACTGATAATTTAACACCCAGTGACTTCAAACATGCCAAATGGAACAGTAGTGTGCAAAATTTGAAAAGAACACTCGTTCCGTTTAGCCAAATGTTGCATCTTGAATTGTAAAGTTAACTTAACCAGCCTTTCTTGTGTCTGATAGAGGTTTTCCTTGACAGACTATATATATTTCAATTCCACGCAATATATGAATACCTGTTAATGATAAAGAAGCAGTTTCCCAAGAATTTTTATGTAGTGGAGCGTTCAGTTAGCCATCCCAAAAGCACGTGAATGGTCAGCAGGTTAGAGTCATTTCTGAAATTTTGCACACTGGAACAGTGTTGCAAAGTTCAAAACATATGCAGTTTAACCCTTTACCCAACGAATCGGCCCCATCCGCCCCGTAATATGCAAATTCAGCACCTAAAAAAATATTATTTTACAAAACATTTCAACAAAACCATATGTGACCCCTCGTTGGAATGAGCTCGTTCCAATGGGGGGAGGGGGGGGGGTCACATGATATGGTTTTGTTGAAATTTAAAAAAAATGATATTTAAAATAATAAATTTTGATATCATCTGTTGGGTAAAGGGTTAACAACGACCGATTGTCAGAACAATATAATGTGTTGCATTTTTATGATAAGTTGATTTAGTTGAGCTGTCCGATAAAAAAAAACATTCCAGGGTCATCTCATCTGAAAAGAAACAGAAAAAAGATATTGTTAGTTTCAAAACATGATTTCAAAAGTATGCTGTCCAATACATTCCCTTTGATACTGCCGTACGTCTTTGTATCCCTGGTTTTCTGAAGTAACATCTAAGGTTATTAGTCCCGTTAGGGGACTATAGGATTGCACTCCGTCCATCTCCGTCCGTCTGTCTGTTTTTATTTTACCACCTCTTCCTCCAACTTGCTTTAAGCTACACCTTTCATGTTTGGTACATGGATAAATGGTTCTGAGGGGATGATGCACGCTCGAAATTTTTTTTTCAAAATCCAAGATGGCGTAATGGCGACCATTTTTGTTGTGTTTTTTAAGCTTTTTTTTTCTCTATTTTCATGTTACCACCCCTCCCTCCAACATTGTTCAAGCTACACTTTGCATATTTGGCACATGGATAGAGGGTTGGGAGGGGATGATGCACGTTCAATATTTTTTTCCAAAATTCAAGATTGTGCCATGGCAGCCATTTTTGTTGTGTTTTTTAAGCGTTTTTCTCTATTTTTTTTTAGCTCACCAACTTTAGATGTGTGAGCTTATGGCGTGGCTCGATTGGTCGGCGTCAGCGTACGTGTCCAATAATGTTAAAACTTCTGTTCAGGTCACTTACTTGCCCTATTTCCATATCATGGCCTTTATAGTGCTGCTATATAATTATTATCATTCTACCATGATTTAACCCCTCATACCCTGCATTTTAATCACTTTTCTTGACATTTCTAGTTGTGTTTAGTTTTCTGTTTAGCTCAGAATTTCATGTTTAACTAAGTGTTTTGGTCAGCTGCTGTGCTCCTTCTCTTCCCATGGCTCTTATATTCATCATACATGTTCCTCAGTATCATTGTTCTATGATTAACCCCTCATACACTGCATTTTACAGGCCTGGCATTCTGAAAAATGCAGGAGGGCAAAAAATCGCTCTCCTCAATCAGCTTAGGAGAGCAATTAGCTTTACACAGCATTTTAAGTATCCAGTTGAACAAACTCATTGAAACTGAAATCAACAGACTACATCAGTGATTTTATTAACTTTACTAAGGTAAAGCGAAATCTCTTAGACATCTAGATGTCTCACTCAAAAACCGAACACACACTTGACAAGACCTGTGTGTGTACCCAGACCTGTTGTCCAACCAAGGGGGGTTGAAGGTGGTAGTGGTAGGCATATGACTTTCTTGGACAACAGGTCTGCTTGAATCTACAGTCACATCCTGGTGCAAGTGCTTCAAGTGACAGGATAGTAGTAATGGTAGTATATTATAGTGTCAATATTCCTTGAATAATTACCCCTCAAACTGTGATGTCAGTTGTTGAACTTGAAACTGAGAGAAAAAAAAATATTGCTGTGACCCATTTTGCTTCAAATGATTGCAACTGTGTTTGGGTATGGTTGCAGCCATTACCTTTTACCACTAAACCACTTTCAAAATGAAATTACGTGATGTTATGTGACTTCGAAGTTAAATTACATTTTTGCTTTACAACAAAAATTTAATGTGAGCATAATACATGTAATCTCAATCATCCCAGACCAAAATATTTAGGAGGGCAATTTTTCGCTCTCAATTCTTTCAGGCGGGCAGTAAGGAGAGCTAAAAAATCGCTCTCCTGAAGTTGCCAAGCCTGATTTTAAACATTTTTTTTGACATTTTTAGTTGCGTTTAGTTTTCTGTTTAGCTCAGAATTTCATGTTTAACTTAGTGTTTAGGTCAGCTGCTGTGCTCCTTCTCTTCCCATGGCACTTATATTCATCATACATGTTCCTCAGTATCATTGCTCCATGATTAACCCCTCATACTCTGCATTTTAAACATTTTTCTTGACAGTTTTAGTTGCGTTTAGTTTTCTGTTTCGCTCGAAATTTCATGTTTAACTTAATTTAGCTCACCTGCTGTGTTCCTTCTCTTTCCATGGTGCTTATATTCATCATACATCTTCTTCATTATCATTCTACCATGGTTTAACCCTTGTCCAGTGAATTTCTTAAAATTTTTCTTCCAATTTTGAACGTTTAGTTTTCTGTTTAACTCACACTTCGACATTTTCAGTGGGTTAAATTTTTTGTTTACATCGACTGCTGACACCCTTTTTATCCCATAGCCTTTATAATCATTCCATATAGTGCTTATTATCATTCTACCACTATTTAACCCTCACCCAGTGTGTTTGAAACGTTTCTTAACATTATTTAGTTACGTTTACTTTTCTGTTTAGCTCAGAATTTCATGTTTAACTTAGTGTTAAGGTCAGCTGCTGTGCTCCTTCTCTTCCCATGGTTCTTATATTCCTCATATATGTTCTTCATTATCATTGTACCATGGTTTCACCCTTGTCCACTGAATTTCAATTCAACTTTTGAACGTTGAGTTTTCTGTTTAGCTCACACTTTGACATTTGCAGTGTGTTAACATTTCTATTCAGGGCAGCTGCCGACACCCTTTTCATCCCATGGCCTTTATATTGCTTCTATATGGTGCTTATTATCATTCTACCACTATTCAACCCTCACCCTATGTGTTTTAAACCATTCTTTTAACTTTTTTATTTATTTTTTTCTTATGTTTAGTTTTCTGTTTAGCTCAGAATTTCATGTTTAACTTAGTGCTTTTGTAAGTTTCTGTGTTTTACTTTTAAGGGGTTGTGTTATAAGTCAGTTTGTCGCATATTATGAGCCTGTTTGATGCAGTTCTTGTGTTTGCCAAAGTTACTATCAAAGAGGAATGTTGATGAGCTGTAGGGCGTTGGCATCCTTCTTGTTTATGTTACCACCCCTCCCTCCAAGATGGTTCAAGCTACACCTTTCATATATGGTACATGGATAAAGGGTTGTGAGGGGATTATTTTTTTTTTTCAAAATCTAAGATCTCGGTCTGTCTGTTTTTATGTTACCACCTCTCCTTCCAACATGCTACACCTTTCATATTTGGTATGTGGATAAATGGTTCTGAGGGGATGATGCATGCTCAATATTTTTTTTTCAAAATCCAAGATGGCGGCCATTTTTGCTGTGATTTTTAAGCTTTTTTTTTTTTCTCTATTTTTAGCTTAAGTTGACAAAGTCAAGATAAGCTATTGCCATCACGCGTGCAGAAGTCTGTGAGTCTGTTCACATTTTCCTTTAGCACAGGCTACACCCCGTAGTTCTTGTCTGATCATCACGAAATTTCATATGCAGGTTTGGAGTCCTGTCTAGATGAGAACGTCCCCTTTTGGTCGTGATCGGTCAACCGGTATGGCTGCCCGAGCCGAAAACCATTAGCACAATCTACAGGTCGTATTTATGAAGGGATTTCATCGTAACTTGGTAGTATGCCTCTGTATAATGCCAAGATGAGAACGTCCCCTTTTGGTCATGATCTATCAACCGTGATGGCTGCCCAAGCTGGAAACCCAAAAACTTTTAGCACAGTCTGCAGGTCATATTTAATATGGAGGGATTTCATTGTAACTTGGTAGGATGACTCCGTATGATGTCTAGATGAGAACTTCCCTATTTGGTCGCAATCTGTCAACTGTGACTACTGCCCGATCTTAGCACAGTCTACAGGTCATATTTATGGAGGGATTTCATTGTAACTTAGAAGGTTGACTTCATATAATGTCTAGATGAGAATGTCCCCTTTTGGACACGATTGGGCAACTGTGACGGCCACAGGGGCCCGAAGCCCCGAAAACCTTCAGAACAGTCCACAGGTCATAATTAGGTGGGGATTTCATTGTAGCTTGGAAGGATGACTCCAAACAATGTCTAGATGAGAACGTCCCGTTTTGGTCGTGATCATTCAGCCTTGATGGTTGCCCAAGCCCAAAACCCAAAAACCTTTAGCATAGTCTATAGGTCGTATTCATGGAAGGATTTCATTGTAACTTATTAGGTCTGACTCCATATAATGCCTACATGATGACATCCCCTTTTGGTCGTGATTGGTCAGCTGTTGCAGCTTCCGGGGCCCAAAGCTCGAAAACCTTGAGCACAGTCTACAGGTCATATATATGAAGGGATTTCATTGTAACTTCGTAGGATCACTCCAGATTATGCCCAGATGACAACTTCCCCTTTTGGTCGCGATCATTCAACAATGATGACTTGCCGAACCCAAAACCTGAAAAACATTAGCACAGTCTTCAGGTCATATTTATGAAGGGATTTCATTGTAACTTTGTAGGTTGACTTCATATAATGTCTAGCTGAGAACATCCCCTTTTGAACACGATTGGGCAACTGAGATGGCTGCAGGGGCCCGAAGCCCGAAAACCTTTAGTACAGACTACAGGTCGTATTTGTGAAGGGATTTCATTGTAACTTAGTAGAATGACTGAGTATAATGTTGAGGACGTCCCCTTTTAGTTGCAATCGGTCTACCGTCATGGCTACACAGGCCTGAAGCACGAAAACCTTTAGCACAGTCTACAGGCCATATTTATGAAGGGATTTCAATGTAACTTGATAGGATGACTCGTTTTGGAATAATTTCACTGTAACTTGGTAACTTTCGTTGACATATGTTAACTGTGAGGGCCACATACATTTACTGTGAGGTCATATTAACCCACCCCTCAGCTCTTTAGTACAGTGTACAACTCATATTATTTTTTATTAAAAACACAGCATACAGGGAACAGAAATTAACATATTCCCAATTATCACAATTCTTGTCTTATTTCATAATCCTTTCATAAACATTGAACATTATCCTTTTCATCAAACACAACACACAAGTTAAGCTACAGTGTCATTGACACTTTCATTATGTTACCACCCCCTCCCTCCAACATGGTTCAAGCTACACTTCTCTCAATTCTCAATTTTTAGATTCCATTCACATTTGAAATCCTGTCTGATAACCTGTATTTTACCCAAACCACCCCCCAGATCCGACACTCCTGTTGACTGTTGTCACGAAACCTGAATTGTCCTCAAGCCGAACCATCCCCAATTAATATCTTCCTTTTTAGCTCAACTTTGGCGAAGCCAAATTTGAGCTTATGCCATGGCCAGTTGTCCGTCGTCCGTCAACAATTCAATACGGCTCGGGCTAGAGGCCGTATTTATGAACCGATCTTTACGAAACTTCTTGGGTACCTTTGTTATGACTGTGGGACAAGAACGAGTGTTTTGGGGTCCTATCCGAAATTCAAGTTGGCCGCCAGCCGCCATTTTGTACCGACGATGCAGAAATCTGTTTTTTGTACAGAACTTCCATATGAAAGCGCTGATTTGAATAATTTTTTGTATGAATGTTTAGTACCATGGGATACATCACATATAATACAGGTTTTTTTCTCGTACGTAAATTATGCAAATTAGACTAACTTTGATGTATTTATTGTTACTTTCAGCACTGTAAGTGCAAATGCCAATACGGCTCGGGCTAGAGGCCGTATTTATAAACCGATCTTTACGAAACTTCTTGGGTACCTTTGGTATCACCGTGGGACGAGAACGAGTGTTTTTGGGTGCGGTCCGAAATTCAAGATGGCCGATGGCAGCCATTTTGTACAAAATTAGGTGCAATCAGATTTTTGCACAGAACTTCCATATGAAAGTGCTGACTTGAATAATTTTTTTTGGTGGATGTTTAGTACCATGGGATATATCACATATAGTACGGGTTTTTTTCTTGTGCAGAAATTATGTAAATTAGATGAACTTCGATGTTTTCAGTGCTACTTACACACAGTAAGTGCACATGTCAATACGGCTCGGGCTAGAGGCTGTATTTATCAACCGATCTTCACGAAACTTCTTGGGTACCTCTGTTATCACCTTGGGATGAGAACGAGTGTTTCTGAGTGCAGTCCAAAATTCAAGATGGCTGCCAGTGGCCATTTCGTACCGAAATTAGGTCTAATCAGTTTTTTGTACACAACTTCTATACGGCTCAGGCTAGAGGCCGTATTTATGAACCGATCTTTACGAAACGTCTTGGGTACCTTCGTTATCACCGTGGGATGAGAACGAGTGTTTTTGGGTATGGTCCGAAATTCAAGATGGCCACCAGCAACCATTGTGTACCAAAATTAGTGCAATCAGTCTTTTGTACAGAACTTCTGTATGAAAGTTCTGATTTGAATAAATTTTTGTATGAATGTTTAATAAAATGGAATACATCACATACAGTACAGGTTTTTTTCTTGTGCAGAAATTATGCAAATTAGATGAATTTTGATTTATTTAGTGCTACTTATACACTGTAAGTGCACATGTCAATACGGCTCGGGCTAGAGGCTGTATTTATCAACCGATCTTCACGAAACTTCTTGGGTACCTTTGTTATCACCTTGGGACGAGAACGAGTGTTTCTGAGTTCGGTCGAAAATTCAAGATGGCTGCCAGTGGCCATTTTGTACCGAAATTTGGTCGAATCAGTTTTTTGTCGCAACTTCTATACAGCTCGTATTTATGAACTGATCTTCACGAACTTCTTGAGTACTTTTGTTTTCACCTTGGGACAGGAATGAGTGTGTTTTGGGGTGCCTTTGTTATCACTGTGCTATGAGAACAAATATTTTGGGGTTCAGTCAGACCCACTCTGGGACTCAAAGATTTCTTTTCTATTTCGCATCTGACTGTCACCCACCTTTGCAATACTTTACCTATACATTTGTTGCAGGCTACGGCCAGTATTTATGTACAGACCGTTACAATACTTTATATGTACATTTGTTATCGGGTCATTACCTAGATGTTTGTCATTGCTGTGTCACATACTGTACATGTACATGTCTTGACAAGTTGAGCTACAGTGTCATTGACACTTTCATTTGATATTACCAAAAGTAAGATTTCATCACCTTTCCCTTCATTCAAGGTTATTATAATGATTGGACCGGTCCAGGCAAAAATACTGCACCACCAAGAGCTGGACTCCTTTTCACCGGACCGGACTATTACTTGCGGTCTTTGTACTTAAACTACTAACCTGAAATGCAGAGATGCTTATATACTCTAGTGTCTTATGTGACAAAAACACCTTATGGCACAAAAGCGCTGTAGGGAACTAATTAATACCATCTCGGTGGTCAAACACTTGTCAGGTAGACTTCCAATCGTTATAAATATGCAGATTAGTGTTGAAACGATTAGCCGACTAATCGATGTCGACGCGATTATTAAATTAGTCGATCCCTAAATCTGCTAGTCGATAAGTCGGAACATCTGCCCCAACCATACACCATCCCCTTAAATTTACCCAACATTGTTGCGAATGTCACAAGTAAACTCCCGAAATCGAAAAACAACCCTCGGAAATAATGCGTTTGATGTTTCAGACTGCATGAATAACAACCCTAGTTGGCCAACTGAACAGAGATTGAATAAGACCAGGGGTGCGTGAAGTAAACAGGGAAAAATATATGGGTGAGCTTATTCTCGAGGGAGCAGCCTGCAGGAAAATTAGGACCCTAAGTTGACATGAAATTAGTCCACCTACGGACATCAATTTGTTCACCAGGTACTGGTACGTTCGAAATGTCTTACAGAAACATCAAAGAGAAATTATGGAAGAACACATACCAGTTCGTATTTGGAACAATTTGTTATCACTAAAGAACAAATTACAAAATCCATGTGCTTTTTATTTTCATTTTGTAAATACATGCTGGAAATCTGCGCGTTTCCGGGAAATTGAAAGTGAAAGTAACTTTTCCTTGAACTGCAGCTGAGTTAAGAGGAAACCCAATCAGGTCAGGTTATGATTTTCAAAGCAGACAATATGGAAATTAGTAGGCGTGTTCGATGTATGCATAATTATGGACAGATAAGAGGTTAAGTCATAATACGAGAAGTTGTGTGGGAGTGTTCGGTGTACAATTGTTGACAGGCTGATGACTGCTGTGGGCATTAACTGTGCTTAATTTTCGACAGGGGATGTACATCACGCATGCGTAAAGAGCACTTCCTTTTGTTAACATTCAATGGGATGGAACGAATAATATAAAAAAAACCTGAATAATGATTTATTTTATTAAAATATCAGTGACTATATTGAGAAAAAATGATTTTAAACAGAAGCTACCAACATTAATTCTCTCTCGAAACTGAAAGAGGTTTTGAGGACTTTGAAAGCTTCACTTGCCATTGTTTCATTGCGAGTATTACTGTTAGTTTTAACCAGGGAAGAACTGCGGTATACGTGTTTGATAACAATAACATGGGGGCTTCGACTAGTCGATTAGTAATTGATTACTGCTGGCGACTAGTCAATTCCTGAAAATCACTAATCGTTTCAACACTAATCACTAATCTCTTCAACTTTATGATTCACCTACAAATTATGTGACCTGACATAGCCATAACCAAATCATTAATGGTTAACCAGTCATCCTTTTCACCTCTACATTATTTTAGCAAACATGTGGCATAATTAGATCAAAATCTTTGGATTATTATAAATAAAGCATAATTTGGCTATTAAAAAAAAAATACTGGTTTCTCCAGAACCTCCCTCGTCATTGAAAAGCAGTCTCATCAATCCGTTTTCATTATGTGAAAATATCTTCACTATTTTACACTTGTAGGATAAAAATTTGACCTGCTATATCATGTTTGACAGAGTTTGCTGAACCTTGTCAAACAATGTGGAGTTCGTTGAATTTGAAACGGCACTATGTGAAATTTCCACTGCCTGAAAAAAATGTATTTTCCCACATAATATACTACTCAAAGTGTGCTAAGCACCAAGTATATCCAACAACCTGTTTTACGTTTTAGTTGAAATATTGTAATGAAAAGTGTATATATTTTTTATTTAATTATATCTTTAATGATTTAAGTACAGAAATTAAGATTTTATTTGTGTTTGACATTATTTTTTAGCCTTTGAATACGATAGCCATGGAAAATGGATATTATTGGCAAAAGAGGAAATTTTTCAAATTTGCCAAAAGTTGACAGAGCGAACTGGTATGAGTTCAGTATCGAGTATGAGACCCATTACTGTTAATTACAGCTTGACAACGCCTTCTCATGCTCCCAGTCAGGTTCCTGGTGGTCCTTTGTGGGATGTTGTTCCATTCTTGGACCAGCATGGCACCAAGCTCCTGGACACTTCTTTGCTGGACTGGACGAACTGAAATTGCAAGCTGCAACTCATTTCAGACATTTTCGATTGGATTGGATTGAGGTCAGGGTATCTTGCTGACAAGTCCATACGCTCATCCCATCCCTCTGTCGGTACTCCCTGACAGCATGGGCAACATGAGGACGGGCATTATCGTCCATCAGAATGAATCTATCACCCACTGCACCTGAATACAATCTGACATGGACATCCAGGATCTCATCAATATACCGCTGTGCAGTCAATTTACCACGTTCAAGGACACAGAGCTTTGTACGTCCATCCCAGCTGATGCCGCCCCAGACCATGATTGACCCTTCATCATAGCGGTCATGCTCAGCAATGTTGGCTGCATGGAATTGTTCTACTGGTCTTCTCCATACTCTGGAACGCCTATCTGTGTGGTCTAGGCAGTACCTTGACTCATCTGTAACAAGGACAGGTCGCCAATCTTCTCTGGTCCATCCAACGTGGTCCATGGCCCATTCATATCGTGCCTGGCGGTGGTTCTGGGACGGCGGAATGTGAATACATGGTCTTCTCGATGGAAGACCACCTTCATGCAATCTTGCCGAGATAGTCTGCGTCAAACCATTTACCCCGGATGCATTCTGAAGGTCATTGCGAAGCTGGGTTGCTGTGGCTAAGCAGTTTCTACTGGCCTGAATGATTAAAAACCGGTCTTCAGCTGCAGATGTTGCCCTGTCTTTGCCACCACCATGCCGTCTTATTGGTGTGCCATACTGCTGAAATCATACCCAGGCTCTGGTGATTACTGTATGGTGCGCACAAAGGGCTTCACCAACCTGACGATGGGTAGCCCCTTGCTCCACTATCCCTACAGCTCGCCACATTTCTGCTTCAGACAAATGTCTTACATTTGCTTTTGTCATATTTAATAATTAAATCACAAGGGTTTGTATTGAAATAAAGATTGAATACCCTACACACGTCATGTCCATGTAGACAGTACACGAAAACATCATGAAAATTTAGGGGTACATGCTTTCCATGACTCACGAAACGTCTGCCTGTCAAGAGAGCTAATGTAAACACTGGATACATTCCTCAATCATATCCACCAAAAATATCGCAAGTATGTCACAAGCAAATTTCACAATGATGTGTCAGATATTTGGTGCTTAACAAACTTTGAGTAGTATAGTATAAGTAGTTAAATTTTCAATTCCAGCTATTTTCAGGACTGCTGATTAACATAAAAGCACCCCTCCCCCGAAACAAACCTGAGAAACAAGAAATTTTTTAAAAGCCCTCACTTGAGATCTTCTCTGAATTGGCTACTTCAGTCTTGTGAAATGGTCATTTTCAAAGAGCAAGGTTTTTGCACTTTTTAGCTCACCTGTCCCAAAGGGCTTTTGTCATCACTTGGCATATGTGATCGTCTGTAAACTTTTCAAATTTTTTTATCTTCTCTGGAACTACTGAACTGATGTGAACTAAACTTGGCAGGAAACGATCCTCTGCAAACGATCCTCATTTTGTTCCCGTTGGATAAAAAACATGGCTTCCAGAGGCATTCTTTGATTCTGTGGATTATCAAAACATTTTCTAAAACTGCAAAGCCAAATGTTTTGAAACTTCACATGGTTGATGACTGGTACACCCTCTACCAACGATCCTCATTTAATGTTGATCGGGTTGCAAACATGGCCACAGTTGCAGCTTACAGTTACCATAGAAACCCTGTGGGAGATCACCTTTTCCTCCTCCTCTTTGGAACTACTGAGCCGATGTGAACCAAACTTAGTAGGAATGGTCTATGGGAGGTTCTCTACAACTGTTTTTTATTTTGTTCCAGTTGGATGGAAAACATGGCCACCAGAGGCATTCTCTGATTCTGATTGGTCAATTTTGAAAAATCTTCTCTGAAACTACAAGGCCAAATGTTTTGAAACTTCATATGATTGATGACTGGGACAACCTCGACCAAAGATTCTCTTGTAATGATGATCGGGTTGCAAACATGGCCGCAATTCTGGCTCATTTACCATGGAAACCTTATGGGATATCACATTTTTATCTCCATATCTGAAACTACTTGGCCAGTGTGAACCAAACTTGGCACAAATAATATATGGAAAGTCCTCTGAAAACAATCAGGTGAAGGAGCTTGGCAGCCAGCTGTTTTCTTTGATTTTGCTTAGAATAACTGAGGGATATGTAGTTCTGCCAGGTGAGTGATTACAGGCTCTTTAGAGCCACTTGTTTAACTGGTAGAGTTCTAAATTATTTTTGATTTTTTAAATTTCTTTGTGCATGTTTGCCTTGTTGCTATTTATGGGAGAGTGCCAGTAGACATTCTCTCATAAATTGTAACAAGGCACATCCTAACAGATAAAATAATATCACATTAAAGATATGAAGCACATCAACAGAACACGAAGCCTTTAAATTGCAGTCCCAACCAGGCATGTCAAAGTACTGCCGGTACCAACATAACCGGGATGGGAAAGAGCCTGTCCCGCAAAACGGTACTGGGGCAAATCAACAATTGGATGACATATTGCAATCAGATGGGAGAATTTGGAATTTAAACTGCCCCAGTCCCGAAGATTGCAAGACAAACATGGCGTTGTGCCAATTATTCTGTGGCTTTATCGAAGTAATCATAAAGCACGAAGATCATGCTTTATGATTACTTTGATGTCACCTCAGAATAATTTCTTTGAAGTAACCGATGACAGCACTTTCCTTGTCTTCGATGCAATGTTTGAAAAGTCGAAATGGTCGGCCTTGTCGTGTTGCAGACAGAATATGCATCTGTAGAGTATTTTGATATGTTCATTCACAAATAAGTTAAACGTATGTCATGCCATACACGATTATTAGATATTTATCAGAAAATGCCCAATTGAATGAGGATAAAATGATTTTGTCCTGGTACTAGTGGGATAAAAGCTTCAGTACCGGTCCCTGTTGGAGCATGATGGAACTGGCGGTACAGGTTGACATGCCTGGTACCGACACTTCAGAATAAAGCCCAAATATGGACTTCCAGCACTCTTATCAGTTAAAATTCTTGAAAAAAGTATGGAAATATGTGTTGGCCTGGCATAGGTCTTGAAATGTATAGAAACAACCTCAGCCAAGCCAAAAGGGTATTGAAAAGGTATGGAAAATAATTTTTTGTACTAACTATTAACCCTCTCCACACTGATGTCAAAATTTGAAGCTGCAAGTTTTCCTCCATAATGCCACTCGGTTTGTGACCTTTTTTCGTGGCATGTGCAAGAACCCTGTACTGGAAATCTACAGGAATTTCAATCTGTAAAATGTGTGCATGTTTCGAAGTGATAAAGTTGGTATTCAGTTAACGGTTTCACTGCATTTAAGTTGTTGTGGGGTATAAGAGGAAATTTATACACAAATTTGCAGTTAGCTTTATCTTTTTGCCCTGCCCTGCCATCCCCTGTTGGAACCCCCGGGAAGTGAAGCCGTGCTTGTTTTTGTTTGTTGTGGTAGGACCCATTCACGAATACATGGTGGTGCAAGTCCTCTAAAGTGGGTAACATGGGTATAAACGATTGGCTGGATTTGACTTTATCTCCATTTTACGGTTAAAATTAGCCATTGTGCAGAAATACGTGACCTTAAACACCAATAAATAAAATTTTATTTATTTTTTTACAGCTTGCTCCCAAAACTCCAAGAGGAAAGGCTCGAGCATTGGCTCCAACAACTGGTCATGTTGCTTCTCCTGCTACACTAGTTGTTGGGAAGAAATTTAAGGGATCTAAGACACCAAAACCATTACCAAGAAAAGGAAGAAAGAGTTTGGGAAAAGTAAGTGTTATGTATTAAATGAACTGGTCTCAATAACATCACGAGTTCACATGGTTCATCTAGATATTGTACATTTCTGTTTTTTTACTTTCTATATATTGAAATGGTTAAATTCTACATTTCTGAAACCTTGGGATTAGGCTGTGGTTTATTTTCAGTTCAGCGTTATTTGCCTCATTTTGTTTTTTGCCCTCAATAATAACGCATTTTTTTTATTATTGGTTCTGCAAATGGGTGACCTTGTTTATTGGGCCAGGAGAGTGCACCATTTCATGTTTCCTCATCCATTGTATTTCCAGATGGGCATGATGATGCCGTGTGCTAGGGCATACTGCACGACGATGGTGCGCATGTCTTCAACCAATCTAACCCTGTCTGCTGCAGTGCGGAGCTACGATGTTGGGGAGCTGGCAGCTGCTCGGTGGTTCTCTCCGGGTACTCTGGCTTCCTCCACCCACAAAACTGTCCCCAACATGATATGACCTTGGCTATTAAAGTGTCGTTAAACCTTAATAAATAAATAAATAAATGTATTGCCAGATTATTGCATCATTTTTGCCAGATTGCTATAGCAATCTGGCAATAATGGGGCAATAGTCTGGTGTGATTAATGGTAAAATGTTGACTAATGGTACATTTTGTTATGTTCTCTATATAACTCTGGCCACTGAAAGTTCTAACCGAGGGGTGCGGTGGCTCAGTTGGTAGAGGTGCAGGCTGCAAGCCGAGAGGTCCTTGGTTCGAATCCCACCTGCGGCAACCGCGTTGTGTGCTTGGGCAAGCACCCCCATTGCCCACGTGGGGGCACGGTGACACTGTGTACTAAGGCGTACTGCATGTCGATGATGCACCTGTCTTCAACCAATGCTAACCCTGCTTGTGTGGAGTTGGTATGTTGGGGAGCTGACAGTTACTCGGTGGTTCTCTCCGGGTACTCCGGCTTCCTCCACCCGTAAAACTGTTGTGGTCATGATTAGCCATTATGCAGAAATATGTGACCTTAAACACCAATAAATAAATAAATAAATATAGTTCTGACCGAGACCATCTACACATACAAGGCAGCAGTGTAAGTGCAAAATGATAAAATAAGCATCTTATGGAAAGGGATATAAACATAAGGGTGATGTTATTCTTTCATTTGTAGGAACCCAGATTCATTAATAGACTGCTTAATGTCAAAGGGCAGGCCTTAAATTTTTCTTGATTTGCACGAAACAATTTTAATTTGTGCACACCTGCTGCAAGAGTCAAACTGCATATTTCATAGCAAAAAACTAAAATTGTAACTATATATTTACTAAGTTTTAACTATTAAGAACCAAGTTCCAGTTGGTGTGTTTTTTGTCTTTACATGTTTCTGTAGAATACATGTTCCAATATACATTTTTTTGTCAACTTATATCAAGTGACAGTGAAGTTTAGGCTGTCTGAAAAGGTAGCCCAAACTTCACTTAACCCATTTGCTAAATCAGTGTTAGTATATTATGAGGGAGCAAAAATTTAGTAGAATTTCCATGCCTGAAAAATTCTGTTGTCGCCAATTGTACCACTATATTTCATTGACCAGTTATGAAACTTTAAAAGCATATAAGTTCTCAGACTATGCATGCTTAGTTCTGGGCAATATTAGCCAAAATAATATATTTGCAATTTTTTTTTCTTGAAAGAAGATCATGATTAATGATATAAACACGATATTGTTCTCTAGTGAACGTTGTGTTTATTCTGGTACATGTAAATAGTGTTAATACAGTTTTGTATATGAATACAATACACTTGGCTGTATTAACCAGAAATATACTGAGCACATATGCTTAGTGTCTCAATTTAATAATAACTTTGATGTAAATGTGTGTTGTGAACTTGTGTCCATGCATGGGTAACAGATCAATGGGTACGGGTTGTATAGGAATTTAATGTTCATTTTTTCAACTTTTTACCTCCTTGATGTGTTTCTCCAATATTTACTTTGCAGTCAACATTGGAGAAAAACATCAAGGGAGGTAACTGATTGAACAATGAACTTAAACTGAAAATGTGGTTGTTACAGCCATGTGGCACACATGTTGCATAACAATCATCTACCATTAAAATAAAAGACTGGTTTTTTCACCAATTTTATTCTATTGTGTTGATGTCTGCATCATGAAATACTGCAGACTGCACATTGTATTTATTCATTAACGTCATGTACTCAAATGCAGTGTGGTTCAGCATCATGTTCGAGAGACAGTGACTTTGATCAGCAGGGAAACTGTGCCGATCTCTCACTGATTGCAGATTGTAAGTCTTGTAATATCTCCACACTACAGATTCTTATATTTTTATACTGTACCAATGACCCAGACTTAGCTGGTGCTAACTCTAAATTATTCAGGGCCAAACACAAATTTTGCCTCCCCCAATCCCCTAAATTTGCATCCAAATCAAAAAATCCAATGTCCTATATGGTCCTCCATACTTTTGTCCACTGCGCATGCGCAATGTCAAGGAAGTACCAAAATTGGCGCCAAATCCTCATTCTTTGTTTGGCTCTTCTATCAGTAACATCTCCCTGATATCTGTGCTTATAATCTCAGTTAAAATGATGCCAGACACAAAATCATGAAGGAAATGGTGGATCCAAGGATGAAATAAGAGGATGAGAGGAAGGAACAGTGGAAGGATGTGTTCAGGGCTGTAACTTATAATTTTTATGCAAAATTATTTCATGTTTAATAATTTCGGGGCATGGGCCTGATGTTTTCATTCTTGCTATGAAATCTCCACTGTTTGTTCAGTGTTTCCTCTCTCCCTTTCCTTGATACCCCCTTGCTAATCTTCCATGCTTTTGGTATAATTTTTGAAATTTTTTATTGAAATTTCTTTGGAGTTTTTAGCATAGTTACAGAATGTTTATTCTGTTATCCCCATGGTTACGTCCTCACCCTAGGGGTGTTTAGGAGTTTTGGTCATGCATCTACCATCCGACGTATGGCAGCAGCTTCTGTGGAAGATTCGGTTTTGCATCGGATAGTGTTTTAAATTGGTTACTGATTTCAGGCCATGTTTTTCAGTGCCTGGAGTCTTGTTTACGTTTCTTATTGACTTTTGTTTACGTTGACAACGGTTACTTATGTCAGTGATTCCTTGTCTTCTGTGAGGTTTATTATATAGTCAGATACATTAATAATGTCCGTAAATGTAACATTAATTTTGTAGAAATGTTTTAAAATTTTTGTCCACACTTAGGCTATTTTTAGGGATCCATTTGGGCTCATCATTCCCTTTGGGAACTTGGGCTCATGTCAAAAAAAAATTTTCGAAAATTTTCTTTTGAATTATTTTTCAAAATTTTTGATATGGATTATATTATTACTATGTATCTTAGGGTTAGAGCGAGTACTATGGCTGTATATATCTTTTAATTATGAAATAATATTGTTCGAATTGTGAATCGAGGAAGTCTTCCTCTGATTCTCATGCTCATTGTATTTGCTGTTGTCAAAATACTCGCACTAATTCTTGTTCAGTGTGTTCCAGTTGGGATGACAAACGTTGGAGACGTGTGTCACAGTATATTATTAGTGGTGAGAGGTCCATGCCGGTCCTCTCGCCACAAGGTCACTCTAGTTTTTCAGTTTCTTTTTCAGATGAACAAGAACAGGGTGATGTCTTCCAGAAGTGTGCTGCCATCGTCCCAAACCAATGAAGAGCTAGCGGCTAAAGTGCTCAAGGAATCAGACAAGTGCCTAGATCCTTAGTAGGATTGACGACCTTTTCGCCAGCTAGCTCGCCCGGCGGATTTATCACTCTTGACGTGGGTGATGTGACACCGGGTACGTCTGTTGCGGTCCAGCAGAGGAGAAAGGGTGTTGCGAGCACTATAATTTCGGATCACGCACTCCCAGCGACGACGGTTCAGAGGATGGATCAGAGGAAGCCAGTTAGTCCGGTAGCTAGCTCGTTCAGGTCTACCCGGACCGCGAACGAGAGAGGCCCCTCTCTCTACAACAACATCTGGGGCCAGATGTTGTCGTACATGATGTTCGTCAGTCGGAGTTTACGTCCATTCCTCCTGCTCGGGACGCTCCGTCGCATAGGCAGCAGGCGTCGGCTAGTCTATTGACTTCCTCTTCCACACGACCGCACCTTGGCTACGTGACCTCAGATGTCCAGCCTGCTTCGCTGACAAAGGATTCTACGTCAAACAGGTCACTCCATTGGGTAGCCAAGGTCTCGAGGCCTTACCAGTCCGGACGTACGCATAAAAGAATTATGCAAGAGGAACCATCCCAAGAGCTTCCAGTGGCTAAACAACGTAAGACAGCAGTTCCACAGGCCTCCGTGATGGACTTGCTATCGCAGATAGCGGAACTCATCGCGGCATCCCAGCAACCTTCGAAAACTCTTTCAGATCAGCAACTGTCTGAGGAAGCTGGGTCGGTACGTTCCCCTGCAGTGTCAGATAGGGACAACCGAGATTCGCATCTGATCCAGTCGGATGGTGAAAGGGAATCCGCGAAGCTGGAGTTTTCCCCTCAGGAACAACATAAGGTGGCTATAGATTTTATCCGGCAACACCTTCCAGATGTTCAAGCGGACCAGAAAGCTGCGATACCAGATAAGAGACTGATAGCGTCACTGGACATAGACTTTTTCGGCCGGACTAAGGACGTCGTTCCTGAGTTTCCGGTCCAGTCCAGCAATGTCTCACGGACATTTGAATTGCTGAATGACGCTATTTTTAGGCTAGCCTCTAAGACTGGCCGATCCAGTTTCTTGTCGAAAAATGCTCTACATCTACCATTCATTAACAGTAGAAATAAATTTGAAACAGCAGGAATGGGCATTCCGAGAGTTCCTCTGCGTTTAGACGACCAGGCAGAAGACTTGGAGTTGTCATTGCTGGCGTCGATGTCGATTCTCTCCAGTACGTTGGGAGACGACAATCTCGTCTAACAGAACCAGTTTAGACGCCTTATCATACGCAGATCACCTTACCAGAGCGTTAGCACAATGTCTCGATGGTAAAGAATTTCAGGATGTTCAAACTTCCTTGAGAGTTCTTTCTAGGGCAATCACAATTTCCACGTATAACTCCACCCTTTCAGCAGCAAATTTGGAGTTGGTTAGACGTAATGCTGCCCTGGCTTCATCCAAGAGTGGATTCTAAGGTGAAAAACTCTTCCAGTCGCTCCGGTTTCAGGAAAACTTCTCTTTGATGGTAAGCTTTCATTAATCTACGATCAGATTACTGAGAAAGCTTCAGACTCTCTGCTCTTTAAGTCCATTTCTAAAAAACAGGACTGAGCAGAGAGGAGTAAGTCAGGAACTTCTAGGGCGAGTACGTCCAAGGGAAGCTCCTACAGAGGATCTAAAAAAGCCTCTAGTTCTTACTCCAGAGACCGTCAGAGTAGCGACTCAGGTAGGGGACGTAATGCTGGCCGAGACAACCGGTCAGACGCCCCTAGATCTACTGGTCGAGGTGCGGGTTGGGGAGGACGTAGTTTCTCCTCCCGCAAGCCGTGAAGGTCAGAACCTCTATTGCGCTCCAGTGGGCGGAAGGCTGTCAAGATTCTTAACCAATTGGTTGTCAATTACGGACGACCGATGGGTTCAGGAGGTTATTTTGGAAGGTCTAAAACTGTCCTTCAGAGAAAAACCTCCGTAAACACAAAGTCCACGTAGGACTCCGTTTCCGTCAAACCTTCAGAAGAGAGATTCGCTTCTATCAGAGGTGCAATCTCTTCTGGAGAAGAACGCAATAGAGGTCGTAGAAAACCAGGAATCTCCCGGTTTTTACAGTCACCTGTTCCTGGTACCAAAACCAGACGTCTCGTTCCTTCCAATTATGGATCTAAGCTGGATAAACAAGCTGATCGTGGCTCCGAAATTTTATATGGAGACCATTTGATCGTGAGAGTGAGCATTCGAGTGAACGATTATGCTGCAAGCATAGGTCTCAAGGATGCGTACTTTCACGTCATGGTACATCCGACGTTCAGAAAGTACCTTCGCTTCGCTGTCCCAGGAGTCGTTTATCAGTTCCGAGCAATGTGCTTCGGACTGAATCTAGCACCCTGGGCCTTCACTTGAATAATGAACTCGGTAATGACTCATTTCCGAGCTCATTCGTCTGTGGTAACGTCGGCCTACTTGGACGAAATTCTTCAGAGGTACGGCAACAGATTAACTCTTCAGAACGATGTTCAGAGTCTGCTTCAAATGCTCTGACGTCTCGGTTTCATAGTAAACGAAAAGAAGTCAGATCTAGGTCCGTCCAGGTCGTTCATTCACTTGGGAATGAGCTTCGAGACACACAACAATCTGGTTCGTCTGCCATTGCCCAGAGCGAAATTAGTCAGTTGTTATGCTTGCTTTTGTCTCCTCTCCAAATATTTTTCACTCAGAATTGGAGTGTGAAGATTCATTCGCTTGAAACAAACATCATCTTGTCGACCCAAGTAAAACAAGAGATTCAGACTTGGGCAGATATTCAGTGGTTAACTCAGGGAGTTCCACTGCAACTGCCGGTCCGGTTTTTACGATTATGACGGATGCGAGTCAAACAGGTTGGGGCGCGACATTGAGCCCAACAGATTCGAGGTGCGATGGTCTTTGGGATTCGCAATTTCTGAACAAGCACATCAACATCAAAGAAATGATGTCACTTTGGCTTGCGCTACGTCATTGGATGAACATAATTCAGAATTCACATGTTCAAATACTGTCCGACAATTCGACGGTAGTAGCCTACATTCGGAACCAGGGAGGCACTCATTCCATTCCGTTATTCAATTTAACAGAAAGAATCCTTCTGTTTGTACAAGAGCATCTGGTTCTTCTGTCGGTCCGTCATATTCCGGGTTGTCTGAACGTTCTAGCGGACTCCCTTTCTCGGAAAGGTCGTATGTTGCCATCAGAATGGACTCGCAACAAGCGAGTATTCAATCAGATCTGCTACCAATGGGATCGTCCAATGATAGACTTGTTTGCGATCATCTCAACAATCAGTTGCAGACGTATGTGTCACCTTGCCCAGATCCTCGAGCGTTTGCAGTAGATGCTCTCTCGATATCGTGGGACGGAATGATAGGATACGCTTATCCTCCAGATCCGTTGATTCAACAGATATTGGGACTGTTATGAGACTTTCCTCGGAAGCTTCCTCCATGGGAGGACCTTCTTTCGCTGGGGAAATCGTGCTCACTGCATCACAACCCGCAAGGTCTCAGCCTTCACGCATTTCCGTTGTGCGGTCCTTCTTGCACAGCAAGCTATTTACAGGACAAGCTGTGGACGCAATTTCTAACTGTAGGAGGACCTCCTCTTCGCTAAATTATGCTGCTAAGTGGAAGGTTTTCTCTCGGTGTAGGGATCATTCAACTGATTTCTATGATCCCTCCATTCCAGACATTGCTAATTTTTTGGTCTATTTGTTTGACGAGATCAAACTGCAGCCAATAACTATTAAGGGTTATAGGTGTATGCTATCGGATACTTGTGCTCATCATGATAGCTTATAAATTGGATCTAATGTCTCTTTATCAAAGTTAAAACCTTTTCGATAAATAGACCTAGAACCCTTAGGTTAATTCCTAAGTGGAATTTAGGTTGGGTTCTTCTGAGGCTAAAAGAAGCGCCATTTGAGCCCCATGACACGGTAGACTTCAAATACTTATCTTATAAGACAGCTTTTCTCTTAGCCTCTCTTCTGCTAGAAGAGTTATTGAGCTTCATGCTCTATCTGTTGATGATTCTCACTATCGTAGTGTTGGTAATACTATTACTTTGACTACTAATGTGGGATTTTTGGCTAAGAATCAGGCTCCTAATAAGTACCCTGAGCCCATGTTATTGAGGCTCTTCCGTCCTCAGATGGCCATAGGCCTATGCTGTGTACAGTTAGAGCTATGCGTATTTACAAACGTAGTTTATCAGAAAGGGACGAAAACGTTTCTTTCTGTCTCTGCTTCCAAATAGAAGGGACATCATGGGCCATTCTATTTCTAGGTGGATTCAGTTGACTATTCGTACTGCTTATGAAAGATTATCTTCTACTCAGCAGTCTGTGCTTAAGATTTCAGCGCATGAAGTTAGAGCACTGTCTACATCTTGGGTTTATGCTAATAGTATTGTTATTACTGATCTGATGAAGGCTGCATACTGGTCTCAGCCTTCTACGTTCACAAAGTTTTACCTTAGAAATATTGAGTCTATTTCTAGCGATCTTAGATGTTTGGGTCCGTTATCTGTTGCTCAGAATGTCGTCCACTAAACAGTTGCAACTATAGTTATGCAGGCTTTCTGTTCCAGCAGTGACTCTGTCCTGCTGCCGTCTTTGTTCTGCGGTGATTGACCCAGAGCGGGCGGGGAGGGGTGGTTCCCTTATATCACCTGCATTATAGTGAAAAGCAAGGGAATACCTCCTCTGGAGTCGGTAATTCCAAGTAGGTGCTGGGATGGTTTTCAAGTGTAAAACTAATGTCTATCTCATTTATGTAATATTCTTAAAGTGTAGCTCGGTGTGAAGCATTTGTATATGTCACGTGTCATACGAGTGTTAATATACAATCCTCGGACACTTTTAAATGAGTATAAAGAGTCTCATTCTCTGGACTATCTATATTTATTGCCTTTTCTTTAAGAAATTAGTATGAGTTATACTGGATGTTAATAGAGATCATTGATGTTATTGTGCTCAATTACGGATTGGTAATATGTCTTTCTTATTTTGTATAAACAAGAAAGATATATGTAAATCCTGTTTCTCCTTGAGGTGATAATTCTATATATATATATATATATATATGTAATTGAGCCTATTGGATTTTCCTTTATGTCCCAGGCCCTCCAGCCTTTTTTCTATTCAGCTAAGTCTGGGTCATTGGTACAGTGTAAAAATATGAAAAAATATATAGTAATTTATATATTTATACTTACCAATGACCCAGACGGAGATGGCCCTCCCATGAGTTGGGAAGTCATACCTCCCCGCTGATTATATAACATTTACCAAGGACTGGTTGTAAGAATGAGGATTTGGCGCCAATTTCGGTACTTCCTTGACACTGCGCATGCGCAGTGGACAAAAGTATGGAGGACCATATAGGACATTGGATTTTTTGATTTGGACGCAAATTTTGGGGATGGTGGGTGGGGGGGCAAAATTTGTGTTTGGCCCTGAATAATTTAGAGTTAGCACCAGCTAAGTCTGGGTCATTGTTAAGTATAAAAAATATATAAATTACTATAAATTTTTTCATATTTTGCTATGCACTGAATGTTTTTAATGGGCAAACTTCATTGAAATGGCCAAGTATCAAAGAGATTTTTAATAGTCTGTGTTAAATATAGAATTTTCATAAACTGCCCTTAAGTGCTGGTTGTCATATCTGGCCGGTTCTGATTGCTGGCTCCGATTATCAGTTCATTCCTGTTGTTGTACTCCAGGAATGAAATATGCCACTACCTATGCTTTTCTTGTGAGGTCTAAAACATGAAACAAATTGTAATTTTTCAAAAGCCAACACTTTTGTCAATCTATCCTTTGATTGTGAAACACCCTAAAAATGCACAGTATTGGGAATATGACATACCTGATTTTGACAACTCTGTCACAACATTATACAATAGGTGATATTATGAAATATTCCCCAGCGAAATAGTGGTGCTGATTGGGAAGAAGTTGTTTTGTTTGATAAAATGATCAATTTCTTTGGTCAGTCTCCTTGCATGTTTAATAGCTTGTTGATTTTTATCAGATGGGGAAGGGGGCTTTTCAGACAACTGTTTAATTTTGTTTATACACTTTTTCTTTCCAGTCTAAGAGAAGATCAATGGGCAATGTCAGTTTGAATGGCTTGTCTGATTTATTTGCCACTCCAGCATCAAAGTCACCAAGGACTTCAAGGGCATCACTTGGGGACACCCCACATTCAATGTATTCTGATTTGCCTGATACACCCAATGGTCCTGGAGAGATGTTGGTATCACCTTTAACTTCAAGCAGCAAAAAGTCAACACCAGGTTCCAGAAGGAAATCTGGCCCTGTTGTCAGTGGCAGAAAGTCACTTTCATCAGCTGGTAAAAAATCTGGCCGCAAGAGTATCAATTTAATTGGAATAAAACATTTATTTAAAAAGGAGAAGAATCAGATTGTAATGTTAGATGGGGTGAAGAAAATTTTTTCTACTCCAAAGCAGAAGGGCGAGATGAAAGATGACTATTTAAAGGATATTACTCAGTTAGTCAAAACGCCGAAGCAAAATAAGAGAAAGTCTGCAGTCTCCCCTTCAGGATTGAAGGATCTATTCAGCACACCTGAAAAGGTAATGAATGAATCATTGACAAAATGTTTTAGTACCATTTTAAAGATACTTTTGTCACACAATTTTTTTCTATGTGAAATGATCATCCTTAGCTTTGTCATATGGTGTCTTCCACTTCATTTTATCATTGGAAACTTTTTTTTGTATTCTTAAGAGAAAATTTAAAACACTACGATAACCATCCTTTTCATCAAACAATACACACATTCAAGTTAAGCTGCAGGGTCATTGACACCTTCATTTTTTTTAAAGCAGATTTAAGTTTTTTTTTTACTTGCCCAACAACTACAAATTTTTAATTTCTTTAAACCAACATAAAAATTGTTTTTCAGACCATATTTGTGTACATTTAAGGTAGGACCCGGTTGAAAATTGAACGAATTTCGCAAATTTTTTGCATTTTTTTTACTTCCGGGTTTTGTTTTCTTGGACGTTTTCAGAATATAAAAAATACGATTAAAAAGCAAAAAAAGTTTATTTAAATATATATTAGTCACTATTATCATCTTACTATGACATCTTCGTGAAAAAAATTTAAATAAAACAAAGGAAATTTGACTTATATGTGTCCATTTTCAAACAGAACGCAAGCGAAAATCTCATGCTTTCACCCATAACATCCGGTATCATTTTGAAGGGCTTTTCCTGGAGAATCCTCGCGTCATTTCCGCTTTCTATAAAAATTCCTGTAAACGTCACAGCTTGCTATTTAAAACGATGGAAATTCAGTGCAGATGAGGTAATTCTTGAAATAACCCAGTCTGGTTGGTCAATCGGTTGCATGTGACCAACTGGGCATGTGCAGACATTCAAAACAACGCCATCATTGAAATTTCTTCACAAATCAACGTCGGTTTTATTTTATTAAAATGGGAGTTATAAAGCATAAAACCAAGCATCAATTTCGTAGAAAACGAAAAGGGAATAAATGTAGAGGCAGAGCAGGTGGTAGGAAACCCAAGTATGTTAAAAATGATGAAATTAATCAGCGGTCCCAAACGCAAATACCGGTAACAGAAATTTCTTCAGCCTCAACAACGACCAGGTGTGAAAAACAGTGTGAATCAGCTGATTTTGTAAATGAAATATCAGCGTCAGAAAAAAAATTCAAATACTTTAATAGCTATTGTAAAGATGGGGGTGGTCCCAGCAACTGACGGCAGTGAAAATAAAAGTGATGAAAATATCAGTCCTGATGGTTGTAGACTGATAGATCTTGCCAGTTTAACAGATTTGATTCAAAACGTACCGTGCCCCGAGTGTTATGGCAATAATTTGGGCCTGTCAGAATGTGGTAGGAGACAGGGTCTACAATGCACTTTAGAAGTTTCTTGTGTAAATTGTGGATTTATTTTGAAACGAAATATGTCCCCAAAAATGGGAAAAACGAAGTACAATTCTATGAATATGAGAGCAGTTTTAGCAGCCAAAAACTGTGGAATCGGGTATGCAAAATTATGTAAATTAATGATGGGTCTAGACATCCCACAGCCAATTCATAAAACATTTCAAAAAATTGGGAAGAAAATTCACCAAGTGTTAATGAACTACTGCAATTCAAATTTGATTAAATCTGGGAAAATTGTTTGCTGAATACCGACAAGGGACACAAAAACAAGAATTTGATATTATTGAGGCATCTGTGTCGTTTGATGGAACGTGGCACAAGCGCAGCCACTCTAGTCATTTTGGAGTTGCAACTGTGTAATTGATTTACGAACTGGGATTTTACTAGATTTTTCTGTTCTTTCCAATTACTGTCAGGGATGTGAGACAGGACCCAAACTCACCAAGTCTGACTGTGAGCAGTGGCGAGAAAAACATAAATTGATGTGTCAGAAAAATTACAAAGGCTCGGCAAATGCAATGGAGATGGAAATTGCTAAAATTTTATTTGGACGGTCTATTTCAAAACACAGAATTATGATGGAGATTCAAAAGCATTTGCTGCAGTAAAAGATATATATAAAAACCATGAAGTTAAAAAAGAAGACTGTGTTAATCATGTTGCTAAACTGATGTGGCATGCCATTGATAATTTGAAGAAGACAAGTAAGGCCCAGGGAGTGTCTCTTGATGGAAGGGGCAAACTGACAAAAGCTGTAGTAGATAAACTATCTGGAACGTATGCCTCTGCTTTGAAACAAAATGCCCCAGATGTTGTTGCTATGAAGAATGGGGTGTATGCTTCTCTTTTCCACATGTGTTCGACTGATGAGGTCCCCCACCATTCTTACTGCCCTAAAGGACCAGATTCTTGGTGCCATTATAACAGAAGTATAAGCATGAAGACCCCACCAAGAAAACATACACCTACACTAGATAGAAAATATGCCGAGAAACTTCTTCCAGTATATAAGAGGTTGTCGGACACTGACTTACTGCAGCTTTGTGCTCAAATGAAAACTCAAAATTGCAATGAATGTTTCAATGGGCAAATATGGCGCAGATGTTCTAAGACAGAATTTGCTTCCCTGACTACTGTGGAATGTGCTACAGTCCTTGCAGCACTGGAGTTTAACTGGTAGAGTGCTGGAAGCCCATATTTGGGCTTTATTCTGAGGTGCCGGTACCACAATTTAAAGGCTTTATATTCTGTGGATGTGCTTCATATTATCCTTGAAGTGATATGATTTTATCTGTTAGAATTTGCTTTGTTACCATTTATGGGAGAGTGCCTATTGGCACTCTCCCATAAATTGTAACAAGGCAGAGATACACAGAGAGATTTTAAGAACCAAAAATAATTTAGCACTCTACCAGTTAATGAGGCTGAATCTATAACATCTGTCCTTAAAGAGCTGGGAATAAATGCGGGGAAAAATATGTTGTCCCATGCTTCAAAAGCGAAACTTCGAAGGCTGAAGCGAGCCGCCAGATCTGTCAAACTTTCAATAAAAAGACTTAGAAAGGTAAAAAAAACTCAAAGGGCTGTACTGGCAGATAAAAGGGATGAAGAAGAGGGTGTAACTTATAAAGCAGGGACTTTTAATGTGTAATCAAAGGTAAGCACAGTAATCAAGAAACAAAATGTGATTCAAAGCATCTTTATTTCATGATTTCTCAAAATATCGATTTTTTCACTACCCTGATCACTAGATAATCAAAATCTCAAAAACTGTTGCAGATACATGCATGAAACTTCATATTTTACTTTAAAATTGACCGTTTTAGGGTATAATAAGGTAATGACCTCATTATCAACAAAATATTTTTGTGAGGGGTGGTGGATCATACCCTGACCTTGAAAATTTTTGACGAGTCAAGTGTGGAGAAAAAAATCTGAACTGGTAAGGCCATACAAAAAGAACCTCTGTTTCTCAGGCCCGCGTGCATGGTCATTTTTGGTGCGCATGCAACCTTTTTATGACACCAAAAAATCTTCAAAAAAAAATTGAGATATTGTGCTCATTTCGGTAAATCGATATCGATGCCTTCGCAAATTTTAAATTAACACACCTCAAGCTTTTTCATCATCATACCTTAATAAAGTGGGTGGGTTTTAGCAATATTCACGACAGAAAGTGTTTTATTCTGTAAAAGGTAAGTCATAATGACATCAAGAAAGAAGGTGTCTTTCAGTCTAACAACAAACAGTCACAAAGAGGAATGGTCGATTCGCACCACATTTGATTCGCACCAACCCTCAGGAAGTCTGCAAAGTCAGGTGCTATGTTGAATGGAACACAGTCTCCTGGCATTTATTTTTAGTAACATTTGTATTGTAAATGGCCGTCATTGGGAATTTGTGTACTGTTATTTGAAACCGTTACGAGTTTCCCAGTTAATTTAAATAAATGCATTTGAGATGCAGGATAATTGGATAACTAACAGTAATCGTTGCTTGATATAAAAGTAGCAGTCATAGTTGAAAATAAATCGCATATAGGCAGGTATGTGCGGTCGAATTGGTTAATAAAAACACGCAAACATTCGTTTTGTATTTCATTTTCAGATTTCAAAAAAATATGATTATGGATGAACTGCCCGTTCAAATGGGTTGTGATAATTTTGAATATAATGGGGAAAAATTGCGATTCACGATTTTATTAGGCAGGTTGTGAAAGGATTTTTTTTTTTGGTAAAATAAATCTCTGAAAGTTGGCACTTCGACATTTGAATCTTGATTTGTCCCAGAGACGTTTCAACCCGAAACGTTTCACCCACGAGGCGTTTCGGGACTTTCGTCCTGTGTTATAATTTTCACGTTTCACTGAAAAAACAAACATTCAAACCCCACTTAATTTACGACCCAACACCCCTATGGTGAATAACCAATATATTTGCGAAATTTTCGTGGTCCACCAGGCGTTTGGGTGGGGGTCAAATTACCGCAAACAACCTCTCGGGGAGAAAATAAAAATAAAAAAAACGCCCGTCCGCATGCTTTTTTGGAAAAAATGGCCTGAGAAACAGACAATCAACTTTGTATGGCCTAATCACCAATTTTTTTGTCATCATTCCCTAGACTATTGATTTCTGAATAGGTTACAAAAAAATGGGGGCTGTATCTTTTGTGGTAGCCGAGATTTTGATTTTCTAGTGATCATGGTGGTAAAATTCAAGATGGCCACCGTTTCCATAGCAACAGCGGCCATCTTGGCCTATCTGGCACTGGCATTCTCTTTCTCTCATTGTCCTGTAATGACAAAATAACAAACAATTAGTTTTCCATAAAATCCCTTAAAAATTATTATTTTGGCCACTTCCTACCTTAAAGAAATTAAATGCCACCAAAAGCATTATTTCAACTGGATATTAGTTTATGGGATATAAGGCTTGATTTTGAAACCTTTCCCCTCTCTGCAAACAATTTAATTTTATTAAGAGGGTTCCCACTTAAATGAAAAGACCTTGAATTTTGGATACTTTCTTGAAAAGTACTTGAATTTGTATCTATCCTTGAAAAGTACATGTACTTAAATTTCCACCACCTCCCTTGAACAGTACTTAAATTCAGTTTACCTATCATTCTGGAGATGAGATGTTCCAGGACAACCCACCCCACATAAATGTGATGTCACAAAAATGGTCAGAAACCACACCTCTCTGTCCCAAGTGTTGCACTTGAGGTACATTATATATCCAGCTAGTTAGGTTTTCCAGAAATCAGGTCCTCACGGCAGAATTTCTTTTGTGTTGACGGTGTTATAAGTTGATATGAAAATACAATAGTCTGTGAAAATCAAGGTCTAAGTCCTTGAAAAGTGTTAAAATAGTGCTTGACTTTGATATCTGATATCAGTGGAAACCCTGTATAAGAGTGTAATCGCACACTATATGTCTCAATTTATTGAACTTACAGTCCTGTTTTAAGGTAGAAATAAAAAATTTTAGGATATAAAAATGTTGATTAAACACATCAGGGCTCGGAAAATTCATGATTGGCATAAACCTCTTTGGAGATTGCCCCATTTTGAAGTTGTAAACTTGTTGATCAGTTGCCCCAAAGTTTTGTTGTTGGTTAACCAATATACCAAAGGTACAGAACTTCAGAATCCACCTGAAGTCAACAGTCCTCATAGAAAGGTGCCAACATAAACCATGGTGTACAAACATGTACCCTGTGCTATGCAGGCCTTTGTGTGAGACGGCAGCGAGTGCGATGGCACCCTTTTGCGCCCGTATTTTCAATTTTACTGGTAGGCTTGAAAATAAGCAGTCTGACATTTGCAGAATGAGGTTCCCAGAGGGCGAATTTGATGATGCTATCCCATACAGTGGGCCAATTTATCCTCTGGGTACCTCTTTCTGTTTAGTTTTGAAACCTTGATGCAGATTGAGGTTCACTGAGGGTAAATTTAGTGATGCTACCCTGTTATGCAGGGTAGCATCACTAAATTCACCCTCTGGGGACCTCATTTTGCAGATGACAGTCTGCTTATTTTCAGGCTTGTCAACTGGTGTAAAAAAATGCATTTGTGAAAATCTTGTTCCCATTTCCAAAAGCACATGTTGTCTTGAGACCAACTGTTCAAGTGGTTTGTCTCAACAGTCCCCATTATTACGAAAGCGACAGAGTATTGTTGCCTCGAATTTGAAACAAGTTGAGGTTAGTAGACACAATCACGGGTACTGCATTTCATTATGCATGCGTAGTTAGTCACATTGGGCGTTCCTGCTTTTTACAACCTGGAAATTTTTCTGGGGGGAAATGCCAAGGGATTCCCTGTAGTTTTGCACTTGTACTTCAAATTAATTGGCTGTTTGCAGACGATGATGTCATGAAAGCATCGTGCTTTCAAAATAGTGTGTGCACAAATCATTTTCTGATACTATGGTATTTAATTATCCCAATACTGTCCAGCACTACCCTGGGCCCATATTGGACAGAAATGATTATAGAAGTGCATTAAAAATTTATTATAATTAGTACAGAATGCATCAAATAACGTTTTTACACATAATACATTGAATATCATTAGTTTCAAATTGCGGTTGCAATTTGGTGTAAATTACACCCGTCTCTGATTTCAGTAGTGCAAAACTTTGCACCGGTATATATCGCTTACATGCAGGTCTAGCTATGGTATACCAGGATATTCTGAGACAATGCCAGGATGTAACATGGTACTTAATAGTATGATGGTACTGCACCATCATGGTATTTATTATCCCAAAATACCCTGGTAAACCATGGCCGATTTTAACTGTTCATCAACAAATGAGAGATTCACCGAATATATTTCCGTGGTTGACTGTTAGAAGATTAAAGAATAATGTACTGTCACAAGACACTTTAACTGAACTCTTGTCAGTGTATCTGAATTTAATAGGAAGATTTCCCTTTCTGACATGAACACCAACTCTGCGCAATTCATAATTTCATTGTATTTTTCTTTTTCATGTGACGGTTTGCAGAACATTTAAGCTATCATGATTGGCTGTTGCATTCAATTTATCAGGTCACCGATTGCATGATGCAAGCTGAATTTTCTCTGTCAAATGTCTTTCTATACTCACACAAATTTAATTGTATAGGTCTATTACATAAACAAGTTCAAAACACTAGTTTATAAATATAACCTTTGGAGGAAATTGTCAATTCGTGCCTCAACTAAAATTAGGAATTTATACCATTCAGATTCATCACATTTCAGTCAGAAGGTTAATATTGACCAATCGCTTCTGTAATTTCCATATAATTATGGTGATGACAGTAGGTGCCAGTTGTCTGCACACATTTGATTGGGAAAGGGCCCTTGCAATTGACAATTTATGCTTCATTAGGACCAAAATTGGGAAAATTTATGAAGTACTTTTATAAAGAGTTTTCTTTTCATGATGCAGACTTCACTACACAAAAGAATAAAATGGAAAAAAAAACACTAATATGCAATATGTTTTTCAATTGCATATGATTGTAAAGCAACACAGACATGTTTTCAGTATGTAAACTTCATTGTTCAATTTTGTTACTTCCCTTGATGTGTCTCCGATGTTGACTACATTCCAGTTAATACTGGAAAAACATATCAAGAGAGGTGAAAATTACCAAAATGAACATTACATTGTGATATGTCACATGCCTTCTATCCATAGATTCACCGAAGTTAAGCAACGTCGAGCCCGGTTAGTCCTAGGATGGGTGACTGCCTGAGCATTCGATTCGGACTCCCGAGTTGTGTCCTTAGGCAAGGCACTTAACCCCTATTGTCCACATGGGGGTATGATGACGCAGTGTACTAAGGCGTACTGCACATCAGTGGTGTGCATGTCTTCAACCAATCTTACCCAGCCTGTGCTGCAATGCGGAGTTACGATGTTGGGGAGCTGGCAGCTGCTCGGTGGTTCTCTCTGGGCACTCTGGCTTCCTCCCCCTGTAAAACTGTCACCGACACGATATGACCTTGGCTGTTAAAGTGTCGTTAAAACCCTAGTAAATAAATAATAAATAAATAATAAATAAATAAATCTATCCATAGACCATGCACTGACACAAGTTCACAACACAAATTTTAAATCAAGGTCATAAAACTGAGAAACTGAGGTAAAAGTTCTTATGAAGGAGGTTTTTTTTTTAAAAGTTATTAGACACCTTTTGCATAATGAATGGCGGCTGATAAGAAGTACTGATGCTAGTAGTAGTAAAATTGTTGGGACTGTCAAAAAACCTTTTTGCAGAGCTGATGACTACAAGTCCATTTGTGAGAAATTCGTACTGTTCAAACATCATACTTCTAGCAGTTTAAGGACACTACATTGGAGCCCTGTTAATTAGGGGCAAATTACCTAGGCTAAGAAATAGCTAAAAGCCTAGGCCTTGATGTGGAACACGTCACTCGAGGCACGTAGTGCCAAGCAGGGGGAGAGTACAAGAGGGGTGCCCCCCTCTCATTTTCAGCATGGAATAATATACTGTTCATCTAAGTATCAGTTTTACACAATACACAGTGTAGTTTATTGATATTTTACACAAGTTTTCATTGTGAACATTGTCCACTGTGGCCACAGAATAGAAAGGTACAGTAGTTGATTTCAACTTTGTGAGAGACATTTTTTTGTTGAAATTTTCAACAGTCAGATTTTCTTAACCCTTTTCTCGGGCTAGAGATTTGTGTACATCAACATAAAGACTGCTTGTTGTGATTTTTGTCTTTTTCAAAGTCGCATTTACACCTAAGGGTTAATGGATATGTAAAATGGGCAGACATGTCTGAAAGAAGCAAAGAAAAAGTTAAATCTTTTCCTGGTAAGTTTACAAACCATGACAGTACTGTTGATTACACATGTAATTTATGCGCAAACTTGTTGTACATCGACACCTTATTTTCACAAATACCTTTGTCCACATCACTATCAATAGTTACCTTTGAGAACGGAAGGATCAGGGTCCAACTCGTTTATTCCAATTTTCAAACCCTTCGCCATTTTATAGATTCAATCAGAACATATGTTTGTAGATTTCCTTTTCGTCCTCTGAGTATGATTTCCATTGGAAATTCTGCTGTCCAGCATTCCATATATATGTCAAGAGTCTGTAACTGGCTACTGAAAGCAAATAGCATAAAAGTAAATGGCACCGATAGAGTTAACCCAAAAATAAACAGCTGCAGGATCCAGTAAGTAAAAGCTTGCATCATGACCACTTCAGCCCCAGTTTAGTGAAGGGGAAAATTACTGAGAACCAGTGCTAGACAATATATCGTGGCTCATGATTATTGCTTTTCATATATATATGCCATGTTAAACCGAACAAATCAAGGCCTGGATTTCAGTCGTAGAATATTACTGATAGTTATCAAGGAAAATCGCCATTCCTGTGAACTGATTATTCAATGTGAAGTTTTGTATTCATTGTTGATAATGTTCTTATTTCAGGGTAATTCACCTTCAAATGTTAAAACACCAGTTACTAAAATGCAGAAGTCTCTCATAACTCCAAGTCAGAGAAAGGCAACACCAGTGCAGGAAACATCACGCAGAACAAGCAGGTAATTTAAGGATTATAAAAAAGTAAATTTAACTTGTCTGTCTTAGGGCTTCACTGAATTTCAATTTCATTTCTGGCGACAGTGTTGAAATCAATATACTGGCACAGTTCAGTTTGAATGCAATAGGTACACATTTCCAGTATCAAAACAAAATTTTCAAAATTTGGTCTCTTGATTAAAGTAATTCGGATTTCAGAGAATTTAAGGTTAATTCATGTGTTCAAATGTCTGTAAGTTTGTGAAATTGGCTTTGATCTACAGACTACAGTGTGCATCAGAATCTAAGACTTTAATCTTTTACCTAACAAATCCGCTACAAACATCCAAGAAATTTGCAAGTTGAGCAGTTGAAAAAAAAAAAATTTAACAAATTTTGATAATGCCCCCCCACAGAGTAGATCATCTGTTTCTCAGGCCATTTTTTGTAAAACTGCATGTGGGTGGGCAGTTTTTTTGTTTTTTTTTAATTTCCTTGCCATCAAAAATTCATGTTCTGGGTTTATTTTATGTTTTAGGCCTCATAATCTACAGAATAGCATGATGGTTGATGTCTTTCGTCCCTTGAGAACAAGAAGACTTTGTAAAGCTAAAGCATTGTAAAGCCTTGTTGCACTCAAGGAACAAATTTATCAATTTTATTAACTTGGGTAAAATATTTTTAGCTCAACTTTGGCAAAGCCAAATTTGAGCTTATGCCATGGCCAGTCGTCCGTCTGTCCGTCAACAATTCAATACGGCTCGAGCTAGAGGCCTTATTTATGAACCGATCTTTACGAAACTTCTTGGGTACCTTTAGTATCACCGTGGGACGAGAACGAGTGTTTTTGGGTCCGGTCCGAAATTCAGGATGGCCGATGGCAACCATTTTGTACAAAATTAGGTGCAATCAGATTTTTGCACAGAACTTCCATATGAAAGCGCTGATTTGAATAATTTTTTGTGTGACTGTTTAGTACCATGGGATACATCACATATAATACAGGTTTTTTTCTCGTGAAGAAATTATGCAAATTAGATGAACTTTGATTTTTTCAGTGCTACTTACACACAGTAAGTACACATGTCAATACGGCTCGGGTTAGAGGCTGTATTTATCGACCGATCTTCACGAAACTTCTTGGGTACTTTTGTTATCACCTTGGGACGAGAACGAGTGTTTCTGAGTGCGGTCCAAAATTCAAGATGGCTGCCAGTGGCCATTTTGTACCGAAATTAGGTCCAATCAGTTTTTTGTCACAACTTCTATACAGCTCGTATTTATGAAATGATCTTCACGAAACTTCTTGGGTGCCTTTGTTTTCACCTTGGGACAGGAAAGAGTGTATTTTGGGGTGCCTTTGTTATCACTGTGCTATGAGAACAAATATTTTGGGGTTCAGTCAAACCCACTCTGGGACTCCCAAGATTTCTTTTCTAGTTTAGCATCAGACTGTCACCCACCTTTACAATACTTTACCTATACATTTGTTACAGGCTATGGTCAGTATTTATGTACAGACCGTTACAATACTTTATGTGTACCTTTGTTATCAGATCATTACCTAGATGTTTGTCATTGCTGTGTCACATACTATACATGTACATGTCTTAACAAGTTGAGCTACAGTGTCACTGACACTTTCATTATTTTTTTAAGTTTACATTGGTTATAAAAAGAGAGCATACGGCAGCCAAAAGGATCATGCAGGAGGGTCTGTGAAATAGATTTTTTAGCGTTTTTAGGCCTGTCCTGTGCATTTGGGTGAAGGGTTAAAATGAGAGAAAAAATCACATTGATTTTACCCAGTGATGTTCAAATGAGGTAGTTAGTGAATTATTTGGAAAGTACACATCAATTGTAATCAAATTTCCATTTGTAAATGTCACTGAAGGCTAATGCAAAATGGGTATGCAGCTGAGAAGGATAAGTTTACTCACTGTCCAGTGTTAGGTATGCATTTTGAGGGTTACATCCAGACAATTGGCACAATTCCTGACATGTTTGTTTCAGGCGTGTGAGTTTTCCTCTTTCCTAAGGAATTCCTCCTCTTTCTGTAAGTAAGAAATATACTTCATCTCCAACAATCGGCAATAATTTATGTCTCTTGTTCTGTGGATTTAACCAATCGCATCTTATTCGACAGCTTAGAGAGATCTCTTTCAAACAAGATGTGATTGTTAATTTCTCAATACTATCATTATAGGTGAAAATAATTAGACCTGAAATGGTTTATCGCTTAATCGATTAACCAGTGATCAATGTCGTGATCAATGTCTTGATCAATCGAAAAAGTAATTGATCGATTAACCATTACTTTTGAACTATTGTATTATATAGGTTAGCAAGGGAACAAACTTGCTCCAAAACTAGTGATGAACTGATTATCAGAACTTTCTATCACCCGATTACCGATTAATTCTCTGCCGATTCCGATGGTTGAAATAGGACACAGAAGAAAATCTGTTGGTGCCTGTTATACTACAGAATTTCGTTGATAAATCATCAATTACGAAAGCTTAATACAACAGAAGTTCTCACACTACAATCACACAGTACTGTTCTCGTGAAGATTGTGTTGTGTTCCGGTAAACAGTGTTAATACGGTTTTGTGTAAGTATACATTACACTTGGCTGTATTAACCAGGAATATACTGAGCACACACACTTTGTATCTAAAATGAATAATAATTTTGATGTTAATGTGTTTTGTGAACTCGTATGACGCATGGTTTACAGAATGTCAGAATGTATTATTCAATGTTCTTTTTTCAACTTGTTGCCTCCCTTGATGTGTTTCTCCAATGTTTACATTAACTCGACAATCTACGGGAAATGGTAGCAATCTCGTATCGATTGCAGTTGGGTAAATTCCGTAATATCTCTGCTCTGCAATTCCCTAAATTTTCTGCTTTGCTCTTCACACGTTTTTAATGGCGAAACTTTATTGAAATGGTCAGATATCAAAGGGATTTTTAATAGTCAGTGTTAAATATAGAATAACCGGAAACTGTCAGTTGTCATAACCGGCCGGTTCCGATTGCCAATTTCAATTATCGATTCATCACTATCCAAAACAGCCCCATGTTGTTACACTGACTCACACATCAATTATGAGAGACAGAGTAAAGCATGCAAGTTACGTCCTGACATACTTGTACACGTGCATGTATGAGTAGCTGGAAATGGTCATTCTTAATCCTTTACCCAATGCAGTTGAAAGACGATACTTGCAAAATAAACTCTTAAATTCCTAAAAAAAAATTAAATTTTTGTCTCAAAAACATAGCTTATGGCCCCCCTCATTGAGACAAGCTCGTCCCAATGAGGGATCATAAGCTATGTTTTTGAGACAAAAATTGAAAACATAATAAAATTTGAATGGAGACTTTTGTATAGAGCGCTGGGAGGTTTTTCCCATTACACCTCATATTATTAGTCCCCTACTGGTATCGCCGGAAGGGAACTATAGGTTTGCATTGTCCATCCGTCAGTCTGTCGGTCACTTTAGTTTTCTGGAGGTTTTTTTTGGAAACGCTTCAACGGAATGATTTCATTTTTATACGCCCGTTTTGAAAAAACGAGTCGTATTATGGTATACCGCTGTCCGTCCGTCTGTCCGTTCGGTCACATGTCGTATGATAACTCAAGAACGCTTTGAGAGATTTTCGTTATTTCTGGGTAGGTGGTGTATATCGATGGAGGGAAGCTCCCTTTCGTTTAGTGTCACCGTCCGATTAGTCATTTCAGAGTTATGGGACTTTATTACTCAGAAAATTGTTGATTTTTTACACGTACGATAACTCGAGAATGCTTCGAGAGATTTTCACGATTTTTTGGTAGATGGTTTATGTTGATGGAAGGAAGCTCCCTTTCTGTTGGTGTCGCCGTTCGATTAGTCATTCCAGAGTTATGGGACTTTATTTTTCACATGTCGAACAATAACTTGAAAATGCTGTGAGCAATTTTCATGATTTTTTGGTTGCAAGTATATGTTGATAGAAGGAATCTCCCTTTCAATTTGTGTCGCTGTCCGATTTGTCTTTCCAGAGTTATGGGACTTTATGTATCAAAATGTAGGCAATTTTCCACATGTTGGACTTTGAGCAATTTTCATGATTTTTTGGTGGCAAGTATATGTGACCTGACAAGTACACATGTATACTCATATTGTGTGGTTCCCTCTTGTAATTAATAACGGTTTATCATGCGCTCATGGCGCAGCTGTTTATTGGTAAACTACTATAGAACGATGACTTACAGATCAAGTTTGAGTTTCATGCTGATTGCATTATTCTTGTGTGAGTTACGGCCCTTGGAAATATGGAAAAGCACCAAAATATCAGTTTTCCGGAGGTTTTTTTTGGAAATGTTTCAACGGAATGATTTCATTTTTGTAAACTACTCTAGAACGAATACTTACAGATCAGGTTTGAGTTTCATGCTGATTGCATTATTCTTGTGTGAGTTATGGCCCTTGGAAATATGGAAAAGCGCCAAAATATCAGTTTTCCGGACTTTTTTTTGGAAACGCTTCAACGGAATGATTTCATTTTTGGTAAACTACTATAGAATGATGACTTACAGATCAGGTTTGAGTTTCATGCTGATTGCATTATTCTTGTGTGAGTTATGGCCCTTGGAAATATGGAAAAAGCACCAAAATATCAGTTTTCCGGACTTTTTTTGGAAACGCTTCAATGGAATTCATGCTGATCACATCTAGGTCATGCACTCTTGTTTTTATTAAAAACATAGCATACAGGGAACAGAAATTAACATATTCCCAATTATCACAATTCTTGTCTTATTTCATAATCCTTTCATAAACATTGAACATTATCTTTTTCCTCAAACCCAACAGACAGACAAGTTAACTTACAGTGTCATTGAGACTTTCATTTTTTTCAACCTGTATGGGAGGGGGTGCAAGTGAATTTTATTTTTTATTTCACCTAGAGACTGGGCAATCCAGAACAGCCCTAGGAACTGGTGGGATGGAGGTGGGAATATGCATCTAAAACCTATAATGAGATTACTCAACTAAATTTGAATACAATTTGAGTAATAAGACACCATGAATGGCTCCAGGAGGTACATTGGTCATATTTTCAGTTCCAGCAGAAATAAGTTGTGGGATAATCACAAGAAAATTTTGCTCACATTTCACTCCGTTGATAATTCCAACACTTGGCATCATTTTTTGGGAAGCTCTCCCTGAGTGCTTCCCAAGAAATGATGTCAAGGGTTGGAATTATCAAAGGGAAAATTATAAGAGTAATTTTGTAATGGTTATCCTTGAAGGAGGCGATATGTCAAATTTTTTTGAAAATGCTCATAAAAAATTGGGAGGGTGGAAAAAATAAAGGTGATCAGGGATGAAAATCGATGAATTATTTTAGTGTGGCCTTGGCATACAATCCAAGGTAGTGGGGCCTAATTATTGCATTGTCTACTGAAATGTGTGTTGTGTTATTCAATACTCCATTCAGTGAAAGTTTCACTGTCCACAATTTCCTCTTTTTCCACATTTCCTTGCACAAACTGTTCCATATCAAAATAAGTTCCAGTCTGTAGGCTGCTGTGTGCATGGATTCCCAAGTGTAAACTTCCCAACTGGAACTTTTTATTCTCTGAATAAGAGGTTACGAAGAGAGCACCATTTAGCAGTGTTGTCTTTCTTGGGAGAAAAAATCACCGGAAAACACTGCAGTACTCATGGATTGACTTCAGTTCAGTGGCAAGCAGACCTTTTTCTTATGTCAATGAGTGCTAAAAGGGGCACTGTTTTACATGGGTGTGCTTGATTGTCTGAACTGATTATGTTTGGGAGATGAATTCGACCGAACTGATTTCATAATTCATAATGAGAAGCCGACTTTCCAATAATGTAATGTCATGTCAACTTAGATAGGGTATCAGATTGTGTGACACAATCTTGCAGGCGTGTAATAAATTGCCTGCCTCGATTTTTATAGGCGTCCTGCATGCCCAAATGCCAGGCCTGGTTATTGTCACAATAATCTCTTTTTGTTTCACATAATTTTACAGCCAGGTGAAACACCCGAAAAATAATCTATAGACCTACACTTGTAAGGATAGTATTAGGTCACCATATGCTCTTCATTCATCAACTAAATGATCCCCATGGGAAGTGAAGCATTGCTTGTTTACTGTGGTAAACCAGCTCTATTTGACTTGCGAATAGGACCCAGTCACCAATACTTGGTGTGGAAATCCTCTAAAATTTGGCAACATGGGTATAAACGATAGACTAAACTTGACTTTATCCCCATGTCGTGGTCACGAATAGCCATTGAGCAGAAATATGTGACCAAAAACAAATAAATAAATCAAGTAGTAAATTAAGTAGTCAAATAAATTATAAAAAGTCACCACAGAATATTATTTATGAAGAGTACCGTAAGTTGTTTCTTGTCTAAATATCACAGATAATACAAACTGTTTGTATATTATGTGATTTTAATTAATGGCCTTGAATTTATAGTTAATATTAGACCTGATTTTTAAACATAAATAATAGATTATCATCTGTTAAAATATCTGCCAATTGGAAACAATTGACTATTTATGGAACATAACTCTTTTTCCCTTGAACACTGCTGGAGTTGAACATAATCGCAACACAGACAAAATAGTTCAGTTGCTTCATTGAGAGAGTGGGATATAGGTTTGGACAGGGTTCGCACGCGGGTCTGGAATCCTGGAAAAGTTTTGGAAATTAGAAAATAATTGTCCATACCCAGGAAAAGTCTGGAAAACGGCACCTTTTTTGAGCTGGTTTGGAAAAGTCTTGGGAGAAAACTGAACACAGAAGAGGTGCGTATGGAAAAGTTATGGAATTGATCATTTGTTTCGAAAATCCGAATACTGTTTCGAAAAAAAATGAATATCTCGATGCGTCGTCGGAATTCATGAACGTCTGCTATTTGGCCGGTCTTTATTTGCATTTATCAGGACATTTTAGGAACACCGGCGGATGTACAGTATCAAGACACTTTAGAAACACCGGCGGATCACCTCATTTTTGCAAATCTGTAAATATATCGCGAAACATGCCTGGCAATTGCATCTTCAGAGAAAAGTGGCTATCGGAATCAAAGTTTTGTGGCTGGATACAAAAAGATGTTAATAAACTGAAAGCCAGATGCATTCCATGTGCGAAATCGATTCACATTGCCAATATGGGAGAAGCTGCACTTATCAGTCACTCGAACGGAAAAAAACATTTGAAGGCAACTGCATCCAAGAAAAACAGTGTTGCTACAATCAACTCTTTTATGAGCTATCAAAAAAAAAAATCGGAATGCGCAAGCAATAATAGTGACGCATCCAATATCTTCTGTTGGCAAGTCTGATGTTTTAAAAGCCGAAATTTTATGGACACTGGGGTATGGAAAAGGTATGGAAAGTTTCTTGCTGGTGGTCTTGAAAATGTGTGGAAAGTCCTTGAAAAGTTTTGGAAAAGTTATGGAATTTTTGGCTCACCAACGTTAGTTGTGTGAGCCTATGGCATAGCCCTCATGTCGGCGTCCGCTCTCAAATATTTTGAACTTGTGTGTACAGGTTTTGATTTTTTGGCTTTTCAATTTTTTTTTTAGTTTCAGCATATTGCTATAGTGGTTCACTATAACATTTAACTCTTTTCCAGGGTATTTTGTCGTAATTTTAACCCTTTGAATCAAATTTTAGACTTATTTTGAGGTTTGCGTGCAGGTTTTGATGTTTTTTTTTTCCTTTCTTTCAAGTGGAGATTTACCTTGCAGCATATGTCCATGCTTTCTATTGTATGTAAACATGCATCTTAGGGCTATGTTTGTATTATTTAACCCTTTTCCTGCTGAATTACTTCAATTTTGGACTTTTATGTACAGCTTTTGGACTTAGGCTTACAGCTTCTTACTTTTATGTACAGGTTGTGATAAAAAAAACAATTTCAAGTGAGGTTGACCTCACTGCATATTGCAGTGGTGGTTATTATAACATTGATATCTTTCCAGTGCATTTTTAAAAAAATTTTAACCCCTTGAATAGATTTTTAGACTTATTTTGACGTTTGCGTGCAGGTTTTCATGGGTTTTTTTTTTTTCCTTTCTTCCAAGTGTAGAGTTTCTGCATATTGCTACTAGTATGGTGGTTCACTATAACATTGAACTCTTTTCCAGGGTATTTTGTCTTAATTTTTAACTCTTTGAATCAAATTTTAGATTTATTTTGATGTTTGCGTGCAGGTTTTGATGTTTTTTTTTTCCTTTCTTCCAAGTGGAGATTTACCTTGCAGCATATGTCCATGCTTTCTATTGTATGTATACATGCATCTTAGGGCTATGTTTGTATTATTTAACCCTTTTCCTGCTGAATTACTTCAATTTTGGACTTTTATGTACAGCTTTTGGACTTAGGCTTACAGCTTCTTACTTTTATGTACAGGTTGTGATAAAAAAAACAATTTCAAGTGAGGTTGACCTCACTGCATATTGCAGTGGTGGTTATTATAACATTGATATCTTTCCAGTGCATTTTAAAATATTTTTTAACCCTTTGAATAGATTTTTAGACTTATTTTGACGTTTGCGTGCAGGTTTTCATGGGTTTTTTCTTTCTTTCTTCCAAGTGTAGATTTACCTTGTAGCATATGTCCATGCTTTCTATTGTATGCAAACATGCATCTTAGGGCTATGTTGTATTCTTTAACCCTTTTCCTGCTTAATTACTTCAATTTTGGACTTCTTTTGTTTACAGGTTTGGATTTTTGTGCTTTTAAAAAAAAAATTTTCTTCTTTACATATTGCTGCAGGGGTTCATGATAACATTTAACTCTTTTCCAGGGTATTTCATTTTAATTTTAACCCTTTGAATCAAATTTTGGACTTATTTTGACGTTTGTGTGCAGGTTTTGATGTTTTTTTTACTTTTATGTGCAGGTTTTGAGGTTTGTCTTTCTTCTCTTCCAAGTGGCGACTTACCTTGTAGCATATTGTCATGGTTCCTATTTTATGTTAGGATTCTTCTTGGGGCTATTATTATATTATTTAACCCTTTAGCTGCTTATTTACTTTAATTTTGGACTTTTGTGTGCAGGTTTTGTACTTTTGTGTGCAGGTTTTGATATTTTTTTTTTAAGTGGAGTTTTACCTCACTGACATATTGCCATGGTGGTTACTGTAACATTTTCAGGGTATTTTTCTAAATTTTAACCCTTTGAAACAAATGTGATACTTTTATGTGCAGGTTTTGAGGTTTGTTTTTCTTTTCTTCCAAGTGGATAGTTTTCAAGTAGACTTTCACCTTACTGGCATATTGCCATTGTGGTTACTGTGACAGGGTATTTTTCTCAATTTTAACCCCTTGAAACAAATGTGATCCTTTTTTTTACTTTTATGTGCAGGTTTTGAGGTTTGTCTTTCTTTTCTTCCAAGTGGTGACTTACCTTGTAGCATATTGCCATGGTTCCTATTTTATGTTAGGTTGCTTCTTGGGCTATTTTTATATTATTTAACCCTTTAGCTGCTTATTTACTTTAATTTTGGACTTTTGTGTGCAGGTTTTGTACTTTTGTGTGCAGGTTTTGATATTTTTTTTTAAGTGGAGTTTTATCTCACTGGCATATTGCCACGCTGGTTATTGTAATATTTTCAGGGTATTTTTCTAAATTTTAACCCTTTGAAACAAATGTGATACTTTTTTTACCTTTATGTGCAGGTTTTAAGGTTTGTCTTTCTTTTTTTCAAAGTGGAGACTTACCTTGTGGCATATTGCCATGGTTCCTATTTTATGTTAGCATGCTTCTTAGGGGTTATTATATTATTTAACCCTTTAGCTGCTTATTTTCTTTAATTTTGGTCTTTTGTGTGCAAGTTTTGAACATTTTTTTTTTTTACTCCAACCACCCCTTTACATTGGCCACCTGTTGGTGAGACACGGGGTACTGATACCCCCTCTAGTTCTCCCTTAGAAGTGTATGAACCCTGTTGGACAACCACACTCTCTTTTTCTTCCAGAGCAGATTTAAGGGGTTCAAAAAAAGTGGTGTCGGGCTGATTTTCGGGTTAGATATAGAATCCTTTTTATCAGTTGGTTTGAATACTGTCATTATGAATGATGGTCACTCAGGCCTGATAATTTGTGGAGGGATAATTTGAGGGCAACTGTCTTTGCTTCTTATGACCCTCAAATCAAAATTAGGAGACTCATAAAGGCCCTCCAGGAAGTACTTTTAACCCACAACATTTGCACAGTGGAATACTTAGACTGACAAAAATAGTCATTTTCTCTCCTGGACTAGAATAAGGAGGGCAGTAATGCCCTCCTGGATTTTAGAAATGATCAGGCCTGGTCACAACCCTCCCTGCATCGCTTATATACAAAAGAGTGTTTGGTTCAGTTTATTAGCAAAGGACCATTATGAGATTTCAAGCCCAGATGCAAAAGGTATACTCAGAAAATTATTACATTGGTTGAAGATGATTTAAAAGTATTAATACAGTGGAGCCCACTTCACTGGATATCTCTTAACTGAATAAACCTGTTATTTGAATTAGTTCTGTAGGTTTACCGAAATTTCGGTTCAGTTTTCAATTTTTACAAAAAACCGAAAACTGAACTGAAAAAAAAAATGTACACTGTTCGGTTTTCGGGTTTTTTTTTTTTTTTATAAAATCCCCCTGCCATTGTCACATAGTCTATGACAGCGTTATATTTGACAGTTCAGTGTTGATCGCAGACCGCCAACATGGCAGAGAAAACAAAACTAATGTGTTCTGTCATTGACATCTTCCTTCCACTTCTGTTTTTGTTCTATTCATAAATTGAACTTACCAAATTACTCAACTTAACTCAGTGACAGGAGAAATTGAAATATAAATACCGTATTTTATCTAAATTTTCTGACACTTTTTGTTTTCAGACACCATTTTTTGATCAAAAAATTATTTTTTTTAAGCCTCGAAATTTTCGGACACCCACTCAGAGGTCGTCCTGGACTGGTGTGAATGGAAAATCCTAGTGAAACATACCGGTAAATCCAAAATGACAATGATCTTCTTTTCAGTTGAATATTTCACCTTTCTTTGTTTTGTTGTTAAAAACATGTCTTGTATGCACAATATATTGTACCATGGAAATAGAATTATTAAAACAACATTATTTGCAAACTTGTTCTTTATTTATTGACAGATAAGTATTGTTTTCCTTCTCAAACTGACATGTCTGACAAACTGACCAATCAAATTTTTGTTTTCAAAACGTGTGCTTTCATTAGACTCCTTTGAGATTTGGAAGAGAAAAACCCACAAATGTTATGTTGAACTGACCTTAAATGACGACAAAAATGAAAGGGTCCCATAAATAAATCCATATAATACAGTATAAACCATGCAGCAGCAACAGAACAGTGTAATTATTGCTTCGGATAAACATATTCAGTGCACTGAACACGAACAAAATTTTCCAACATTAAAAATAGAACAAACGACAATGAGGTCAACACGTGCTGCTTCAGGGTTTCACAAAAATTAACACATGGACCCAAACACTGTCAAAGCATACCGGTTTTCAAAATTATTTTTCGATAAACATCAACAGTGTATGTGGGGAGGGCACGCTTCCAAAAACCAAAATAGGAAATAGGGAGGAACTGTGGAGTTAATACCAGTCATCATTTTTTAGCTCACCGAAGGGACCTTAACTTATCACTTGCCGTCCGTCGTCATGAACATTTTTCAAGCGACTTCTCCTCTGAAACCACTGCTCCGATTTTCACGAAACTTCATGTGGATGTTCATTACTATATGGCAATTCAAGTTTGTTCAAATGAAATGGCCACATCCCTTGGGGGCTCTGTAGTGTATGGGGCATAACTCTGATAGCACAGTATGAATTATAGAAAAATTATTAAAAAATCATCTTCTCCAGAATCAGTGGGCAGAATCTTTTGATACCTGGTATGAAGCACCTTGGTATGGGTCTGATTCAAGTTTGTTCAAATCGGCCCCCTGGATTCATATTTGGGCTCACTATAGAAGCCCAAATTCGAACTTAGTGCATTTCAGGCAAATTTCTTAAAAAATCTTCTCCAGATTCAGCAGGCAGAATCTTTTGATACTTGTTATGCAGCATCTTGGTATGGGTCTGATTCAAGTTTGTTCAAATCGAGTCCCTCAACCAATATTGGGGCTCACTATGGGGGCGTGAATTTTTACTTAGTGCAATTTAAGAAAAATTCTTTAAAAATCTTCTTCTCCAGAACCAATGGGCAGAATCTTTTGATATTTGGTATGCAGCATCTTGGTATGGGTCTGATTCAAGTTTGTTCAAATCGGTCCCCTGGATTCATATTTGGGCTCACTATAGAAGCCCAAATTCGAACTTAGTGCATTTCAGGCAAATTTCTTTAAAAATCTTCTCCAGATTCAGCAGGCAGAATCTTTTGATACTTGTTATGCAGCATCTTGGTATGGGCCTGAATCAAGTTTGTTCAAATCGAGTCCCTTGTTCAATATTGGGGCTCCCTATAGGGGCATGAATTTTTCCTTAGGGCAATTTAAGGAAAAATCTTCTCCAGAACCAGTGAGCAGAATCTTTTGATATTTGGTATACAGCATCTTGGTATGGGTCTGATTCAAGTTTGTTCAAATGGAGTCCCTTGATCAATTTTGGGGCTCACTATGGGGACCTGAATTTTTACTTAGTGCAATTTAAGAAAATCTCTTTAAAAATATTCTTTTCCGGAACCGATGGGCAGAATCTTTTGATATTTGGTATACAGCATCTTGGTATGGGTCTGATTCAGGTTTGTTCAAATTGAATCCCCCGTTCAATATTGGGGATCACTATGGGGGTGTGAATTTTTACTTCGTACAATTTAATAAAAAATCTTTAAAAAATCTTCTCCAGAACCAATGGGCAGGATCTTTTGATATTTGGTATACAGCATCTTGGTATGGGTCTGATTCAAGTTCGTTCAAATTGAGTCCCTCGATCAGTATTGGGGCTCACTATGTTTACTTTGTGCAATTCAAGGAAAATTCTTTAAAAATCTTCTTCAGAACCATCATGCAGAATCTTTTGATATTTGATCAGCAGCATTGTCCCATTCAGTCCTGTTGATGTTTTAGCTCCACAGAGAGTATAGATTTACTCTGTAGAACCTTAAGAATAGCGTTTGATAAAATTTGTGTCTTAACAGTATGGAACATTCGGTGAGCGCCTAAGCCTCCCCTGGGGCCTCTTGTTTAAAATTAATTTTGTATTCGCTTTTATAAAATGTGGCATTTTGCCTTGCACTTCTGGGGTGGGGGGATATTTCTTTTCTCTAAATCATGTTAATGGAACGGACAAATTCGGGCCGTGTCAGTCGGCTCCAACAACAAGCTTATTTGTCAGTATTCCGTGACGTCAGAATCAGCATCAATGGGAATAAATCCCCCTGCCAAACAATCCAAGTTGAATGTCAAGTCGGTGACGTCTGTGACTGCTTACTGACAGCTTACTTACAGTCCAACTTACACTAGTTACAGACGCAATCACGCAAGACTGACATCAACTAAAAGTGGTAAGATATGAAGGTAGAAGTTAAGTAGTAATATAGTACTGTCATTCAGGGTACAACGGGTCACCTTTCATAATTTCGTTTATTTCTCTCAAATAAAATGAGTTATCCAAATTTTGTTTTTCGTTATTGACAGACAGGTATCGTGACACTCATTATTGCAGCGGAAATCTTCAGATAAAGCTTCAGTTTATTTTATAAAATTAGATCATTTGCCTGTCGCAGTTTGGTCAGTAATGGGTCGCTTGTGTCTATTAAGAATCGCCCTCTTTGGCGCCCACAGGCAATCTATTTTCCCACTTTATATGTATTTGTTGGACTCAAAAAGTCTTTTGTGTCTTCTCTGAATTAATTTCACCACACCAGTCACAACTTTTACAGTGGAAAGAAGTGAAAACGAAGTGGATCAATGCAGTATTTTTGCGTTAGTTTTCTAAAAATAGTTCAACTGGAGCAGTGTTTCAATGGGTTTTACTGCGCAGGTCTGACAATGACCTGGTATTGACAACTCGACTCGCTGTTGAAACGGAATGAATATATCATGATGCCAGATATTTATCCCAATTATTTTATCGTGAATTTGAAGCGTAGACAAACCTGTTCAAATAATAATAATTACATTCACACTCTTTATATTTCTCTTCCCGTAATTGACACGAAAACTTTTTTTTGCGGTTTCACGTGTCGAAATTTTATTCCGGCACACATTCAGTCTTTTTAAAAAAAATAACTTTCGTCAACAAAAAACAACAAAAAACTCGCAAAACTTTCAAAGATGACGGGCAACAAATTACTTCACAAAACTGGAATAAAATTTTAGTTTGAAATGATCTTCAAATTCTATTTTTTTTAAAGGCTCGACATCGCCTGACCCGTTACTGCCTGAATGACTGTACATATAATATTTACCATGAAATATACAAATAGTAAATAACAAATTAATTTACCAAACAACAGTAAAAGTATGTCCAATTGTCCATTATTTTCCCACATTGTCAATCAGTGGCCGTCGCATGAATATCTGAAGTCAAACTGTCCTTTGCACCAATTCTAATTTCGTTAGGATTCGAAATGTGCACAATTTACACGTAAGATAGAGTATTGGGGGGAAAAACCGAAACCGAGGTTTTCTTCAACGAAAAAACCGAAACCGAACTGGATTTTGAAAAACCTACAGCTCTAATTTGAATATAATTTCCCAACACAAAACCTTTTACCATACCTCCAGTACAAATGTGACCTGTTAATTGAATATAGGTTTTTGAGTAAACACCTGTTGATTTAATAAAAAAATCATGTAACCTGTCGAGAAAGTACCCTGACTCACCCCAAACCCTGACTCCCCAATTTTCCATTGTTTATGGACCTATTTGGCCTCAGTAAATTCAGTACAGGCATTTAATCTATTATATCTTGTTTGACAGAGCTCCGTCAAACAAGATATAATAGAATAAATGCTAGGTTTATCTCTAAAATACAGGAAAGTGACACAATCTCTATTAATTAAATACTCCTGTTAATTGAATAATTTCCATTGGCAAAGTGGCTTTTCAATTAACAGGGTTCTACTGTATTGATGTATTTCCTTTAATAATGTACTTTCTTCTTTACAGGAGTTCAGCAGTGTCCTCACCTGCTGATATATTGAAACCTACTTCTGCTAAAAAGACTCCAAAGAGTAAGACTCCAGTAAAAGTTACTCCAAAAGGCAAAACTCCAAACAGTAAGACGCCAGGAAAAGTTACTCCAGAGGTCAAAGCTCCAAAGAGTAAGACACCAGGAAAAGTTACTCCTAAAGTCAAAACTCCAAAGAGTAAGACACCAGGAAAAAGTACTCCAAAAGTCAAAACTCCAAAGAGTAAGACACCAGGAAAAGTTACTCCAAAAGTCAAAACTCCAAAGAGTAAGACACCAGGAAAAATTACTCCAAAAGTCAAAACTCCAAAGCAGAAGACTCCAATAAAGGAAGTACCCATTCCTGAAACTCAATCAATAGAACCTGAGGAGGTTATTGAAGCCATAAAAGGAACGCCTAAATCAAAATCTTCTGTTAAAAAGACTCCAATAAAGAGACTGTCCAAGGTGAAAACTCCAGCAAAGGAACCTGAAAAAATCCTCCCTAAAATGGAAGCAACACCAAAAGTAAAAACACCTTTAAAGACAAGCCCAGTGAAGGACACACTGAAACAAAAAACTCTTTTGAAGAAAGCAGGAAAGACAAAGAAAGTTTCCCCTAAATCCAAAAGGCTCAAGAAAGCAACAAAGCCTGCTGAAGCAACACCAAGAGCTAAGACTCCACTGAAAGAAGTTCCCAAAGAAAAGACTCCGGTGAAAGAATCTAAAAAGCCTACCTCAACAGGGAAACCATCACCAAAACTTAAAGCTCTCAAGACAAGAGGGAAGGAAATACCAAAGTCCAAAACTCCATTGAAGAAGATTGGAAAGGCCTCCAAAGCACGAACACCTGTTAAGGTCTCACCAGAAGGTGAGATCATCATTCTTTGTTCTAATGCATTCTGTCTAATTTCAAATATCGGACCCATGTACAAATTGGAAATGAAGGTGCTCTGTTAAAAATTGTCCCTTACTTTTTGAGGCAATCCATTTTTAACCCTTTATCTTGCAAACCAGCCGCATCAGCCAGGTTAATATTCAGAATGAGTTTTTTAAAACAGAACCGTATGTCCCAATGAGGGGACACATAATGATTTCGTTGAAAATTTATGAATTTTTTTCTTTTATTTTTATTTTTTGATGGGGGGGGTGGGGGGGGGGGGAGAGATTTTGATATTGTGTTCAACTGCGTGTATAATGAGTAAACTCACCTGAAAACTGAAAGTCAAAGTGAGCTATACTGAGCATTCTTCGTCTTTTGTAAAGATTGTGTTTGAGTCGTCTTCCAATTTATTGGGCCAATTCCAGTAATACTTCATTTGATTGATTGTTGTGGTTGACCAAGTCAGTTTTGTTTCAATCAGTATATTGCCACCCATAGGGAAGGGGTTGGAGAGAGCCATCCCAATTTTTACAAAATATTATGAACTGATGGATAAAATGAATATAAATTTGGTACTGAACTTCCTTATGAGGTGTAGATTAAAATTTGTTCAAATGAAGTTTAGCAGACAATATTTGCTGCTATTAACGGAAAGGCTACACTTTTTGATCCACCTGAAATTTTTAATTTCAGAACCAGTGGCTCGATTGAAATCAAATTCAGTATGCGGCACTATTGGCTAAAAGGTTCTTGATTCATGCAAAAAAAATTCCTGCATTCCAGGAGGAGCCCAAGGAGCTAAAAATAGAAATATATTCATATGCCCACATTTCCAAAACTTCATACAATGGAGAACTGTTATGTTGGTATGAAGCATCGTTAGGAGGACTCAAAAATAGTAGTTGGTTGTGTCATCGGTACCGTGTAGGGATGGATGCCCATTTTAACATGTTTGACATTTGAGAAATGCGAAGTCCTGCTCTTTCTGGTTTTCCAAAATAGAAAAAAATATCATTAACTTCCAATCAGAATCTTGGGTGAAAAATGTTTTTGCATAAAATTTTTCAAAATCTTTCTTGACCTTCTGTACTCTGATGTCAAAATGGCAAAGTTTTCAGCTGCAAATATTCATTCAACTGTAGCATTAACTGGGATTGATGCTGAATGTTACCTTAAACAGGGTTCGTACGTGTCATGGAATTTTGGAAAAAAATTCAAGGGCCTTGAAAAGTTTTGGAAAATGGGTTGGAAGGGTTAAAGTTTGGGAAAAATCATGGAATTCGTACCCAGGTTTAAAAGGGATTGAATTTGTAAAAATTAGCGCAACTTGCACAAAAATTTGGCAAAAAACGAAGCTTTTCTGTTCGGGTGCGAACTAACCTGGTCATGGAATTTTTTTTAAAAGTTTTGAAAAAGTCATGGAATTTGATTCTCTGAAAAATGTATGAACCCTGCTTAAATCCTTCTTAAACAACTTTCTCTCTCAGGTGAGCAACCTCTTGGTTGTTTAACCAAAAGAAAGTCTGAAGTAATACTGATAAGTGCACAGGGTTTGTATAGGTCTTTAAAAAGTACTTACTGTTAATGTAATTGCTTACCTCATTTAAAATGTATGCCCCACAAAGTAGATCTGTTTTTCAGGCCATTTTTTGTAAAATTGCATTTGGGCAGACAGTTTTTTATTTTTGTAATTATTTCTTTGCCATCAAAAGTTTGTTCTTGCTTTGTTTTATGTTTTAGGCCTCATAATCTACAGAATGGCATGGGTGGTGGTGTATTTCGTCCCTTGAGTGCAAGAAGGCTTTGCAGTACTAAAGCATTGCAAAGTCTTGTTGTACTCAACGGACAAATTTATCAATTTTATTGACTTGAGTAAAATATTTTTATTTTTTTAAGTTTACACAAAAGAGAGCATCTGGCAGCCAAAAGGACCATGCGGGAGGGCCTGAAAAACAGATTTTTAACATTTTTAGGCCAATGCTGTGGAATTTGTATGTTTTTGTGGTATAAATGTGGTTTTTATCCATTGAAATAATGCTTGTTCTGAACACTGATCCTTGAAGCTCTCGGAGAGCTGCCCAACAATCTGTGTCAGGTGCTTGCGTCATTGTTTTGGAATATACTAAACAGAATTGTGAACTAGAAGTTTATTTTAGGGGCCTGCGAATCAGAGGCATCTTGAAAATGACCCATTGGGGAGAGGGACTGTAAACCATCTTTGTTCCTACTGTAATGGCACAAGTCCCGACTGATATAATATTTAGTGATGAACCGATTATCAAAACTTGCTATCAACCAATTACCGGTTATTTCTCTGCCAATTTTAATGGCTGAAGTAGGACACTGAAGAAAATCTGTTGGTGCCTGTTATACTACAGAATTTCGTTGATAAATCATCAATTATGAAAGTTTAATACAGTGGAGCCCACTTAATTGGATACTTCTTAACTGAATAATCCTGTTAATTGAATATAATTTTCCAACACAAAACCATTTACCATACCTCCAGTACAAATTTGACCTGTTATTTGAATATAGGTTAGAGTAAACTCCTGTTAATTGAATAAAAAATCTTGTAACCTATCGAGAAATTACCTTGACTATCCCCAGTTTTCCATTGTTTATAGACCTCTTTGGCCTCAGTACATCCAATACAGGCATTTAATCTATTATATCTTGTTTGACAGACCTCATGGAGCTCATGTCAAGATATAATAGAGTAAATACTAAGTTTATCTCTAGAATACAGGAAAGTGACACAATCCCTGTTAATTGAATACTCCTGTCAATTGAATAATTTTTATTGGCAAAGTAGCTATTCAGGTAACAGGGTTCCACTGTACCACATAAGTTCTCCGAGTATGCATATTTAGTGCTGGGCAATATTAGCCAAAATGATATTTGCATTTTGGTTGGGATGTGGGGAAAAGATTGTTATTAACGATACAATCACACGATATTGTTCTCGTGAAGATTGTGTTTTATTCCGGTAAAAAGTGTTAATATGGTTTTGTGTAAGGATACAATACACTTTGCTGTATTAACCAGGAATATACTGAGCACACACACTTTGTGTCTTAAATGAATAATATTTTTGATGTTAATGTGTGTTGTGAAGTCGTATGACGCATGGTTTACATGTTTGTCAGAATGTATTATTCAATGTTCTTTTTTCAATGTGTTACCTCCCTTGATGTGTTTCTGTAATGTTTACATGAACTTTACAATCTTTGGGACATGGAGGCAATCTCGTACCGATTGCAATTTAAATTCTGTAATATCTCTGCTCTGCAAATCCCTAAATTTTTTGCTATGCACTACACACGTTTTTAATGGGGAAACTTTGTTGTAATGGCCAGATATCAAAGGGATAGTTAATCAGTGTTAAATATAGAATAACCGGAAACTGCCGGTTGTCATAACCGGCCGGTGCCGATTCCGATTATCAGTTCATCACTAATAATCTAACTACATCATTAAGGCATGCCTCCATCAAAGCCATGCCTTGATGATGTTGAAATAATTAGTAAGGATTACAGTTCAAAAACAGGAACAATGAGAATCACCAGTTCTCGGCACTGCACAGCGCCAGTTGCTAAATACTGTAGCAGCAGAGATCATCAACCTTCAATTTTCTTTCAACAGTTGTTGTGACAAGTGAGACTGAAATTAGTATGGGTGGTGGTGCGTTTTGTGAGAAGACGTAGATGATTGGTACCAAGCTATATTCATGAGAACAGGGTTTGTACAGCCTTGAAAAGTCCTTGAATTTTAGTCGTACTCCTTGAATATCGTAGGATGTTTTCTGCTTTCGTTGCAGCTTGTTTGAGTCCAAACTTTTGTCAAATTTATTTGATTTTGATTTTTTCAAAAATTTGAGGAAAGAAAACGTGCATATCGGAAATAATTGGTGGAGTGCTGAAATTCACCATCAATTTAACTGAAAAGTGGGAGTACTTTAAACAAGTCTTTATATTCTTTGTGCAGACTCAGTGGCAAATGACAGTCTCTTTACATCAGTTTACTTTATTATACCCCCGCTTCGAAGAAGTGGGGGCTATATAGGAATCGCCCTGTACGTCCGTCCGTACGTCTTTCCGGACATGAAATTCTTGTGTGCGCAACTCCTCCTACATTTATCAATCAATTTGGACGAAACTTTTCAGACATCATCACTACTAAGTGAACATGCGCATATTCCAAAATTTTTGAGCTGTGGCAATTTTAACTAGGTTATCTCCCTTTAACTTAGATTTATTATGGGTTTCTACATGAAATTCTTGTGCGTGCAACTCCTACATTTATCAATCAATTTGGACAAAACTTTTCAGACATCATCACTACTAAGTGAACATGCGCATATTCCAAGATTTTTGATCTGCGACAATTTTAACCAGGTTATCTCCCTTTGACTTAGATTTATTATGTCTTTCCGTCCGAACAAATTCTTGTGTGCGCAACTCCTCCTACATTAATGAACCGATTTTGATGAAACCTTTCAAACATCATCTCTACTAAGTGAACATGTGCATATTCCAAACTTTTTGATCTGCGACAATTTTAACCAGGTTATCTCTCTTGAACTTTGATTTACTATGGATTTCTGCATGAAATTCTTGTGTACGCAACTCCTCCTACATTTATCAATCAATTTGGACGAATATTTACAGACATCATCACTACTAAGTAAACATGCGCATATTCCAAAATTTTTGAGCTGTGGCAATTTTAACTAGGTTATCTCCCTTTAACTTAGATTTATTATGGGTTTCTACATGAAATTCTTGTGCGTGCAACTCCTCCTACATTTATCAATCAATTTTGACGAAACCTTTCAAACATTATCACAACTAAGTGAACATACGCATATTCCCAAATTTTTGATCTGCGACAATTTTAACCAGGTTATCTCCCTTTAACTTGGATTTATTATTGGTTTTCAAATGGGATTCTTGTGTGTGCAACTCCTCCTACATTAATGAACCGATTTTGAATACATGTTGCACATTGTAAATGCGTTTTTCCAAATGTAAACCATATATGTGTGGGCTCTTTAAGTATTCAGTGCTGTTCTGTGGAAGGCCACATGCAAATACAAATTTCAACAACAAAAAATGATCTTTATGAATACATTTCCTTATGGCCTTTGCCTACATGATCAGAAGTGCATTCCTCTAAAAACCCAAAGCGGGGGTATTAATCACCTTCAGTGATAGTTCTAGTTATAAATCATTGGAACGTGCCTGCAGTATAAAATAAAAATATTGAATAAATTGCAAGAAATAGATTTTAGATGCAGGTGAGATTTTGGAAAAATGACAGTGCCATCAAAAAACTGCTGCTTGATAAATGCTTATTTGACTTTGAAATGTCCTTGTAAAGTTCATGAATTTTTTCTGTCCTGGAGTGTATGAGCCTTGGAGAAAAGATTCTAAGGGAAACAAATCGGGCAGTCAATTTTGAAGCGAACTGAATAGCAACTTGATATTCAAAATCGAATCAAAGCATTGCTGGGCCCTAATTGATTAACTCCTAATCTGATGTCTTGATTTTTAGCTCAACTTTGGCGAAACCAAATGTGAGCTTATGCCATGGCCAGTTGTCCGTCGTCCGTCTGTCCGTCAACAATTCAATACGGCTCGGGCTAGAGGCCGTATTTATGAACCGATCTTTACGAAACTTCTTGGGTACCTTTGTTATGACTGTGGGACGAGAACGACTGTTTTTGGATCTGATCCAAAATTAAAGTTGGCTGCTGGCAGCCATTTTAAAAAGTACAAAAGTAGGTGCAATCAGATTTTTGCGCAGAACTTCCATATGAAAGCGCTGATTTGAATAATTTTTTGTATGAATGTTTAGTACCATGGGATACATCACATATAATACAGGGTTTTTTTCTCGTGCGTGAATTATACAAATTGGACTAACTTTGATGTTTTTTGGTGTTACTTTCAACACTGTAAGTGCAAATGCCAATACGGCTCGGGCTAGAGGCCGTATTTATGAACCAATCTTTACGAAACTTCTTGGGTACCTTTGGTATCACTGTGGGACGAGAACAGGTGTTTTGGGGTCCGGTGTGAAATTCAAGATGGCCGATGGCAGCCATTTTGTACAAAATTAGGTGTAATCAGACTTTTGCGCAGAACTTCCATATGAAAGTGCTGATTTGAATAATTTTTTGAGTGAATGTTTAGTACCATGGGATACATCACATAAAATACAAGTTTTTTTCTCGTGCAGAAATTATGCAAATTAGATGAACTTTGATTTATTCGGTGCTACTTGTACACTGTAAGTGCACATGTCAATACAGCTCGGGCTAGAGTCTGTATTTATGAATCGATCTTCACAAAACTTCTTGGGTACCTTTGTTATCACCTTGGGACGAGAACGAGTGTTTCTGGGTGCGGTCTAAAATTCAAGATGGCTGCCAGTGGCCATTTTGTACCGAAATTAGGTCTAATCAATTTTTTGTACACAACTTCTATACGGCTCAGGCTAGAGGCCATATTTATGAACCGATCTTTAAAAAACTTCTTGGGTACCTTTGGATGAGAACAAGTGTTTTAGGGTGTGGTCCGAAATTCAAGATGGCCTCCAGCAGCCATTTTGTACCAAAATTAGTGCAGTCAGTCTTTTGTACAGAACTTCTGTATGAAAGTTCTGATTTGAATAAATTTTTGTATGAATGTTTAGTAACATGGAATACATCACATATAGTACAGGTTTTTTTCTCGTGCAGAAATTAGATGAACTTTGATTTATTCAGTGCTACTTGTACACTGTAAGTGCACATGTCAATACGGCTCGGGCTGGAGGCTGTATTTATGAACCGATCTTCACGAAACGTCTTGGATACCTTTGTTATCACCTTGGGACGAGAACGAGTGTTTCTGGGTGCGGTCCAAAATTCAGAATGGCTGCCAGTGGTCATTTTGTACTGAAATTAGGTCCAATCAGTTTTTTGTCACAACTTCTATACAGCTCGTATTTATGAACTGATCTTCACGAAACTTCTTGGGTGCCTTTGTTTTCACCTTGGGACAGGAAAGAGTGTGTTTTTGAGTGCCTTTGTTATCACTGTGCTGTGAGAACAAATATTTTGGGGTTCAGTCAGACCCACTCTGGGACTCAAAGATTTCTTTTCTGACTGTCACCCACCTTTACAATACTTTACCTATACATTTGTTACAGGCTACGGTCAGTATTTATGTACAGACCATTAAAATACTTTATGGGAACGCTCCAGTAGTGAGCGAAGGGGAGCAACCCAGCAGCAAGCTTGTTTGCTCCGTGAGATAGATAACTTGACACCAAGTTTGCGAATTCGACACACTGCCATTTATTGTTATACATAAACATGGATTTTATGGATACATGTACGAGATTGGTTTACATAATGAGCAGTGTGCCATGATAAAAGTTACAGAAATATGTACAAAACAAAGCATGTTTCAGTAGCCTAGAGCAAAGGTTGGCGATGATCCGCCACAGATGGCACCCACACAGCATTGAAGTCCCATAACCTCAATGAAGTGGGGGTGCCATCCCGCCAACCCGCAGCTGCTGGAGGAAAGTGTCCCCGAGGAGAGAGACCAGGGAAGAGATGCAAAAATGTGAACTCCCAACATGTACGGGTGGGAAAGGATGGAGATAAAGACACCACCATTGTGACCATGTGTGGCCTACCACTGAAATAAACAAACTTCATAACAAATCAAACGGAATTAGACAAGTATGGAAAAAAGTGCAACTGAAGGGGAAGTGGTAGAATATGCTAGGAACTCACCATGCAGCAGCCTCATCTGCGGAAAGGAACTTACAAGGTGAGGGTGACACCGTAATGCATCCTGAAGACTCCATGCTTGAAATGTCCGAATCTGCACCTAATCTATCTGTGGTGAATGACACTGGCAGACCACCATGAACCACCGTTGAGTGTCCCGAAACGAAATGCCTGTAGTCCATACTGTCCATGGGACCCACGGAGGAATGCGGCTAAGACGACACAAACTATATTCACTATTTATGTACAGAGTCCAGAGAGAAGAAAAAATTCATGACACAACACAATATGAAGGGTGAAAAATTCAGTCCAGAAAGACTGGCTGGTCACTATACACTATGTACAATATACCACAAACGGAAGGTAAAAGGTACATGCCTCCCCCGTATAGAGGGAAATGAAAAGTTTTTGCAACTTGTGAAGAGGTTGTCTGTAAATCTCCCAGTAATGCTGAAGGTCAAAGTCTAAAAAGGCAGTGTGCGGGATGCCAATGGTGGTGTCATTGTGAGAAACAATCGGGTAATCATCGAGAAAACATCGGGACTACAGGTGACTGCCATCATCGGTGCCCACTCTATGATTACCCGGAAGTTAAATTGCAGCCCAACTGACAACCCACCAATTATTCATAAACGCGTACAAGCCCAAGCCTGTATGAAGGGAAATTATCCCAGGTCCAGCCCAAGCCGACCCAGGTGAAGCTGTGTGTACACCTTTTCTTATTTTGTGAGAGTGACCTACGGTTGTCAACGGTGTCGATAACATGTCCAGCCCAAGCCGAGTGTGATCGATTTGCGGATTTGTTTGTTGTAGGCCAAGCCCAAGCCGGCCGATCGAGATAATAGAGTAGCAGCCCGGCCTATGAAGAACCCAGTTAAAAAGCAATGTAACTCGCCCCACCCATCGGGTTAAAAAATGGTATAGTTGTCCAAATACAGCCTCCCAGGGGTACACTGGTATATTATAAGAATCGAGCCCAAGCCCGAGTTTATGAAAGAGAAGGGGCACGGATATAAGTCCTAAAGGCATTGGAACGCCAGCGACCCATTTGCCTTATCTGTGCATCACTGTAGTTCCTGGAGGCCGCTAAAGTAGCGGCTCCAATTCGGAAACTGTGACCTTTGAAAAAGGTGGGGTCAAGACCGGAAAACGTCAAGCACTGATTCAAGGCCCGGGTGAAATCTTTGCGGAGGATCGGAGAACCGTCCGGATAAGCAAAAAGAGGACCCATAGTGGAACCCCTGAGTGCTAGAAATGCACGCAGAAGCCCAACCGGACAACTGGGTCCCCCAGTTGCCTGAATTGTCATTATGTGCGGTTTTCTGGTGATGTTATGCTTGAAATCGCGATAGGTCAAACTAACCGACTGGGGGGCAAAGGAAGCATCCGCATACTGCAGTACCTTGCCTGCCTCTGATGTCTGGGAGGGACAAAGTTCGCCAATGCGCGCAAAAGAGTAGAAGGCTGTGGTAAACAGGGCACGGAAGAGGCTGCACTGATAGGCACTGTGGGAACAGCTAGGTAGGCAAATCAGCAATTGACCAAGAATAGGTTCTGATATTGGCATCCGTAGGTCGGAAGTGGGTCGTAGACGCTGGACTCCCGACAAAAGCTTGCGCACTAGAAATGCTTGTGTGGGGTCAGGTAGCGCCTGAAGTTTATGATAATAGGAAAGACCTGAAAGCATTGACGTGATTGATTTGGAAGAATAATTTTCGTGGAACAAGTGAGACACAAACAGGCAAATGAGATGAACGCCGATGGGCCACTGGACAGCGATACTGAAGCGAGAACAAAACTGATAAAACTTTTCCTTGGTGTGTCTGTAAAATTGACTGGTGGATGGAGCGAGAGCATTATCCAACAAGGTGGTCATGGTACTAATAAGGTCTGAAGTTCCAGTTCCGGTGGGATTGGTGTTGGTTCTGGATCGCATGTTGGTGCAAGGACCTTGAACGCTGCCACCTGTGAACGAGAAAGATGATCGGCCATCACATTGGTCTTGCCTGGAATGTGCTTCGCGCGGAAAAGCACATTGTTGCGCAGGCAAATAAGTACTAAAACACGGAGGAGTTTGAGGAGATCTGGATTCTTTGAAGTTTGGGAATTGATGACCGAGACCACAGCTTCATTGTCGGATAAGAAGGAGATGCGTTTGTGCTGCATGGACCCTCCCCAAAGGTGGAGTGCCAAAACGATGGGATAAAGCTCCAGGATCGCAATGTTCAAAGATCTGAGGTGTGGGGGCCAAGTCCCATGAAACCAATGGCGACCAAATATTCCCCCAAACACACAAGAAGCAGCAGCGTCTGTATAAAGAGACAAGACGTCGTTCTGCATCCACTGGTTTTCAAGAAAAAGAGTCTTACCATTATAGAAGGTCAGAAAGTCCAACCACATCTGCAAATCAGCTTTGACTTCTCTAGTCAAACGGACACGGTGGTGGGCATGGGTCAAACCAATGGTGAGATTAATGAGACGGCGAAGAAAGACCCGACCAGGTAAAATGACTGTGCAGGCAAAATTAAGCAGCCCAATAAGTCCTTGCAATTCGACCAGTGGGGCTTTTTTGCGCTGCAAAAAATTACGGATTGTGACTTCACATTTCGTTAATTTGTCGGCTGGAAGGCGGGCACACATGTCTTGGGTATCCAATTCAATCCCCAGGAATACCAAACACTGGGAAGGATGGACCGTCTTATCGTCAGCGATGGGGACCCCCAAAAAGCTGCACAAAGCAAGAAAACGGTCCAGATACTGTTGACACAGGTCCTGGGTTGGTGCAGCAAAGAAGAAATCGTCCAACACATGCAGGATGTCGTGAACTTTAAATTTAGTTTGGGCCACCCAATGGAGCGAGGTACTGAACAACTCAAAAAGCTGACATGAAGAGGAACAACCCATTGGGAGACATTTATCATAAAAATATTGTTCTTGCCACCGGAAACCCAAGAGCGGCTGATCAAGAGGATGAATAGGTAATAAGCGGAAGGCAGATTTAATATCGGTCTTCGAAAGAAAACACCCTCTCCCCAGGCGACAAATGATGGAAATGGCATCCTGAATGGTATCATAATAGACCGCCGACCACTCGGCTGGAATGTGATCATTCACAGAGAAACCCTTAGGATATGACAGGTGCTGTATCATCCGAAATTCCCCTGGGTTCTTTTTTGGCACCAGACCTATGGGTGATAAGACCAAATCTGGAAAAGGGGGGTGTCGAAAGGGACCTGCCACTCTCCCCGCTTGAACCTCTTTCATAATTTTTTCATGCATAACGTCAGGGTAGTCGCTCGCTGACCGTAAGTTGGAAACCTTGCGGGGGGCGGGGCAACCTTGTATACCTAATCGAAAACCATGTGAAAATCCCTGGATTAGTGTGCTGGCCAAAATGGGGTCATAACCGTGAAGAAATTTATTGAGTCTGTTTACCTGGATTGGAGTGACTGTGTGAACTGGAGGAGGAAGGCTGTCCAAAACGACCACAGCCTCTGTAACCATTCCCTCGAAAGGAGGCCTGACCCCCTTGGTATCGAAAGGAACATTTCTGGAAGCTGTGAGCCTGTTGGCACTTGAAACATGTATGGGAAAATTTACAGGGCCCCTCACAGTTACCGCCTTCATGAAATCGAAAGCAATAACCAGCAGGAATGAAACGGCGCCCCCTCCGCCCAGATCCACGATCCTTAGAGGCTGGGACCTGTGACTTCTGAAATTTGGGAGCACTGCCACCGGGAGCTGCTCTCATGTATAGCTCCCAATGGAATTGGTCCCACTGGAGCTGTGGCTGCTGTTGTCTAATCAGCCTAAACTGCTGATCGTAGAAAGACCAGTCAAAGCCAATTGTGGCGAGATGGCGAATATTTGACTGGTACTTTAACAAAGCTGCAGCTTCCTGTGGAAATTTTTCAATGCGAACGGACATAAACACTTCAAAGGCACTCAACCACTGAGCCACAGATGTGAGTGCCTTCGGTGCCTTGGGGACCCACATGATGGTGGGGTTGCCTTGCGAGGCATCCACAGATAGTGCATAAGAGGAATCTATCCCCGTGGCATGCTGCGGAAGCAGGGCAGCCAAGGTGACAAATTCCCCAGCCCAAATCTGGGCTTTAAGTTTTGAACTCACATTCGCCGCCAATGGCAGCGAGGTGGAAATGAATTCCGGAACAGGCCCTGCTGGGCCTGCAGGAAGCATCTCCTGGGTATCAGGGGTGACCTGAGGAGGGCCAAATGTATTGGTGTCGACATTAGTAGAAGTAGGAAAACCCTGCGCATGGGTATTACCTTGGATGGTGGGAACCTGCTGAAGGGCATCCCGCACTGTCTCTGAAACCTGAGTGCCCAGGGTGGTCGCAGATCGCAAACTGGCTGGGATATGAACTGTCACTGTGATTGTGTCCCCCGCCGGCGTGGTATCTGAAGCTGAAATCTCTGGTGGTGGAGCGGCTGATGTAGAGTCTCTTGTCGGCGGAGGGACAGGTAAAGTTGAACTGTGCCCAGAGGGTGGAGTGGTCCCTGTGTTGCGGGCAGATGACGGACGAGGTGTCCTTTTACTAGCCCTTGGTTGATAGGAGCTAGAAAGGCCATCCTGAAGTTGACTCCTTTTACGTTTTGGTGGCATGACTGAAAGAGAAAGCAGAGGACCACGGCATGCCGTGGAGGTAAGGACCGATAGTGATAACGGAGAAGAACCTGCCGAACAATAGGGAGGACCTATATGTGAAATGGTGGGAGGAAGCAGGCCGAGCACCCAGTAGGTGTGGTAATGAAAAACAGCAAAAATGGCTGTGAATTGTAATGGTCAGGAAAATTTAGGGCACATGCTGTAAGGCAGTTGACCCAAACAGTCCTCGCTGTTATTCGGCAGGTTGAAACACGATTCACGTTTACGAAGGATGCCAAAGAATAATGGGGTGATCAAACGAGGATGTATGATGCCATCCGGTAAGACTTGGGCGGAGGCAGCCAGGTTATGCCAAAAAAGCCAAGTAGGAATGGGAGGTCCAAGGCAGCGGTGTTGAAAACGATCCAGATCAAGAAGACATAAGCCCAGCCAGTCCGAACACAACGGGCACAAAACAAACTGCTGGCCAGGAATAAACTGCTGCCCACACCACGACACTTCCTCACAAGTAAGAGGACACGTAAGCCCACTCCAGAAGAGAACACCTGGGCTGATTATTTTTTTTTTTTTTTTTGTTGTTGTTGTGAGAGATGAATTACCCTCAACAGTTTATAAAGTGCCCCAACGATGAAAAGAGACATAAATATTACGTGTTATTGTGTAATAAGGAGAGACACCTGTGCAAAAAGGGGCAGCAGTATTAATCACGACACCGTGGTGGTATACCTCAGAATATGAGCTCATTGCCATCCCAGTGGGAGTAAAAGGACAATATAAACCTGACTGAAAGTCAGGAATGAGCCGACTCATTCGACGTACACCCCAGAAGATCACCTTCAACACCGGACCCAAGTGTGACCCCCCAAATGTGGGCTGTGATCAACATATATCTACAAAGATTATTAAAAATGTTTTTTTTTTTTTTTTTGTTTTTTTTTTTTTTTTAATATATCGTATGTTGGTAGCATTCGGTTTTGTTACGGCTGCCTCGTTTTTTTTTGTTTTTGGTGTTTCGTTTTGTTGTGGTAAGGCACATAGGCCTGAGAAAGCCTTTTCCTCAAGTTAACATTTGGAGAGAAAATTGTTGAGGAAAAAGAGGATAGCACCCCTTACACTACGACAATATCTTTCCAAGCCACGGTCATTAAAATGAACACCATCGCACAAATAGTGCGATGCCACACTGTGGAATTTACGGTGCTTCCAGAAGTGAAAAGCCGGTGAAGTGGCTGGGAGGACGTGTTCCAGATACAGGTTAAGTTTGTAGACACGCATGTTGAACTCAGGCACGGACATGGCGCTAACACGACCATGGGCAACTGACACTTTGGTTCGATAAAAGGCCTGACAGACAAACACCGACCGGACCCCGAATTCCGATTGCAATTCGGAGGCCAGATCGTCGATTGAGCTGCCGACCGTTTCCGCTGGAATACCAGCGAGATCATTGGAACCAATCTGCAACACAACCAATTCCGGCTTAAATTCTTTAATAATGTGCATATCCAAAGATCTTAATTTTTTTACCGTCGAACCGCCCCTGCCGTGGAAGCGACAGTGCACCGGTCGGCCATGAAACGAGCTCAACCTAAGTGACGGGGCAAAGTCAAAGGCGGACGGAAACCGCAAATCCCGCCTTAAGTAACGCCCCAGCCTGGCAGTAAATGAACTGCCCAGAACTAACACTTTAATGGGAATACCATGTCCCGCCATAATAATAAATAATGCTAAAAAAAAATATAATGGAACAAACTCACCGGACTTCGGAAACGTGAATACAATAAACGTGGAAACGAAAGTGAAACCGAAAGTTGAAACGAAGTGAACTAGGAAAAATGGAAATTGACTGTGTTTAACCTTGACTCGACTGTTACAAGTTGTACTTAGATGACGCTGGAAAAAGGACGCAATTTGCTTGTCCTACTCCTTATATACTTGAAGTACTTTGGCTGACCTTTCCGCTAGTGTTGCTAATTATAGCACAAAGACAAAGAAATTGCAGACTGGCCCTAATTATTTGGCAGTAATATGATAGGACCTTGATGATAACAGTACGTATTCTTGCGCCGCAAACATGTGTTAAACTTGACCGGAAGTTTGCGACCGGGTTGCGCAAGTCGCAAATGGCACAGGGCGTAATCATTCGAGGATACGTCTGCAAGGCAAATCTATTCTTGGCTGGTCGATATAACTTAGAATTAATAAATTTAAGGCTTGGATCGTTCCCATAAATGTGGCTAATAATTAACATTCTTAGCCCCGTATTTATATGTACCTTTGTTATTTGGTCATTACCTAGATGTTTGTCATTGCTGTGTCACATATTATACATGTACATGTCTTAACAAGTTGAGCTACAGTGTCATTGACACTTTCATTTCACTTGGAAATTCTGTCATGACTGGATTTGATGAAAAATTTAATGTAATCAGAAATCATTCATGAAATGATTGATCCAATTTACACATAAATTTTGTTGAACAGTAACAGAAATATTCCAGTGACGAGAATATTGCGGGAATTCGTGGCAGCAGGATGAAAACAGTGAAAATAATTTTATCCCTTTACCCAACAAATCGGCCGCATCCGCCCGCATTATATGCAAATTCAGTAGTTGAAAAAATATTATTTTTCAAAAAATTTCAACAAAACCATATCATGTGACCTCGTGTTGGAACGTGCTCGTCAAGCTCGTTCCAAGGAGGGGGTCACATGAAATTGTTTGAAAATTTGAAAAAATGATATTTGAAATAATAAATTTTGATATCGTCTGCGTTGGGTAAAGGGTTAAACAAAGGTCATGGACCATTCTTTAAATTTTCATGCAAAAGTCCTTAGAAATGTATTTTGAAAGAAGTTTTCAGGATTTTTTTTATCAAACTATTCTCTGTTCAAGGATTTTCATTTTCAATTAACCTTTAATTTACCCAATGCAATGACCAGATCTGGCCTACCCTGTTCACAAAAATTGTCATTCAAATGTTATTCTCTTTTCTTTTTTTTCAATTTTTGGCCCCAAAGCAAAGCTTATGGTCTCACATTGAAATGTACTCCTCGAAAAACATTTTTTCAAGTGTACATAACTGTAGATTTTATAAAGAATTATCCTTGAAGGTAACAGTAAGGTACCATACATAGGCATTTTATCAGTGAACTATGTGTATTTTAAAAAGAGGTAATTTAGGAGCTGGGTGAGGGTGGCCCAGTGGTTATGGCATTGGACTTGAAACTGAAAGTCAGTGGTTGGATCACTGCATTGTTTTTGGGCAAGACACTTAATCTTGTGAACCAGAGTCTTTTGCTTGAATTGAATTGTGCAAAATGTTTGAAATCGAATCACAAATTGCATCCACTTACTGATTATGATACTACGGCTGTCTTACTTGTGCTGGCTATCTCCCATGCGTACTGAATATGATGTCAGATTCTGGTGTTATCAACATAGAGGCAGTGAGATACTTAGTTTGTGGCTATGATGCATCTTATTTTCACTCATACCACACATATTGAGCAAGTCGCCTGCTTACTTCCAAGACTTTTTCTCAGCATCCACATGGTTCATGATATTGGCATGATCTAATTGAGTTGAAGATTCTGCACATTGATTGTGATTATATACTCATGTATCTCGAACTACTTTCACGTGTTAAAGTTACTTAAAAGATTTCTTTTCACCGCATACTACATATACATGGCAATTGAGACTATGCTCTGCACCATAACGATTTTTACCCAATCGAGCAGGCTTCACAGCATTTGCCGTAGAAGTACCAGATTTCCACAGTAATTTTTTTGCCAAGGAAACAAGGATGAATTACCAGTACTGCAATGTCCAAGTACATTTATTAGCTCTGAATAGGATGGGGCTTTGAAGCTCTGACATTCAGATTACTCAAAGCTATCACCCTGAATGTATCACGACCAAAAATAGTTGGACGCTTTTATTTCTCAGTATTCTGTTGGTGACAAAATCGCCCCGCAGTTTTGTTTGGATAGGGACTAGTTCAAATGGAAGGTGACCAGATATCACCAAACTGGATGATGCAAAGGCCATATATCGTCCCTTGAGTGGAACAGGGTGCTATCTGCTGTGTTTTAGCATTGCCAATTACGTCCTGTTCCACTTAAGGGGCAATATATTGTGCAAACTGAATGTCGACAATAAAAAAAAATCTATGAAATGCCAAACTCTGGGATTCGCCTTTTCTTTTTAATAGTAAAGATGGTTTTGAATCTAATCAAATCGGTGGAAAGATTAAAAATCAAATCAAATCATGAACAGTCACTGGGCCCTAACAGGCCTAACTTAACTAAGACGATGATGCACTTGTCTTGAACAATGCTACCCCTGCTTGTGCGGATACAACATGCTTGTAGTATGTTGGGGAGTCTGACAATTGCTCGATGGTTTTCCTGGGTGCTCCAGCTTCCTCCACCTGTAAAACTGTCCAACATGAAATGACCCTGTCCCTGGCTGTTGAAAATGTCCTTAAACTCAAATAAATTGAGATAATTTATTGGTTGGGAAATTGGTCCATATAGTTACCAGGCCCCAAAAAAAGCTGAGCGGAAGTTTCTGCCTGATGTCCAGAAATTGTCCTTGGTACTTTGAATTCGCTATCTGTCGTATTGAAATAGCTCATTGTCAATGTGTGATCTGTATTTGAAAACCAGCATAAAAATGGATGAAAAGTAGTTTGTGTGGAATGACTTGGCCTGAAATAAGGGCTAATGTATGAATAAACAAAATTATGAAAGTGACAAAATCAGAAAATATCAGGATTTTAACCCTTCATCTAATATGACTAGCAGACAAAATTTGTGGATAAAAATTATTGAAAATTTAAATAATTTGAATGCTGGTTAGACCATTTGTTAATGAGTTATTTGTTTTACATCAATCCTAGGTTTTGATAGGCAGATACAAAATGAACAAATTTTTAACTACTAATCATCTGCAGGCAAGTATCCATACATGTGCGTTATCTAAGTTTTAAAATGATAGGAGTTGCAATTGCACCAAAACTTGGAATTTAGGTACTAACATAAGCCAGTATGTATTCCCTGTACAAAATACTATCACAATAGTCCAAAAAAGGACACCAAGGCCATAAAATATTTTTTTTGGTGATGTGCGTCCACTTTTTAATTAGGATTTTGTTGGATAAGCGTTCTCAACATGCTTGCGTACAATGTTTTGTGTAGGCCTACTCAGTTACATTCAGATTACCATCAGGGATTGTGACAAGCGATTAACAAAACACCAGGGCTGAGTTTCTTCATTTTCTAATTTCAGTTAAGGACACCAGAAGAGGCAAGAGGAAGAGAGATGAATCTGAAGACAATGTTGTATCTGGGAAGCGCCAGAAGAAAATTACTCGACAAACTCCTGTCAAGTCCACAAAAACTGAAAAAGCTGCATCTCCAAATGCTGTGGATTTTGGAATGAAGAAACCAACATCACCCCCCAAAACTAGTAAAACAACTAGAGGTAAAAAGGCTCTGGCTGCTTCAAAGAGGACAGCAGCTCCTGAGAAATCTACCAGATCTACCAGAGGTAAAAAAATGATTTCTCCAAAGGCTAAAAAGTCTGCAACACCTATTAGAGCTAGCAGATCAACACGGGGCACAAAGATTACTTCACCATCCTCAGTGAAAAAGACGCAAGGGAAAGCTGTTCATGAATCACCAATCAAAGTATCAAATTCACAATCGGAGCATTCCAAAATTTCATCTTCAAAGGTTGCAGCAAAAGCCCAAGTATCAGATAAATCAAAGTCACCAGCAAATATGAGGACTAGGCGAGGTAGGGGTAAACCTTTGACCCCTATCCAGCTTCCATCACAAGCAAAGAGGGCAGCAAAAAGAAGCAAAGTTACATCAAAAACACCTGCTAAAAACTTGACCCCCGCAAAGAAGATAACCAGACAAAAGAAAACTGAAGCATCGGAGAAACCAGTTTCTCCTGTAAAAACAAAAGTCAAGGAAACGCCTGAAAAGAAGACCACACCAGCTAAGAAAAGTGCTTCTGTGAAGCAAACAAGAGGCAAAGTTTCTTCCCCACAAAAGGCGATGAAAAGAAGGGCACAAGATGCAGTTGAAGCTGTGGCAGAACTTACTTCACCTCCTAAAAATACAGCTGGTATTGTGAAGAGTCCAGATGTTTCTCCAACAAAAAAATTGACCAGGCGTGGCAAGACTGCAGCAACTAAAGTCAAAACAGCAAGTACACCAATGAAGAGTCCAGCAGTATCTCCTATCAAGCTAACAAGGCGTGGTAAGAATGTTACATCTCCAAAGAAATCTGCCTCCACACCAGCCTCTTCATCCAAAAAGATTACAAGACGTGGAAAATCGGCAACCACTCCTGTAAAATCTTTGTCCAGTGCACAGAATAGTTCTGCGGTGTTGCCTGCTAAGAAGGCAACTAAGAGTGGAAAGTCTGCAGTAACTCCAGTTAAATCTGCTTCTCCAGTCAAAAGAGCTTCACGTCATGGAAAAACAGTTAGTCCGGCAAAATCATTGAAGTCTCCTAATCAAGGGAAGAAGTCTGTTCATATAATGGCAGACAGCAGTAAGTCACCGAGACCAAAGGATACTCTATTGGAAATATCAGAAGTGAAAAGTGTTGCATCTTCAAAGAAAGGAAAGTCAAAATCTCCACTTAAAAGTCCAGCAGATAAAAAATCACCACCCAAGAGAGTAACAAGACGGGGAAAAATTGTTACTCCAAAGAAAATGCCTAAAGTAGAAGCTGCAAAAACGCCTATAAAGTCAAAAAAAGTTATGGAAAAACCTGTTTCATCACCAGCAAAAAGTCCAAAATCTGGCAAGAAAATTCTGCAGGGTAAGTCTGTATTAGTTGATGAGAAATCAACAGTACAGTCATCGCCTGTCACACTTGAAAGTAAATCAACCAAGAAAGCCAAATCACCTTCAAAAAAACTGAACAGACGAGGAAAAGTTCAATCTTCTGTGGAAAAATCACCATCAAAAAGTCCTTTGAAAACACCTCAAAAACAACCAGTTGTTGCAACTAAAAAGAGAAGTGCCCCATCAGTTGACCAATCTGAAAGTCCTGTCAAGAAACAGAATACAGGAAAAGCAAGTAGTGCATCAAGTCCAATCAGCTTGAAATCAGCACGTACGAGTCGAAGAGGTAATGTTACACCATCTCCAAAACGAGCTGTTCCTGCCTTAAAATCACCAGCAAAACCCCCCAAAATTGCTCCCTTTCAGAAGAAAACACCAAAAGTTTCAAAAAGGAAAATTGATAGTAAATCAAAGAAAAGTAATGTTGGTGAGCCTGCTGAGAAGTCAAATACAAAAATACTGATCACACCAAAAAAGAAAGCAACACGAGGTGCTACAAAGAAGACATCACCTGTACAGAAGACCTCACCTGTTAAAAAAACACTTGGTGCCAAAAAATCGGTATCCTCACCTGTTAAGAAAACTAAATCTCCAGTTTTAGTAAGAAAAACACGGTCTCGGAAGTAAAAACTTTAAAATGTCAATATTGGACCGCTTGTAAATAGATGGTTTGATAATTTTTATTGTATATAGAAAGATATGTAATATATTTTTTTTTTTTTATCCCTTCAGGTGCAGTCTATCAATTGTTCACATAGCTCTTTGGATGGAAAGTGGCATTGTTTAGCTTTAAAAGTTACTCTTTTGTCTGTTTTTCATACTAAGTCTCTTTGTATATATAGCTGTTGCTTTCCATTGTTCTGTTAACTCTCAAAGTATGAAGCCATTATCTGGACTCCCTAATAAATATAGGTTATTACCACCACGCGGGTTTCTGAGATGGTGTTTTGATGTCAAGAATTCACCTCTGGGTCATATATTGATGAGTTCATTAGGACGAGTCGATACATATGACCTAGAGGTGAAGTCGAGACTTCAATACACCATCTCGGAAACCACATGGTGATAATAACCAGTTTATCTTACAATATTCCACCCTTTCTTGACTTGTTCTCATAATGAATGGATAGGGTACAGCTTTTAATGTCGTCTGTTTTGACAATCATTCAGCATCTATGAATTAATTTTTTATGCATGAAGATCATGATATTGCGTTTTTTGCACTTTGCATGAGGTAATCCCCATTCATTGTTCAACTTGTACAATAAGTGGGGTTTTTTTTTATATTTTTCATATTTATTGCTTGGTAAGCCAGTATAAAAATATCACAGTAAAAAAGATGATATGGTTTAATTTAATTGAGCTGATGATTTATTTATTTATCATTTAATTTGTTATCAAAAACTTTGGCCATGATATGAGTAATAACTCAATGCAAAATGATTGAGTGCAGGTTAAAAAAAAAACAACATTCTTCTGAATCGAATATTGCACATGCAGTTGCTACCCTGAATACAAATTTGTATTTTGTCTAAACATTTTTAGTTGTTCTGGGAAGCCACAATTGAACTGTTGGCTTTACTATTTACAACTGATATAAAAAAAAATGACTTGTGTAAATTTGTTCTTTTCCACTTACTTGTTCTCGTCATAATCAGGATCACATTTCCTTTTTCTGTATTTTTTTTTTTTTACCTCAAGGCGCCTGAACTAGGAGTCAGAATTCTTGTGCATAGATTTGTTTTGTTACTATTTTTTTGAAGCAAGCCGATGGGCACACTTCAGTGTATTGTAACAAGATAGAATTGTAAGTACCAAAATTTTTTTTGCTCCTGAAATGGAATCACTTCCACAGAATATGTATCCATATCCAGTTTGCTAATTTTATGCATCTCTTGCTCAAAATGCTAAAATTTTATTTCTTATGAAAATGGCCTTACTCACCATTTTCATGTAAATTTATAGAAATGAAATGTCACAGTTGCATTATGGGAAAAAGATTCAATGCGATACTTTTTTTGACTTTCAGTGTGGACAGGGTTAAATGTTGTGAAATGAAAAAAAAAACGCCTGCATTAAAATAAGACTTGACAACTAAAACAAGCAGCTTTTGTTGAACCATATGAAGAAATGACATTCTTGCAAATGTTTTTCAAAACACAAAAAGGGTACCTGTTGTTAAATGACTATTCATAAAAATCTTCCTAGTTTTCAATTTGAAGTACTCCAATGGGTATGGAAAATGGTCTGACATGTCTGGAAAAACTGTTTTTGCCTTGCAAATGTAATTAAACATCTGCACTCTGATGTCAAAATGGCAAAATTTTCAGCAGCAAATATTTCCCATTACGCAGTTTGAAATTTAACCAAATATACCTTGTTTGACAGAGCTCGGTGAGCTCTGTCAAACCAGATATAATTGGGTATATTCATAGTTTAACAAGAGAAAAATGAGTGATTGGAGAAAATTCTGTTGCACTACCAGTTATCTTTTCTTGAAATGTAACCAAAATGCATAAAAAATTTCTTGTTCTTAAGGGTTAAAAACACAATCCTCTGCACACCTCTAAAATTCAGTTTTAGAGGTTGTGTGATTTTGTTTTTCTTAAATGGTTTTGTTTTCCCTTTCTCATTGTGATTTACAGGTTGTTAACCTGCTTGCATTTAAGTTAGACATTGTGAGAAATGAAAGAAAATTGCTATGAAGTTTAATTTTTTGCAAACTGTTGCGTGAACTTGATGATTGTTTCCATAATTTTATCAAATTAAAGAATATAGTCATTATCTTAAACCTGGTACTATGCAGTGATGACAGAACAATGGACAAGCAGCTTTCATTCCTATTTCATTCAAACATTTTGGTCTTGCATTGTTCATCTTGTCATCATTAGCCTCATCATTATCATTATTGTTGTCATCATCATCTGCTGTAATAAGCATTTCAGAAGTGTTGTAACTCTAATTATATTGACATTGATCATATTGTTGGCATACAAAAGTTATTCTCCCAAAAAACAGGCCAACTAGAAAACAGACTCATGTTGACAAATAAAACAATTGCTCTGCACCAAGTTGTGTAACTCGTATTAACCAAAAGATAGTTTACATGTTTGTTTATTGGGGTTTAATGACACTTTCAGTAGCCAGTATCATAAGGTGTCAGAATAGTTTACATGAATTTGATATTCAGTTGACTTTCTTGTCAGGGGCAAAAAAAACAAATCAAGTGGATTTCCAGTTTCCGACCATCTTGGAATTATTTGTGAGACCTGGAAAAAAACTGTGGCATGCCAATTTGAGCAGACAAATATTTGCCTCTTCCACTACACTTTTCCAGAATATTACCAGTGGCACATTGTTAAAACAGCTTTATTTGTGTGCCTGGAAGGTTTGATATGTTTATAATCATAATTTAGGGAACAAATTTTAAAGAGTACCTTTCGGTCTGTGCCATCTAGTGTGAGTTTCTGGTCAGCAGACTCCCCTATTGCATCAGTGAGATAAATTCAAAAACATAAGAAATAAATAGACAATAAGATAAAAACCTTGCCTCCTGCATGCAATTTTACAAAAAATGGCCTGAGGAAAAAAGATATACTTTGTGGGGCCTTTATACCATTTTATAACTAAAGTGTCATATGCTATAGTTTGTGAAGGCAGGCCTTGAATTGTCTTGAATTTTATCAAGAACCCAGTAATGATATTAAGTAACATTCAAAACTGTTAGCACTAATTCACTTGAGTTGAAGCAAATTTGAATGTAGGAAGATTTTCTTGAACTGTAGACTGCCTTAATTTGGTTTCGCGAGAACAGGAATGAGCATTCTTGTTAAATTTTGTGTCCTGTAATTGTTTGTCCGATTTGTGCAGGCCCGGAAGGTGCTTGAAAATACTGGTGATGCTTCAAGGACAGAGATATGATACAATGCCACCTTTGGTAGTCAGTTAACAGGAAAAAGTTTCTTTTTTCTGCACTGATAATTCCATTCCAGAATTTGATTCCTTTGTTCAGGAAACTATGTTAGGGATAGGGCTCAACATTGGAGAAAAACAAGAACAGTAACCTTGACTTTTACTGTCAACAATGTTACAAACACTACAAAGCAAATTTTAAGTACATTATGGTTCATATTTATCATCCGATGGCATTTGCCTCCATTGATTGTCGGCATGCTTTATTTCAGACACCACATAAATGCTCTTTTATTTTCTTGCCACAAAGGCCAAAAATGTTTCCCGACATGTTTTATTATATTTTGTAGTAATCATTTTTGGGGTTTGTTTTTGTATATATATTCATGTTATTGTCTTAGCACAGTGCTTCTTTTTGTCAGATTGCATTTAATTTTATATTCTAATATTTAAGATACATTGTAGATAATCATGATCTCAGCACATTAGTGTCAAATATTACTCCCTGCAGTATAAACGATTGGTTAAACTTGACTTTATACTTTGTGATCTTGCTATAGCCATGAATGCTGAAAGTTACCTTAAACACCAATAAATAATAACATCCTGTGGAATGCCAAGAAATGGAGCTTGCTTAATACAGTAAACAAGTTCTGTTTTATTGGTATAAATAATAAGACTCTGTAAGGCCTCATGAAGTTGATCTGTTTCTCAAGCCATTTTTTGTGAAATTGCATGTGTTCAAGCTGTTTTTTATTTTGTTTTTGGTTTGTTTTATTTTTTAGCTCTCATAATCTACAGAATAGGATGGATGCTGGTGTATTTCGTCCCTTGAGTGCAAGAAGCTTTACAGTGCTAATGCGGGAGGGACAAATTTCTCAGTTTTACTAACTTGGGTAAAATATCAGGCATTAACCATTTAATATATATTTTTTTTTATAAGTTTTAGCATTGGTTATAAAAAGAGAGCATGCGACATCTAAAAGGACGTTGCGAGAAGGCCTGTGAAACAGATTTTTAACATATTGGCAAAAAAATAGGGCCTGGTAACCAATGTCCTCAAAAGTGGGTAGAGTAGGCATAAACAATTCGCTATACTTTACTTTATACTTGTGACCTGGTCACCATATAGCCATATATGCTGATAGTAAACGTAACACCAACGAATAAATAAATTTTTGAAAATCTCTGAATTTCCGTTCTCTAGCTCTTTGAAAGAATATAAAGGTAAAATGAATACTGAGAATGAATGGCGTCCAATTGCATTGATTCAGGGTTACCTCTTAGTTGAAAAGTCCTTGAATTTCAGCACTCATCCTTGAGAAGGGGTTGAATTTGCTTATATCCTTGAAAAGTACTTAATTTTCTAGCACCTTCCTTGAAAAGAACTTTAATTCAATTTACCTTTAACCCTTTACCTAATGTAACAGCCAAAACCGGCCAGCGCTATTCTCAAAAATCGCCAATTAATTTTCATTATTTTTTTCATTTTTTGTCTCAAAACATAGGTTATGACCCCTCATTGGAACGAGTTTGTCAAGCTCGTTCCAACGAGGGGTCATAACCTATGTTTTTGAGACAAAAAATGAAAAAAATTAGTTATTCAAGAATTATTTTTGCAAGTGTCGTCTGCTTTTCAGGTTAGGTAAAGGGTTAACCACTTGTACAAGAAGGTTTGTGATTACCTGCAGTTTATTTCCAGAGTTTTTGTCGGTAATCCGATAATATGCTGTGATGTAATACACTTTTGAAAAGGCTTCAGAGCCCTTTCCAGCAGTGTGTTTCATCACAGTATTTCATTATCATGTCATCACAGTATTTCATAATCATGTCATCACAATAGGTTTTTATCTTCATTACAAAGTTGATCATGGTTGTGAAAGAGTTAAAAATGAATACAATGGCAATATAGAAGATATGGTAATGAACGTGAATGAAAAATCTGTCGCCTTATTTCTTTAGTTAGATGGACAGTAGGCAAACAAAACAACTGTTCGCTTAATTTGTAAAGCCCTGACAGTCCTTGAAAATTAGCAAATTCCAAAAGTGCTAAAATGGTGCTTGAATTCGATTCCCGGGTATCATTGGCAGCCTTGTGATTGGGATCACTTGAATAAAAATTATGGCATACATGCTAAAACAAAGCGAAAAAAAAACAGAATTCAGTTAATTTTTATTGAAGGTTCTGAAAGGTGTTTGTAATTTTCCAAGAAACATTTTTGAAAGTCAGGATTTTTTTTTTCAGCTTGAGACATCTGAACCCTGCAGAATACATAGTTGAAATAGTTAAGTACAATCTGTTGAGATTTGAGAACCCATTTTTAGCTCAACTTGACAAAGTTAAGCTGAGATATTGCCATCACTTCTCGTCCGTTGGCGTAAATACATACGTACATGCGTACGTACATCCACAATTTACTTTGGCACACCTCACAGGTCGCATTTATGATCAGATCGCTTTGAAACTTAGTACGCTTGTTTAGGGTGACCTCTAGATGGGAGCTATCAATTTTCTTCCATTTTCGTCGAAAAATGTTGCCATGGCCAACGTTCTTAGAACTTAGTTTAGTCAGACCACAATATTTCCCTTTGGCACACCCTACAGGGCACATTTATGATTGGATTGCTTTGAAACCTGGTATGCTTTTTTGGGGTGACCTCTAGATGGGAGCTATCTATTTTTTTCCATTTCCCTCAAAAAATGTTGCCGCAGCCAACGTTCTTAGTTTAGTCAGAAGACCTCAATATTTCCCTTTGGCACACCCTACAGGGCACATTTATGATCGGATTGCTTTGAAACATGGTATGCTTGTTTGGGGCGATCTCTAGATGGGAGCTATCGATTTTCTTCCAATTCCGTCCATCAAAAAATGTTGCTGCTGGCAACGATCTTTGAACTCAGTTTAGTCAGGCATCAATATATTCCTTTGGCATGCCCTACAGGGCACATTTATGATCAGATCGGTTTGAAACTTTGTTTGGGGTTACCTCTAGATGGGAGCTATGGATTTTCTTCGATTTCCGTCAAAAAATGTTGCCACTGGCAATGACCTTCGATGAACTTAGTAAAACCTTAGTGCAGTTCAGCATCAATATTTCCATTTGACACACCCTGCAGGGCACATTTAAGATTGGATCGCTTGCAAACTTGGTGTGCTTGTGTGGGGTGACATCTATATGGGAGCTGTTGATTTTCTTCCATTTCTGTTAAAAATATGTTGCCGCTGACCTTTGAACTTAGTTTAGTCAGGCCTCAATATTTCCCTTTAACACACCCTTCAGGGCACATTTATGATCGGATCACTTTGAAACTTAGTATGTTTGTTTGGGGTGACCTCTAGATGTGAGCTATTTTTTCATTTCCATAAAAAGTTATTGTCGTTACCACCAGCCTTTGAACTTACTGCATTTGTGCATCAACTTATCCCTTTTGCACTCTCTGCAGGGTATATTTATGAATTTCCATAAAAAAGCCCCCCCCCCCCCCCAAAAAAAAAAACATTGCCACAAAGCAATGACCTTCTACTTAGTGCATTTGTGCATTAACATCTTCCTTTGGCATGCCTCAGAGGGCACATTCATTATCAGGTTGTTTTGAAACTTTGTATGCTTATGCAGGGTGACAAAGATGGGAGCTATTGATTTTCTTTTCATTTCCATCAAAAACTGTTGCTGTTAGCAACAATCTTTGAATTTATTGCATTTGTGCATCATTCAACATTCTTTGACATGGCCTGCAGGCCACATTTATCATAGGATTGTTTTTAAACTTGGTGTGCTCATTAGGCAAGACATTTAGATAAAAGCTATTGATTAGCATTCATTTCTGTGAAAAAAGTTGCCATTTACAATAAACCTCTGAACATTTGTGTATCAACATTCTTCCTTTAGCCAGTCTTACAGTTTACATTTAAAAATGCATGGATTACTGACGTTGTGCACACACAATGCTGTTATGTTTAAATTTCATCAAATAACATTGGTACCAATGATCTTCAATTTTGCCATTTCATTTAGAAATTACCAAGTTCAAGTTTGTCAAGTTGAGCTACAGTGTCATTGACACTTTCATTCTAATGTTAGACTCAAAGTAATGCTAATGTATTGAGATCTGAACTTACTGTTACATGTTTAAACGCAGCTATTCTCCTAACATGGATAAAATATGGTTAACACAGAAATGTGCTTTCTGAATCAATGTAATGGTGTTTTAGGTGATGTTTTACATATGTTTATAGTAAATTGTAAGTATTTTGATAGGAAACCATCAGTTTTATACATCTACATGTTTTTGTTTTTTTTTATGTCATTTTAGTTAGATCATGTAATTGTATCATTTTAATCATATCACTTAAGCCTTAAATTATTCATTTTTACATTTGAAGGGATTGGCTTAACTGGGCCAATTTTTGTTTTCACCACTTTCTTGTCGTTCTCAATTTTTTCAACTGTTGAATACGCTTTTCACTTCATTTACTCTGGTTTCAAATTCAACTCATGGAAGTTTTTCAATAGATTTGGAAGTTAAGACTTTTCACGATCATTAAAAAAAATTGTACCTCTACAAAGTAAATTTTGGATTGTCCTTGGTGATCTGAAACAGAACATGTTCATTGTTTTTAAAGATAACAGAACAATTGTTGCTCACACTTTCAGTAATAATAATAATTTCCAGAGAAATTCTTGACAGTTCCCAAGGTGCCCCATGTGAACCCAGAGAAGTGGAGCCATACATGTATACTGCAATATATAAGTTGTGCTTTACATGTAAAATAGAACTCGAAACCAGTGATTAGTGTGGTAATCCTAAAGTGGGCAGCATAGGTATCAGTGATTGGTTGAAGTCAGGGATGAAAGTTTTCAGGGATTTCTCTTACAGGTTTTTTTCCGCAAAGTGTTCAGAGATAGAGATTTTCAATGAAGGCAAGCTTCAATTTTTGTCTTAACACACACAGTTCCCTGCACATAATGAGGAACAGTCATCTGTGGCTCCTCTCCAGTTTTGCTTTTGGCAATAAGCAAGAGCCTTTGGTTCCTGATAAAAGATTTTTAGGGATGTTTGTCTCCGGGCTTTTTCATCTCGGGTTAAGTTCACTTCACACCTATATGTAGCCAAAGATGCTAAAAATGTTCTTAAACAACAATTAATCCTTTACCTAACACAGTATTTTTGAAAAATAAATTTCATTCTCCTGAAAACAAATTTCACATTTTTTTCAACAAAAATCATACAAATATGGATATCATTAGAACCAGCTCATTGAGCTGGTTCTAATGTTATCCATATTTGTGTGGTTTTATTGAGCAACTTCAGAGATATTTTAGGCTGTGGTAGCTTATTCTGGTTAATTTTCTGGCCATTTTTGTTGCTATGTTAGGTAAAGGATTAAATAGTCCCCAAGACAGTTTTGAATTTTGTACATTTTCTCTTCTTTTTTTTTTTTTACATGTCTCCCTCTTTCTCTCCTTGAAATCTACCTCATTAAACTGATCGGAATGGGCTTGAAAATTTTGTTGGAGGAAAAGGTCAAAGGTAAAGTTTTGACAGAAAAGGGGTGGGGGGGGGGGGGGGGGGGGTGAGGATTATTCAATGAGTGTTCGGTTTAGGCCAACACAAAATATGAAAATTGATGACAGATTTCAACTTCCCTTGCCACATTCTTCTAATTTTTGGTGACACCCTTGTCATAAAATGCACACTGACATTCATGGAAGCTTTACCAACTTTCAAAAACATGTTGGTCATGTCCAGGATACAACACAGAACAACTAGTCAGTGGTAATAATTTGCCAGAAGCCAACTATGACAGTTAATATTTGTCTTCCTGTATTTGTGCATCAAATTTTACTCCTTGGTAACATCAGGAAGTAGAACAGTACTTGTTCGTGTAAACAAGTTCTGCTTAACCCTTTACCCAACATGAAAGGAAGACATGTGGAAACAAAATTCTAAAATAACCTTTTTTTCATTTTTTGCATCAAAAACATAGTTTATAACTTCTCATTGGAATGACCTCAACAAATGCATCTCAATGAGGGGGGTCAGAAGCTATTTTTTTTAGACAAAAAATGAAAAAATACTGAAAATTGCTTGATGAGTTTATGTGAATAGTGCTGGCTGGTTTTAGCCGTTACACTGGATCAATGTCAAAATAGGACAGGTTGACTTCCCTGTGGAAACCCCATGAATTGAAGTATTACTTGTTTACCATGGTAAACAAGCCCTGTTTAACTTAATAAAATAGGACCTGGTCACCAATGCCTGGAGGGGCGGGGGGTCCTCTAAAATGAGCAACATGGATATAAATGAGTGGCTGGACTTGACTTTTTTCCAACTTGCTGTCACGATTAGTCATTGTGCAGAAATGTGTGACCATAAACACCAATAAATAGATAAGCCTTGTTGACCAGTGTCAATGGTTGAAGTCCTTAAAAGTTAATCGTAGCGTTGTCAACAATTATCTGAACTCAACATTGATACTTCATGTTGCAGTCATGATAGATGCAGAAAGTGACATTAATCAAATAAACATGCATCAAGTGGCTGGACTAAGACTTAACTAAGTGATTCACCTGTGCAGGTAAATTACTGTAAACTCTAATTCTTGTGGGCCATATCTTCACTGTTTACAGGATTGCAACAGTTAAATCTCAGGTGCATCCAACAAAAGGAAACATTGACAAAAGTACTTCTCACAATGACATTGCGCTTGTTCACTAGTATAGTAAATTTAATTGTTTATGTAACCCCCCAAAAAACTTGTTCAGATTTTAAAATGATGTTATTTTAAATCTGATCTTACGAATTTCAATTTTCTTTGAAAGCATGCCCATTCAACTAATCAAAAAACAGTGCACTATTATCACGGTGTTCCACTCTGTGCAACCTCTGTGATATAGTCAGTGGTTTCTTAGTGAGGTAATTGAAATGCTTTATGTAAATCTAATTCTGATTCAGAGAAAAAGACTAATGCAATATTTATAAAAATGCCAATGGAACAGATAACTTCAACGCGCTTGAACTCATTTAAAAAAAAAATTGTTTGTCCCATTTGTGTGTTGAAGACTTACTGGCTTTTGTTTTCTCCATTAGAAAAATTAATCCAACATATAATCCTTGGTATTTGAAATTGGCAATGCAGTATGAACCCCCAAATTGTTGCCACTACAATTGTCAAGATGATTTCCCATGGCATGCACCAGAAGTGGCTAAAGTGGCTTGATTCCTGTGCTGTGGCAATGATGTATCTGTATTTGCTGGAAATGTCCTTAACAATTAACGGTTGGGAGATTTTATTACATTTTTGCTATGCTTTGACATTACTTATCCCTTGACTTTGAAGTTGTCTCTCAGCTGGTTTTCGCAGCCTGTAATGACAGCCAAGATTAGCCTAGAAATAACTGCCAAGGTACTTAACAATGTAACTTACAAGTTTACCCCCTCCCCTCCCCCCCCCCCCCCTCCTAAAAAAAAAATTGAAATTATTGAACCCCCTCTCTTTGAATGTTTTTATTGACTAACAGTGTCTTTCTACCAATATTACTTCAAAGTCAGGTAATTTGGAGACAGATTTAATATTTACGAGGAAGGGATTGAAACTGACTGAAATCTGAAAAGTGTAAGATGCAATACAGTTTTATTTTTAAAATGAAATAGGTTTATTTGATCTGAACCAAAAATTATTTTCTGTGGTTTTAGCCAGAGAATGCATGTTGGGACATTTGTTCTGCTGCAGTAAAAGTCATCAAAGTCAGAATTAGGCCTTCAAAGGTAAAACAATAAATCTCAACAGAATTATAATTGCTTTACTGAACTTTACTTAGTACTTGTTTGGTAGTGCAATGTGACCATTGTTGTAGAAACTGAAATGAATAGATCAGAGTTTTTTTTCCCCTCAAATTACTTATATATACGGGTATCATGGTTTTCAAACTTCCATACTTGTTGCAATTTTAGTTAGTAGAGCTGAATTGTGTTTGGTGGTATGTAGTTTCAGTAGTCTAGCAAAATGAAAAATGGGTAACCAACAACTGCTGAATGAGGTCTGTAAAATGATCAGAACCAGTAGTTGGGATGCACAACATTTTAGAAGTGTTGGGCAAAGCAGAACATGCTTATCATTGTTTATTGCAAAATGTAAATGGGGATTGGAATTAATTTTTCCATATAATTGGGCGATATAACAAAATGTGAACATTTTATTTTCACAATCTTTGTTGACTATGGTTCGTCAGCCTTTTCATTTGATATTTTATATTGATAATTTGCATGCATGTCAAATAGAATGTTAAAAAAAATATAGAACAATAATTTTTTTTTTTTTTTTACATACAGGCCACTACTCCATAAAATCAGGCCTGTACAATAAAAAACTGGCTATCAATAAAATTTCTGAGGGGGGGGGGGGGGCGGTGTCAAGCTTGAAAATTCTTGAATTTGGAAGAAAAAAAAATTTAAGACCATTGTCTTGAAAAGTCTTAACATTGACAGAACTCGGGGAAATACTTCCGAGATGCTGAATATTGTGAACATTGACTGTACGGACTCGGTGTTTTGCAATACCTGTCTTCTAGAACAAACAGTCTTGAATTCTCTTTTTTTCTTGTCTTGGAATGTCTTGAATTTTCCCCTCCCAAAACTGCAGGAACCCTGCTGTAAAGAGCCATCAAGGGATGTAATCCTATTCATTCATTTAAAGCCTTTAGAGTTGAATACATTTTTGAGTGGTCATGAGAAAAGTCTCTGTTGTCATTCTCCCGAAAGAAACAGCCAACTGATTTTTCATTTGCCAACCTTACTCAACCGTGGTGAAATTGCAAATAAACTTTGCTCTATTTACCATGTTACCAGTTTGAGAACCATGATCTGCTTAAAACAGACCAGCATAGGCAGTCATTGAGTTGCTGTCATGCAACACTGTTGGAGGGGAGGGGTGTGGGGGTTAGGAGTCTTGTGACACAGTAGTCAGACCATTGAACTTCAAAGTGAACCTTTTTGGGATCCCTAGGAAGTGAAGCAGTGCTTGGGTACTGTGGGTAAACAACCTCTGTTTTACTGGACAGGACCCACCCACCAATGCTTGGAGTGGAAGTCCTCAAAAATGGGCAACATGGGTATAAACAATTGACTGAACATGACTTTATCTACATGTAGCGTTCTGGATTAGCCATTGGACAGAAATATGTGAATACATTGTGTCCCTGGCCAAATACTTAAAAAATCTTGATTGCCCATGTAGGGGTACGATGGTGCTCTGTACTGTGTACTGCATGTTGAAAATGAGTTTGCCATAAACCACCGCTAACCCTGCTTGTGCAGAGTTAGTGCATTGGGGAGTCTTGACAGTTGCTTGTTGCTTCTCTGTCGGTATGAGTACTCTGATTTCATCTGCCCATAACTGTCTAACATCACGTGAGCCTGGCTATTTGTGTTAAATTCTAATAAAACAAAACTAAACCCAGTGCACCCAATGTCAAAATTTGTGTCAGTTTTTAATTATTTTTTTTTGTTTTTAAATGTCAATGAAACATATGTGACCCTCTTCATTGGAACAAGTTTGACAAGTTCATTCCATTGAGGGGGGGAGGGGATCAAATGATGTGGTATTTGAAAAAAAATTTAACTGCTCAAGTTGTAATTTATGCAGGTGAATGCAGACTATTCATTGGGTAAATGGTTAATGAAATTTTCAACTGTGTTCTAGATTGCTAACCTCATCCTCTGACAAACACTGGTGAACCCTTCTGTATTATTTTGCCTTTCTCATGCTTAAAAAATCTGAAGAGGTTTCATCTGAAAAATGGATTGGATGAAAAGATGACGGTACCTGTAACCCCTTCTTTAGATCCTTTCCTGATATTTAATTTCTATAGGCCTGTGATATTATTGGTGCTTATTAGAGTCCCATGTTCTCTTTAAAGTGGAGCTGTGCTTGTTTATGGGGGTAAAAGAGTTCTAGTATACTGGGATCGGTAACCAATGCGTGGGAGTGAATTCTAAAGTGCAATATACTTATAAATAATTGACTAAGCTTGACTTTATATTTGTTTTCATGATATTGCCACAGATGCTGAAAGTATGTTCAAAACATTAATAAGTATACAGTAGAGTCCATGTGAATACCCTGAAAATGGAACACAGCTTGTTCACTGCCACAAACAAGTTCAGCTTTACTGGTGTAAAAAGACTTGATAGTAGGTAACGTCTACCAAAAGTCCTTGACGGGGGAGGGAACATAATTTTAAATAATTGGCTCGACTTGATGTGAACACTTAGAAAATGTGCTAGCGATGCAAAAAGTAATCTCAAACCCTACTAAATAGAAACATTCTCTAAAGATTCAGAGAAACATTTTGAATAGTGGTTTCAAATTCTGTGTTGTTCATTCGCTGACACTTATTGAATTTTATTTGTAATATGTTCAATATGTCATAGAATTTGTTTACCAAACCTAACCGGACACAAACTACTATCAAAAATCGCCATTCAAATTTCGTTTTTTACCCACAATCTAACTTATAACCTTTCATTGAAATGAGCTTAGGGAGATTATTTCAATGAGGGTCATAAGCTATGTTTTTTTCAGTCTTTCTATTTTGAAAAAGGAAGCAGGCTGCCATTTGAAATGAAGCGAGATATCAAGTCCTGGAATCAGAAAGTTTTCAAGAAAAACATCAATGAACACCTGCATTCCGTTCACATACGCTTTTTCACAGCAATAATCAAATTTATTTAATTTGAGTATAATACATGAAATGCAGGTTCTTCAATGGAGCAATTGGATGACTCTCCACGGAATGTAGGATCAAAAAGACATCAAGTAGCATTACTGGCCTTTGAAGTTTGTCGGATTATGTTTGGGTACCAATTATGTGAAAGAAGTTTGATTAGTTTGAAGTCTTGAAATGCTGCAGCTTTCAATTCATGGTGTGTTGTTCACATTTTCGTGTATGCACTGATTGGATTATTTGGAATATTTCCCCATGAATAGATTTAACTGTTTACCCAATGTAACGTCAAAACCGGCCCATGCTATTCTCAAAAATTGCCAATTAATTTTCATTTTTTGTCTCAAAAACATAGGTTATAACTCCTCTTTGGAACGAGCTCATCGAGCTCGTTCCAATAAGGGGTCATAACCTATGTTTTTGAGACAAAAAAATTAAAAAAATTAGTTATTCAAGAATTTTGTTTGCAGGTGTCGTTTGCTTTTCATGTTAGGTAAAGGGTTAACCCTTTACAGAAAGCAGATATCAAATTTTTTTTTTTTTTTTTTTTTTTTCTTCTTTTTTTTTTTTTTTTTTTTTAGCTCATTCCAATGAGGAGGGTCACATGATATGGTTTCATAGAACTTCTTTTAATTTTTCTTCTGCACAATTTGTGAATGATGTGCTGTATATAGTCAATATGTTGAACAAGGGTTAATTGATTGCTAGGCGAAACAGTTGCACAGTTGTCTACACGCAAAATTTAAAATTTGCAGGTGCAGTGGTTCACAAGAGCGAAAGCCTGCCTCAAAATCGAAAGACTGGTGTTTTGTGGGGTGGGGGGGGGGGGGGAAGAAACATTTTAGCTGCTGAAGGATTTTCCTATGCCTCATTTTCTGTTTCTGTCAGCTGAAAGTTTAAAGGTTTAATTGCATCATTGAAGGGTTGGGGTAGAATCAGAACCCATAATTTCAACCCTGCCTTGAGAAGGAAACTTCATGTCATTGCATGATTAGATCGTCGGCGTTTTTGGATTAATAATCAAGTTTACAGTCACTCCCCAGCTTACAAAATAGCATAACAAGCTCTAAAGCATTGAAACAAGTATTCTTAAATATACAAAATTGAATTTGTTCACATTATTCCATTGGTGATTTGACAGTGTTCTGTTCTTGTAGAATGTTGCATATCTATTAAAACAAAATCATAATTTAAAGTGGTGTGTTTTTTTGTTTTATTTGTTTATAATTATCATTTCTACTTTAATGATCACAATCTTGTGAATGAAGAATCTACAGGCCCTAAAATGGTACAGTGGAGCCCACTTAATCGTATATTCATACCCACACAAAACAAAGTTTTAGGGGGGTATAGAGGAGTAAACTTGTTGGTTTGTCGGCGGCGGCGGTCCATTGCACATGTAATCGTGTGGAGTGAACTCCTTCCACAGTTTTAGCTGCATGAAAATGATCAACATGATGAGCAATGTGTGACATAATTTTTTTCCCGATCAGATTCAAGATGGCCGAGTGGCGGCCATATTGGATGCTTTTATGTAAACTTGTGGAGCAAACTATTTTTACAGTTTTCGCCGCATTTTCATGAAACTTTACAAAAATGATCAATAGGATGAGGGGAAGTGCGTGACATAATTTTTAGCTTAACTTGACATAGTCAAGATAAGCTATTGCCATCACGTGTGCGGAAGTCTGTGACGTCTGTTCACATTTTCCTTTAGCACGGGCTACACCCCACAGTTCTTGTCTGATCGTCACGAAATTTCATATGCAGGTTTGGGGTCATGTCTAGATGAGAACGTCCCCTTTTGGTCGCAATCGGGCAACCGGTATGGCTGCCCGAGCCCAAAACCCGAAAACCATTAGCACAGTCTACATGTCGTATTCATGAAGGGATTTCATTGTAACTTGGTAGGATGCCTCTGTATATTGCCTAGATTAGAACGTCCCCTTTTGGGCATGATCTATCAACCCTGATGGCTGCCCAAGCCCGAAACCCAAAAACTTTTAGCACAGTCTGCAGGTCATGTTTAATGTGGAGGGATTTCATTGTAACTTGGTAGGATGACTCCTTATGATGTCTAGATGCGAATTTCCCCATTTGGGCATAATCTGCTAACCGTGATGACTGCCCGAGCCAAAAACCTTTAGCACAGTCTACAGGTCATATTTATTGAGGAATTTCATTGTAACTTGGTGGGTTGACTTCATACAATGTCTAGATGAGAAAGTCCCCCTTTGGACATGATTGGGCAACTGTGACGGCTACAGGAGCCCGAAGCCCGAAAACCTTGAGCACAGTCTAGAGATCATATTTATGATACGATTTCATTGTAACTTGGCAGGATGACTCCAAATAATATCTAGATGAGAACGTCCCATTTTGATCGCGATCATGCAGCCTTGATGGGTGCCCGAGCCCAAAAACCTTTAGCATAGGCAAATGGTCATATTTATGGAAGGATTTCATTGTAACCTGTTAGGTTGACTCCATATAATGCCTAGATGATGACATCCCCTTTCGGTTGTGATTGGTCAGTTGTGATGGCTACAAGTGTCCGAAGCCCGAAAACCTTGAGCACAGTCTACAGGTCATATTTATGAAGGGATTTCATTGTAACTTCTTAGGATCACTCCAGATGATGCTCAGATGAGATTGTCCCCTATGGTTGCGATCATTCACCCATGATGGCTGCCTGAGCCCGAAAACCTTTAGCACAGTCTAAGGTCATATTTATGAAGGGATTTCATTGTAACTTGGTAGGTTAACTTCATATAATGTCTAGATGAGAATGTGCGATCATTCACCCATGATGGCTGCCCGAAGCCCGAAAACCTTTAGCACAGTCTACAGGTCATATTTATGAAGGGATTTCATTGTAACTTGGTAGGTTAACTTCATATAATGTCTAGATGAGAACGTCCCCTTTTGGACATGGTTGGGCAACTGTAACCGCTAAAGGTGCCCGAAGCCCGAAAACCTTTAGCACAGTCTACAGGTCATATTTATGAGGGGATTTCATTGTAACTTCATAGGATCATTCCAGATGATGCCCAGATGACATTGTCCCCTTTGGTTGCGATTATTCAACCATGATGGCTGCCTGAGCCCGAAGCCCAAAAACCTTAAGCACAGTCTACAAGTCATATTTGTGAAGGGATTTCATTGTAACTTGGTAGGTTGACTTCATATAATGTCTAGATGAGAACGTCCCCTTTTGGACATGTTTGGGCAACTTTGACGGCTAAAGGTGCCCGAAGCCCGAAAACCTTTAGCACTGTCTACAGATCATATTTATGAAGGGATTTCATTGTAACTTGGTAGGTTGACTCCAAATAATGTCAAGATGAGAACGTCCCATTTTGGCCGTGATCATTCAGCCTTGATGGGTGCCCGAGCCCAAAAACCTTTAGCATAGGCGAAAGGTTATATTTATAGAAGGATTTCATTGTAACATTGTTAGGTTGACTCCATATAATGCCTAGATGATGACATCCCCTTTTGGTCGTGATTGGTCAACTGTGATGGCTACAGGTGCCCGAAGCCCGAAAACCTTTAGCACAGTCTACAGATCGTATTTATGGAGGGATTTCATTGTAACTTGGTAGGTTGACTTCATATAATGTCTAGATGAGAACGTCCCCTTTTGGACACGAGTGGGCAACTGTGACGGCTTCAGGGGCCCAAAGCCCGAAAACCTTTAGCACAGTCTACAGGTCATAATTATGAAGGGATTTTATTGTAGCTTGGTAGGATGACTCCAAATAGTGTCCAGATGAGAACGTCCCCTTTTGGTCACGATCATTCAGCCTTGATGGCTGCCCGAGCCCAAAAACCTTTAGCATGTCCGTAGGTCGTATTTATGGAAGGATTTCATTGTAACTTGTTAGGTTGACTCCATATAATGCCTAGATGATGACATCCCCTTTTGGTCGTGGTTGGTCAACTGTGATGTCTATAGGTGCCTGAAGCCTGAAAACCTTTAGCACAGTCTACAGATCGTTTTTATGGAGGGATTTCATTGTAACTTGGTAGGTTGACTTCATATAATGTCCAGATGAGAACGTCCCCTTTTGGACACGAGTGGGCAACTGTGACGGCTTCAGGGGCCCAAAGCCCGAAAACCTTTAGCACAGTCTACAGGTCATAATTATGAAGGGATTTTATTGTAGCTTGGTAGGATGACTCCAAATAGTGTCCAGATGAGAACGTCCCCTTTTGGTCACGATCATTCAGCCTTGATGGCTGCCCGAGCCCAAAAACCTTTAGCATGTCCGTAGGTCGTATTTATGGAAGGATTTCATTGTAACTTGTTAGGTTGACTCCATATAATGCCTAGATGATGACATCCCCTTTTGGTCGTGGTTGGTCAACTGTGATGTCTATAGGTGCCTGAAGCCTGAAAACCTTTAGCACAGTCTACAGATCGTTTTTATGGAGGGATTTCATTGTAACTTGGTAGGTTGACTTCATATAATGTCTAGATGAGAACGTCCCCTTTGGACGCAATTGGGAAACTGACGGCTACAGGGGCCCGAAGCCCGAAAACCTTTAGCACAGTCTACAGGCCATATTTATGAAGGGATTTAATGTAACTTGATAGGATGACTCATTTTGGAATAATTTCATTGTAATTTGGTAACTTTTTTGATATATGTTAACTGTGAGAGCCACATATATTAACTGTGAGGTCATTTTGGGACTTTGAAAAAGTGCTGAGTCAGCACTTTTTAACACTGTAGGCAATGGGAAAAACATTAAAAAATCTTCTCCAGATCCAGCAGGCAGAATCTTTTGATATTTGGTATGCAACATTGTGGGGTGGATCTGATTCAAGTTTGTTCAAATCGGCCCCCTGGGTTTATAGTTGGGCTCAGTATAGGAGCCCAAATTTGAACTTACTGCATTTCAGGCAAATTTCTTCAAAAATCTTCTTCTCCAGATCCAGCAGGCAGAATCTTTTGATATTTGGTATGCAACGTTGCGGGGTAGATCTGATTCAAGTTTGTTCAAATCGGCACCCTGGATTCATATTTGGGCTTACTATAGAAGCCCGAATTCGAACTTAGTGCATTTCAGGCAAATTTCTTAAAAAATCTTCTTCTCCAGATCCAGCAGGCAGAATCTTTTCATATTTGGTAAGCAACATTGTGGGGTGGATCTGATTCAAGTTTGTTCAAATCGGCTTCCTGGGTTAATATTTGGGCTCAGTATAGGAGCCCGATTTCGAACTTAGTGCATTTCAGGCAAATTTCTTAAAAAATCTTCTTCTCCAGATCCAGCAGGCAGAATCTTTTGATATTTGGTATGCAACATTGTAGGGTGGATCTGATTCAAGTTTGTTCAAATCGACCCCCTGGATTCATATTTGGGCTCAGTATAGGAGCCCGATTTCGAACTTAGTGCATTTAGGCAAATTTCTTAAAAAATCTTCTCCAGATCCAGCAGGCAGAATCTTTTGATATTTGGTATGCAACATTGTGAGATGGATCTGATGCAAATTTGTTCAAATCGGCTCCCTAGATTCATATTTGGGCTTACTATAGAAGCTCGAATTCGAACTTAGTGCATTTCAGGCAAATTTCTTAAAAAATCATCTTCTCCAGATCCAGCAGGCAGAATCTTTTGATATTTGGTATGCAACATTGCGGGGTGGATCTGATTCAAGTTTGTTCAAATTGGCCCCCTGGGTTTATATTTGGGCTCAGTATAGGAGCCCAAATTTGAACTTAGTGCATTTCAGGCAAATTTCTTTGAAAATCTTCTTCTCAAGATCCAGCAGGCAGAATCTTCTGATATTGGGTATGCACCATGCTAAGGGGGGTGAGATTCAAGTTTGTTCAAGCCAAGTCCCTGGGTTCATATTTGGGCTCACTGTGGTAGCCCAAATTATAACTTAGTTCAAAATGAGGAATTTTCTTTAAAAATCTTCTTCAGATCCAGCAATCGGAATGTTTTGATATTTGGTATGCAGCATCCTTAGGGGGTGAGATTCAAGTTTGTTCAAGCCATGTCCCTAGGTCCATATTTGGACTCACTGTGGGAGCTCGAATTGTAACTTAGTTCAAAATGAGGACTTTTCTTTAAAAATCTTCTTCTTCAGCCATGTCCCTAGGTCCATATTAGGAGGACTCACTGTGGGAGCTCGAATTGCAACATAGTTCAAAATGAGGACTTTTCTTTAAAAATCTTCTTCTTCAGATCCAGCAGTCGGAATGTTTTGATATTTGGTGTGCAGCATCCTTAGGGGGGTGAGATTCAAGTTTGTTAAAGCCAAGTCCCTGGGTTCATATATGGGCTCCCTGTGGGAGCCTGAATTATAACTTAGTTCAATATGAGGAATATTCTTTAAAAATCTTTTTTTTTTTAGATCCACTGGTCAGAATCTGGATATTTGGTATAAGCTTTTCTTAGGAGGAGCAGATGCAACTTGTTGAAATCAATTCTCTGGGTTGATATCAATTTAGGCTACCATGTCAGGTGAGCGCCCTCAGGCCCCTTGGGGCCTCTTGTTATCATAAACATAGCATACAAGGAACAGAAATGAACATATTCACAATTATCACAATTCTTGTCTTATTTCATAATCCTTTCATAAACATTGAACATTATCCTTTTCATCAAACACAACACACAAGTTAAGCTACAGTGTCATTGACACTTTCATTTTCCTGCTCGGTTTCAAGATGGCCGACTGGTGGCCATATTGGATTTTTTTTTTTTATGTAAACTTGTGGAGCGAACTACTTCCACAGTTTTAGCTGCATTTTCATGAAAGTTTACAAAAATGATCAACATGATGGGAAGAGCGTGACATAATTTTTTTCCCCGCTCGGTTTCAAGATGGCCAACTGGCGGCCATGTTGTGGGTTTTTTTTCACTTAGAAAAATTGAATGCCCACTTTCAGTCACCCACACTAGGTGGTATGCCATCTCTAGTTTTTTAGCTCAACGAAGGGAGCTTAACTTATCACTTGCTGTCCGTCGTCGTCCGTCGTGAACTTTACATTAACGACTACTCCTCCCAAACTACTTGATCAAATTGAACCAAATTTGGTGGGCATGTTCCCTACCATATGTCAATTCCAACTTGTACAAATAAACTTGCCGCACCCACAGGGGGCACCACAAGGGGCATAAGTCTGATAGCACCCATGAATTTCTTTCCAAAATTAAAAAAAAATCTTTTTCAGATCCACTAGGCAGAATTCTTTCTTATTTGGTATACATCATCTCTAAGGGGGAAGGGGGGGGGGGGGGGGGGGGGGGGGGGTCAGGTCAGATTCAAGTTTGTTCAAATTGGCTCCCTGGGTTCATATTTGGGCTCACTATAGAAGCCTGAATTTGAACTTAGTGCATTTCAGGCAAATTTCTTGAAAAATCTCCAGATCCAGCAGGCAGAATCTTTTGATATTTGGTATGCAACATTGTGGGCAGGATCTGATTCCAGTTTGTACAAATTGGCCCCCTGGGTTCATATTTGGGCTCAGTATAGGAGCCCAAATTTCAACTTAGTGCATTTCAGGCAAATGTTTTGTTTTGAAAAATCTTCTTCTCCAGATCCAGCAGGCAGAATCTTTTGATATTTGGTATGCAACATTGTGGGGTGGATCTGATTCAAGTTTGTCCAAATCGGCCCCCTGGATTCATATTTGGGCTCACTATAGAAGCTCGAATTCGAACTTAGTGCATTTCAGGCAAATTTCTTAAAAAAAAATCTTCTCCAGATCTGGCAGGCAAAATCTTTTGATATTTGGTATGCAACATTGTGGGGTGAATCTGATTCAAGTTTGTTCAAATCAGCCCCCTGGGTTCATATTTGGGCTCAGTATAGGAGCTCAAATTTGAACTTAGTGCATTTCAGGCAAATTTCTTTAAAAATCATCTTATCAAGATCCAGCAGGCAGAATCTTTTGATATTGGGTATGCAGCATGCTTAAGGGGGGGGGGGGGGGGGGGGGGGGGGGGATTCAAGTTTTGTAAAGAAAAGTCCCTGGGTTCATATTTGGGCTCACTGTGGTAGCACGAATGATAACTTAGTTCAAAATGAGGAATTTTCTTTAAAAATCTTCTTCAGATCCAGCAGTCGGAATGTTTTGATATTTGGTATGCAGCATCCTTAGGGGGGGGGGGGGGGGGGGGGGATTCAATTTTGTTCAAGCCATGTCCCTAGGTCCATATTTGGGCTCACTGTGGAAGCTTGAATTGTAACTTAGTTCGAAATGAGGAATTGTCTTAAAAAATCTTCTTCAGATCCAGCAGTCAGAATGTTTTGATATGTGGTGTGTAGCATCCTTAGGTGGGTGAGATTCAAGTTTGTTAAGGCCAAGTCCCTGGGTTCCTATTTGGGCTCACTTTTGGAGCCAGAATGATAACTTAGTTCAAAATGAGGATTTTTCTTTAAAAATCTTCTTCAGATCCAGCAGATGAATGCTTTTGATATTTGGTATGCAGCATGCTTAGGGGTGTAAGATTCAAGTTTGTTTAAGCCATGTCCCCAGTTCCATAAAATTTGTCTCTCATGACTTCATTCCTTTGTAGTGTTGATGAACCAAGTCTAACTGAATGTGACCCCAAATACTTCTTGGAACCACTTTGGCCGGTGAGCGATTAAGGCTCCACGGAGCCTCTTGTAATTATTAAATTATCAGTTATTTTTATTTCATTCTTGTGATCACTTTCAGACAAGTCTGTGCATCTTCTGGAGACGATATTTTTTCTGAAAATTTTTTTTTTTTTTTATAACCCCACAAAACGAAGTTTAGGGGGGGTATATAGGAGTCCACTTGTCCGTCAGCCTGTCCTCATCGGTCCGATGCACATGTAAACTTGTGGAGTGAAATACTTGCACAGTTTTAGCCGCATTTTCATGCAACTTCTCAAAAATGATCAACATGATGAGGGAAGTGCATGACATAATTTTTTTACCGCTCGATTTCAAGATGCCGCCTGGCAGCCATATTGGATTTGCAAATTACTTGTGGAGCACACTCTTACAGTTTTTACTGCATTGTCATGAAACTCAATATAAATGATCGACATGATGAGCAATGTGTGACATAATTATTTTCCCGATCGGATTCAAGATGGCCGACTGGCGGCCTTATTGGATTTTGCAAAAAACTTGTGGAGCAAACTACTTCTACAGTTTTTGTTGCATTGTCATGAAACTCCATATAAATGATAGACATGGTGAGGAGCCGTGCATGGCGTAATTTTTTAACCGATCGGATTCAAGATGGCTGACTTGTGGCTATGTTGGATTTTTTTTTACTTACAAAATATGAATGGCTCTTTCAGTCAACCACGCTAGGTGGTTTGCCATGGTGGGGGTATAGCGGGCGACAGACCATCTCTATTCTTTTTTATTATATGCCCGTTTTGAAAAAACGGTCGTATTATGGTTTTCCGCTGTCCGTCCGGTCACATGTCGTACGATAACTCAAGAACGCTTTGAGAGATTTTCATGATTTTTGGGTATGTGGTGTATATCGATGGAGGGAAGCTCCCTTTCGTTCAGCGTCGCCGTTCGATTAGTCATTCCAGAGTTATGGGACTTTATTACTTAGAAAATTGTTGATTTTTTACACGTCGTACGATAACTCGAGAACGCTTTGAGATATTTTCGTGATTTTGGGTTAGGTGGTGTATATCGATGGAGGGAAGCTCCTTTTCGTTTAGTGTCGCCGTTCAATTAGTCATTCCAGAGTTATGGGACTTTATCACTAAGAAAATTGTTGATTTTTTACACGTCGTACGATAAATCGAGAACGCTTCGAGAGATTTTCATGATTTTTTGGTAGGTGGTTTATGTTGATGGAGGGAAGCTTCCTTTCGTTTAGTGTCGCCATTCGTTTAGTCATTCCAGAGTTATGGGACTTTATTACTTAGAAAATTGTGGATTTTTTACACGTACGATAACTTGAGAACGCTTCGAGAGATTTTCATGATTTTTTGGTAGGTGGTTTATGTTGATGGAAGGAAGCTCCCTTTCGGTTGGTGTCGCCGTTCGATTAGTCATTCCAGAGTTATGGGACTTTATTTTTCACATGTCGAACAATAACTTGAAAATGCTTAGAGCAATTTTCATGATTTTTTGGTTGCAAGTATATGTTGATAGAAGAAATCTCCCTTTCAATTTGTGTCGCTGTCCGATTTGTCATTCCAGAGTTATGGGACTTTATTCATCAAAATATAGGCAATTTTCCACATGTTGGACTTTGAGCAATTTTCATGATTTTTTTGTGGCAAGTATATGTAACCTGACAAGTACACATGTATACTCATATTGTGTGGTTCCTTCTTGTAATTAATAACGGGTGTATCATGCGCTCATGGCGCAGCTGTTTATTCAAGTAATTACCCATTTTTGATGATGTTTTCCACATTGCATACAGTGGTTTTTCCGTGCCTTTCCACACACAAAAAATTAGAGGCTTATTCTTCCTTGAAGAACTGAACCCTCGTGAAAATTTGAGAAATGAAGCAATGAATGTTTACCAATGTTAAGTTCTGCTTCACTGGTAAAATAGGACCCGGTAACCAAAGACGGTTGAAAGTCCTCGTAAAGTGGACAGCATTGGTATAAACTATCGACATGTTGCAGTCATGATATAGCCATAGATGCTGGACGTGACAAATCATCAAAATAACTGAAAATTGAGTTCACGGGAATCCGAACCGTTTCTTGTGAATCGGGACCAAAGACGAGGACTGACTGACTGATCCCACTGAAACTCTTTATTTGGTTACTGCCCATTGTCTTTTGGTCAGCACCACGCATATATATGCACCAGCCCCCACCCACCCAAAATAAAAAAAATATTGATGTATGGTTGATCGAGAACTTGAGAAGTACGTTGCTTGTATTTTGATTTCATTTTTATACGCCCGTTTGTAAAAACGGCCATATTCTGTAAATTGTCTGTCCGTGAACAATTGGTTTCCGACCAATAACTTAAGTTTGGATTATTAGTCCCCCATGGTTTTACTGTTTTTTAGGTTGCACTCCATCTGTCCGTCCGTCTGTCTGTCTGTCTTCATTTATGTTACCACCCGTATCTCATATATGCTTCGACGCTGCACTTTCATTTTTATACCATTGGTGACACAATAGGAGGAAGATGCACGTCAAAAAATTCAAGATGGCTGACTGGCGGCCATTTTTTGCTTCATTTGATGTTACCACCTGTATCTCAGACATGTTTTGATATATTTGCATCAGGTTTCTCACATTGTTCATAGATGCGATGAGGATGATGCACGTCAAAATTGTTTGGAAAAAAAATTCAAGATGGCCGAATGACATCCATTTTTGTTCATTTTTTGCATTCTCAAGTTACGTTATCATCCGTACCTTAGAGATGTTTTGAGATATTAGTTTTAAATTATCAACATTTGTCAGATATCATAGGAGGAGGATGCATGCCAAAATCATTTGAAAAAAAGAAATTTCAAGATGGCCGAATGGCAGCCATTTTTGTTGTCATTTTTTTTGCTATATTTGACGTTACCACCTGTATCTTAGTTTATGTTACCACCTTATCTCATAGATGCTTCAACGCTGTACTTTCATTTTTAGCTTAACTTGACAAAGTCAAGATAAGCTACTGCCATCACACGTGCGGAAGTCTGTGAGTCTGTTCACATTTTCCTTTAGCACAGGCTACACCGTAGTTCTTGTCTCATCGTCACGAAATTTCATATGCAGGTTTGGGGTCATGTCTAGATGAGAACGTCCCCTTTTGGTTGCGATCTGTCAATCGGTATGGCTGCCCGAGTCCAAAACCAGAAAACCATTAGCACAGTCCACAGGTCGTATTTATGAAGGGATTTCATTTTAACTTGGTAGGATGTCTCTGTATAATGACTAGATGAGAATGTCCCCTTTTGGTCATGATCTGTCAACCGTGATGGCTGCCCAAGCTGGAAACCCAAAAACTTTTAGCACAGTCTGCAGGTCATATTTAATATGGAGGGATTTCATTGTAACTTGGTAGAATGGTTCCAGATGATGTCTAGATGATAACTTCCCCATTTGGTTGCGATCTGTCAACCATGCCGACTGCCCGAGCCCAAAAACCTTTAGCACAGTCTACAGGTCATATTTATGAAGGGTTTTCATTATTTATTTATTTATTGGTGTTTTAAGGTCACATACTTATGCACAATGGCTAATCGTGACCGTGACAGTTTTACGGGTGGAGGAAGCCGGAGTACCTGGAGAGAACCACCGAGCAACGACGAGCAGCTGCCAGCTCTCCAACATCGTAACTCTGAACTCTGCACCACAGCACAGGCAGGGTTAGATTGGTTGAAGACATGCTCACCATCGACGTGCAGTACGCCTCAGTACACAGCGTCATCGTGCCCCCATGTAGCCAATCGGGGTGAAGTGTCTTGCCCAAGGACACAACACGGTTGCCGCAGGTGGGATTCGAACCGAGGACCTCTCGGCTTGCAGCCTGCACCTCTACCAACTGAGCCACCGCGCCCCCAGGGTTTTCATTATAACTTGGTAGGATGACTCCAAATAATGTCTAGATGAGAACGTCCCTTTTTGGTCGCGATCATTCAGCCTTGATGGCTGCCCGAGCCCAAAAACCTTTAGCATATTCTACAGGTCGTATTTATGTAAGGATTTCATTGTAACTTGTTAGGTTGACTCAAGATGATGACATCCCCTTTTGGTCATGATTGGGCAACTGTGACGGCTACAGGTGCCCGAAAACCTTGAGCACAGTCTACAGGATATTTATGAAGGGATTTCATTGTAACTTCCTAGGATCACTCCAGATGAGAATTCCCCTGTTGGTTGCGATCATTCAACCATGATGGCTGCCCGAGCCCAAAAACCTTTGGGCAAGTCAACAGGTCATATTTATGAAGGGATTTCATTGTAACCTGATAGGTTGACTTCATATAATGTCTAGATGAGAACGTCCCATTTTTGACACGATTGGGCAACTGTGACGGATACAGGGGCCCAAAGCCCGAAAACCTTTTAGCACAGTCTACAGGTCATATTTATGAATGGATTTCATTGAGGCTTGGTAGGATGACTCCAAATGTCTAGATGAGAACGTCCCCTTTTGGTCACGATCATTCAGCCCCTGTGGTTGCCAGAGCCAAAAAACCTTTAGCATAGTCTTTTGCTCGTATTTATGGAAGAATTTTATTGTAACTTGTTAGGTTGACTCCATATAATGCCTAGATGATGTAATCCTTTTTAGTCGTTACTGGTCAACTGTGACGGCAATACGGGCCCGAAAACCTTGAGCACAGTCTACAGGTCATATTTATGAAGGGATTTTATTGTAACTTTGTAGGATCACTCCAAATAATGTCTAGATGAGAACGTCCCCTTTTGGTCGTGGTCATTCAGCCTTGATGCCTCCCCGAGCCCAAAAACCTTTAGCATAGTCTACGGGTCGTATTTATGGAAGGATTTCATTGTAACTTGTTAGGTTGACTCCATATAATTCAAAAATGATGACATCCCCTTTTGGTCGTGATTGGTCAACTGTGACGGCTACAGGCGCCCGCAGCCCGCAAAACCTTGAGCACAGTCTACAGGTGATATTTATGAAGGGATTTCATTGTAACTTCATAGGATCACTCCAGATGAGAATTTCCTTTTTGGTTGAGATGAATCAACCATGATGGCTGCTTGAGCCCAAAAACCTTTAGCACAGTCTACAGATCATATTTATGAAGGGATTTCATTGTAACTTGGTAGGCTGACTTCATATAATGTCTAGATGAGAACGTCCCCTTTTGGACACGATTGGGCAACTGTGACGGCTACAGGGGCCCGAAAACCTTTAGCACAGTCTACAGGTCATATTTATGAAGGGATTTCATTGTAGCTTGGTAGGATGACTCCAAATAATGTCTAGATGAGAACGTCCCCTTTTGGACGCAATCATTCAGCCTTGATGGCTGCCCGAGCCCAGAAACCTTTAGCATAGTCTATAGGTCGTATTTATGTAAGGATTTCGTTGTAACTTGTCAGGTTGACTCCAAAAAATGCCTAGATGATCGAGATTGGTCAACTGTGACGGCTTCAGGGCCCGAAGCCCAAAAACCTTGAGCACAGTCTACAGGTCATATTTAAGAAGGGATTTCATTGTAACTTCATTGGATCACTCCAGATGACAAAGTCCCCTTTTGGTCGCGATCATTCAACCATGATGGCTTCCCGAGCCCAAAACCCGAAAAACGTTAGTACAGACTACAGGTCGTATTTGTGAAGGGATTTTATTGTAACTTAGTAGAATGACTTGAGTATAATGTCGAGATGAGGACGTCCCTTTTTAGTAGTAATCGGTCAACCGTCATGGCTACACAGACCTGAAGCCCGAAAACCTTTAGCACAGTCTGCAGGCTATATTTATGAAGGGATTCCAATATATTTATGAAGGATGACTCGTTTTGGAATAATTTCACTGTAACTTGGTAACTTTCGTTGACATACGTTAACTGTGAGGGCCACATACATTAACTGTGAGGTCATATTAACCCAACCCTCTGCATTTTAGTACAGTGTACACCTCATATTATTTTTTATTAAAAACATAGCATACAGGGAACAGAAATTAACATATTCCCAATTATCAAAATTCTTGTCTTATTTCATAATCCTTTCATAAACATTGAACATTATCCTTTTCATCAAACACAACACACAAGTTAAGCTGCAGTGTCATTGACACTTTCATTATGCCATTGGTGACACATAATAGGAGGACAATGCACGTCAAAACTTTTTGAAAAAAAAAATCAAGATGGCCGACCGGCAGCCATTTTTGTCATCATTTTTTGCTTCATTTGATGTTACCACCTGTATCTTAGACATGTTTTAATACATTTGTTTCAGGTTTCTAACACTGTTCATGGATGCTATGAGGATGATGCACGTCAAAATTGTTTGAGAAAAAAAAATTCAAGATGGCCGGCCCATGTTTGTTCATTTTTTTGCATTCTCAAGTTACGTTATCACCCATATCTTGGAGATGTTGTGAGATATTAGTTTTAAATTTTCAACATTTGTCAGACACCATAGAAGAATGATGCATGCCAAAATCTTCTGAAAAAAAAATTCAAGATGGCCGAATGGCAGCCATTTTTGTTGTTATTTTTTGCCATAATTGACGTTACCACCTGTATCTTAGACATATTTTGAGCTATTACTTTCAGATTTCTAATATTGGTCAGAGATGCTAGGAGGGTGATGCTTGTCAATTTTTTTTTTAAAAATTCAAGATGGCCGAAATCTTTTGAAAAAAAAATTCAAGATGGCTGAATGACAGACTTTTTTTGTTGTCATTTTTTTGCCGTATTTGACGTTATCACCCGTATCTTAAACATGTTTCAAGCTATTACTTTCAGATTTCTAACATTGGTCAGAGATGCTAGGAGGATTTCTAACATTGGTCAGAGATGCTAGGAGGAGGATGCACGTCACTAGGAGGATTTCTAACATTGGTCAGAGATGCTAGGAGGATGATGCACATCAGAAGTTTTGTGAAAAAAATTTAGAATGGCCGAAGGACGACCATTTTCATTGATTTTTTTGTGTTCCTATTTTACAGTTACCACCTGTATCTAACAGATAGATGCTTCGAGACTGTACTTTCATATTTATACCATTGGTGACACATAATAGAAGGATGATGCACGTCAATAATTTTTTAAGAAAAATGCAATATGGAATGATTACATTGTTGTTCCTGTTGTTAAATGGTAGGTGCCTGAGAACAGATACATGATGGGAGAGAGAGGACTTCAATTCCCACTTGCTCTTGAAATCTTTTATCCATGTCATAACGTGCAACTTATTTTCTGAATGCCCCACAAGCCTAAAAAATATTTTGCATGCTTTATAGAACATACCATCCACCGTGGGGGACTAGAGTCTGATCGCCTGCGATCGGCGTTGCACTTGTTTGAATTCAACCAAAGTTGGTATGTGTGTTCCCCATCTAGTAATACAAGCCAAGTTCGAATATGGTTTCCGTCCAATTATTAGCTCAACTTGACAAAGTCAAGATAAGCTATTGCCATCACGCGGGCCGAAGTCTTTTCATATTTTCCTTTAGCACAGGCTACACCCCGTGGTTCTTATCCGATCGTCACGAAATTTCATATGCAGGTTGGAGGTCATGTCTAGATGAGAAGGTCCCCTTTTGGTCGTGGTCGGTCAACTGTGGTAGCTTCCCGAGCCCAAAACCCGAAAACCATTAGCACAGTCGAAAAGATCGTATTTATGAAGGAATTTCATTGTAGCTTGCTAGAATGCATCTTTATAATATCTAGATGAGAACGTCCCCTTTTGGTCATAATCTGTTAACCGTGACGGCTGCCCATGCCCGAAACCCAAATTTTTTTAGCACAGTCTACAGGTCATATTTAATATGGAGGTATTTCATTGTAACTTGGTAGGATGATGTCCAAATGAGAACTTCCCCATTTGGTCGCGATCTGTCAACCGAGACGACTGCCCGAGCCCAAAACCCTAAGCACAGTCTACAGGTCGTATTTATGGAGGGATTTCATTATAACTTGGTAGGTTGACTCCATATAATGTCTAGATAAGAACGTCCCCTTTTGGAAGCGATTGGTCAACTGTGATGGCTACCGAACCCCCAAAACATGTAGCACAGTCCATAGGTGATATTTATGAAGGGATTTCATTGTAACTTCGTAGGATGACTCCAGATAATGTCAAGATGAGAACGTCCCCTTTTGGTCGCGATCATTCAGCCGTGACAGCTGCCCGAGCCCATAACCCGAAAACCTTTAGCACAGTCTACAGGTCGTATTTATGGAGGGATTTCATTGTAACTTGTAGGTTGATTCCATATAATGTCTTGATGATAACGTCCCCTTTTGGTCGCGATTGGTCAACAGTGATGGCCACAGAGGCCCGAAGCTTGAAAACCTTTAGCACAGTCTACAGGTCATATTGTTGAAGGGATTTCGTTGTAACTTGGTAGGATGACTCCAGATAATGCCAAGATGAGAACGTCCCCTTTTGGTCGCGATCATTCAACAATGACGACTGCCCGAGCCCAAAACTTTAGCACAGACTACAGGTCATATTTTTGAAGGGATTTCATTGTAACTTGGTAGGATGACTCGGTATAATGTCTAGATGAGGACATCCCCTTTTGGTTGCGATCGGTCAACCATGATGGCTACAGGGGCTGGAGGCCAAAAACCTTGAGCACAGTCTACAGGCCGTATTTATGAAGGGATTCCATTGTAACTTGATAGGATGACTCGTTTTGGAATAATTTCACTGTAAATTGGTAACTTGGTTGATATTCATTAACTGTGAGGGCCACATTAACCCACCCCTTTAGTATAGTCTACACATCATATACTACTCAGTTTGCAAAGCACCAAATATCTGACGCATCATTGTGAAATTTGCTTGTGACATATTTGCGATATTTTTGGTGTATATGATTGAGGAATGTATTGAGATGGTCCCCAGTGTTTACATTAGCTCTCTTGGTAGGCAGACTTTTTGTGACGGTCATGGAGAGCATGTACCCCTTGATTTTCATAATTGTTTCGTGTACTGTCTACATGAACATGACATGTGTAGGGTATTCAATCTTCATTTCAACACAAACCCTTGTGATTTAATGATTGAATATGGCAAATGCAATTGTGTGAAGCAGAAATGTAGCGGGCTGTAGGGATGGTGGAGCAAGGGGCGACCCATCGTCAGGTTGGTGAAGCCCTTGGTGTGTACCATGCGGTGATCACCAGAGCCTGGGCAAGATTTCAGCAGTATGGCACACCAGTAAGACGGCATGGTCGTGGCAGAGACGGGGCAACGTCCGCAGCTGAAGACCGTTTTTTTATCAATCAGGCCCATAGAAACCGCTTTGCCACAGCAACCCAGCTTCGCAGTGACCTTCAGAATTCAGAATGCATCCGGGGTAAATGTTTTGACGCAGGCTGTCCGGGGAAGGTGGTCAAGAAGACCATGTATTTGCATTCCGCTGTCCCAGAACCACCGCCAGGCACGATATGAATGGGTCATGGACCAGAGAAGAGTAGCGACCTGTCCTTTTTACAGATGAGTCAAGGTACTGCCAAGACCACACAGATAGGCGTTCGGGGGTGTGGAGAAGACTAGGAGAGCGATTCCATGCAGCCAACATTGCTGATCATGACCGCTATGGTGGAGAGTCAATCATGGTCTGGGGCAGCATCAGCAGGGATGGACGTACAGAGCTCTGTGTCCTTGAACGTGGTATATTGACTGCACAGCGGTATATTGATGAGATCCTGGATGTCTACGTCAGATTGTATGCAGGTGCAGTGGGTCATAGATTCATTTTGATGGACGATACTGCCCGTACTCATGTTGCCTATGCTGTCGGGGAGTATCGACAAAGGGAGGGGACTGAGCGTATGGACTGGCTAGCAAGATCCCCTGACCTCAATCCAATCGAACATGTCTGGAATGAGTTGCAATTTCAACCCGTCCAGTCCAGCCAAGAAGTGTCCAGGAGCTTGGTACCATGCTGGTCCAAGAATGGAACAAAGGACCACCAGTAACCTGATTGGGAGCATGAGAAGGCGTTGTCAAGCTGTAATTAACAGTAATGGGTCTCATACTCGATATTGAACCCATACCAGTTCGCTCTGTCAACTTTTTGGCAAATTTAAAAAAATTCCTCTTTTACCAGTAATAAAAATTTTCCATGGTTATCGTATTTAAAAGCTAAAAAATAATGTCAAACACAAATAAAATCTTAATTTCTGTACTTAAATCATTGAAGATATAATTAAATAAAAAATATATACACTTTTCATTACAATATTTCAACTAAAACGTAAAACAGGTAGTTGGATATACTTGGTGCTTAGCAAACTTTGAGTAGTATATTATTTTTATTGTAAACATAGCATACAGGGAACTGAAATTAACATATTCCCAATTATCACAATTCTTGTCTTATTTCATAATCCTTTCATAAACATTGAACATTATCCTTTTCATCAAACATAACACACAGACAAGTTAAGCTAAAGTGTCATTGACACTTTCATTTTATTTTTACATGAGTTATGGCACTTTTTTTACTTGGAATTTGGCCTTCTATCAGAGGGGAGGGGGGGGGGGGGGTGCACAAAAAATTTGCAAGACGTGACGTCCTATTTTTTATTCAGCTTCTTTTTACACCCACCCACCCCTACGTGCAAATTTTCTACTACCGTTCTCAGACACCCACCCCCACTCTCCCATTAAAATCCAAAATAAACTTATAAACTTAGTAGGCACACCTGTCTTTAGGGGGTTTCATAATGTTCTTAAACTGGTACCACCAATTTAAATCTCTGTGGGCTGCTATGGGCCCCAATCTACAAATGACAAGCTGTTCATTCTCAGGCTTGGCCAGAGCAGGTGTACATATACGGGAACAAATTTTCATTTGAATTGTTCTGTCAGTATTCTCAGGTGTTTGCCACTTTCCTCTTCTATCCATACAAATTCTATTAATAAATAAATAACTTGGGTTGAATTTAGTGCATGAGAGAGAATTTTCCCAAAATATTGTCTGCACATTTTCTACATTTTGAACAAGACACCCACCTCCTACTAACGTGTGACATTTTCCCAGATTAAGCCCAATATTCTCACATATAAAGCCTCCTGATGTTGTATTTATGTTAAGAGTGTGATGTACAACATCATCTTTAAGGTTTGAAACACAAATGATGGAATATATTAGCTGATATATTGATATATTTTTAAAAAATTCAAAACATTGCACAAGTTGGAAATGCACATTTTTGGCGCACTCAAGAGACCCACCCACCCCCACGTCACGTCTTGCAAATTTTTGGTGCCCCCCCCCCCCTCCCCCCCCCCCCCCCCCCCCCCCCCCCCGCTTCTATTAACATTTTTGGTTTTTCAATCGATAACTGCAGTTTGGATTATTTAATGTCAACCAAAGTTGGTATGCGTATTGCCCAGGTAATAATACAGGCCAAGTTCGAATATGGGTTCCGCCCAATTATTTTTAAATGAGTTATGGGCCTTTTCGTCTTGAAAGTTTCTCATTCCCATCAACATTTTGGTTTCCGGATAATAACTTGAGTTTGGATTCATTCAAACTTGCTTTCCGCCTCATTTATATCAAAATGAAGGTTATGTTCGTATGCTGATCACACGAAACTGGATGAAGTTGCTGAGGACATCAAAATGATGTTTTTTTTAATTTTTGGGAGACATTTCAGTATGTGAATACTTGCTAAGGCATTCTGTGATATATGGAGTAAGTGATCTGCGTTTCGAAATGTGACATTTAGTGGTATGAAAGAGCTGTCGTCGGTAAACTTGTTCATGTGAAAACTAAGTTGTCTATTTTCGACCTGGTGTTAGGTTCAGAGTTGTTTTGTAAAAAACTGTTTTCCTGATTACCCCATGTCTGGTATGCCTGTGAAGCCTCAAAGTAAATCCAAACGAAAACGCTCCAGTCCTCGAAAACACTCATTTGAAGTGATACGATCAGCTAAATTATCGAGAATTGTTGAGAACTCCGAAGATTCGGATTGTGTTTCGGAAACTGAATCAGAGGTAATGGCGACTGATATCCAGGGGGTTGATATAAAAGCCCTGGCTGTGCATTTAAAACCAATGATGCTCGGTGACGTGGAAAACATAATAGACAGAGCTGTGGAAAAAGCCGTGATAGAAGCTACTCAAAGCCTGGCTTCTGAGCTGAATGAGGTAAAAAAAAAAGGAGAACAAGAATCTTAGAAGTGAGGTAGATACTTTAGCGCTCAACGTCGATGAATTGGAACAATATACCCGAAAGTATAGTTTGCGAATAAGTGACCTGGACTAATTAGATGGAGAGTCTGCGGACAAGCTTGTCTTGGATGTAGCATGAAAAATCGAAAATAACATATCTGCTTCGGACATCGATGTGTCTCACGGAGTTTTTGCTCCAAGGGAAGGTGGAACGAGACAATCAATCGCGAGGTTCACAAACTATGGTGCTAGGCGCAGTTTTCTCATTGCCAAAAAGAAACTTAAGTCACAGACAATTAATGGCAAAAACTGCAACATCAATGAAACGTAACTCAAAAAAAATTCAAAATGTTTAGAAACTCACTTAAACTCACGAGAGGGTAAAATCCAGCAGGCATGGACAAGTGATTGCAAGCTTTTTGTTAAGCAAGGGAATGGTTCCATTTCTCTTGTGAGGTGTTCAAAAGACATGGAGAGATTTTGAGAAAAGAGTCTTCTCTCGGTAACGCAATGTCATGGTCAGGATGTCAACAAAAAGCGTCCCGCGCCAGATAGGTGTTTTATATATACTTTATGGCAAGCTTGAAGTTTATCGCTCAGATACGAATATCTAAGATATGATCGACTTACTAATTGCCATGTGACCACCCCTTCCCGGGCCTTAGCTCACTAATGTTAAAGTGAGACGATGGCGGGATATACCGTCAGAGCTTTCGGGAAAAAGTGTTCTCTATGAATTACTGAATATGTATTGGAGCCAAGTCAGTTTGAATATGCACTATGCCAGTGAAAATTATTCAATTTCACAGGAGTGTACAATTGACAGGGGGTTTGGTCGTTTCATGTATTATACAGATAAATTGAGCATTTTTTCTGTTATATTGTGCCTGACAGAGCTGAGATTAATGGACAAAATGCCTTTTTTGTATGTCCGGCGGCTAAATGGTTTCGAAAACCGAGGAAATTCTTGTGTGAAAAAGATAAATCGATAGTAGTATGTAATGTGGTTTTGAGGTGGCGGTTGGGGGGCCTCGGTGGGGGACCTCGGAAGTGACGTCATGTCACGTGACGTAGTGGCGCCATGTTGTGTTGTCATGGTAACCCGCGTGAGCGGCCATGTTGTGACGTCATCTCCATAGTGATATGTGGTGTGAGTGCGCATGCGCAGCGCGTGTTGTTAGGGTGATACGTGTTTCCGTCGTCCATTTTGTATACTGGAGGCCGCCATCTTGGTTTCTATGGTAGCACGTGATTGCTATGTTACCCAATTGTTCTGCAATAAGACGGGGTATGTTTTGAGGGTGTGTTCGATTGTAGAAGAGTAAATCTAATTACCACAAACAACCCGACAATCCATCCAAATCACCAAAATCCACACGAAATCACCAAAATTGACTTTATTTCCACATTTTATCGGTTTAGTACGTAGTGCTATAGTACCGAGAGGGTATCGGGGGTGCATTCGACTGAAGTGGAGTAATTTTCTGGTTCGGATTTTCCCAGAATCCTCATTTAATTACCCAAATAAACCTGTCAAGTTGTATTATTTAGAATTCTTTAAGAATCCTTTTTTTTGGATCCCATGACGTTTTATTTCCTTATTAAGAGTAGCTCGTAGTGCTATAGGACAAATTTACCCAGAAATCCTCTGCTTCTACTTGGAACTATATTTTTATAAATTCCTACGCTCTATTTTTAGTAACATCCTTAACTGACCCCCTGACTAATTGTTAGGGTCTATATTTAGCAATTTCTTTAAATGACCCCCCCTAACTACATGATTTTAAATAATAAAATTAATGAGGATCAAGATGTTTTTACACTGACCAATCAGAGCGAAGTTAATCCACCAATCAGATTTCTGGATTCCCATTGTGTTTCTTTCCCATTGACTTCTATACTAATTTTCTAAATTTCCCAACTTTAACCTATAATCCTATAGGAAACAAACACAAACACCCATCGAGAATGAAAATATCGATGAAAAAACGTTGTGACGTCGTGACGTTTTCAAAAACGTCCGTCACGTCGAAATAAATTCCGGAGAAGAATAACGTCGCGTCATTCTGTTTCGATCCTTCGAACTGAACACATCGCTAGAGAGTTTTCTATACCAATTTTGCCTTTGCAAAAAAATTATGAAGATGTCTGAAGCTGCTACTGCCGTTACCAGAACTGATGTCTACGCCTGTGAAGAGTGTGGAAAGACCTTTACGGACCGCTGCAACCGAAACCGCCATGTGCGTACCAAGCACGCCGCCGAAGAGAAGAAGACCCACGATTGTACCAACTGCAACAAGACCTTTACGAGGAAAGACAAGCTGGATCAACACCTGATGAAATGTTTGGAGATATATACATGTATGGAATGCGGCCAGGAGTTCAACCAACTACTCCATTTTAATCGACACAAGAGCGTTGCCCACCGACCAGTTCCTGTACCATCTAAAAGGAAGACTGATGAACCGAAGAGAGGACCACCTAAACAACCACGGACCACGACGACCACCCATTATGATGTTGAACCAATGGAGTTTGAAAAGAATATGATGTCTGAAGAAGAGCCAGATGAGATATTTACCGTGTACGAAGATAACTGGAGTTCTATTAGAACTCGCCACATGATGAACAGAAGAGTCCAAGACCAATATAACTACCGGATCAACGATGTGAACCTGAAGATGATGACTGATGAATTGATGACTACCATATTTCTGCCACAACAGCTAAGATTTAAAATTAATCTGAGTTTTGGTTTTATCCTGCGACACAATGAAACGAATGAACTGAAGTATTACCATCCATCACAAAACAACGCCCGGGTACTTGATGTTCCACAACTTGTATGCTGCCAAGAAGACTTTGAAGAATTCCTTGATGATGTCATGGAAGAAGATATCCTGGAATGGGCCAAATTAAAACGACCCAACACCAAATGGCTTGTTGAGAGAGTTACCAACGTCACATTTTATGTGAACAAGCTGAAAGACCACCCAATTGGAATGGCAGAAGATTGTCCTGACTACATTCTCCAGAACAAAGCAGTAAATGCTTTGGTGAAAGATAAACGTCGCCTGTTTTATTATGATGACAACCTGTGTATTTTCCGCTGTTTAGCTTTATGGAGTGGTTCCATAACAGACAACCTCAACTATACAACAGATGCCATGTACAACAAGTATACAAAGAAGCCAAAGAATGAATTCCGTGCAGTAACTTTAGCCGAATTACCTGACTTGGAGAAATGTTTTGAAGTAAATATCCAAGTATATGAACTTGTCAAGAATGATGATGACCAAATTGTTGCCAAATTAGTACAGAGATCTCACAGAAAGTATGAAGATACCATGTATGTGAACATTTACAAGCACCATTTTAGCTACATCATCGATATAGACCAATACTGCAAATCCTTTGAATGCCGCAAATGCGGCAAATTATGAAAGACCTCCTGGGCAATAAATCGTCACGAGAAAACCTGTACAGATGAAGTAAATTACCAGTATGTTGGCGGTGTATACCATCCATCCCAGTCCATATTTGATCTGTTAGAAGATGAAGGTATAGAAGTATCTGAAGAGAAGTTTTATCCATACCGTGCAACGTTTGATTTTGAAAGTTACTTTGTCAAATCCAGTCTACCTGCTGACAGTGATAAACTGATATGGGAAGCAGAACACCGACCATTGAGTGTTAGCATATGTAGTAATGTTCCAGAATACCAAGAACCGAAATGTTTTATTACAAATGGAAATTCTCAAGAACTTGTTGAAGAAATGATGACATACCTCACAGCTATTTCATCTCATTGCCACCAACTGATGCAGACCTATCATGCTTGGACCTTGTTTAAACTCAGACAGAAAATTGATGAAACGCTGGAAGCGGAAGCCAGAGCTACTGGAGAAGATACATCCAAGATGCACCCTTTACAAAAATTGGAGAAGAAATTTCAAGACTACCTGCAAGAGATGCCCGTCATCGGATTCAACTCTGGAAAATATGATATGAATGTAGTCAAGCGTGAACTGGTGACATACCTGAAGAGACAGAATCCACTCAAGTTTGCAGTGAAGAAATCGAATAACTACATGTGCGTCTCGACAGAATCTTTCAAGTTTGTTGATATTTGCAACTACCTCGCTCCAGGATTCAGCTATGACAAGTTTTTGAAAGCATTTGGCTGCTCCGTGACGAAGGGATTTTTACCATATGAATGGATCGACAGCTTGAACAAATTGGATCAAGACCACCTATCAGACCATGAAGCCTTCTACAGTTCTCTCAAGAAAGAAAATCTATCCAATGAAGAATACCAGTACTGCCAGCATGTATGGAACGACCTGGAGATGACAACTTTCCGTGATTTTCTGATCTGGTATAATAACCGAGATGTAAAACCATTCCTTGAAGCAGTTGACAAGCAGTTTGCTTTCTACCAAGAACGCCACATCGACATGTTTAAAGATGGTATCAGTGTTCCGGGCCTCACGTTGAAATACCTGTTCCAGACCATGAATGATGACACTTACCTCACATTATTTAACCAGAAGAATAAAGACTTGCATCACTTGGTGAAAGATAATATCGTTGGTGGACCTTCAATTATCTTCAACCGATACCACGAGAAAGATGTTACCCGAATCAGAGAAACAAAATATGGCAAAGAAGCAAAACCATGTGGAAGTATTATAGGCTTTGATGCGAATGCATTATATCTTTGGTGCCTAATGTAAGAGATGCCAACGGGTTGGAGTATTAGACGTCGTGAAGAAAATCAGTTTAAACCAGAACATCCAATGAAATATGGTAAAATGGCTGAACAATGGTTAGAGTTTTTATCCATGAGAGATGACATCCACATCAGACATCAGTTTAACGGAGCTGAAAAAATGATTGGTCGAAGAGAGTTGCCTGTTGATGGTTGGTGCAAAGAGACACAGACTGTATACCAGTTCCATGGCTGCTTCTGGCACGGACATACCTGCATGAAAGATAAGAGTGGCCTTCCTATCATCCATAATGAAGTCAGAGATAAACCGATGAAAGAACTGCTACAAGACACCCGTACCAATGCAAAGTACATCACCGATTTGGGCTATAAACCTATTGAAATCTGGGAGTGTGAGTGGAGAGAGATGAAGAAGACCGATGCCACACTCAAAGCCTTCCTGAAAGAGAACTTTTCAGACAAAATAGATGGTGCGATGACAGAGGAAGAAAAACTGAACAAAGTGAAGTCCGGTGAACTGTTTGGTTTAGTCGAATGTGATATACATGTACCAGATCACCTGAAAGAGTACTTTGAAGAGATGACACCTATCTTCACGAATACAGATATTTCCATAGATGATATTGGTGAACACATGAAGGCCTTTGCCGAGAAGAATGGAATCATGAAGAAACCCCGTAGAAGTTTGATCGGAAGCTATGGAGCCGAAAAAATGTTGTTTGCAACCCCTTTACTGCAGTGGTACCTCCAGCATGGTATTGAAGTTGATCACGTCTATCAAGTTATCCAATATAAACCAAAAAGATGTTTTGAAAAATTTGGAGATGAAGTATCTGAAGCAAGAAGACAAGGAGATGTTGACCCTGACAAGTCGATCGTTGCCGACACCATGAAGCTGTTGGGAAATTCTGGATATGGCAAAACAGTCACCAACAAAGAGAAGCATCGACGTGTGTGCTATTGCGACGACGAAGAAGTTACCAAAGCTGTAAATGACATGTCCTTCAGAGCATTGAATCCATTAGATGATACATTATATGAAGTCGAACTCAACAAGAAGACCATCAAGTTGGATCTGCCACTTCACATCGGATTCTTTGTTTACCAGTATGCGAAACTCCGGATGCTTCAGTTCTATTATGATGTCATCTATACTTTTATCAACCGCCAAGATTTCGAATATGCTGAAATGGACACAGATTCTGCATATATATGTACTTCGTCACCATCCATAGATGAATTAGTGAAACCAGAGAAGAGAGTAGAATTTTTCAAAGAGAAACACAAGTGGTTTCCATCAGAGTGTTGTGATTTCCACAGAGATGATTATGTGAAAACCAAATTAGAAGGCAAAGAATGGCTGTCACCCTCATGCTGCCAAGAAAGAAGGCGTTTTGACAGGAGAACTCCAGGCTTGTTTAAGGTAGAATGGCAAGGAACCGGCATTGTTGGACTGTGTAGTAAAACATATTATTGTTTCGGAGCCACCAATAAATTCAGTTGTAAGGGAATCAGCAAACGCCACAATGATTTCACGAAAGACAGATATTTGCAAGTTTTGAAGACTCAACAAAGTGGATCTGGCATCAACCGAGGATTTGTGATGAATGACAACACTATGTATACCTACCAGCAGAGCAGAGATGGACTATCATATTTCTACCCAAAACGAAGAGTTTTAGAAGATGGAGTTAGTACCATACCACTAGAGATTTAAAGAAGAAACAATTGAGTGAGTGTCATATTTTTCTACAACCTGAACCAAGTCTAGCTTTTGCCTACAAAAAAATTCCTAAAAAAAAAAAAACGAAATGGTTTTTAGGTGGTCTACTCAATCATATTAGGCTCATCAAATTTTTGAAGTCCTTTATGGCATTCTCTAAAGTCCTTTATGGCAGTCCTCATAAAGTCCTATATGGCATTGTCTAAAGTCCTATATGGCGTTCTCTAAAGTCCTTTATGGCAGTCCTCATAAAGTCCTACATGGCAAGTTTTTCTCAAAGTAAAAAGTCCTATATGGCATTCTCTAAAGTCCTTTATGGCAGTCCTCATAAAGTCCTACATGGCAAGTTTTTCTCAAAGTAAAAAGTCCTATATGGCATTCTCTAAAGTCCTTTATGGCAGTCCTCATAAAGTCCTACATGGCAAGTTTTTCTCAAAGTAAAAAGTCCTATATGGCATTCTCTAAAGTCCTTTATGGCAGTCCTCATAAAGTCCTACATGGCAAGTTTTTCTCAAAGTAAAAAGTCCTTTATGGCAGTCCTCATAAAGTCCTATATGGCAGTCTTCAAAAAAAAATTCTAAATGGCAAGTCTTACAAGGCAATACATTTTTTTCTAGTGTAAAGATTTTTTTAATTTTTTTATTTATTCTAATACAGAGAGTTTTTCATCATTATCATCATCATCATCATGTTCCTGATATACTTTAGGCTAACCCTATTGGAAGTGGAGGATACTTCTTTACTTTTTAGTTTCATTCAAAACTTAGTTTCATTCAAAACTGTTTAGTTCCATTTATTTTTTAAAAAATGTTGATTCATGGTATCTTTTAGGTTACACCTATTGGAACCAGATGATACTTCTTTATTCAAAATTGAGTTTCATTCAAAACTTTTTAGTTTCATTTATTTTAAAAACATGTTGATTCATGGTATCTTTTAGGTTACACCTATTGGAACCAGATGATACTTCTTAACTTTTTAGTTTCATTCAAAACTTTTTAGTTTCATTCAAAACTTTTTAGTTCCATTTATTTTAAAAGACAGGTTGATTCATGGTATCTTTTAGGTTACACCTATTGGAACCAGATGATACTTCTTTTCTTTTTAGTTTCATTTCATTTTTTTAAAAAAGGTTGATTCCTGGTGTCTTTTAGGCTACCCCTATTGTATAACCAAAGGAATAAATCATCATCATCATCATTACTAAGAAATTCTCTGTTGTGAATATTTAAAAGAAATGAGAAATTTTTATGATAGAAAAACTAAATTGCTAAGTTGGACATGTTGTTTTCGTTTTCTTTTTTGATGAACAAAAAAAAAATTCCCTCAAAGAGGATACGAACTGTAGGGGGTGGGAATGCACTCGAGCTATTTGACTTATCTCCATTGGACAGAGGTTTGTAGCTTGACCTGTCCCAAGCCAGTATAAAATGCAGAGGGCCATATCCTACAGTTTAAGGATCAAGATTGCAGTTTGATCGCCAAACTGACCAATCAGATCGAAGTTAATCAACCAATCAAATTTCTGTATTCCCATTGTGTTTCTTTCCCATTACTTTCTATACTAATTTTCTAAATTTTCCAACTTTAACCTATAATCCTATAGGAAACAAACACAAACCCCAACCAAGAATAAAAAACTCAATCAAAATTTGTTCAACTGGGGTGATGTTTTCAATCACGTCCGTCAAAGATATATAAGTTTAGGCAAAGCATGGACTTGGCATCATTCACGATCGAACCATTGACCAGAGAAGATGTTCCGAATTGGCACCAAGCAGACTTATGCTAACGTCACCCAGTACCAGGGTGAACTGAAGATTCATCTCAGAAGATACTTTGAGGGAAAAGACCAGAAACCTTATCCTACGAAGACTGGTATTGCTCTATCTTTAGAAGAATGGAATGCCTTGAAATCTCAAATAGAAGAAGTAGATGCAGCCATCAAAACCCAACAAACAACTTTAACTGAAGACACTAAACCTACTAACCATGAAAACTTCAAAAAACCAAATCAAGAACCACCTTTGAAGAAGAAGAAGAAGATCACAGTGAGAATAACCCAACCACGACCATTGATCGTTGATGAAATTGATAGTGAACTCAGGCAAGTTCGCTTGCAGCATGAACTTTGCTTGGCATATGCTCATTATGTCGAAGAGAACATTGACGCTGTAATGAAAGAAAAATGCTATGGATGTACAGTCGATCACCCAAGTCAGATTTAGCATAATGTATGCCTAATGATGTCTGAAGAAGAGAAGATTATAACATGTTTTAGTGACGCACTTGAAAGAGTTAACAAGAATGATGTTCATCTACTGTGGCACCAAAATACTTCTGGAATGAATCCTCCACCAGTACAGAAAGAATATGAAGATATGTTCGAGAAACCTCTCACAAATAAACAGAGACGTTGTATTAGGGATTTGGTGATTGAATTTATGACCATCAAGAAACCTGTTACAATTGGATTCTAATTGAAGATGTAAATAGATGTTGTAAATAGATGATTTTTTTTATAAAAAAAAGAAGAAAAAAGAAGAAAAAAAGTATAAAATGAAGAAACAAGAAAAAAAGGTGGTAATGACGCTTAAGTTATTTGATGTTTATCTTCTTGACAAATATCAAACAAACTTAAACTTCCCCAGCCAGTAAGTCAGAGGGCCACCAATTTTAAATATTTTTTGGATGACAGTTCATATTGACCACCTCTCCAAAAGGTAAAAAAGGGGGGAGTAGTCCCCACGTTCAGTGGGGGCCACCTCCCCAAAAGGTATAAAAGGGAAGTAGTACCCACATAGAACAACAAAGATGGATCCTCGTTGGAAGCATCCATTCACTTGTTTATTGTATGGTCCCACGGGTAGTGGTAAATCATCCTTTGTAAATCGGGTTATTCAAAACATTCAAAATATTATATCACCTGTCCCAAGTCACATCATTTGGTGTTATAGTGAATGGCAACCATTATACAATACTTTACCCCAAGTAGAATTCGTAGAGGGTCTCCCTCAAGAATTAAAATCTGATAGTTTAGTCATATTGGATGATCTGATGCTCGATGCAGATGTTCGAGTGTCTAGATTGTTTACTGAAGGTAGTCATCACCGTAACATTAGTGTGATCTGCATTGTTCAAAATTTATTCGATAAAAATAAAGTCCATAGGACTGTAGCTCTCAATAGTCATTACATGATCTTGTTTAAAAATCCTAGGGATCGTTCTCAGATCTCACACGTGGCAGCACAGATGTATCCTGGTCATTCCAAGTTTCTGAGAGAAGTTTTTGAAGATGCCACTTCGACACCATATGGTTACCTTTTAATAGATCTCAAACAAGATACTCCTGAACACATGAGATTAAGAAGTCAATTTTTTCCTGGGGAAACCCAATATGTGTACCTCCGAAAAGTATAAAAGGGGAGCAACAAGTCTGACTCGAGTCAGAAGCATGTCTGACCGTCTCAAGCGCAACATCGCTCTTCTCAAGGTTCTTATTAAATCGAAACCCACACTCGTCAAATCCATACTAAAACATGCAGAAAAAGAATTGATAACTTGTTTGTGTGACTGTGTCTCGAATATACTGAAGGGAGCAGTACCTCTGACCAAAGCTCAGAGAACCAAACTCGTTCGTCGGAAACAACTAGTGAGGGCAGTGGCAAACAAAGGTACCTCTGACAAAAAGAGGAGGCAAATCTTGCAGAAAGGGGGATTCTTGGGGGCATTGCTACCTCCTGTACTATTGGGTGCTGTTAAAGGTATATTTGGATGATGGAATATGCAAAGAAGATGGCTTTGGTAGAACCAAGGTTATTGGAACGTCTACAAGAGACTCCAAGACAACCGAATGAACTGGCTGTTTCATCACTGGATAGAGAAATGAGAGATATTCTCGATGCCCCTTTTCTTTCGGCTGATGAAAAGATGACTCAATATAATCAAATTTTACAAAGATACTTGACATTTCAACAAAAGGTAATGGCTCCTCGACCAATTAAAGTCGAATTCGAGAAAGATAATAAAGACGAAGACATTCTCGATTCTGTACCTATGACAATGAAGAGAAAGGGCAAGTTGTTGTTGAATCGTATTAGAAGTGACCCAAATATATCTTGGAACGAGAAGGATGAATTAGTCTACAAAGATCAAACAGTGGTAGGGTCGAATGTAACAGATCTTCTAAACGATTTACTTAGAAGACGAAAATCTTTCCAACCAAAGGGATGGGAAATGTTGGCCAAAGCTTTGAGAGATAGTAACATACCCCAAGAATTAATTGGTCATAAAGAACGTTGGGATTTTATGAAACAGGCACCGATAAAGTCGGAACCAAAACAACCAAAGAAAACAGAAACGCCAAAGTGGACCGAAAAAAGGTATAAATAGAGTTGACACTTGAACAAGGCAGTCATGGAAGCATTGTACTATGATTCTGAAGTGTCTGGTAGTTTTGGTGGTGTAGACGCTCTTCGTAGAGCGTCCAAGAAAAAAACCAAACAAGTTGTAAAATGGTTAGAGACTCAAGACACATACACTCTTCACAAACCTGTTCGTCGTACATTTCGTAGAAGAAAAGTAATAGTTAGTGGTATAGATGCACAATGGCAAGCTGACTTGGTAGATGTTTCAAACATAAGTAAATTCAACAAAAACATAAAATTTTTGTTGACATGTATAGATGTATTTAGTAAATATGCTTGGGTGATGCCATTACAAAACAAACTTGGTGATTCCATCTTGAAAGCTTTTAGTAAAATTTTCAAACAAGGTCGTAAACCAGAAAAATTACAAACTGATCAAGGTAAAGAATTTCTAAACAGAAAATTTCAGAATTTTCTCAAAGATCACAAAGTCGACTTTTTCACAACACAAAATACGGAAACAAAATGTTCCATAGTAGAAAGATTCAATAGAACTTTGAAAACCAAAATGTGGAAATATTTTACCAAGAATGATACACTAACTTTTCCACTTCAAAACTTGGTGAAATCATATAATCATTCTCATCATCGCAGTATAGGTATGGCCCCCATCGCCGTGAACTTTGAAAATCAAGAAGAGGTTTGGCAAAGGTTGTATGGGCAACCCATAAAACACAAGACACCAAAGTACAAAGTAGGAGACAGAGTGAGAATCAATAAAGTTAAGAAAACTTTTGAGAAAGGTTATTTGCCCAATTGGACTGAAGAGTTATTCACAGTAGTAGCCATCAAGAAAGGACATCCAGTCACATACATGTTACAAGATGATAATGGAGAAATACTGAAAGGGTCATTCTACACTGAAGAGCTTCAGCGAGTTTCATATAAAACTATTTACAAAATCGAACACGAACTCAAGAAACGTGGTCGAGGTAAGAAAAGGGAATTGTTCGTAAAGTGGTTCAATTCGTGGATCAAACAAAGTCAGCTCACCTATAAAAGGAAGTGAACCTCTGAAGTTTCTTCAAAATGGAAGAAGGATCGAACGGTTCTTGGCCTCTGTTTGGTAAAAGAATTCCTAGGAGCGAGATCACTTATTTTTCACAAATAATCATTTTGTATATCATCATCATTACCAGTGTCGTTAATCTCACTCTCGAAAACACAGACAGCAAGTTGTGGACTGCTCTCTTGAGTAGTAGCATAGGATATTTGTTACCAAATCCAACCATTAAGAAAAAGTAATGTTTTATTTGACTCTACCAAGTAATAGTTCTATGAACGTGTTTCCAGAAAACACGTTGACTACGTACACCACTCAGTTATCACAACCAGTGAATCTCACGGGAGAATGGGAAGTAGGTCTGGCAGAGATTCAGTATCCAAATACTTGGTTCAATATTCGTGGAGAAGAAGATTTCGTTACAGTGTTCTGGTCTTCGAAAAAGAATTACCGACTTACTCTCAAGGAAGGTCGTTATTCGGATCCCATTGATGTGATACGAGCTATCAATGGTGTTAAAGAATTACTCTTGCCTCGTCACGATAAGGTAGCTTTTGAACTGGATAGAGTGACTGGTAAAGTTCGTATCACGGTACGTGATGGAGTCGTGGTCACATTGAGCCCTACTCTTCAAAATATTTTGGGATTTAATGAGTGTGTTTTTAAATCAGGAACTTACAATTCTTCCAGAGTTGCCGATGTCAACCAAGGATTTTATTCACTCTATGTATATTGTGACTTGGTTCGTGACCAAGTCGTAGGAGATACAAGAATACCACTTCTTCGTATCGTACCCGTGCGTGTAAAATATGGGGATATCATCTCTAAAACATTTGAGAATGTGTATTATGTACCAGTAGAACGAAAAAATTTCAGTACCGTCCAGGTGTATATAAGGGGTGACACAGGAGCCATAGTACCATTCGAGTTCGGGAAAGTGACAGTGACACTTCATTTCAGAAATCGTAGATCTCTTCATTTCACATAAACATGACTTACTGTTGTAAGTCCAAATTATACGAAGAATATTACACGAAACAAGCTGGGAATGGTCTACCGGCTTTTTCTGGAGCTCAAATACAGAGAGGATATGGTTTCGGAAGTATATTGGGAGGACTGAAGAATATGGTGTTACCTTTATTGAAAACTACAGCCAGGACCGTGGGAAAACAGTTATTGAGAAAAGGAGCAGCCTTTGCCGAAGATGTCATTGAAGGGAAAATGTAAAAAAGGCAGCAATCAGAAGAGTGAAAGAGGCTGGTGCAGGAGCTTGGAATGAAGTGGTTGGTGGTTCAAAACCACCCGGTAGGAAAAGTATAAAAAGGCCCGCACCACGCAAAACTAGCAAATCGACAAAAAAAGGAGAACTGTTCAGACCCAAGACCATCTCGGTGCATGATGTCTCTCATTAATGAAAAATCTTGTGAGTGTGTCAACAGCGAACTCGACTTGTTTTCCATACCACCAACACAGACTAGTGTGGAACATGGGCAATGGGTAGAACACAGGCCTTTGGCGACTATAGGAAACAGTGGTCCAATAGAATTCCACATTGCAGGATTAGGAGATGATTATTTGAATTTGGCACAGACATACTTGTATGTTAAAGCAACGGTTGTAGATTCCAATGGGGCATCAATTGCACCCGATGCCAAAGTGGGCCCAGTCAATTTATGGATGCATTCCTTATTTAATCAAATCGATATCGGCTTGAATGAAAAACTGGTATCTCCTTCCAACAACACTTATCATTAAAGAGCTTTCATAGAAACTTTGTTGAGTTATGGACCAGCTGCCAAGAAGTCACAACTGACTAATGCATTATGGCACAAGGATACGGCCGGACACATGGAAGATTTGACAGATGATAACAAGGGATTTCTTCTTCGAAAGAAATTTATAGAGAAAAGTAAAATCGTGGACATGACTGGAAGATTACATTTGGACATGTTTTTCCAAACACGTTACTTGCTGAATGGAGTTAATGTTCATGTTGAAATGAATAGAGCCAAAGATGCTTTCGCATTGATGGCCGATACCGCTACATACAAGATCAAAATTCTAGATGTATCCATGTTTGTACGCAAAGAGAGACTCCAATCATTCGTGAGAATGGCTCACGAGAAAGCACTAACAAAAGCAACTGCAAAATATCCTATCGATCGTGTGGAAACCAAGGTGTTTTCAGTGCCGAAAGGAAATCTGAGCATCACACAAGAAAACTTATTTTTAGGCCAACTACCTAAATGCATCGTAGTGGGATGTGTAGACAACGATGCTTTCAATGGAAACTTTTCAAAGAATCCATATAATTTCAAGAACTACAAAATCAATTACTTGGCATTGTACGTGGATGGGCAGCAGATTCCAGCCAAACCATTACAACCTAGATTCGAACAACAAGAAGTGGCCAGATGTTATGCAACTCTGTTCCAAGGAACTGGACAAATGTATGAGAATGAAGGAAACCACATCAGCAGAGAAGAGTACATAAATGGATACACCCTATTCGTACTCGACCTGACTCCAGATCTATCACATGGACAACACTTCGATCAGGTGAAGAGAGGAAACTTGAGATTAGAAGTCCATTTCGAAAATCCATCACCAACCACAATCAACGTACTGGTTTATGCAGAATTCCAGAACATCATAGAAGTGGATAAGAATAGACAAGTAATCTTCGATTACTCAACATGAACACGTTGCAGTTAGAGAATGCACTTCGATCAGATAGTTGTTTGAAGAGAATATATTTGGGTGTATTTTCAAGAAACAAATTACCAAGAAGATTACCAGATCACAGACCAGTGGCTTTGATAGCCAACACGGATCCAGACCACAGAAAAGGAGAACATTGGGTGGCTCTCTTTGTGAGTCACCACAACGCAGAATACTTTGATTCCTATGGATTACCACCACAACACAGACCATTCGAGAATTTCGTGAAGAAGAATTCCAGATATTGGAAGTATAATACAAAACGCCTTCAAGGACCTTTACCAGTGTGTGGACAATACTGTCTATTTTACTTGAAACATCGCTGTCGCGCTGTACCGATGGAAACCATATCCAACATGTTTACCACTGATCTAATGGATAATGATGTGTTGGTTAATGACGTCATAGAGGAAACCAGCCACTAGATGTCGCTGCATTGAAGGAAAACTATAAAAACTGGTGCACTTGGTGTTCAGCTCATTTGTGTTTCGACAGCCAAAGAAGAAGGATGTCTACTAATGTGACCGTCTTCAAACTTAACAACGATTTCCAGATTCAACTATTCAAGAACGACGTTGGGTTCCAGTTTACCACCAGAGATTGGGAACAAGTGACCAAAGCAGTGGATATTGCAAAGAAGAGAAGTCTTGAAATAGGAGAACCCAAACCAAAAAGAGAAAGAAAACCAAAAAAGAATGAAGATACAAAGGATTGAAGAATGTTCACTATTCCATATTTGATCAGGATGGCACTGAACGATTATCAATCAAGAAACCAAGAAACAAGAAATCCAAGAGACTTTGTAGAGAGAATGAGCGTTTCATTCGAAACGTATTTTCGTGATGTTCCGCCACTGGTACTGGAGCAGTTATTACGTGGAGAAGATAAAATAAGAAAGACACCAGAACAAAGACCACCAAAACACATCAAGTATGCATTGGAGAAAAATCGTCTCAAGACATTTCAATTCATGTTACAAAGTGAAAGTGTGAAAAACCCGAATGAACTGACAAAAGCTGGATTCTTTTATTTGGGGACAGGAGACAGAACTCAATGTTTTCATTGTGGTATTATTGTTCGTTTCTGGGAAACAGAAGATGATGTTATAGAAGAACACAGAAAATATTCTCCAGACTGTTATTACATTCATAATTTACCACCTGAATTCATGGACGTTGAAAAAGAAGAAGAAATGGCCATCAGAGAAGAAGAAGAAATGGACACATCATTTCAAGAAGAAGAAGATTCACGGAAGACAAATGTAGTGTGTGTTTATTAGCTGAAGCCAATGTCGCTCCGCGACCATGTAACCATTTGTGCCTGTGCAAAGACTGCTGTAAACCACTCAGAAGATGCCCAATCTGCAGAAAGACTGTTTATGAATATCTGACAATCTACATACCATAAAAGATGTATTTTTGTTGTTGAATAAAATAAATTTAAATTTATATTTAGTGTTGTTATTTTTTTAAACTTTCCATCGAAGTACAAAGAAAAAGCAAAATGAGGGATAGTAAATTAGACCTCGTACGACACATCTGTTGGGTAGATCCTCATATGAGTATATGGTGGAACTTAGCTTCATGGCCTTCATGTACACATATGGGTCCTACTTATAATTTTAATAATGGATTCTGGGTAAATTTGTCCTATAGCACTACGTGCTACTCTTAATAAGGAAATAAAACGTCATGGGATCCAAAAAAAAGGATTCTTAAAGAATTCTAAATAATACAACTTGACGGGTTCATTTGGGTAATTAAATGAGGATTCTGGGAAAATCCGAACCAGAAAATTACTCCACTTCAGTCGAATGCACCCCCGATACCCTCTCGGTACTATAGCACTACGTACTAAACCGATAAAATGGGGAAATAAAGTCAATTTCGGTGATTTCGGGTGGATTTTGGTGATTTGGATGGATTGTCGGGTTGTTTGTGGTAATTAGATTTACTCTTCTACAATCGAACACACCCTCAAAACATACCCCGTCTTATTGCAAAAGAATTGGGTAACATAGCAATCACGTGCTACCATAGAAACCAAGATGGCGGCCTCCAGTATACAAAATGGACGACGGAAACACGTATCACCCTAACAACACGCGCTGCGCATGCGCACTCACACCACATATCACTATGGAGATGACGTCACAACATGGCCGCTCACGCGGGTTACCATGACAACACAACATGGCGCCACTACGTCACGTGACATGACGTCACTTCCGAGGTCCCCCACCGAGGTCCCCCAACCTCCACCTCAAAACCACATTACATACTACTATCGATCATTTATTCACGTGTAAAAAGCCGACAGAGCCCAGTCGGAGATTATACAATGGAGTACATGCCTGTATTATATGTACGGAGTCCAAATCGTGCTGCAAACTGGGGAAATCCTTGTATTCTATGGATAAATTGAGCACTTATCCAGTTGTATCCTTTCTGACAGAGATGTCGGAGAGAATATAATGGATTAAGTGCCAGTATTTTTGTATGGAGGCGGAATGGTTTGGCCAATGGGTGAAATTCGATGATCCTCAGAATAATTTATTGCCCGATTACCGGATATTTTATTCAATTAACAGAAGTTTACTTTAAAGCCTATTTGCAAACGGGTGGAACTTGTGCTGTATATGTGGTCTTGTGTTCGTGCATTGTATTCAATTAATATGGCGATTCAGTTAAAAGATATCCATTTAGTTGGGCTCCACTGTTCTGACCAGAGTGAGTTGACAATAGGTGTATAGTGAGTGTCCTGGCTCACTTCAATCGTGTGAGCCAGAAATTGAGATGAGCCAGAAAAGTTGAGTTATTTTTGGAAAACCCAAATTTTTCTGGTAAAAAAGTTGATTTTTCCAAAAATAATTCAATTTTCTGGTAAAAAAGTTGATTTTTCCAAAAATAACTCAATTTTCCTCCGAAAACCCTGGGTTTTTCCCGGAAAATGTTTAAATTCGAGCATTTCTGGCTCACTTTCGATGGAATTTGTCGAAAATGTCTAAAAAATTCCCAGTTTCACAAATCCACTTTTTCATACAATATAACACTGATTTTCCCATTGGGGTGAATTTTTTCGACATGCCCGGAATGGGATTTTGCACGATTGTGACCGGAGACAGATTAGCACGGAGATTCTCATTGGGGAAAATTCCGAAAAGACAGTGCTTGTTTGCAGTTTTGAGTTGGAAAAATACGCGACCGAACGTTGATTCCACCGGGAAAAAACAATCCGATTCAACCGGCGAATTCGAAAATTGAGCCGGTAAAACTCGATTCAGGACGTGGGTTTCCCACAGGAAAAGGCGGCGGTTCGATCGAGGTGAATTCGCAAAAAATTGAGTGCTGGTCAAAAAAAAAGTTAGCCGATGGAGAACGCGTGTTCGAGTCTATAATTTAACTCGATGGAACGATCTGAGCAGGAATGGGATGGGGTTTAAAAAATGTATATATATTTGTGTTATAAGACGAATGATAAAAATTGTTTTTAAAAAAATAAAATCGACTTAGCATTTACATGTTTTTTACATGTCCCTCGACAGACATAGTTTAAAAGGTTTGCGAATCTGATACGCATCGAAAGAAAATTTAATTTGTAAAAAAAAGTGTACATGCTTTTTTTGTGAAAAAAAATATTCCCCCCCCCCCCCCCCCCACACACACACACGTAGCTGCAAACAACAAACAAGAGTCGAGGGCCCAAATTGCAACAAGGCGTGCCGCGTTCAAACGGTCTGAAACATACCGCTTAAAAGTATTCGAGGAATGCTAGAATCGAGAGCGTGCAACGCACCCGTTTTGAATGCAGCCTACTTTCATTTTCGATTTGAGTGTCGTTTGGTGCTTTGTGCTCGCATTTTGCAACAGCGTTCTTCCGTTAAAATGTCACCATGTACGACGTTTTCTATAACTGAAAGACCTAACCAATAAGTTTCAAAAGGATAAAACTGATTCAATTTAATTGTCTGAGAATGCTCCAGAGAACACCATTTACAACGTAAGTTTTAAAAAATTTTCTCAAATTCCTGAGGGGACACCTCTTCCGAAACCCACCCCGGCTCGGCGCTGCTCGGCGGGCAATACACAACTGTACCCCCTCACTTCTGTAACGCTGGCGCCGCCACTGGGAAAAAGGGTAGGGAATCGATGGGAGAGATCGCAAAAAATTAAAAGATTTCTTAAGTTGTTCAGAAAGACACTCTCGGATGAATCAGAAAAAATTGAATGCAACATGTCAATTTCTGTGGGGGTGGGGTCACGACCAGAGCCGAAAAACGTCATATAAGGGCCTGTTGAGGTGAGTACGAAAATTATTTTTTCTCTATTTCACTTGGGGTAGGGGTATGCCTATCTGAAAATCAAAATTTCAAGAAGGTAGTCATGTGACATATCAAATTAAAGGTATCGACGAGTAGATTATGAGAATAATATTTTCAATCCTCGTCATGGGGTGGGGTCACGACCAGAGCCGAAAACATCTTCCTTTTTATAAAGCCAGGCATGTGATATCTCATTTTGAAGGGCTCTTCGAGAAGAGTATGAAAATGATCTTTTTTCCATTTCACTTGGGGGTAGGGGTATGACCATCTGAAAATCAAAAGTTCCAAGATGGTAGTCGTATGACCTATCAAATTATTTATTTATTTATTTATTTATTTATTTATTTATTTATTTATTTATTTATTTATTGTTGTTTAAGGTCACATATTTCTGCATGGCTAATCATGACCATGACAGTTTTACGGGTGGAGAAAGCCGGAGTACCTGGAGAGAACCACCGAGCAATGGCGAGCAGCTGTCAGCTCCCCAACATACTATCTCCAAACAAGCAGGGTTAGCAATGGTTGAAGACAGGTGCACCATCGACGTGCAGTACGCCTTAGTGCACAGCGTCACTGTGCCCCCACATGGGCAATAGGGGTGAATTTCTTGCCCAAGGACACAACGCGGTTGCTGTAGTGTGATTCGAACCAAGGACATCGCGGCTTGCAGCCTGCACATCTACCTACTGAGCCACCATGCTCCGACCTATCAAATTAAAGATATCGATGAGAAGATTACGAAAATAATATTTTCAACCCTGACTGTGGGGGTGGGGTCACGACTAGAGTCGAAAAACATCTTCCTTTTTACAAAGCCAGGCATGTGATTTATCATTTTGAAGGATTATTCAAGGAGATTACGAAAATAATATTTTCAACCCTAACTGTGGGGTGGGGGTATGACCATCTGAAAATCAAAAATTTCAAGAAGGTAGCCGTGTGACCTATCAAATTAAAGGTATCGACGAGTAGATTACGAAAATTATATTTTCAATCCTCGCCGTGGGGGTGGGGTCGCTACCAGAGCCGAGAAACGTCATATTTTTATGAGGCTTAGTCATGTGACCTATCACATGAAAGGTATCGACGAGTAGATAACGAAAATATTATTTTCAACCCTAACTGTGGGGGTGAGGTCACGACCAGAGCCGAAAAAACATCTTCCTTTTTATTAAGCCAGGCATGTGGTGTATCATTTTGAAGGACTCGTCGAGGAGAGTCCAAAAATGATTTTGTTTTCCATTTCACTTGGGGGTGGGGGTATGACCATCTGAAAATCAAAAGTTTCTTTCTCCTTTCAACCATTTTTTCACTTGATGAAGTGTGATGGAATTATCTTTACTATTTTTTTAATTTTAAAAAAAAAAAATAAAGAAACAAAAATACAACAAAATTATACTGAATCGTTTATACAATTATTTTTTGCCTTAGTATCAATAAAAAAAACTCAACAAATTAGTAAGAAAATGTTTTGTGAAAATAATACCATGATAATGAACTTAAAAAAGACAATCTATTTCAAAGATATGTCTCTGCATGATTCGAATGAAAAGTTAAATCTTTATTATAATTCAAGTGGAAATATGCTCGATAAGACTCGTGAATATAGACAACATAGCTGTGTCATAATGAATAAAAACAATCATAAAATAGTTTTCCAAAGTCTTCCTCATCCCATAGAGATCTCAGAAAAATACAGCAGTCAGACATTACCGAACCGCATAATAATCACCTTGTCTTTGACTCGTTGGAAGGATGTCAGGTGTATGTGTTCAAAATGCGATGGGGAATGGTTCATGGCCTCGAATAGAACTTAAAATGCACTGAATATGTTCTGGGTCGACCCACAGTGTACATTTGGAACGGGATTTGTGAATATAATCAGACAGAAACAGGAAACGTTGGTACAATTTGATTACGGAACAGCCTCTCCTCAAACCATTCATCTAAAATAGCCAGATTATCGCAAAAAAATAAGCTCAAAGAGAACAGAAGACAGTGGAAGGTTGGAATTATTTTCAAGAGTTCTGCGAAGATCACTTAAATTCCAACTTGCAGTATGTCTTTTTAATGAGACATTCCCAAAGTGAAAGGGGTAGTCAATATATCAGAATTTTTCCATATATATCATGGCTACCATCAGTGATGCAGAAGTGGAACAACTTCGTAAAGTCGAGTTCATTCCGTTCATCGAAAGCAGTTCCAAGATGAATCCTTATTTTCTAACCCCCAAAATTCACGTGTTCGAGAGACAGGACAAATTATTGGCACACGTCAAGACGTGCAACATTCATGAGGTTCAAGGCTTGATGTGTCTCAATAACAATGGCAAAATTTACAAGTTTTAAATTTCATTATCACAAAAAGTTCACGAAAAATGTACCCCAGTGAAATCTCGAATATACGGTGGCTGGTTTGGGACCTAGGAAATATATTTTTTATCTTGTGCGTACTATGGTGGCTGGTTTAGGACCTAGGAAATATTTTTTTATCTCGTGTGCACGAGATACTAAGTCATGCACATGAGATAAGTCATGTGCACGAGATAATTATCTCGTTCGCCTGACATACTAAGTCGTGCGCATGAGATAATTATCTCATTCACACGAGATACTAAGTCGTGTGCACGACATAATTATCTTGTTTGCATGAGATACTAAGTCGTGCACACGACATAATTATCTCGTTCACACGAGATACTAAGTAATGTGCACGACATAATTATCTCGTATGAACAAGATACGAAGTCATGCGCACGAGATACTAAGTTGTGCGCATGAGATACTAAGTCGTGCACACGAGATAATAAGTTGTCCAAACGAGATAATTATCTCGTGCAAATGAGATAATTATCTCGTGCGCATGACTTATTATCTCGTGCGCATGACTTAGTATCTCATGCAAACGAGATAATTATGTCGTCGAGATGATTATGTCGTGCGCACGACTTAGTATCTCGTGCGAACGAGATAATTATCTCATGCGAATGAGATAATTATCTCGCGCAAACGAGATAATTATCTCGTGCGCATGACTTATTATCTCATGCACACAACTTATTATCTCGTGTGCTAAGTCGTGCGCACAACTTAGTATCTCGTGCGCACGAGATAAAAAAAATATTTCCTAGGTCCTAAACCAGCCACCGTACGAATACGAAGCAAAGAAGATAAAAAAAACTGTTTTTTCAAGCACCTCTCAGTATGGTGAATCGAATTTTAATTTGTTTGGACAGATGAATTGTTACAGAGTTACTTCCCTTAAACCTTACCATTTGACAAGGTTTTTTTTTTTAAACTGAACACTGAACGCAATCATGTAAAAATCGGAAAACACCGTGCAAGCGAATGCAATTTTCAGAGAACAATTTACTCGATTTTCTCTCCTAATTTCTGACACAGTTTTCTGTGTGCAAAAATAGTTTGTAATTTTTTGTTGTGTGTGAAAAACCATCGAGATATGACGTGATACATATGTGAATTCTGAACACGTCGAGTATAGCTATATTATCGGGAAAGACTTCCTTGGGGGAGGCGTTATTGAGATTTAACAGCACTTCATGCCATGTGAGACTCAAAGTTTTTTTTATATGAATGATCTCTTTGTGTTGTGGTTACGATTAGGCATTGTGAAAAATGCGAAAAATATGTGACCTAAAACACCAATAAATAGCATATTTTTTTACACAAAACTCTGTACATATCTGCCATAGAAAAAAATGTAAAAAAATCTCATTTCAAGACCCCTTTTTCTGCTATCGATGGATAAGATAAGATAAGATTTATTCTGCAAATACACCAGAATAAAGGCAGATTGCTACACACAGAATCAACATAAACAGAATCATAAAACACACTAATTCATATGACATACATAAATCATATTACAGATAAGTCCTTCTTGTGAAGGAAGAGCTGGACCATGTTACAAATAACATTGCATAGCACTGGATTATCATTAGTCATTATTACTTTAAATTTGTCCATTAGAGGAAAGTAATTTTTTTGTCAGAAATTGCGTGAAATATTTTTTCTCTCAATGGTGCATAAAGCGGACATTTCAGTACGAAATGCCATTCCGATTCTACCTCACCCATTGTACAAGCTTCGCACATTCTCTGTTCAATAGGACGAGGAGGTTGTAAATGCCTTCCAAGTTCGATCCACAGTTTATGGTTGCTGATGCGAAATCGTGTAAAATTGTTTCTAGTTTCAATGGAAGAAGTATGAATGAGATACGATTCCATTTGATAATCTACTTTGAATAGTCGATAAGTCCTAAGTTTGTTTTTTCCTATTCTCTTATTATCATTGTGTATATCTTCTTTAAATGATTTAATGTGGTTCGATTCAAGTTTGGACTTTAGAAAATTAAGGGCCTATATAAGTAATGAAATGTTGTTTATTTTGAAAATTCTCACCTCTGATATTCCTTCAATTCAAATTAAATATACACAAAATGTACATCAAAATGAAGGTTGGGATGTATAGAACACGAAACACATGTGTAATCAACTCATGGAGTCGACTATAGGCACCACTGGTTCCTGGAAGTCTGCTGCCGTATTCGCACCAGAACTGATAATTTAATAATATTTTGCGAAAACAACTTGTGGCCAAATGTGCTTTACGTATCCAAGAACAAAGCTAGGGGATACAAATTCTTCAAAACACGGCCACAGAGCTGCATTGGGGAAAATTCCAAAGCCTTTGCTTTTGTTTACGTATGAGTATACTTTCGATTTCCGTTCGACGTCATCGGACAGAAAAAGCATGTAAAAACAACGCCGTCTAAAATCAAATAATGGAAAAGATCGCCTTCATACACTGTTATTAGATAGAGATTGCACAGTTGCCATATTCAATGCAGGGTATCATGATACCTGTTGAAATTTCTTAGAATTACGATTTTGTTTTTCGATGGAAATTCGTGGTAACGAGTGATTTGCGCATGTCTGTCGAGCATGGAAACCATCTTCAATAAAAAATGCAGACAGTGTTTTCCTTTTTCAAAATGCAGTCCTATCGCTGTATTCGAAAGTGTTTTGAATGCCTAGCTTTGTTCTTGCATATATGAAGCACATTTGGCCACAAGTTGTTCTGATTTTATTATCAGTTCTGGTGAGAATACGGTAGCAGACTTCCAGGAACCAGTGGTGCCTACAGTCGACTCTACGAGTTGATTACATATGTGTTTCGTGATCTATACATCCCAACCTTCATTTTGATGTATAAATTGTGTATATTTAATTTGAATTTAAGGAATATGAGAGGTGAGAATTTCAAAATAAACAAAATTCCATTACTTATATAGGCCCTTAATTTTACTTTTGGAAATTTTAGTTTCATTCAAACTGTTAAATCCAAGTCCTTTAAGTTTTTCACTTATTGAGTCAGGGAGTTTACATTTCTTAGCTTCTACAAAAGCACCATTTAGAATGTTACCCGGGGAAGCAGTAAGCAATGGATGGATGGATGGATGGATGACAGAACAAATCAGTTCAGATTTGCTTTTTGTGATCAGAAAATACAAAAATATTTTCAAATTTTAGCATATTTCTTTTTTTCACATCTCCTAAAATCAGCAGAAAGTAATAATACTAGTACACAACAGCAAGCATGAATAAGGTCCTTGATTACCTACCGAGCAAACAGACACCTTGATGTCACATAAATATCACAGTAAATGGTGTAATGCTTCACTACCGAGTGGATAAAAAAAGAGCTTTTCATTTGATGCCCCATTGTATTACCTCAGTGCACAAAAGCATAAAATGCATGCTTTTTTCAAGTTACGCCGACACACGAAAAACACTGTAAAAGAGAGGAAAATCATTCAGTATTTTTGTTGTTGTTGCTGTATTTATATAACGCCACCTATCTTACAATATTTCAACTCACGTTGTAAAACAAACAACTTTCTACATACATTTAGACAGTTAATAACAAGTGACAATGGTTTTACTTAATGTCATTTCTGATATGAAGTGAAATTGTTTCTGAATTTATTTAATCAAGGTGTACACTTGTCCATTTATGTGATGCATCTTGATGGTCATTTTTCTAAAAATATTTGTCTGCATTGATAAAGCGTGCCAGGTCAGAAGATCACCTTATAATTCATTGACAAATCTATGCTAGAGTACACATGTACATTTGAGTTATTGAATGAAAGGCATTCTATTCACAGCGCGACTTGTGGAAGGTAATTAACATAAAAATCATATATTGATAATGTTGAAACATACTTCCACGTTGAACATCAAAATGAATGCATCAGATTCAGGTTGTTTTTTAATTTAATATGTCACATAACTACCTTTCTTGATACTTTCAATTTCAAGATGGCCTCAACCCCACCGCTAGAGGAAGGAAAAAAGTAATATGATTTTTGTAATTTCCTCGACGAGTCCTTCAAAATGATACATCACATGCCTGGCTTTGTAGAAACGAAGACGTTTTTCGGCTCTGGTTGTGACCCCACCCCCATGGCGAGGAATGAAAATATTATTTTCATAATCTACTCGTCGATACCTTTAACTTGATAGGTCATATGACTACCTTCTTGAAAGTTTTGATTTTCTGATGGTCATACCCCCACCCCCAAGTAAAATGGAAAAAAACATCATTTTCGTAATCTACTCGTCGATAACTTTAATTTAATAGGTCACATGACTACCATCTTGAAACTTTTGATTTTCAGATGGTCATAACCCCACCCCGAAGTGAAATGGAAAAATATCATTTTCATACTCTCCTCGAAGAGCCCTTCAAAATTATACATCACATGCCTGGCTTTATAAAAAGGAAGATGTTTTTCGGCTTTGGTCGTGACCCCACCCCCACGGCGAGGATTTAAAATATCATTTTCGTAATCTACTCGTCGATACCTTTAATTTGATAGGTCACATGACTACCTTCTTGAAATTTTTGATTTTCAGATGGTCATACCCCCACCCCCAAGTGAAATGGAAAAAAAAACATTTTCGTTCTCTCCTCGACGAGTCCTTCATCATGATACACCACAGGCCCGGCTGAATGAAAAGGAAGATGTTTTCAGCTCTGGTCGTGACCCCACATGCCTAAGCTTCATAAAAATATGACGTTTCTCGTCTCTGGTTGTGACCCCCCCCCCCCCCCACGTCGAGGATTGAAAATATAATTTTCGTAATCTACTCGTCGATACCTTTAATTTGATAGGTCACACGACTACCTTTTTGATTTTCAGATGGTCATACCGCCACCCGAAACAGTTAAGGTTGAAAATATTATTTTCGATATCTCCTTCAATAATCCTTCAAATTGATACACCACATGACTAAGCATCATAGAAATATGACGTTTTTCGGCTCTGGTCGTAACCCCACTCCCACAGAAATTGACATGTTGCATTCAATTTTTTCTGATTCACCCGAGAGTGTCTTTCTGAACAACTTAACAAATCTTTTAATTTTTTGCGATCTCTCTCATCGATTCCCTAACCTTTTTCCCGGTTACATCTTGAGGACGTCACAAAACCAAAAAAAACATTTTTTTTTTATAAAAAAGCCTGTAAACTCTTTTTTACAAATGAAATTTTTCTCGATACGTATCTATGGAAGCGTATTAGTGCTAGTGCCACATCTAAAAAAAAATTATGAAAGACTATAAGTCCTAATTAGGAGATACTAGGTCATAATTAGGAGATACTGAGTCCGAATTAGGAGATACTAACTCCTAATCAGGAGATAATAAGTCCTAATTAGGAGATAATACGTCCTAATTTGGAGATAATAAGTCCTAATTAGGAGATATATGAGTATTTTAGACCCAAAGTAACCATTGTGACTGACTGTGTGTGTGTCACGCCTTGCGTGTGACAGTGCGTAGCGCAGTAGGTGTTCATTACTCCAATCAAGTTATGTCAGCTATACTGTCTGACTGTGCTCGTCACTCACTGAGTGTTTTGCTCAGTTACGGGGGAAAAAGAGAGTCAACGTCTATATTTAGGGGCAAATGCCACTTTATGCCCCCTTCCCATATGTAGAGCAGACAAAGGGCTTAACATAAAAAGGGCTTATGGGGCCAGAGGCAATAAACTTGACCTATAAATAACAAACCCCAAAGTAACTGTGGCAAGGGGGGGGGGGGGTGGGGGGGGTGGGAGGGGGCAGGGTAGGCTATTTCAATTTATTGATATTGTTATTGTTTAACAAATTATGGATATAACCCAGAATAAAATACATGAACACTGAGCTCTGCACGTCCATCCCTGCTGATGCCGCCCAGACCATGATTGACCCTCCACCATAGCGGTCATGCTGAGCAATGTTGGCTGAATGGAATCGCTCTTCTGGTATTCTCCATACCTAGAACGCCTATCTGTGGTCTAGGCAGTACCTTGACCCATCTGTAAAAAGGACAGGTCGCCAATCTTCTCTGGTCCATCCAGCGTGGCCCATGGCCCATTCATATCGTGACTGGTGGTGGTTCTGGGACATCGGAATGCGAATACATGGTCTTCTCGGTCGGAGACCACATTTGTGCAACCTTGCCCAGATAGTCTGCATCGAAACATTTACCCCGGATGCATTCTGAAGGGCAATGCGAAGCTGGGTTGCTGTGGCAAAGCAGTTCCTATGGGCCTGAATGATCAAAAACCGGTCCTCAGCTGCAGATGTTGCCCTGTCGCTGCCACCACCATGCCGTCTTACTGGTGTGCCATACTGCTGAAATCTTGCCCAGGCTCTGGTGATTACCGCATGGTGCACACAAAGGACTTCACCAACCTGACGATGGGTAGCCCCTCGCTCCACCATCTCTACAGCCCGCCACATTTCTGCTTCAGACAAATGTCTTCTTACATTTGCATTTGCCATATTCAATCATTAAATCACAAGGGTTTGTGTTGAAATGAAGACTGAATACCCTACACATGTCATGTACATGTAGACAGTACACGAAAACATCATGAAATCAAGGGGTACATGCTTTCAATGACTGTCATGAAAAGTCTACCTGTCAAGAGAGCTAATGTAAACATTGGGACCATCTCAATACATTCCTTAATCATATCCACCAAAAATATCGCAAATATGTCACAAGCACATTTCACAATGATATGTCAAATATTTGGTGCTTAGCAAACTTTGAGTATTATATATTGTATTCATATTCGACGTGCTATTGTATGTATGAGAGAAAAGCTAAAACTAAAAAAAAAATCAAAACGACGATCTTGGGAAAATTAAATATTTGATCGTCCGTCTATCACAGTGTTGTTCTTTTGGTTTGGTTCCGTTTTCGCCAGCCGCACTTGTTGCCTTTTTCGCCAGTTGGAGCCGATTTCGTCAACGAGAGTTGGTGCCGTTTTTGCACGGTGCCGTTTTCGCCTGCACCCATGAAAGAGCACCCTCGGGTTTAAATTAACGGTGCCGCTTTCGCCAATTTGATGCCGTTTTCGCCAGCCACACTTGGTGCCGTTTTCGCCAGTTGGTGCCGATTTCGCCAACAAAAGTTGGTGCCGTTTTTGCACGGTGTCGTTTTCGCGTGAATCCATGAAAGAGTACCCTCGGATTTTAATTAACCTCAGTAAAGAGTCAGGATACAGTTGTAAATCTCGTCCTATCCATCCCTATAATTCATGTTGCCATAACAGCTTCAATCGTTTTCTTCTCTCCTTTTTTATGGAACTGCACCATCATCTTATATTAACGGAATGGGTTAAGGTCACCTAATATATATCTGATCTGCGACAGTGGTTGAGTTAATGTATATTAATCTCCCGTTAGTACCACGAGGAGACAGTATTAAATTTAACGTTACTGACTGTAACTTTACAAACAGTGCCAAGATCCAAATCAGGCCATGGCTGCTGATTAGCAGACAGGGTCTGTTCCGCTTGTTGACTTTGTATTGTAACAACATGAAACAATTGCCTTGTGGTTAGTATGTCAGTAGATATTTGTTTAATTTACAATTGTTTTGTTTAGACTCACCTAAGAGTGCCTCTCCGGTGGGTTATTGCAGAAAAATTGTTTATAATCAATGCCTTTGTTAAAATAAGACTCCTTAATTCGTGTCATCATTGAAGTTTCAGTCATGTTTGCTTATATAAGTACTCCTTCGGCTTATATATTCTACACGACAAAACGTTTACACAGTTTTGGAAATCTGTCTCCAAGAGCAACGGTAGTGTCATCGCCAGTAGGGGTATGTGGAGTGTTCTGCACCACTTCCATCATGTGATCCAAAACATTTTGTAGTCCAGAAAAATTGAGTTATTTGTGGAAAAACTCAAATTTTTCTGTTAAAAAATTGATTTTCTTGGAAAATGTTGGGTTTTTCCAAAAATAATTCAATTTTCCCCTGAAAACCTTGGTTTTTTCACAGAAAATGTTTAAAATTTGAACATTGCTGGACCACTTTCGACGGAATTTGAAAAAAATGTCTAAAAAAATCCGGGTTTTAGAAACCCGCTTTTTTGATAAATTTAACACTGATTTTCCCATTGGGTGAATTTTTTTCAAATTTTCTTATGAATAGAGTTGCACGATTTGTGACAGGCGACAGATTAGCACTGAGATTTCCATTGGGAAAAAATCCGAAAAAACAGTGTTTTTTTTTTAATTCGAGTTGGAAAAATACGTGATCAAACGTCGATTCCAACAGTAAAAGACAATGGTTCAATCGAGGTGAATGCAAAGATTGGTCAAAAAAAAAACTCGATCCGATTTTCCCATGGGAAGAGATGAAGGGTTCGATCGAGGTGAATTGATCCAGTAAAAAACTTGACTGTTCGAGATCGAGCGTGCGAGTCCGATTGAAAACAACAAACAAACAAATGTATCTAATATATTATTATTATTACGAGTTGCAAGACGAGCGTTGTCATCAAAATGCCTGAACCTAACACTTACATGAACTTTTACAACTACATAAGAAGATTAGAGCTGCCATTCGTCTATGCCGATTTCGAATGTTTCACCACAAAAATGAATTATTGCCAGCCCAACGAGCGTAGGAGTTATGCCGAAAAACATCAGAAGCACGTACCTTCAGGCTATTGTTATTACGTGAAATGTTCTTTCGTCAGGTCCATTCATCTACACTAAATGTTCAGGTGATGACGACATGGCTAAAACATTCGTGGAAGAGTTAGATTCGAAAATTCAAAAATTATTCAAGAATAATACAACAAATTTAAAAAATCCAAAAGCATGATCATCACACCAGATCAACGGCGATAATACAAGGATACCACTGAATGTCACATCTGTAGACAACCATTAGATGATGAGTCTAAAAATAATGAAAAAAGATCATGATCACTACATGGGTCTGTTTCATTGCGCTGCTCACTACAAATGTAATTTAAGATTTTGAGACGCTCAGTTCTTTCCGATGATATTTCACAATCTCTCAGGCTACGACAGTCACCTGTTCGTGAAAAATATGGGTGGCAGCGAGGGGGAGTTGAGCTGCATACATTATCTTCACTAATTGGAAGGTCATCGATAAAAAGAAAGTTGTTAAAAAGATGGACGATGGATCGAGTGAGGAAACAATGAGTCTCATCCATAAAGAGATACGTTTCATCGACAGTTATAAATTCATGTCAGCCAGTTTGGAAAAATTAGTCAGTAGTTTGAATAGGGAGAAATTTAAAATCACGAGTAAACATTTTGATGATTGACGAGAATTGGTGGACGTCATGTTGAGGAAAGGTGTCTACCCTTATGATTACATGAGTGATCTCAAGAAACTCGACACTGACGCTCTACCTCCTAAAGAAGATTTTTATTCAAAATTATACCAGTCCCACATTTCCAATGACGATTACGAACACTCGCAAAAAGTGTGAAGATTATTCGGCATGAAATCTATGAGAGATTATCACGACCTCTATCTGAAAACCGACGTGCTTCTTTTGGCTGATGTGTTTGATTTTTATTCAAAATTATACCAGTCCCACATTTCCGACGACAATTACGAACACTCGCAAAAAGTGTGGAGATTATTCGACATGAAATCCATGAGAGATTATCGCAACCTCTGTCTGAAAACCGACGTGCTTCTCTTGGCTGATGTGTTCGAAAATGTTCGACGAGTGTGTCGTCGACATTACGAACTAGATCCAGCTTGGTATTTAACGGCATCCGGACTTGCTTGGGATGCTCTTTTGAAGACGACCGAAGTTTGATTGCAATTATTAACAGACGTCGACATGTTCCTCATGTTTGAAAAGGCTGGGAGTGGTTGCGTCTCTATGATTTCCACCAGATATGCTAAAGCTAATAATTCTCACATGGGAAAAGATTTTGATTCGGATAAATTGAGTAAATACATACAGTGTTGGGATGCTAATAATTTGTATGGTTGGGCCACGAGTCATCCTTTACCAATCGGAAATTTCAAATGGGTTGAAACGTTGGAAGAAGAACAAAAATGGAGACACTATCCTTGTATTCTAGAGGTTGATTTGCACTATCCGGAAACGTTACACGATCTACACAACGATTATCTGCTGGCTTCTGAACGAATGAAAGTGAAATGCATCGAAAAACTCATTCCTAATTTAAATCACACACACAAGTGAGAAAATCTGAAATGTTACATCGATCGTGGGATGATCGCGTGATGAGATTAATTGACGTGCATCGAATCATTCGATTTGACGAGGAGCCTTGGATGAAAAAATACATCGATCTCAACACAAATTTAAGAATGCAGGCTGAGAGCAACTTCGAAAAAGATTTCTTCAAACTCATGAACAATTGTGTGCACGGGAAATCTATGGAAAACATTAGAAATAGAACCAATGTTTCAACTCTTCACGTCTGAAGAGAGGTCTAGAAAATTAATCTTGAAACCCAGTTATCAACATAGAATCATATTCGACGAAAATCTAGCGGTTGTACACATGCAAAGGACGCATCTAATGTTCAACAAACCCTGTTATTTCGGAGCGATCATCTTAGACGTCAGCAAGCGAGTTTCACTATGATTATGTCAAATCCAAATCCATTCGAAAGCCAAACTATTGTTCACCGACACGGACAGTCTGGATAGAGACGTCCTTGTGGACAGCACCAGATGTGAATGAATTGGTCGATATGAGTAATTATCCCAATGATCACTCATCTAAGATTCCAAAGGGTGTCAATAAAAAGGTGTTAGGTAAATTCAAAGATGAGAGTGGTGGAAGACAGATCACCGAATTCGTGGGTTTGAGACCAAAATTGTATGCTTATCTCCTCGATGGTGAAGAGATGTAAAGGCGTTCAAGCATGTGTGACAAATAAAAACATCGCTTTCGATGAGTATAAAGAGTGTCTTTTCGAAGGTTCAATGGTGTATAAAAAAATGACTGTGATTCAAAGCGAAAAGCATGAGATGTACACCAAAGAAATCAATAAGATTGCATTGACGGCTGACAACGATAAGAGAATTATATGTGAGGATAAAATACACACTTTCATACTCAGACATTATTCATTGATATATCAACAACAAAATCGAGAGGATGAATGCAGTATGATTGAGGACATCAAAATGTTGTAAGATAAAAAAAAACTCGCGAGTTATAAATTAAAAAAAAAAAGAATAAAAAAAATAATAAATAAAAAAACAACATATTTATGAATAAGAAGAAAATACATATCCATTGAAGGTTTTGTCTTACTCAACAAACCCCTATCCAACATTGATCTGTTGAAAGCAGCAAACGATTTCAAAATCAAACATATTCGAGGTGTGTTTTCTAGAGATGCCTTACCGAGAAAAAAAGACAATGATTCGGAATGTGGAATTTTAAATCTGGATGATATCGGAGGTGAGGGCACGCATTGGGTCACATGGTTTTCGAATCGGAATAAAAATTATTTTGATAGCTATGGAATCTCACCACCGATAAAAATAAGGAACTATTTTACGCCAGTTGTTTGCAATACCGAATGAGTGCAAGCACTGGATCGAGTGTTTTGCAGTCACCTGTGTCTCTACGTTCTCAAGAGATGGTCGGAAGGAGATCACTTTCAGGATATTCTCAATGATTTACATTAAAGGGGGAGAAAGAAAAACATTGATATAAATAGATGTATAAATAAAGAATATAAAAAAAAATAATAAAGTTATAATTAAAATAAAAACAAAACAAAATATTAAATAATAACAAAACAAAACAAAACAAAACAAACATGACAGTCGATAAATTTGATCACGCTGACAATAATGAAGGTTCCTCTAGAAAGAAAAGAACGGTTGAAGTTGTTGGTGGTGTGGTGGTGGCATTCCCAACTTGGACGAACGATACATCCGGAGATATGAGCCTCAAGAAGAACTTTTAAACTTAAACAATAAAAAAATCTACAATCTTCCTGAACTGAATGATCTGTAAGATGCCACGACTAAAAAATACGTCGATAGACGAGACGAAAAATTCCGACAGATGATGAGAGATAATAGCATGAATAAAAACATGATGGACAATCTCGACTTGAAATCTAAATGAATGGTGAATGTAGTGGATCCTAGAGATTTGACTGATGTCACCACTAAAAGATATGCAGACGGCACTCATGGGAGATTCAGTAAACATCTGAGAGATTGCTACATTCTTAAAGTGATACAGTCTGAATTGAATGCGAATTCTAAGAAGATAACCAATGTGCCCGTTCCCAGGGATTCCTAACGATGCAGCGACCAAACAATATGTAGACTTGGAACTGAGAAAGAATAACATTGACGAGCAAGAAATGAAATCAGATCTGGATGCGGGATTGAACAAGAAATTGAATCTCCCCCAGATCAACGATGCCTACAAAGACTCAACAGCGGTCAACAAAGACTATGTGGATTCTGCTCTACAGAATTCTCAATCCTATCTGAAATCTCAAGTCGATGAATTGTATCTGAACAAAAAATCTGGAGGAACAATGGAGGCTGGCAATTTTTTTTTTTAATTATTATTATATTTTCATCGAATGATGGACATTTTTTGTCTGTCCGATTCAAATTCTAACTCTCTATCCAACAGGACTAGGGCAAAAGCTTCAGTTCTCTTCGGCATGTTTCTATCGAATTGCATCTTGATCTGAATGTGTAAGATGCTACTCTTGAGTCGCTCGCTCTGTTTACTAATGTCGAATACGAACAGGGGATGCATCAATTTGTATTCGGTGGTGGTGATGTTAGGATTACCCATCAATTCATCCAGTCGATGATATTTCTTTCTGAAATCGGCGGCATTGCCGTATACCCTGCAGAAATCGTTCTTATCGAAAGAGGCGTTATAATCGATGGCTGGATATCTTGTGGCATTTAGAAATACTTGCATGTTTCTCAAGTCACAATGATCGAACAGGGAAGGATTTTTCTCTTGAGACCCATCCCTATTGGTCTGAAATGCCACTATAATGAATCGTGGTCTTTCTGAAGCAGATTTCATGGTCAGTCTCCAATCGAAGTGATTGCTGGACGATGGAATACTAGTCATGTCACACTGTCTCATTCTAAATCCCACCGGTAATTTACTCTTCGATTCTATGATCTTGTAGAGATGTACTTTCTCCGCGACCGAAGGCAACACGTGCGGAACGAACCAAGATATCTTGTTCAGATATATCTTACCCACATTGGTCGTGGCAGGTCTCATGATGCCTTCATCGTTTCCTTTTTGAATCAACATCAGATTGTATTTGAATCCGTAGAGAATTTTATCATAATCTTCCGCAAATCCGAATATGTGTTTCAGAGGTATCCTGAATGAAAACGTTCCTCTGGGTCTCAACGTCTTGACAACATAGTCGAATCTCGTAGCGGCACTGGTATTAGTTGCACTCATTTCGTCGATGGGGTTTTTCACCCACAATTGATTGAGTTCTTTAGATTTCTAAAAATCGTCTGGATAGGTCAAGAGTCCGTAGATCGTGGTGGTCTGTCCAGGATGAAACACAGATTCTATCTCCTGTCCCGAGAGCATGCATTTTATATTACTAAACAGATGCGCCATGCCATTATTGGCTAGAGTGACCACGTCATCATTGGCATAATCACTTCCATGGTGAGATGTACCTGTATCACTATGTAACTTTCGCTGAGATGAACAAACAGATCTTGAGTCTCAACATTGATTCTTATTTCACCGGCATTGTTCAGACTGGTTCCAGTCACGGGTTCGTACTCGTGAACTTCGTATTCTTGAATACTTTCATCTCTCAATAGACCTTCAGTTATATCTAATATATTTGTCATGTTTTTGGGGTTTGTGTTAATTCGTTTGCCTTTTTTATTATAAATTGTTTTTTTTTTAAATTATTATTTTTATTTTTTTTTTTTCCGTACTATATATGTTTAAACAGAAAAGTGAAGGATTGGTTTTCAAAATGCCGTCTTCTGCAATTCTTCTTCATAAAATGTTCCAATGATTTCTCTGCTACCATCTTTGTCATCGTCTAACACTTCTATTTTGTAAGTCACTGGTTCTGTGTAAAATATTCTAACGATCTTAAAGATCTCCTTGGTCCATCGAGGAGTGTAACCTTTTGCGAAGAGTGACTTATAAGAAGTGATTCTCACTCGACTGCTGACTGCAAATTTCGGTGGTCTGGACACCTTCTTGATCTTAATCCTGTCGGGATAGAGATTCGCGAAGACGCATTTTTCGTTTCGGGGATCGCTAGCTTCTGCAGACATCATCTTTATCGATCTGTGTTGCTTGTTGTTGTATTCTTCGACCACTTCATCTAGAACGTCGATATATTTCTTGGTCTTATTGGGCATGAAATACTTGTACATTTTTTCCTTCATGGTTCTATTCCAACGTTCGATCACGTTAGCTTTCCCTTTCTTTTCGATGGAATAGAGGGCAACCAGCGGATGAATGTGACTGTTGTAAAATTCCTTCCCCTTATCCACCCACAATTTATCTGGTTTTCGAGAAGAGGATGTGAATATGCTCTTCAGAGCCTCGGCCACGCAAGCTCCCGATTTATTCTTCAGAGGTCTCATCCATCCATATTTCAAAAACACTTCGATGACCGTCAGCATGTATTTAACACCCTCATTCCATCTCAAAACTGATTTCATGTCGACCAGTTCGGCAAACCAGATCTGATCCAGACCCTTCACAAACACCCTTCTCCTTCGAAATTTTACATGTGACGGGCTTGTGTAGTTCATTCGCCAAATGGATTCATTAATCATTTTTTCTGGACACTTTTTTTTTATCACCCCATCCGAATCGACGTTTGGTACCGATAACTTTACCGACCAGCAAATGTTCGAGTCTCCCTCTCCTAGTGGGATTCAGTATATTTTTCATTTCTGTCAACATGTTTTTATCGCAGATTCGATTACAAGTCTCGATGTTGGGATGTTTAGCATAGCACAGATCATGAGCATAAGCGGCCGAATCCCCCCTATTGATGGGTTTGCTCCAAGATTTAGGAGTCAGATCTCGATTCAATCTATTATTTAATTTTGTGCCAGATCACAGGAATTGATGTCCTGGCAGATGCATTTCGAGCATAGATTATAAATCAATTTATTCGTCAGGCCGGCACTGCATTTGATGAATTGTGTCTTGGTCTAACCACACACTTTACACGTTCTGCGAAGCATGGGACTTTTATTTTTTGTCAGTACTTTTGTAACGTTAACCGTATTGGTAACTCTCTTGCATTTGACGCAATAAATTTGTTGTTTTTCGTATATATTTAATTATTTATTTTGTCGTATTTTTTTTAAAAATTTATATATATAATTTTTTTTTTATATATATAATTTTTTTTCAATAGATTGCTTCCGGAATCTTTTTGGGATCTAACAATTTATGAAACGATCATCTCGCTTCTTCCCTACCTTTTTCCACGAGAGAATCCTTCATTTCTTCCTTGATGATCTGATGACTCTTGACTCTTATATCTGCTTTCATGACTTCGTATTTTTGTTTTTCTTTCAATATGTCGAGGAAGTCGCTGTCCGTAATCCTTCCATCTTTCAACGGAGGGAGATCTTATCCGACATGGTGGCGATCTCTGCAGCAGATAAAATGCTGATGTTTTCATGCTTCCTGGCCATTACAGATAATATTTCTTAGCGACTGAATTTCTAATCATACTAACGAATCTGACAGTCAAAGCCAATCCTTCTATGGCCAAAACGACCGGAAGAGCAATGACGGCGGCCAAAAATAGACTGATTCCAGCAACATTCAAACCCATAGAAGGCGCAATGAGAGTAAAATTCACAAATTTCTCTAACCTCGAATATTTCTTATTGAGCAAATGATGAGAATCTCTCTCTCGCATTAGATATGATTGAATTCTATTGATTTGTTCGATTTGATACCTCTGCCCTACATCGTCACTTTCTCCTCATTCTAGCGGTGATAGTGGTAGAAAAGGTTTAAAAAATTTATTTATTTATATCTATTATTTTTTATGTATTTTATTTTCATTACTTATTATTTAACGGAAGCGGTCTCTCCTTTTTCAAAATGCGTCCCCTGTCTTCAGTGGTGAGACATCGATGTGCTAACTTCAACTCGTCCGATTCAGTGGACTTGGGTTCTCCGATGCAAAACGCGAATTGATTCCAACACTTCGATCACGTCAGTGTGTCGGACGTATTCCAATGCGTGCATGAATAACATAGTGACAATGACTTCCCATTCCATCGTAAGACACAAATGATTAATGTGGTTAAATTCTCTCTCCTTCCGACACCCGAGACATCTTTCATGCAAGGCACGAGGAAGTTGTTTGTTCATGCAGATTGCGTAAGCTCTGCACAGTGCCCTTCAAAGAAACCAAGCTCTCAATTCCATGGAATCGTTCATTTTACTCATAATTATTATTATATAATTTTTTTTTTATATTCTTAGTATTTTTTTTCTATTATTTGTTTTTGTATTATTTTTTTTAATTTTCCTTTTTATATATTACGTTTTTTTATAATAACACATTCTATTTATCACAACATCAACTGAAGGAACAAATACTTCTCATCTATTATGATCGCGCATATTATAGGAAAGAGATGACATTTTTTTCAAAAGAAGGATTTTTTACTTTTCGTATTTCGATAAAACCATCATTTTTTCATAGTCATCATCATAGTTAGAATAATATGGGAAATAATCCATAATGATTTTTAACCTTTTAGCAACTTCGATCCCCAATCTATTTGACGTGAATGAGTGTAATCTATGAATAAAGTCAACACATGTGCGAATGGATGTTTCAATATTTTCATCGCCACCACAACGATCGAATAGATTAACTACGTTTTTCATGCAATAAATACTGTAATGATATTTCGTGTAATTGTAACGTTCTACAAGGTTCACTTTGTATTTTAACCAATCTAGGATATCTATAATCATATGATAATCTTGGTAAGACAAGTTTTTTTTCATTTGAACCCTTCATCGTTTCGATATTTTTGAAATAACTTTGATTTAAGAATATGAATAACAATATTAATGAAATCAACATTCCGTACCCGTTTAAACACGCATTGTGTACGATTTGTTCCACTTGAATTCTTTCTAATATATACTCGTGTAAATGTTTAGAAAAATCTAAAAGCTTTTCGTAAAATGAATGTTTTGTTAACACGGCTGTTGGAATATGTTTTCTCTCCTTTTGTTTCATTTTTTTATTGTTATTTTTTTTTAATTCTTATTTTTTTTTATAATAACATACCCAAAAGGGGTATATTCTTAAACGGTGAATTCTGACTGAACAACAAACCTTCACTGATCGATTCCACATTCTCTCCGGTCTTCAAATGGAGACCACCTCCGTGGAAAGCATCACCACTGCCCTTTCTCATGGGTCCTAGATACAATCCTTTACCTTTGACGTCTATGCGACACATGGCTCCTCCCCTCTTCAAAAACAGTCTCCTCTTAAAAAACAATCCTCTACCCATCAATTTGTCGACTCCCGAACTCACGAGTCCCGAGAGAGCTCCAACGCCCAGAGCTGGCAAGACTGTCTTCGTGAAAATGGGTAATGCTTTGGCGCTGAGTCCCGCTAATAGCAGTAAGAAACCGCCTTTCATTCTCATATTACATCTCAATTGAGTGGGACTCAGTCTCACTGTCATTCCCATTCGATTATGAATCGCTTTCTCCATCCTTTTGATTTGAGTTTTAGTCCAGGCGATCCGATTGCTACCGCCAATCACCAGATCTTGATAACTGAATTTAAATCTAATGGCCTCGCCTGGATTACTCAAGGCTCTGCGAAGTTTAGCTTTCTGTCCTTCAGATATTTTCATATTTTCACGTTTTTAATTACGTATTGAGTCATATTTTTTTTTTTTTGATTTGATTTAATTATATATATATTTTTTAAATTATTAATATTATAAGTTTCTTTTTTTATTTCTTATATAATATATAAATAAAAACCTGAAACTTCTTTAAATAAAAAAATATATATATTTTTTTTAAGATATTATTTATTTTTTTCATATCTCTCTGATGTGAAATCGTACAGTCACTCTCTCTCCACGAAGATCTAACAGATCTGATCTGTCAACATGGTTTCAATGCTATACAACGTGTCCAGAATCATGGGTAGTTAGATGAGATTTTGAGTTCGCTCCACAATCTTGTAACCCGGTGAAATGTCCAGAAAGAATGAGTAGATCATAGGTTGAGCACTACCATCACTGTAACCTCCCTCAATCACATTGACATTCACTAAAATGCTATTGACCGTGAGAATGTTGACCATATTTTTGGACGCAGCGTGACTTCGATACATCTTTCACTCGAATCCCAACATCTTTCTGATCGAATCTTCTGCACTAAAATCCATTCAAAAATTATCTCCCAAGTCTAATATCATCTGTAGAGTACACGATTGGGGGCGAGTCTTATCATCTTGCTTCCGTGACCATAGGTCTTCAGTCTCGTCTGGATGTAATGGTTCAGATCATCTGTGTCATAACTCCCTTTGGGAAATCGAATCTCGGACCAAACCACACCGTTGGAATACTTGAATGCGTTATTCTTTTTGGAGACGTTGGAAAACGAATAGTAAGTCTCTAGATTAACCAACGCCATCTCGTATCTCTTTTCCTTCTTCAATTCGATGGAATGTTCAAATTTCAAAGTGAATCGAGTCATGTCTCACAACTATTTGAAAGGACTGTTTCGCAGCCGTATTCTCAACTATCTGTTCTAACAGATGTTCTGACATTTTTTTATTATTATTTATTATTTATTATTTATATATTTTTATATTTTATCGATATTTTTTTTATTTTATTTTTTTATTTTTTTCTCTATTATTGTGGGAAATATAAAAAAAAATTGTTGAATCCACTTCAATATTTTCCGTTGTTAAATTTGATAGTCAAATCGATCACCACGAACTTGTGATGTCCTTTGTCCCACACCTTCTTACATAATCTCCTGAATTCTCCCCTGCTCATGTCGTTGGCCACGTGATCTCCATAGATGTGATTGAGATTCTTGAGATCCTGTTGAAAGAGACACACAAAATTAGCATTCTCCCTTATCGTCTGTCTGGACATTCAAAAATAATTCTGAGACAGATAGAAACAATCCACATTGCTGTAACGTCCTCGAATGTAATACGATTCACATCGATTCTGTCTCTCTAACAACAGATTGTTGAAGATCATGAGATTCTTATTCTCCAACTTCAACTGTCTGGGATCGGGAACGTCATCGGCGTTCTCGTAAAACAGACATTTCACATTCGAACACTCGGCGTTTCTCCTAGTCAATTCTCTCGCTGCCCCTTCCAATATATTTGAAGTCTCGGGTCCTTCGAATTCGTCTTGATTGTCGAAGATTCTCGACATGATGTCCTTGGGTAATTTACGTATCATGCACTCTCAAAGCAATATGTATTCCAGTTGAAAGAGACTCTTATAGAAAACGAACAATCTGTCGTAATCCAAGCAGCCAGGTCGCAACAGTAGATTCATCACGAGATTGGTGTTTCCACAATTCGACTTTCCCACTATCAGACCTCTTATGCTCTTGGGAAAGAACTCGTCATTCGACCTCTTGGTCATCACGTCATTCCAAGACATGTCTTTGATATCCATTTTTTTCTCCGTTTTTTTTAACTATGTTTTGAACTATGTTTTTTTTTCTATTTTTTTATTTTTATTCCTGTTTTTGTATATATTTTATGTATAAATTTTTATTTTATTTATAAATCACTTTCAATCCCAATCCTTTCATCATTTTAGCTAAGTCTTGTATCGGTACGATGTCATAGAAGTCTCCCCAACGTCTCGATTCGATTCTTGATCAATTGGCAGGTGGTTTTGGTGGAGCTATCAATTTATTAATCAACACATCAGCGCCTCTCTTGCCAGCTTCCGAAGTTATTCTACCACTCGCTTCGGTTGCCACTTTCTTACCCGCATCGATCGCCATCTTCTTCCCAATTTTGAGAGTTCTCAATGCGATCTGTTTCGCGGCATTGCCAGTAAATTTACAAGTTAAAAATTGGATCATCGAATCTACAATGCCTGATCCACCGTTGACATAAGATCTAGCGTATCCCTTGTTATTTATCACTATCTCGTTATCCATTCCAGTGTTACCAGCCTCTCTGCTAGCCATCAACAATCTCAATCTCTCCAACAAGGCATCGTGATCACATGGAAGAAATATCTTGTCGGTCATTCCCTTTCCAGTCATCGATCTCACGAATTGGTCAGTGTCCTTCCATAAGGGTTCCACCACGTGCTTCCACTTGTAACCTCTCCTATCCTTCAGTCTCGTATCTTTGGGATCATTGTTCTTCTTCATTGCATGGGTCTGAACCAGAATATGTCCATAATTTTGGTAATCCTGATCGGGGTAATCTGTAGGTTTCTTGTAAGCGAACAGATGCTACAGTCCGTCGGTCATTCCGTACCTGTTCGGACCGATGATCAATTGGTCATTTCACGTGATATTTCCGTGTCACCCACGAAAATTTTATCGTCTTCACGATAAAATCCGTAAATTAGATCTTTTTCACTACTACTATCATCGTCAAGTCCGACGCTGCTAACAATGCTCGAAGCGTCGCTACTATTGACATTACTTGGATCAGTATCAATTCCCATCGGAGTAGCATCTGTAACGTCGCTATAGACGCTACTCCGACGAGAATTGGGCTTGATTCCCATCGGAATGTAATCGGAGAAAGTTCTCGGTGCCAAACTACCGGGGAGCAAAGCCACCCCCTGAGAACCTTCTTTTATGGGTCTCAATTCCTCGACGATCTCTTTCCTGGCTCATTCCTGGACAACTTGGTCGTCTCAACACCATCTCTCCAATCGCCTGGCCCTATCCTGTGCTTGTATTCTCCCTACTCCGTTTTAATTCGTGAACCTGCTCGTCCCTTCACTTTGAATATCTGATGTGTAGAAACATTGTTTTATTTATTTATTATTATTTTCTTTTCTTTAATAAAGACAGTTATTTTTTTTGTATTCTTATTTTTTTTCTTTTTTAATGTTTTTTTATCTATATATTTTTATTTTTTTTTAAATGGTCAATTTTTTTTTCATCACTCGTCTCGCAACTTGTAGTAATAATAATAATAATAATAATAATAATAATATATTACATAAATTTGTTTGTTTGTTGTTTTCAATAGGACCCGTGCGCTCAATCTCAAACAGTCGAGTTTTTTACTGGACCAATTTACCTTGATCGATCCCTTCGTCTCGTCCCATGGGAAATCCATGTCTCGGATCAAGTTTTTTTCTGGACCAATTTTTGCATTCAACTCGATCGAACCGTTGTCTTTTACTGTGGGAATTGACGTTCGATTACGTATTTTTCCAGCTCGAATTTTAAAAAAAGCACTGTTTTTTCGGAATTTTCCCCAATGGAAATCTCATTGCTAATCTGTGACCGGTCACAAATCATGCAACTCTATTCATAAGAAAATTTGAAAAAAATTCACCCAATGGGAAAATCAGTGTTAAATTTATCAAAAAAGCAGGTTTCTAAAATCCGGAATCTTTTAGACATTTTTTTCAAATTCCGTCGAAATTGGTACAGCAATGTTTAAATTTTAAACATTTTCCAGGAAAAACCCAGGGTTTTCGTGGAAAAATTGAATTATTTTTGGAAAAACCCAACATTTTCCAAGAAAATCATTTTTTTTTAACAGAAAAATTTGGGTTTTTCCACAAATAACTCAATTTTTCTGGACCACAAAATTTTCTGGACCACATGATGGAAGTGATGCAGAAAACTAAACATATCCCTACTATCGCTGAAACGGTTAATGGTATTTCTGGTGAGACAAATATTGCGGGAATGTGGGCGGACCATTTTCGTGATATACTTAACAGTATACCCAGTAGTAACAAGTACGAGGGCTTTTCGACAGAGCATTTTAAAAATGTCTCTGTTGACGATTCACTTCTTGTTACTTCAAACGAGCTGTTAAACTACGTTGGTAAATTTCACGGCAGTATGGGCTATTGGCCCTGATTTACTAACCTCGGAACACTTGAAGTTTGTAATCATAATTTGTTTAACCTACTGGAAGTGCTATTTAATGCCATTATTATCCATGGTCATATACCATCAGCCATGACTTATGTCTTACTAATTTCACTGGTGAAAAATAAATCTAGGGATATTTCAGATAAAGATAACTACAGGCCGATTGCTCTTGCTACAATTATGTCTAAACTTCTTGAAAATGTTCTACTCAGTAGATGCATAGACAACCCCTCGACAACAGTCTGCCAGTACGGTTTCAAGCCTAATCACTCCACTGATGGCTGTATTTTTGCATTGAAAGAGATAGTACGTTACTACTTGAATCTTAATACCCCAGTATTTGTGTGTTTTCTTGACGCAAAGAAGGCGTTTGACCGAGTTAATCATATGACCCTTCTCGAAAAACTCCTTTAGCGTAAGGTTCCTGTGGCCATTATACAACTTCTCCTTAACTGGTTCAGAACACAATTGTTCTCGGTCAGGTGGGAGCAAGCAACGTCTGTAACATTCCATGTTACTAAATGTGAAGAATTATATCCCGTCACTCCTATGTCTAAGGCTCTTCCATAAAAAATCAGATTCGGCAGAGAAGGATGATCTATAGTTTCCGTATTCGCCTCCCCTCCAGTAGCAACTCTATTATTAATAACATATGCAATTCTGACCTGTGGTATGTTTCAGCTCTTATGGAACACTGGTATTCCCTCCTGTATAACTGACTTACATCTGCTCTTAGGCACCACTTCTACATATTGCCAACCCCAGTTACTCAATGTAAAATGCAAATGCAAACAGTTGCATTTGTATCGTTGACAATATATTCTGTTACTATTAAAGGCTTGTTTATGGAAGAACACGCTCGGCTTATTTTCACGGAAAGTGTTAGGGTACAATTCTAAATTACACCCTATACCTCCTTATAATTTATGTTACCATTAGAGTTTCAGCCCCGTTTGCTTATGAAAGAGTACCTTCGGCTTATATTAATATACTACTCAAAGTTTGCTAAGCACCAAATATTTGACACATCATTGTGAAATTTGCTTGTGACATATTTGCGATATTTTTGGTGGAAATGATTGAGGAATGTATTGAGATGGTCCCCAGTGTTTACATTAGCTCTCCCGACAGGAAGGCTTTTCGTGACAGTCATGGAAAGCATGTACCCCTTGATTTTCATCACGTTTTCGTGTACTGTCTACATGTACATGACATGTGTAGGGTATTCGATCTTCATTTCAACACAAACCCTTGTGATTTAATGATTGAATATGGCAAATGCAAATGTAAGAAGACATTTGTCTGAAGCAGAAATGTGGTGGGCTGTAGAGATGGTGGAGCAAGGGGCTACCCATCGTCAGATTGGTGAAGCCCTTAGTGTGCACCATTCGGTGGTCACCAGAGCCTGAGCAAGATTTCAGCAGTATGGCACACCAGTAAGATGGCATGGTGGTGGCAGAGACAGGGCAACATCTGCAGCTGAAGACCGGTTTTTGATCATTCAGGCCCGTAGAAACCACTTTGCCACAGCAACCCAGCTTTGCATTGACCATCAGAATGCATCCGGGGTAAATGTTTCGACGCAGACTATCCGGGCAAGGTTGCTCGGTGGTCTCTGATCGAGAAGACCATGTCTTCGCATTCCGCTGTCCCAGAAACACCGCCAGGCACGATATGAATGAGCCATGGACCACGTTGGATGGACCAGAGAAGATTGGCGACCTGTCCTTTTCACAGATGAGTCAAGGTACTGTCTAGACCACACAGATAGGCGTCCTAGGGTATGGAGAAGACCCGGAGAGCGATTCCATGCAGCCAACTTTGCTGAGCATGACCGCTATGGTGGAGGGTCAATCATGGTCTGGGGTATGGCATACCATTTGGGTCAAAAGTCTATTCTTATCGCAATGAGATTAAAATACACGTCCAACGTGCATTTTTTGACGATGCACCTGTATTTTATCGTTGCAATGCTATTTCTACATGTAGGTGCACCTGAAAAAAATAGCGATGCACCTGGAAATATCCACATCCAACGTGAAATTTGTATGTCCAACGTACATTTCCACGTCGGACGTGCATTTCTCATCGCGATGAGATTTTGCTAAATAAAAAAAATAGCGATGCACCTGTATTTTTTGTAGATGCACCTACATTCCAAAATAGCGTTGCAATGATAAAATCCAGGTGCATCGATAAAAAATACACGTCCGACGTGTATTTCAATCTCATCGCGATGAAATATGCACGTCCAACGTGCAATTTAAGGTGAAAATGCAGGCCCAACATACATTTTTGCCAAAATACGCGTCTGACGTGCATTTTTTAGCGATGCACCTGTATTTTAGCGTTGCAATGCTATTTCCGAATGTAGGTGCACCTACAAAAATATCGATGCACCTGGAAAATAATTCACGTCCAGTGTGCATTTCACTCATCCAACTTGTATTTTATATGTCCGACGTATAAATGAATGTCGGACGTGCATTTCACATCGCGATGATTTTTTCCTAAACATAAAATAGCGATGCACCTGTATTTTTTACAGGTGCACCTACATTCAAAAATAGCATTGCAACGATAATTTCCAAATTACACGTCCGACGTGCATTTTAATCTCATCGAGATGAAAAATGCACGTCCAACGTGCAATTTTAGGAAAAAATACACGTCCAACATACATTTTAGCCAAAATACATGTCCGACGTGCATTTTTTAGCGATGCACCTGTATTTTAGCATTACAAGGCTATTTTCAAACGAAGGTGCTCCTACAAAAATATCGTTGCACCTGGAAAATAATCCACGTCCAACGTGTATTTCACTCATCCAACTTGTATTTTATACGTCGGACGTGTAAATGCACGTTGGACATCATCGCGATACGTGTAAATGTATCGCGATGAAAAATGCACGTCGGACGTGTAATTTTTTTAAAAAATACACATCCAACGTATATTTTAACCAAAATACATGTCCGACGTGCATTTTTTTAGCGATGCACCTGTATTTTAGAGTTGCAACGCTATTTTCGAATGTAGGTGCACCTACAAAAATATTGATGCACCTGGAAAAAAATACAGTCCAACGTACATTTTAGCAAAAATACACGTCCGACGTGCATTTTTTAGCGATGCACCTGTATTTTAGCGTTGCAATGCTATTTTCGAATGTAGGTGCACCTACAAAATATCGATGCACCTGGAAAATAATCCACAGTCAGCGTGCATTCACTCGTCTACTTGTATTTTCGCATCGCGATGAGATATTCGAAAATAGTGATGCACCTGTATTTTTTCCAGGTGCACCTACATTCAAAAATAGCATTGCAACGATAAATTCCAGGTGCATCGCTAAAATTACACGTCCGACGTGCATTTCAATCTCATCACGATGAGAAATACACGTCCAACGTACATTTCTAGGTGCATCGCTAAGTTACACGTCCGACGTATATTTAACCTCATCACGATGAAAAATGCATGATGGACGTGCATTTCTATTTTTAGGTACTGGGTGCACCTGCATCTACCAATTCCTATTGGCTAACTCAATATGTATGATGGACGTGCATCTATTTTTAGAAACGTGGTGCACCTGAAAATGTACGTCGGACGTGCATTTTTCATCGCGATGAGTTTAAAATGTACGTTGGACGTGTATTTCTATTTTTAGAAACCGGGAAACCTGCATGTACCAATTCCTATTGGCTAACTTAAAATGTACGATGGACGTGCATCTATTTTTGGAAATGCGGTGCACCTGGATTTACCAGTTTCCATTGGCTGAATAATTAATGTACGTTGGACGTACATTTCTCACCGTGATGAGATTAAATGTGCATCGTATATGGAAACACCTAACCGACATGTCAATCGCTATTCATTAATCACCAATCAGGTTCACCGACGTGCAACACAACACAATTTTGCTCATGATCATTTCGTCCTTCGATTGCCGAGCATGTTACGTTCAGTATAAAATATCACAACCACCTTGTAAAGTGAAAACAAAATTAATAAGGTACAAAAAACGACTTCCCAAGCTTTAGAACGGCAACTGAAGCGTCCGGTAGGCAGGTGAGATTTAGGGAACGTACGGATTTCAAAAACGGTGAGGAGAGAAAAGTGCAGGTCTGGGGAGTGGGGAGGAGATGCACCTCTGTATTTACTGTTGGAGTTCTGTGGAAATGCTTTCCTATCGACAACTTGTGCTCCCTTGAAAATGAGTAGACGCTCCTTTATAAATAAATGTATTGCTTACCTCACTTGGATTTATGGTTCCAAGAATAACACTTCAAGTAATAACTTGGAAGAGGGTCATGGACAACAGCCTCTGAATTATTGAGAATACGATTTTTGACAGTCTTTTAAAAAAAATTGTTCCAGAAAGAAGGACTCCCAGCAAACGACACGGAAAATATCCTCTCGTAATCCCCGACCCCTACCATTTCTATTTATGCCGCAGTCCAACACTGAATGCCTCAATGTAATTTCGCGTTGTTTCTTACTCCCAATGACCGTACTAAACTAATAATTTTTATTGCGGATTTTGAGTTTTAGCTTGGACTAACTGTGTGGGTAATTAGTGCTACTTTAAAAAAGTTTTGATCTGCTGTGATGTGCTCTGTACTTACGAGCACCCAAGAAAATGGTTTTCTTAGATTGTAAAAATTATACAGCTGAGTATAGAAAGTGTGTGTGTGGGGGGGGGGGGGGGGGAGGGTGCAGAGTAGGGTGGCAACATGGATTTGTGGAAATCATAGTGCTTCTAGACCTATACGTGAAGATGTACGACCTGAGTTCAGTCTAGCGACAATAACAACAAAAAGGTTCATGTGGCGATAGGTTCAATGTGGGCAAAAGTGTGTTTAAAATCGATTTCGGATTTTTTCAATTTACGTGATTTGTATGTTGTGTTGATTTCTAATGCCAATTTGCCCGGTGGTGTTTGCATTCTGTTGGATAATTTACAAGCAGGCATGGTTTGGAAAACATTTACCCCCCCCCCCCCCCCCCACAATCCCCACCATGAGGCATTGGGGCAGAGGTAAAATTATATGTTATTTTTCTTTTTTCGGAAAATACACATATATTTACATACACGCTTATTAATAGCTTAGTTTTTGGTAAATATTCGGTATTTTGGAACGGGGCATCGTTCAGGCGGTCACGTAACAAGGATCCTTTGGAGCGGTTGTATTTCGTTATCATTAATGTCCTTAATTGACATAGTAACTTCACACATTCATATTATTCAACTTAAAAATTTGGAGGGCACATTCTCAGTCCAACCTTGTCTTATACTTAAGTTTAGAATCCTAATATGGGTCGCGGGTCAAACGTAATTTGTTTGGTATCAAACTGTAATATTTGTATTGTTATAAATTTATTCCCTTTAAAAGTAGTTTTGTTATATCATGATTATGTACAATCAACGAAATATTTCAAGCCATTTTAAAAGAATCAACTAAGGGGGCAAACGATTTCATTGTTCACATGTTGCCTAGTTTTGACCCACGCGTGGGCCTCTCAAAGAATTGGCGAAGAGCTCACAAACGAATGGCAGTTATCTTCCAGCGATTGACGAATGGCGATTGACAATCACACGAGTCGCCATTTGCCAATAATCAAATGCATACCGCATGCCGCAAACCGCTTTTTGCCATTCGCTCATCGCTAAATGCCATTCGCCATTAGCTAATCGACAAATGCTAATCGCCATTTGGCCATCGCAAATAAAAAATTAATTGCTAATCACCATTTGTGACTCACCATTCGCTGACAACAAAAAGAAAATTTAATCGCTATTCGCCATCAGCCAATCACCAAACCCCTCCCAACCATTACTATATATGTGATTTGGAACTGTAAAGGGGCAAAAATGATTGAAACTTTATTGTTTTGTGTAAAAATTGGAAAAAAACACTCTTCAAGCATTTCCTTCTCTTTTCTATCTTCCAAACATATCTTATGATTACTAAGTAGGTCCATAATGTGTACTTTAGATAAAAAAACAAATAATCGAAACTTGGGTTCTGCTACACAAGAAATACATAAACAATTCACCTTCATTGGTGGATATTATTGCAGTGCCACAAAAAAGCGGTTAGCGATTAGCGATTGGCATGTCGATAGAGGCGCATTTAACTGGCGATTAGCGAATGGCGATCAGACTGGCAATTAGTGATTGGAGATATGATTGGCGACTGGCGATTAGAGAATAGCAATTGGCGTGTCGGTTAGGAGTTTCCATACGGGCGTGTAATTTATCGATGCACCTGGAAATATACGTTGGACGTGCATTTTTCAGCGCGATGAGATTAAATTACGTGGGACGTGTAATTTAGCGATGCACCTGCAGTGTACGTTGGCCGTGCATTTTTCATCGCGATGAGATTGAAATGCACGTCGGACGTGTATTTTTTCCTAACATTGCACGTCCGACGTGTATTTTTCATCGCGATGAGATTAAAATGCACGTCAGACGTGTAATTTTAGCGATGCGCCTGGAATTTATTGTTGCAACGCTATTTTTGAATGTAGGTGCACCTGTAAAAAATACAGGTGCATCGCTATTTTCTGTTTAGAAAAATCTCATCGCGATGAGAAATGCACATGGACGTGGATTATTTTCCAAGTGCATCGATATTTTTGTAGGTGCACCTACATTCGAAAATAGCGTTGCAATGCTAAAAAAACAGGTGCATCGCTAAAAAATGCACGTTGGATGCGTATTTTGGCAAAAATGTACTTTGGACGTGCATTTTTGCCTTAAACTGCACGTTGGACGTGCATTTTGCATCGCGATGAGATTGAAATACACGTCGGACGTGTATTTTTTATCGATGCACCTGGATTTTATCGTTCGTTGCAACGCTATTTTGGAATGTAGGTGCACCTACAAAAAAAATACAGGTGCATCGCTATTTTTTATTTAGCGAAATCTCATCGGGATGAGAAATGCACGTCCGACGTGGAAATGCACGTCGGACGTACACATTGCACGTTGGACGTGGATATTTCCAGGTGCATCGCTATTTTTTCCAGGTGCACCTACATTTAGAAATAGCGTTGCAACGATAAAATACAGGTGCATCGCCAAAAATGCACGTTAGACGTGTATTTTAATCTCATCGCGATGAGAATAGACTTTTGATCCAAATGGTACGCCATACTGGGGCGGCGACATCAGCTGGGATGGACGTACAGCGCTCTGTGTCCTTGAACGTGGTACATTGACTGCACAACAGTATATTGATGAGATCCTGGATGTTCACGTCAGATTGTATGCAGGTGCAGTGGGTGTTAGTTTCATTCTGATGGACGGCAATGCCCGTCCTCATGTTGCCCATGCTGTCGGGGAGTACCGACAGAGGAAAGGGATTGAGCGCATGGACTGGCCAGCAAGATCCCTTGACCTCAATCCAATCGAACATGTCTGTAATGAGTTGCAGCTTGCAATTTCAGCCCGTCCAGTCCAGCCAAGAAGTGTCCAGGAGCTTGGTGCCATGCTGGTCCAAGAATGGATCAACATCTCACAAAGGACCACCAGGAACCAGATTGGGAGCATGAGAAGGCATTGTCAAGCTATAATTAACAGTGATGGGTCCCATACTCGAAAATGAAGCCACACCAGTTCGTTCCGTCAACTTTTTGGCATATTGAAAAATCTCCTCTTTTACCCAAAATATCCATTTTCCATGGTTATCGTATTCAAAAGCTAAAAAACAATGTCAAACACAAATAAAATCTTACTCTCTGTACTTAAATAATTAAAGATATAATTAAATAAAAAGTATATACACTTTTCATAACAATATTTCAACTAAAACGTAAAACAGGTAGTTGGATATACTTGGTGCTTAGCAAACTTTGAGTAGTATAGAAAGGTTTAATGTTCAATTTGTAAATTATGTCCTATACCTACCTATACTTCCTGTTACTATTAAAGCCCGAATCTCTGCCGAATCCTGATTTTTATGGAAGAGCACTCTCAGCGTATACTAACGGAATGGGTGATGGTCATTACTATAATATATATCTGAACTGTGACAGTGGTAGAGTTCATTTCCGTCATTGCCGTGTTTGGAAGAATAACTTCTTGTTGATGTCCTGAGGAGACAGTATTTAACTTAACACTTTACCGAGTGGAACTCTACAGATAATGTCAGGAATCGAACCAGGCCATGGCTACTGACTATCAACCAAGGGTTTGTTCCGCTTGTTGACTCTGTAATGCAACAATATGAAAAAATACCTTGTGATAAGTCTGTCAGTTGATACATGTTTAATCTACAATTGTTTGTTTCAACTTATTTGAGAGTCCCTGACGATGGGTTTATTGTAGAATAAATGTTTAAGAACAACTTCTTGGCAAAATAAGACTCCCTTTACTGATACATACTAACGTCTCAGATCATCTATGAAAAAGAATTTGGCACCCTACTAGTAAAGTCTATCTGAGGCTTGGAATGATTATTATTTGTTAATCCCTTGTGGGAACACCGGGAAGTGAAGCAATGTGTGTTTACTGGGTAAAATTGGAACCGGTCACCAATGCCTGGAGCAAACACCTTCTCGAATGGGCAGCATGGGTGTAGGTTATTGCTGGTTGTGAACGCACCAAGGGTGACTTCACACCTTTGATGTGGTCACAATCAGTCATGGTGCCCAAATGTTACCTTAAACATCAACAAACAAATAAATATTTGCTAAAATTACCTCAGACATCAACAAATACATAAATATTCACTAACGATTTTTGTCTTTGAACGAATAATCAGTTGCCTTAGTACGCAAAGGCATTATTAACCGCTGATTGCTAGAAAGGGCAGTATGGGTATAGATTATGGCGACTCTATATCCTCGATGTGGTCACAATTAAGTCATGTCTGCTCAAAAGTTACCTTAAACATCTAAAAATAAATAAATATTCACTAACGATTTTTGTCTATATACGAGTAATCCGTTGTTATTATCACGCAAATGCATTATTAACCGCTGACTGATATGAGGTCATATTAGCGGATAAACCTACACAGATTCTAATTGTAATGCTATGACTTTGACTGGCCATGGCTATTAATCTGGATGTCAACATGACCGGGAATGACTTTTACCACTGGAGTCACACCAATGCACACTCTCTTCTTGTAATTTATTTGTATGACTCCAACAGCTGTCTCTATCTCAGTAATATTGGCGTAAAAGAATTAAATCCCATTAATTCCAAAATATGTCATTCTCCTGTCGATCATTGGTTTCTGACAGCAGCCATGGGTTGGTCACCGTTGCTAACTTATGATTGGGGCTTGTTCCGGGTAGTGATTTTGCAACAGACCACAGGTGAGGTAACATCCTCACGGGCTCATACAGCTGGTCCAATTGAACTTATCAGGTGATAACTCTGTAACTTTGATGTGAAGATCTATATATTTATATCTGTTTGTCCCACTCCGGTGTGAAACAGCTCGAAGAAGCACGATTACATCGTACATCCCACTAACGTATCGAATCGATGACTGTTGTCCATGTTCTATGCAAGTATTTCGTCCGACTCGATTGATGACTACTTAAGAATACATCTGACAAAACAAGATTCTTGTGAATAAATAATTTCAACATCAACTTCACTTCAATGTTTTAACAATTGAGTTTGGAAACGGCTATGATCCCCTAATAAAAACCACACGACCTGAAGCTGACGATGGACGTGGTGGCGTTGGACCCTACATCAAAGATGGCCTTGCTCCTCAAATTCGTTAGGACTTATGTTTTTATTCTACATGTAATCGAGTCCCTCTTTATCGAAATTAAAGTGAACAATTCCAAAATATTAATTGGTGTTGTGTACAGACCAAATACGCCCCCAAAGGCAGACATAGACCCATTTCTGTCTAAATTAAGTGAAATAACCGATCGAATTAACGGTGAGAACAAAAAGCCTATATTATGGGAGACTTCAATATTGATCTACTCAAATCTGGCTCACACACAAATACCGAAATGTACTTGGATATAATGTTCCGTCAAAGCTTTCTACCCTCTGTCACCAAGCCAGCACGAGTAATCACTCACTCTGCTACCTTGATAGATCACATTTTCTCAAACAATATTCCATCCTCATCCTCATCGGGAATAATTATCACCAATGTTTCGGATCATTTTGGTACATTTCACACAGAAGTAAATATTAACCCTAGGCACAAACCAATAACCATCGAGAAACGTGTCACAAACGAAGATAACTTGGCTACCTTTAAAATCCTTCTATCACAAAGTCATTTCTCTCCAGTTTTTGAACTGAGTTGCCCAAATACAGCATACGAAATTTTCAGCAATATATATCCATCGGCCTTTGACAAAGCATTTCCTTTTAAACATGTTCGACTGAAGAAGAATTTTATTAGGAAACAACCAAGGATGTCTAAGGGACTTTTAACATCATCCATTAAAAGCCAAATTTTAAAATAAAAAACTAAAATTCCCAACAGGACAAAATATAAAGAACTACAAAAATGACTGTAGATTATTTAAGAAGATTAAGAAACAAAGTAAAGCGATGTATTTTTGGAGAATATTGTTAGAAAATAAAGACAACCTACGAAAAACGTGGCAAATACTAAATGAAACCACAAAAAGCCAAGCACTCTACAACAATGCCTACCTCATTTGTCAAGGATGAAGGTAAAGAAATTAGTGATCCAACCGAAATACTACAGGAATTTAACATATTTTCTGCAAATATTGGAAAACGAACGAGTAAGCAAGCAAGAAGTATAAATAAGACACCCATGGATTGCATGGGTTTTCCTTCTCAACACAGTTTCTTTCTTAGCCCAACAACGCCCTTTGAGGTGGTGAATGTGACTAACTATATGAAATCGAAACACAGTGAAGATTCTGATGATATCACCTCTCACCTCCTCAAACGTACAATCAATGTAATAGCCGAACCACTTTCACATATTATTAACAATTCATTCACTAACGGCACATTTCCGGAGCAGATGAAAATAGCCAAAGTAATCACATTCTATAACTCAAATGATGAGCACAAGTTCACTAAATACAGGCCCATCAGCATCTTACCGACTCTCAAAAGTCTTAGAACAATTAATGTCAAATAGAATTATAAAATATCTGGACAAATTTGAAATCCTTTACACATCATAAAAATGGGTATAGAAAAAATCGTAGTACTACACATCCTGTGATGCAACTTCTTAAGGATTTCGCTGTTGAAAGCAACAAACAAAGTAAAGATATAACACTAGCTCTCTTTCTGGACTTCTCTAAGGCCTTTGATAAATAAATCCTGACATATTATTAACCAAACTAGACAAATACGGCTTTAGGTCACAGTGTGTCAAATACGATGGACAATCCTCTAACCCAGTCGAAATAACTTGTGGTGTTCCAGAGGATCTAAACTTGGGCCTATCTTATTCCTCTTGTATGTTAATGACATCAGATACTCAACCACTTTGAAACTGCTGTCATTCGCAGATGATATAACAGGATATGCTTCTGCGGCGGACACTGGCGGTCTAGCTCGACACATAAATAATGAACTTGCCAATATATCCGATTGGTGTTCTGCTAATCAGTTAGTCTTGAATGTTATAAAACTAAAAATATGATCATTAACCCGACCGAAAGAAAAATATGCCCCGAAGATATACAAATCAGAATATATAACCAGGAAATCAGCCGAATAGGAGCTACACAACCTGAAAAATCATTGAAATTTCTAGGGATCACAGTTGATGAAAACATGTCCTACCAGAAACATATTTCAAACATATATACGAAAATAGGACGAACCAATTACGCTCTAAATAAAGCAAAGAACATACTACCGCACACGGCGATCAAAACCCTATATTACGCACTCGTTCACACCCACCTGGCATATGGAATTCATATATGGGGTAATTGTAAAGCAACCAAGAAACTGTTAATAATGCAGAAACGATCTCTTCGAATTATTAATAACAATAGATATAATGCCCACACATATCCACTGTTTGCAAAAGATAGTATACTAAAAGTGAGCGATTTGTTCAAGCGCCAGACTTGTCTCTTCGTATTCGATTGGGAAAAAACAAACTCCCAGCTGCCTTCAAACAATTTTTAAATACAAAACAAAACTTGGTAACAATGACTGCGAGACAGTCGGCACTACTCAATATCAGTAGAACAAGAACAAAATTTATGAATAAATTACCCATCTTCAATTTCCCCAAAATGTGTAACGACCTGGAACCCGAACTACGTAACATTAATAATAGGAACCAGATTTTAAAAAATCAACATCAAAGCTTTTATCTTCATATCCAGTTAATGTCCATTGTAACAATCCATACTGCCCAGATTGTCAGATTAGAACCTACTTAGGTGATTGTCTAGTTGACCTAATGGCTCTCAGTGGGTTGACTAGACCATCACCTCAGTAGCCACCTACTTTGTTCACTGCTCTTCTCTAAAAGTGACTTGACAAACAATGTTCGGGATACAGTTCGCCAAATGTGGGCAGCTTAGATATATAATTAACCAGGTATACTTGACCTTATCTGTTTGCTACTAATGTGAAATCACAGGGACACAAGAAACGATCCCAACTATAAACTAATAATGTATATAACGATACCCGTGAGATAATATGCATAGATAACAAATTTAGGCCTCGTGAGCACCTTACGCAACTTACCTTATCTTGTCTGGTTATCTCGTCCATAAATAAGTTTGGCTTACTGCCAAGTTTGCAGACGCACTAAAGCACCGGTATCCACCAAACACACCAACCACCCCACCCTTCCTACCATTGTTACTTCACGTGAAAGAAAAACACTGAAATCTCTAGATGTACATTTGCAGTCAGTTACAGCGATGAAATATTTTTGAAACGGGAGCTAACAGGCAGACAGCCATTCTGGCTACGTTATCTCCCTGCGGTATATATTCACTTGTATCACTGTGATTATCAGTATATCACAATTGTAATGTTTTATATACAGTAAATAAACAATATCAATATCGAACTGGGGCATGGGCCAATGATTTTTACAAGCGTTGTGGGTCTTTTCGACTTGGATATTGCATATTTCCATCAACATTTTGTCCGAACTTTGTTTATGGCATTACTTGAACAATATTTAACGGATTCCAATTATTTTTGGAATATGTCTCTGTAGCAACAATGTCTACGTCAAGTTCGCCCCTCCCTTCTCCCACCGCGTCAGTTGGGCAATCGTTTGTTTTCTTGACTCCAAAATGTATTTTGAAAGATTTGGCGATGCAGGCCGTTGGATGAAAACAGTGATTATGTACAGTTCGAAAAAGCCTAACGGGCGTATGCCTCGCCAGGCGTAGATCTTGTTATTTTATTCGGGTGAACTCAAGTTGACACTTCTCTTGATTCCACTACTAGTCTTTTTTAATTTGGAATGATTGTCTGGTGGACGGCTACATTTTGTTTTGTTTAAATAAAGTTGCTACCCCCGCCCACCCCCCACCCCCACCCCCGGAAATCCATGAGAAGTGAACCAGCTTGGAGCGTATGTTCCATGGTTTAACATAAGCTCCGAGCCGCAGACCATGTTAACGCCAATACATCACAAAAATTTATTTATAATGTTTGGTGAAGTTTATGGAAAACTGTGCTTCACATCTCCGTGTTCTTTCGCGTCGACTATCAAATTAACAAAATATAGAACTTTGATCAGGGAAGATTAGTGGATGAAATTGAAATGTTTTGAGTAATATTATTGTTCATTTTACTTGTTTATTAAACTCTAGCCTGTGAATTATCGCAAATTATTATAAAGATATTTCTCAATATCCATCGACTCGATAAATATCGAGAAATATCCCTCAGTAGCTTCTTAAATGATGTGACGCTTCGGCGCTTGACGTTGCCTTGAAGGAACGATCAGCTAATCAATGTCAATGTTTTGAAATGTTCGCGTTTGGAGTCGAATTGGGCTGAATATTGTGCAATAAAATGTCTCATAGCACATAATAAAAAGAAAATCTACTCTATTTTAGTCAGTATCGGTAATTATCTCATGCGTACAGATCGTATAAATTTTATTTTTCACGAGCGCTTGCGCGAGTGAAAAATATTTCACGTCTACACGAATTTTTTCAGTAGCTTCCTAAATGCCATTATGCTTCGGCGCATGATGTCGCCTTGAGGGAACGATCAGCAGCATTTTGTTATTGTCTTGAAACTGTTTACAGTCGAATTCGGCTGAATATTGCGCTGTAAAATGTCACGCGGCATATAAAAAAACGAAAATCTACGCTGTTTTTGTGAATATCGTGTGGACCTGAAAGTATTATTTCAGGTCCACACTCATCCATGAAAAATAAAACTTTCAGGTCCACACTCATCAGATAATTCCCGATATTCACTAAAATAACGTAGATATCCTCTATATATTTTCACATAATCTCCCTTAGAGGACTTTTATGCCAATAAATGTTATGTTATGTTCGAGAACCGCCGATCGTGACGTCATGCGTCCGCGATGAAATCAGTAGCGTCGGAGAGACGGTGACGGATTTCGAGGCCAAAACTTAACTCTTGCCCATCAATATGTGTGTTAATTAGTCAATCATACCATAGGGGAAGGGATATATACAGGAACTTAGTCCTATATACACTGTAATACTATAGTACTACTGTACCATTGTAGCAAGTTTGGGTTTGGTCCCTGGTGAATTCCCAATGGTAAATGAGATCCACCAGATGGAGCAAATTCCCATAGAAAAATTCCATGAGTTCCTTCGGGTAGTATTCACTAAAAAGGGGTCGCAGACCAACATGATATACTACTACCATATCATAGCGTGTCAGAAGTTAAATGATAAGTAATGCCCGATCACGCATTTTTTACGATTGCCCTACACTTTGTTCCTTTGTTTTTCATGCCAATTATGATACTTCGAACTTCATCAATGAATCGGAGAAGAGCTGCACTATTTCCTGTAAATAATGACAACATGTACATTTTGCTACAATTTTTTACTCGGTATTGCAATTTTTAATAAGAAATAGTTCTGGAGTTTTTCCTACACAGTAAACCGAACATTTGGGTACACTTTGATATTACAATGTATCCTCTATGACATTTCACACAGCAAGGTGATAGTGTTATTTACGAATCGCATTGCGAATTCAATGCGGCCATAAATGAAATTCTGACAGCAACCGCTTTTCTGCAAAATGTACGAATGTGAGGATTCATACAAGAGTTTACTGAAATTTGCATGTAGTCGAAATCGCATGACCGCATTGACCTCTCCTTTTTTCTTTGAATTTACATGTATATAAAACGTGGTTGAAAACATAAACTCCCATTCCAATACCACGGCATGAGTTTGCGCCTATCAGCTTTGCAAACAAACGGGATAAATATCTGAGACTGGGAAAGGGAATCATATGTATAACAGAAATATTACAGTAGAGGGTTCCATGTATATACGATAGCCGTTGGATAATCTCTTGAGATTAAAGTGAATTCTCTTTGGTCAAGAAAGCTTTTGATGTACGTCGTCCAACGCAACTTTGGGCATTTTTGGAAAATTTTCACAATGCCCTAAATACGAATTAAAGCGGTGAATAACGACATATTATATACCAAAATAATGACAAATGTATACAAAACACGAATTTGTTCACTTTTTGAAAATTTGTTTTTATTTTTTTTTTGCTTTTGATGACAAAGAAACTGCCAGCCGCATAAGTAACCGTCAAGATTAACAAGGAATAGATCGGTAATTCGAATGTGTGAGTCGAAAATAAACGACTTCACACTCCATACTCGGAGAAAGCATATTTATCATTTCCTCACCAACGTGGTGAGAACGCTCAGGGGAAAATGGATGACCACAAACGCTTGATTCTGTTCGGGCGACACGTTTGTTATGATCACGTGGGTTTTGGGACAAAGTTGGGAAATGATTTGATTTCCCACGATCTGAAATCTTCAAACATTTCACTGCTGTTTTTGAATCTGGCAGGCGATGTAATGTACAATTTACGAAGCATTTATAGAAAAATATTCAACTGACAACGTGATAATTGCGAGATACAGTCCATAGTGGCGCTGTTGAGATCATAATCTGTACACTGTGACGCAAGTGTCAGCAAGGGATTAATACGCCACCGACTCGAACTACTGTTATTTGGTTGATGACGATGATCAAAACATAAAAGTGGAAAATTATATTTGAAAACAAAAATATATTCACTTCAACATATATTACAGTTCTCACAACTGTATATTTACGAAAAAATAATTTTACTGTCGCCGAACTATACTAGTGACGCAAAGAAGGTATGATGAAGTCTGTTACGAAAAAAGAAGACCCATGTCAAGGAGAATTATCAGAAAGGCTTCTTCCTGTTCACCAGATATAGCGAAATGTCGTAAGTAGGTGATAAATGAGAGTTCGAGCTCACCTGTACATGTACGTGTACGTGTACATGTACACCTCCATAGGATTTAGTGTTAAAATCGTGTACGTGTACAAGATTTTAACGGTTTTGTAGGGTGAGCTCGAATTTTTTTAACACTGAATTGTATCCTAGACGCGCGTAGTTTTACGTACACGTACATGTACCGTTTTGATTGAAATCTGCAGATGAGTTTTCCCCATAGGATTCAGTGTTAAATTGCGAGCAAAAAAAAACGTTTTGAGAGTTCGAACTCATCGTCTTGTCGATTCTAACAATCCGCGTCCGTACACGATTTTAACACTGAAACCCTATGGAGAGTGTTAAATTGCGAGCAAAAAAACGTTTTGAGAATTCGAACTCATCATCTTGACGATTCTAACAATCCGCGTCCGCACACGATTTTAACACTGAATCCTATGGGGGAAACTCGCTTGCGGATTTTAGGTCTGAAATGGACTCGCGTGAAGAGGTGATGTTTGAATTCTCAAACCCACTGTCGCGTTTCTCGAAGTGAGATTAGGGCACGTTATTGCGAGGTGATCCCGATGAACACTTGATGGAAATGTTTTGAATTAAGAGTGTTGTCGTCGGTGTGTTGGAAATTCGCGAACCCAGTCACGTCTTCCTGAAGTAAAAACTAACACATGTTATCGTTATGAGTGAATGAGGTTTTTTGTTCAAAAAGAGTCGATTATGAATATGGTCTGTATTATAGACATTCATGTTTTCTCTTGATGGGACAGATAGAAATTGAGTTTTGAGGGGTTTTTGTTCGAAAGAGTTGATCTGTAATAGATATTCGTGTTTTGTCTTGATGAGAGAGATTGACTGTTAAGCGTTCGTTCGAAAAAGTCAAACACTTATCGGAATGTTTAAAACGCATTTTCTGCTCAATTAGGTTTTGAGTGGTAAAATTTTTAATATATTCATGATAGCAATCGGAGAGAGATTTTGTAATGAATAACTTCTCAGCGTTAAAATCAGTTTTCTTTTGTGTGTTGAAACTGTTTAACAGTCATCAAAGGGATTCTCTCTTAATTCGACACTGAGTGAATGGTTGTTTGATGTGTGAATGGTGATCTTTTGACAAAATATAAAAAAACTACTGTCAGAATGTGTTAAATCAGAAACCGGTTTGTCATGTACTGTTTAAACGTATTCTTAAACTTCATCAATTCAATTAACAGTTGAGATGTGAATATTTTCAGATTATTATATTAAAGGCGGAAAGAGTTTTATTACTTAAAACATAAAAATATAATTAAACATTTAATTTTGAAAATAATAAAAACAATTAAAACGAAAGATGTTTTTACAGATGGATCCTAGACACCGAGATCGAATTTTAGAGGAGTATGAACGTGCTAAGAAGGGGATTCATTCAGCTGATAGGAGCAGACGTCTTGGTGAGATGGAACTCAAACGCGAAGCCACAAAAATATTTAAACCCGTGACAGAGGGTCAAGAGCGAAGCAGGAAGGAGATAGTCGAAGAATTGAGACCCATAAAGGAGAGTTCTTTGAGAATGGGTTCGTTGCCTCCTAGTTTTGGAAATCGGTATTCCGTTCAATCTACACTGGATTACGTTCCCACGGGAATTCAAACAGAGAGCGAGTCTGATGATACAGCTTCGACTATCACCACTAGTAGCGTCGCATCGTCCGATGATGATGGCAGTAAGAGAGATCAGTCGTATGGATTTTATAAGGATTCGGAGGGAAGGACTTTTGTAGGAGACACAGAAGTAGAAATTGACGATGATGAATTGATCGTGGGTTCGAACAAATACGAATTGACTGATGGTCTGCGCAGATTGCTCCTTTACGACAAGCCTAGCGATTACACGGATCAGGATTTCGATAATTACGGAGACATTCTGGTTCAGACCCACGCCATGAAGAGAAAGTGGTAGGATAGCTTCTGTGGCTGGCAAGAGGGCAGCCGACGCGTTGATCGACAAGTTGATCAGTCTGCCGGCGAAGCGAGCTGCGTTAGAGCGAACGCCGAAAAGTTGGAAAGATTTTAACGATGCTGTGGTGCCCATACAAGATTTAGCTAAAATGACGAGTAGATCCGGATTGAAGAGAACTCGCGACGGTGTGATATAAATAAATAATAACATTAAAAACAGAGTTTGAAAAACATAAAAAATTTGCGTTTGAAAAGAATCTAAAATAACAAACAAACAAAATAAAACAAAGATGAACATTAAAGATATGTCTTGGAATGACGCTGCGACCAAGAGGTCGAATAACGAGTTCTTTCCCAAGAGCATAAGAGGCTTGATAGTGGGAAAATCGAATTGTGGAAAGACCAATCTGTTGATGAATCTGTTGTCCCGACCCGACTGGTTGGATTACGACAGATTGTTCGTGTTTGGCAAGAGCTTGTTTCAACCCGAATACAGATTGCTTCGAGAGGGCATATTATATCGCAGATTGCCCAAGGACGCCATAGCCAGAATCTTTGACAGTAGGGAGGAATTCGACAAGAGTGGAGCTCACTCTCGATCATTTTGGACGGTGCAGCGACGGAGCTGATGAAGAGAAATGCATCTTCGAACGTCGAGTGTCGATTTTATGAGAACGCTAGCGACGTTCCGGATCCTAGAGAACTGAAATCGGAAGATAAGAATCTCATGATTTTCGACGATCTGCTTTTGGAGAGACAGAACCGATCCAAATCGTATTATGTTAGGGGTCGACACAGCAACATTGACTGTTTCTACCTGTCGCAGAATTATTTTCGATTGCCCAGACAGACAATAAGGGAGAACGCTAATTTTCTATGTCTCTTTCGCAAAGATCTCAAGAATCTCAATCACATCTACGGCGATCATGTCGCAAACGACATGAGCGCGGCGGAATTCAGGAGATTTTGCAAGAGGGTTTGGGATGGTGGACTTTACAATTTAATAATAATAAGATAGAGCGTGAAAATAAAATTTAGAAAATAATAAATCTTCAAATAATTAGTTTTGAATAAAATAAAATTAAATATAATGTTCGAACATGGAGAATTGTTAGAACGAATAGCTGAGAATACGGCTGCAAAACAATCCATTCAAATCGTGGTGAGTGGCAATTCGACTTGATTCGCTACGAAATTCGAACCTTCCATCGAATTGAATAGAGAGAAAAGATACGAGATGGCATTGGTGAATATGGAGACTTATTATTCCTTTCCCAACGTCACCGAAAAGAATAACTCGTTCAAGTATTCCGACGGAACGGATTGGTTGGAGATTCGAATTCACAAAGGGAGTTACGACATAGACGATTTGAATCAATTACATTCAGACGCGAATGAAGACGGATGGAAAGGGAAGCAACAAGATCAGACTCGCTCCCAATCCTAATACCTTACAGATGATGTTGGATTTGGAAGATAATTTTCGAGTGGATTTCAACATGGACGATTCTATAGGCAAGATGTTGGGATTCGATCGAAAGATGTATCGAGGCCACGCGGCATCTGAAAATACGATCGACATTCTCGCAGTCAATAGCATTCTGGTGAACGTGGACGTGATTGCTGGAAGCTACGTGAATGGTAGCGCTCAACCGACGATCTATTCCTTCTTTCCAAATGTGTCACCAGGTTATAAGATCGTGGAGCGCCCTCGAAATTTAGTTTATCTACCAGTGATTTTGGACACGTTGTATAGTCTCAAAACCACGTTGATGGATCAAAATGGTGAACTGTTAGATCTTTGCGGAGAGTGACGATACGATTTCACATAAGAGAAATATAAAAGCAAAAAAATTGTGTATATATATAGATAACAAAAATAAAATAAACGCAATATTAATTTTACAAAATTATTTTAATATAATTATTAAACAAGAAACAATTGAAGTAAATATATTTTAAAAAACAGAATTACGACAGAATACGTTGTTAAAAACGTGAACATATCCGCAGGACAGAGGAAGAAACTTAAGAGAGCGTTAACAACTCGAGGTGAGGTGGTGAGATTCAAATTCACTCACGAAGATCTGACGAGAGGCGGTCAGGATTCGATCGCCTGGACTAGAAGTCAAATCAAAAGGACGGAGAAAGCAATTCGCGATGGAAGAGGGTTGACGGTGAGAATGAGTCCTGCTCAATTGAGATACAATTTGAGAATGAAAGGTGGTTTCCTACCGCTATTGGCAGGAATAGCCGCAAAAGCATTACCCTTCGCCGCAAAGGCACTACCCTTTCTCGGAAAGACTCTCGGCGTGGGAGCTCTCACAGGACTCGCTAGTTCGGCAGTTGAGAAATTAATGGGTCGCAGCGGACTGTTTTTGAAGAAGGGAGGAGCCGTGTGTCGCGTCCACATAGACGACAGCGGTAAAGGATTGTATCTAGAACCCGTTAGAGGTGGCAACTCTCTGAGAGGAAACGGTCTCTATCTGAAGAGTGGACGGAATGTTGAGCGACTCGGCAAGGGTTTGTTGCCCGGTGAGAATTCGCCGTTTAAGAATATACCGATTTTGAATATGTTATTATAATATAAAATTATATAAAATATAAATCATAGAAAGTAGAAAATAATATATTTAAAATGGGTAAAAAGGTGGAGAAACAAATTTATCACCTGGATGAAAAGGTGGAGAAACAATTTGATGATAATGACGAACATCGCAAGCCAGAGAGCGAAAAAAAATAAAAAAATGGTTAGATGCTAATGATGGATATCTAAGGAAAGAACTAATGAGAGATAGATAAAGCGTGGGATAGACGGTTGAGAATGAGACGACTCTTTCCACCGTCACCACTACCTTCTGAAGAGAATGGTGATGATGCGAGTGTTACCAAGAGATGCACAACATTCGTTCATAATTATGATTCGGATAAACAAAAATGTTGTTATAAACGTATCATATCACAAAGAAAAAGAAAAAAAGAAAAAGAAGAAGAATCGACGCTGAAAATTGAGAGAAAAGGAAACGTTATTATAATATATGGTGATAGTGAAGAAGAAGGAAAAAATAATGAGATCTAAAGATGATCTTATTACTTTTTTTTTTATTTTTCTTCGCTAAAAATCAATCACTCTGTTGTTTATATTTCCAAGTCCGTTATTAGCATGTTGACACTCGTGTCTTCTCCTTTTTCGAAAACGTGTTGAATGTTTATCTTTACTCTTTTGAGTTTTTTTACATCGGTCAACTCGCTCTCACCACCCAATTTCTCCACGAGTTCGAATGAGATGTTTGGAAATATGTAATTTCCATAGGGCAACGACAAATCCTCCTTGTCGAATTCTCTATCTTCAGCGATGACGATGTTCTGCAGATCGCTTTGGTATTCGTAAATCAATCGAGCACGGCTTCGTCCAATTTCAAAGGCATCTTATATTTGTCATATTTGTGCTCTAAGCCCTTCGTCTCGACCTCATTCAATTCAATGGGATCGTGTCATTGTAATCTATAGATTTTATGACCGAATTTCTTATTCGTTTCGACTCATTTCAATTTCAATTCGCATCTTTTAGGTGTTGTTGTCCTCATGATCGATTATTTAGTTTTTTGTTTTTACGAATTCTTGCAAATAATGTATATTTTAAATTTTGTACTTTAATAATTTGTTTAAAAAAATAGTTTTGTTTTTTTTGCTCTTTATATATATATATAAAAAAAAAGTTGTTTTTAATTTTAATTTTTTTAATGTGAAAAATTTTTTTGTAAAAAGTAATGAGATCACTTTTAGATCTCATTACTTTTTTTCCTTCTTCTTTGCTAAAATCAATCTCTCTATTGTTTATATTTCCAAGTCCGTTATTAGCATGTTGACATGCGTCATTTTCTCACTTACGAAAATGTCTTTATGCTTATCTTTACTCTTTTAAGTTTTTTTACATCGCTGAACGTGCTCTCACCACCCGATTTGTCCAAGAGTTTGAGTGAGATTATTGGATATATGTAATTTCCAAAGAACAACAACAAATCGTCCTTGTCGAATTTTCTGTCTTCGGCGACGATGATATTATTCACCAGATCGCTTTGGTACTCGCAAAACAAATCGAGCATGGCTTCATCCAATTTCAAACACATATGATATTTGTCGCAGTGGCGCTCTAAGCCCATCGTCTCGACCTCGTTCAATTCGATGGGATCGTGTTGTTGTAATGTATAGATTTTAAAACCTAATTTCGTACACGCTTCGACTCGTTTCAATTTCAATTCGCATCTTTTAGGTGTTGCTGTCATGATCGATTATTTTTTTTTTGTTTTACGAATTCTTGCAAATAATGTATATTTTAAATTTTTGTATTTAAATAATTTGTTTAAAAAGTATTTTTTCTCTTTAAATATATATAAAAGTTAAATTTTAACATCCTTTTTTTTCGTATTAATTTAATTTTTTTTTCACGAGTTTTTAGAACGTGCAAGACATCGAACGTTTAAAAATTAGCCTTCGCATCTTGCAGTTATCATCATCTATTCAGAAGGAATCGGGTGACATGAACACGCGTCTGCTTCGCAGAAATTTGTTTTGAACCTCGTGCAAGATGTCGCGTAAAAGTCGTAAGAGTTCTATTTGTCTTGAACCTTCTTTTTTAATAGTTCGAACGACATTTTCGATTAATTTTTGTTCGCTAATAGTATTACGATTTGATTTTTTATTGCAGATCATATCGTTTTCTTTTGAAACGCGTAAATATAAATTACGATTTTTTTCTTCTTGGTTTTTTAGAGAATAACGATTTATTAAACAACGTCGACGTTTATGTCGAGATTCCGTCGTGGATGTTGTCATCATGATCGATTATTTAGTTTTTTTGTTTTACGAATTCTTGCAAATAATGTATATTTTAAATTTTTGTATTTTAAATAATTTGTTTAAAAAGTTTTTTTTCTCTTTATATATAAGTTAAATTTTTAACATCCTTTTTTTTCTCATTTTTTTTTAACGTTAAGGAACATAAAAAAATCGATTAATTTCATCCAAAAAATTTTTTTTTCCACATTAAAAAAACAAAACTTTTTAAACAAATTATTTAAAATACAAAATTCGAAAAAATATATTCTTACAAAATGAAACAAACAGATAAAAAAAAATTGGAAAATTTAAATGAGAAAACCATACCTCAGTTAAACGAGATTTGTAAACTATTAAAAATTTCACATTTCAGAAATCATAGAACTAAATCAAAAAAGATTGAAGTCATACAGAAACATTTGCGAAATGATGGAAAGGCAAACGAAATGCCGATAGCAATGGCGTCAAAAAATGCATCGGTTGTGAAAAATGAGAAGAAGAAAAAGATAGTAAAAGGAATCGAAATGCCGATAGCAACGACGTCAAAATATGCATCGGTTGTGAAAAATGAGAAGAAGAAAAAGATAGTAAAAGGAATCGAAATGCCGACGTCGAAAAAAACCGAAAACGTTTCGATTGTGAAAAATAAGAAGACGACTAAACGAAAAGCCATTGAAGAACTTCAAGTTTCCAAAGAAAAGAAAAGAAAAACGAAAACGAGTGATGCACATCAGATTCTAGGCAAAAAAGATATATCGAACGAACTTTGACAAGCAATAGACAAAGGGAAAGGAGAAGAATATCTAGCGCGACTCGCCACAGAACTATTTCAATCAAAGTCCATGGAATGGGAGAGTGTGATCAAAGGCATTTTTAAAACTTTTGACGTGGTTCCCTCGTTGAAGAAAATCGATCCGAAATTGTTCATGGAATGGGTGAAGAAAAAGGTATTGGATTTGTTTCGCAAATACATGAACGTGGGACTAAAAATTAAGATGATACTTCATTGTGTGATGAATAAAATTGACGTGAAGTCCAGCGAGAGCATCGTGAAAAATGTATATTTCAGATCTAATGTCGAACCCGTATTTCGAGGTTCAGATTTATCAGACGTTTTCGAAAAGATGAAAGACAAGATGTTGACATCTCTCACGAATTATCAACATGAAGGTAGTAATTGGACGTTCGATAAGGTGTTGAAACTCGAAATTCACATAACTAAAAACGATTTGTTGAAAGGGTCTTCCTACGTGAAATTACCATATTTCCTCGCTAAGAAATATGCCGTGATCAACGTGAAAAATAACGATGATCAGTGTTTTAAATGGGCAGTCACATCCGCTTTATACCCTGTCAAAATAAACTCCGATAGAGTTTCTCAGTATAAGGAAACTTCTAAAAATCTCGATTGGACCAGAGTGACTTTTCCAACGCAGTTAAAACACATCAAATGTTTCGAGGCTCAAAATCCCACCGTTGTGGTGAACGTCTTGGGATACGACGACGAAAAACGAAAGATCCATCCTCTCAGACTGACTTCGTATCTTGGAAGAGAAAAGACGATTATTTTATTATTGATTTCGAATGGTGACAATCGTCATTGTTGTTGGGTTAAACATCCGAGTCAATTACTGTTGAAACAAAATAATAATCATAACGGAAAGATATCTTTATGTTACAATTGCATGAACGTGTTTCACAGCGAAGACTCGTTGGCGAAACATCAGGAATATTGCAACGAAAATCAAGGTGTCGCCATTGAAATGCCCAAACCCAACACCATCGTGAAGTTTGAAAATCACAATAGAAGGTTAAAAGTACCATTCGTCGTGTACGCCGATTTTGAATGTTTCACCGCGAAAATGAGTTCCTGTCAACCCAATGCTCTTCAAAGTTACGTCGAAAGATATCAAAAACACATACCTTCAGGCTATTGCATTTACGTGAAATGCACTTTCGACTCGCAACACGACATGGGTCCCTTCACCTACACGAAACAGTATGAAGATGACGACGTGGCTCAAAGGTTCGTGGAAGAGTTAGAATGGAAACTTCAAATGTTATACGACAAATTCAAAACTCCGGCCGAAATGATCATCATGCGAGAGCAGCAGGACGAAAATAACAGAGCCACCGAATGTCACATATGCAAACAATCGTTCGACGAGAATTCGAAGGAAAATAGGAAGGTCAGAGACCATGATCATTACACGGGTCTGTATCATGGTCCGGCTCACAGCAAGTGTAATTTAAAATATCGAGACGCCGTTTTCTATCCGGTGATGTTTCACAATCTCTCGGGTTACGACAGTCATCTGTTCGTGAAAAATCATGGCACCTCACACGAAGAATTAAATTGCATCGCAAACAGCAAAGAAAGATACATTTCCTTCACGAAATGGAAGCTCATGGAGGAGAAAAGAGTAATCGACAGAGAGACATTGGAAGAAAAAACGAAATTCATTCGTAGAGCCATACGTTTCATCGACAGTTTTAAATTCATGTCAACCGCTCTGGAAAAATTAGTCGATAACATGAGCAAGGATAAATTTAAAATCATGAGCGAACATTTCGAGAACGAGTAGATGTCATGTTGAGGAAAGGAGTCTATCCTTATGATTACATGAACGATCTAAAGAGATTCGAAGACACCGCACTACCTTCGAAAGAAGATTTTTATTCAAAATTATATGATTCCGACATTTCCAACGAGAATTACGAACACGCTAAAAACGTGTGGAAATCATTCGATATGAAAACCGTGAGAGATTATCATGATCTCTATCTGAAGACCGACGTTCTACTCTTGGCAGACGTGTTCGAAAATTTTCGAGTCGTCTGTTGTCGAAATTACGATCTGGATCCCGCTTGGTATTTCACCGCACCCGGTTTGGCGTGGGACGCTCTGTTGAAGACCACCGAAGTCCAATTGGAATTATTATCCGACGTGGACATGTTGCTCATGTTCGAAAGGGCTGCAAGAGGTGGTGTCTCGATGATCTCCCACAGACATTCTGAGGCTAACAATCCTTACATGAAAGAAGGTTTCGATTCGAAATGATCGACTAAATACATACAGTATTGGGACGCTAATAATCTGTATGGTTGGGCTATGAGTCATCCTTTACCAATTGGAAATTTCGAATGGGTGAAGGAACCGGAAGAGATGCAAAAATGGAGAGACTATCCTTGCATTTTAGAAGTCGATTTGAACTATCCGAAAGAATTACACGATCTACACAACGATTATCCGCTGGCTACTGAACGAATGGAACCGAATGAGGGAGACGAGGAAAAACTCATTCCCAATTTATTTAACAAATGTAACTACGTCGTCTACAGCGAGAATTTGAAACAGTACGTCGATTACGGGATGAAATTAGTCAACATACATCGCATCATTCGATTCGACGAAGAGCCTTGGATGAAAAAATACATCGATCTCAACACGAATCTCAGAACTCGAGCCGAGAACGATTTCGAAAAAGATTTCTTCAAACTCATGAACAACTGCGTGTACGGTAAATCAATGGAAAACATCAGGAAGAGAACCGACGTTCGACTCATCACGTCTGAGAAAAGAGCTAAAACATTAGTGGCGAAACCCAATTACAAACACCGAACCATATTCGATGAAAATCTAGTGGCCGTTCACATGCAAAAGACGCACCTGAAGTTCGACAAACCGTATTATCTTGGACCGATCATCTTAGATATCAGCAAGCGATTGATGTACGAGTTTCACTATGATTATGTCAAACAAAAATTTGGTGATAAAGCCAAACTACTGTTCACCGACACGGACAGTTTAGTTTACGAGATAGAGATGAAAGACGTCTACCGAGATATATCTCAGGATGTGGCCGAGTGGTTCAACATGAGCAATCATCCCGTCGATCACCCATCCAACATTCAATCGAACGACAACAAGAAGGTGTTGGGTAAATTTAAGGACAAGAGCGGCAGTAAACAAATCGTCGAATTCGTGGGCTTGAGACCCAAACTGTATGCTTATCGTCTAGAAGATGATGAAGAGATCAAGAAGTGCAAAGGAGTTAAAGCGTGTGTGGTGAAGAAAAACATCTCTTTCCAAGAGTATAAAGATTGTCTGTTAGGAAGTGGTCCGGTGTATAAGACTATGAAATCGATTCGAAGTGAAAATCACGACTTGTATACCAAAATAGTCAACAAGATTTCGCTGACGGCCGACGACGATAAGAGATTCGTGTTAGACGATAAAATAAGCACTTTGGCACTCGGATATTGGACTGCGGATCTAATTAGAGACGATATGAATATGGATGATTGGATTCTAGATACGATTGTGGATGATAAGATTCTAGATATGATTGTGGATGATAGGATTTCAGAAAATCAAGAGGAATTAGATGGATTCAAAATTATAGAAATCAATAGTAACATCGAGAGTCCAGAAAATCAAGAAGAATTAGATGGATTCAAAATTATAGAATACGATAGAGATATCGAGAGTCCAGAAAATCAAAAGGAATTAGATGAAATCAAAATTATAGAAAACGATAGAGACATCAAGAATGTTAGTTTAAAAAAAGAGAAAAAAACAAAAAAAAATAACGTCATTTTTAGTGAATTATAATAAAATAAATAAATAAAAAAAATATATACGCATTTATGAATAAGAAAATAAAGATATCCGTAGAAGGTGCCGTCTTACCTAATGAACCCCTATCCAACATCGATCTGTTGAATGCGGCAAAAGATTTGAAAATCAAAGATTTTCTAGGAGTGTTTTTCAGAGATGCCTTACCGAAGAGAAGACCTCGACAATCGGAATGTGGAATTTTAAATCTAGACGATTCATCGGGTGAAGGCACTCACTGGGTGCCATGGATGAAGAACGGGAAGAAGAAAAATTATTATTTCGACAGCTACGGAATCTCGCCGCCAAAAGAAATAAAGAACTATTTCAACAAATCGATGGTTCGTTACAACACGGAACAAGTGCAATCACCACATCAAGTGTTTTGCGGTCACCTGTGTCTCTACGTTCTCAAAAGATGGTCTGAAGGAGATCGATTTCAAGACATTCTCAATGATTTACATTAGAGAGAGATTTTTTTTATAGTATATAAAGATAAAAAATTATTTTAAAAAAATTTTTAATCAAATAAAAATGAAAAATAAAATAACATAGTTCATTTTTAATAAACTGCGTTTGAACATATTTTTCTAAAAACAAAAAATCCCACAACAACATGCCAGTCAATAAATTTGGTAGAAGTGACGACGAAAAAGTCAACCCAAGAAAGAAGAGGAAGACATTCGAAGTCGACGATGGTTACGACGTTGCCAACTTGGACGAACATTACGTTTGGAGATACGAACCTCGAGAAGAACCTTTGAACATGAACGATAAGAAGCTCTACAATCTTCCCGAGCCGATAGATCTCGCAGATGCTGCGACTAAAAAAAACGTCGACAGGGGGAACTCCGATTTCGAACGAATCCTGCTAGATAATTACGTGGATAAAACCATGACCGACGATCTGGATCTGAAATCCAAACGTTTGGTGAACGTCGCGAATCCCATAGATCCCACTGATGCCACGACCAAGAAATACACAGACGACTCTCACGCGAGATTCAGTGAACACCTGAGAAATAGATACGTTCAGAAAACGATGCACTCAGAATTGAACGCTAATTCTAACAAGATAACGAACGTGGCCACTCCCACGAATCCCAAGGACGTGGCGACCAAACACTACTTAGATCTGGAACAGAGAAAGTCTGACAGATGAAAAATGAAATCGGATCTGAATGCAGGATTCAACAAGATATTGAATCTGTCGAAGATCAACGACACGGATGCAGACTAAACCGTGGTCAACAAAGGCTACGTAGATTCTGCCGTGATACAATCACAAGAATACCTAGAATCGCAAGTGGACGATCTCTACCTGAACAAACAATCTGGCGGAACCATGGAGGGTGGTATCAACATGAACGGTCACAATTTATTCGGTCTCGATCACGATCCCGAATTCGATTCCAGCGCGGTCAGCAGAAAGTACGTGGATGACAACTCAGTCTGGAGAAAGGGTGACATCATGGAAGGTAAACTAGACATGGGTGGACACGTGCTCACGAATCTACCAGATCCCGTGAACATGACGGATGCCTGCACCCTGATTTCAGTAGTGGAGAAAGTCAAATATGCTAGACAATTGATCACTGTGTGGGCCGAAGAGGCCGGCACCTTAGATGAAGGAAAAGCTGAGTGGTCTTTCGGAAATGGAGGTAGCAGATCGAAACATGGTCAGGTGGGATATCCCATGCCGCTGGGAGGTGAAATCCTTCGAATGAGTCTGGCTTCCTCGGATTTGAATAACAGAGCAGTCGTCAATCTCATGGTGAATGGTGTAGAGAGTGATAAGAGATACAGCGTCGAAAAGACTGAGAATCAACACGCGAATGTTAGCACGTTCGGCACGCCTCTCAAAGTGAACGCCGGAGACAGGATTAATTTCGTTACGAAAACCAATAATCCCGAAGCCGCCACTTCCGTGGTGAGTCTACTGATCGAACTAGTTCCTTTGAACAAACAGTGAATGCGTGGAAAATAATGAATTAAAAAAAAATAATGTGTGATTATTAAAAACAAAAAAAAAACAAAAAAAAAAGTAATGAGATTTAGAAAGATGTTCAATCTCTCTAGATCACATTACTTTATTTATGTTTTGTTGTTGTTTTTTTTGTTTTTAATAATTACTCATTACTTTTTATTTTTTTTTTTTTATTTTATTTTTTTTTCACACTCGTCTCTCATCGAATGATCGACATCTTATTTCCATCCGATTCGAATTGTAATTCTCTGTCCGACAGGACCAGGGCAAAAGCTTCGGTTTTTCTCGGCACGCTCCTATCGAATTGCATCTTGATCTGAATGTCTAACACGCTACTCTTGAGTCGTTCACTCTGTTTACTGACGTCGAATACGAACATGGGATACATCGACTTGTATTCGCTGGGAGACATGTTGGGGTTGCTCATCAATTCGTCTAGACCGTGATACTTCTTTCTAAAATCAGTGGCATCATCGTACAGTCTGCAGAAATTGTTCTTGTCGAACGACGCGTTGTAATCAATTGCTGGATATCTCGTGGCGTTCAGAAACACTTGCATGTTTCTCAAATGGCAGTGATCGAACAGCGACGCATTCTTTTCCTGAGACCCGTCCCTATCGGTCTGAAACGCAACCACGATAAAATGCGGTCTCTCGGAAGCGGATTTCACCGTCAATCTCCAATCGAAGTGATTCGTGGAGGGAGGAATGCTAGCCGTGTCACACTGTCTCATTCTAAATCCCACAGGTAATTTACTCTTGGATTCTATGATCTTGTAGAGATGCGCTTTCTCCACGATTGAAGGCTCCACATGCGGAACGAACAACGATATCTTGTGTAGAGTTATCTTACCCGCATCAGTCGCGGTGAGTCTCACTATTGCGTCGTTGTTTCCTTTTCGAATCAACATCAGATTGTGTTTGAATCCGTACATGATCTTGTTGTAATCGTCCGCAAATCCGAAGATGTGTTTCAAAGGTATCCTGAACGAAAACGTTCCTTTAGGTCTGGACGTCTTGACGACGTAGTCGAATATCAAGGCGGCGCCGGCGCTAGCAGGGCCGACGGTGTCTTTCACCCACAACTGATTAATTCCTCTGGATTTCGAAAAATCATCAGGATACGTCAAGAGTCTGAACATCGTGGTGGCCTGACTGGGATGAAACACAGATTCTATCTCTTGTCCGGATAGCATGTATTTTATGTTACTGAATAGATGCATGATGCCATTATTGGCTAGAGTAACCGTGTCGTCGTCGGCGTAGTCGCTCCCATCTTCCTTGGTGAGACGTCCCTGCACCACTATGTAACTCTCGCTAGGATGTACGAATAGATTTTGAGTTTCGACGTTGATTCTTATCTCTCCCGTATTGTTCAAACTCGTTCCGGTTACCGGTTCGTATTCGTGAACCTCATATTCTTGAATACGTTCATCTTTCACTATGCTTTGTGCTATATCTAGTATATTTGTCATTTTAAAGGATTTTTAGTTTTTTGTTTATTAATTAACTTGTTTTCTTTATCTAAAAATAGTTTTTAATTATTTTTTATTATTTTTTTCTCTCTTATATATATATGTGTGTAAACAAGAAAATGTGAAAGAGAGTAAATAAAAAAAATTTTGTTTTCTTCATCAAAACTTTGTCTTCTGTAATTGTTGTTCGTAAAACTTTCCGATGATCTCTTCTCCATCCAAAGCTTCGATTTCGTAAGTCACCGGATCGGTGTGAAATATTTTGATTATCACGAAGATTTCCGAGGTCCATTGAGGAGTATAACCCTTTTTGAAGTGCTTCTTATAAGCGTAGATTCTAACTCGATCACCAATCGCAAATTTCGGCGTTCTAGACTTCTTCCTGATCTTAGATCTCTCAGGATATAGATTCGTGTAGACCCGTTTTTCGTTTCGAGGACCGCTAGCTTACGCGGGAGTCATCTTGATCGATCTGTGTCGCGTGTTGTCATCTTTGACCAGACCGTTCAGAGCGTATATGTATTTCTTGGTCGAATTCGCCGTGAAGTATCTGTGCATCTTTTCCTTCATCGTTCGATTCCAACGTTCCACCACGCTAGCTTTCTCTTCATTTTCGATCGAGTAGAGGTCTACCAATCGATGAACGTGCTCGTTGTAGAATTCCTTTCCCTTATCCACCCACAATTTACTCGGTTTTCGAGAAGACGAGTCGAACACGCTCTTCAGAGCCTCGGCGACGCAAGGACCCGATTTATTCTTCAAAGCTCTGATCCAACCGTATTTGGAAAACACATCGATGACCGTCAGTAGATATTTGACGCCCGTGTTCCACCTCGAAAACGATCTCATGTCGACCAAGTCGGCAGACCAAATATCATCCAGACCCTTCACGAACACCCTTCTCTTTCGAAATTTACGCACTATGGGTTTGTGTAACTCCTTGGCCAATTCGCTCATCAATAATCGTTTCTTCTTCTTTTCAGATGCGCTTTTTTGTTTTTGAATGCCCCATCCGAATCGACGTTTCGCACTGATCAGATTACCGACCAGCGAACGTTCCATCTTCTCTCTCCTGGTCGGATTCGATATGCCTCTCAATTTCCCCAACATGTTTTTATCACAGACGTCGTTGCGAGTCTTGGTGTCGGGATGTCCGGCGTAGCACAGATCGTGATCATACGCGGCCGCGTCCACCCTATTCACAGGTTTGCTCCAAGATTTGGGAGTCAGATCAGCGTTGAGTCTCTTGTTCAATTTCGTTCCGGGTCCAGTGAAACTGTGACCGGGCAGATGCATTTCGAAAGGTAGATTATTGATCATTTTATTCACGATGCCTTTACCTTTGCTCACATTCTTTTTTTTTGACGAATCTAGTCTTGACAGAACCACACACGTCGCAAATTCCGCGAAGCATCTGTCTGTCGTTTTTAGTTCGCACTTCTCTAGAATTACTCGTCTCGGTAACTCTCTTACACTTTACGCAATACATTTTTAAGAGTTATTTAAATTAATTTCGTTTTTTCATTTTATATATAAATTTAATAATGAATCAATTCTGTTCTTATTATATATATATTTTTTTTTCAATCGCTGCTCTTGAGTTCTATCATCTTACTGAATTCTTCCCTGGCCTCTTTCCTCCCCTTTTCCATGAGAGAATCCTTCATCTCTTCCTTGATGATCTGACGAGTCTTGATTCTCATGGCTTCTTTCATGGTATCGTATTTCGTTTTCTCGCTCAATATCGCGAAGTATTCACCGTCCGATATCCTACCGTCTTTCAACGCCATAGAGATCATTTCGGATATCGTGTCGATCTTGGAGTCGGCCAAGACGGGAATCTTGTCGTGTTTCCTCGCCTTCAGATATAATTTCCTACTCAAAAAGTTTCTGAGCGTGCTAAACAATCCGGCAGCGAGAGCCACTCCTTCTACGGTCATCTCGATTGGAATGGTGACTGCGGTCGACAACAATCCGATGCCGGCCGCGTGTAAACCCATGGAAATCGTGATGAGTGTCATGTCGATTGCATTGACGAATGTCATGAAATGCGAATACTTCTTCTTGAGGGAACGACGAGAATCTCTCTCTCGAATTAGATACTCTTGTATTCTACTGGTTTGATCGATGCGATACCTCTCTCCTCTTTCTCTTTCTTCTAGTGATGGTGCCATCGGCAAAACGTCGATCGGCTTCTCGTCCTCGTCGTCCACTAACGTCGGATACAATTTATTTCTGGTTCTCATTTTTGTATTTTTTTCTTTCTAATATTAGATAAAAAATTTATGTGTGTATTTATTTTTATTTTCTATTCTCCCTTATTTTATATTAACAAGAAAACTTAGACATATGCTTCGTTGAACAATAATTTCAAGATGCATCCCTTATCTCGTAAAGTCAGACTTTTACGCGCCAATTTCTGTTCTTCCGAATCTGTGGGCTTGCTTCGATTCTTACAGTAGAGTAATCTCTTCCAAAACGCGATCACTTCATTGATTTGAACGCATTCGAACACCGGTTCGAAATACTTGACGACCATATCTTCCCTTTCCATCCACAGACACGAATAATTCTCGTGATCGAAGTCTAGGTGATCCCGACATCCGACGCATCGTTCTAACAAGAGACGACCTAGTTGTTCGTTCACGCAGAATGCGTAGGCTCTCATCAGCATTTTTAAAAGAAACCTCACTCTAATATCCTGAGAATCGTTCATGATTTACGTATTTTTTTTATTATCTATTCGATTTGATATATTTATTTTTCTAAATAACTATTATTTATATTTTTTTTTTCTCCTATATATATCAATCAAAAACGTAACAGCGGGTTCGCGAATTTCTAACACACCGACGACAACACTCTTTGTTCAAAACATTTCCATCAAGTGCTTGTTGAGATCACCTCGCAATAACGTGCGCCAGTCTCACTTCGAGAAACGCTACAGTGGGTTTGCGGATTCAAACATCACCTCTTCACGCGAGCCGATTTCAGACCTAAAATCCGCAAGCGATTTCCCCCATAGGATTCAGTGTTAAAATCGTGTGCGGACGCGGATTGTTAGAATCGGCAAGATGATGAGTTTGAATTCTCAAAACGTTTTTTTGCTCGCAATTTAACACTCTCCATAGGGTTTCAGTGTTAGAATCGACAAGACGATGAGTTCGAACTCTCAAAACGTTTTTTTGCTCGCAATTTAACACTGAATCCTATGGGCAAAACTCATCTGCAGATTTCAATCAAAACGGTACATGTACGTGTACGTAAAACTACGCGCGTCTAGGATACAATTCAGTGTTAAAAAAATTCGAGCTCACCCTAAAAAACCGTTAAAATCTTGTACACGTACACGATTTTAACACTAAATCCTATGGAGGTGTACATGTACACGTACACGTACATGTACAGGTGAGCTCGAACTCTCATTTATCACCTACTGTCATACTATCATAAATTTAGATATCTCCCTCGCACAACCGCATTGTGTATAAGACGGATCAATGTCGATTTTGAGCGCTGTTAGCAACAGAATGTTGCGAAAATCTATATGTGTTGACACTGTGTGGGCAGAAAAAGAAAAAATCCTTCAGGCGGACTAAAATTCACACGAATTACCGAAATGAGACCACAACGTGTCATAAGTGTTTAGATAAATGAATTTAATAAACCAACACAACTCCGATATTGTTCAGGCCCGTAACCCTCCGCCTATAAAATTAGTATTGGTAAGCAGATCAGTAATTAATGTTCTTAAATCTCATGACAAAACAACAGTCAAGCCTCCCCAAAGAGCAACTATGGAAGGCTGATAGTTCCAAAACAAATGAAGCATACCAAATCATGTACATAAATAAATAGGAAGCCAGGATTCCTAAATGAGTGTAGCCGATTGGCGAAAGTATTCTGCATACAGGACAGGTCATTTTTTGTTTTGGCCACACTTGAACATTCAAATGACACTCTTGGCAGCTGTCATTGCTCATGCAGCCCCAGAAATGGACACATATAATACTAAATGAGGAAGTTTGGCAGTTTATCCTTTTTTGGTGTATCAATCTCATCGTACTTTACCAGTCTGATACAGATCTCATGCAAAATGGCACAGGATTGTGGGGGGGGGGGGGGGGGTGTATGGTCACAGCAGACTCACAAAAGCCACACTGGACATTCTTCATTTTTCAATGATGCACTCTCTCATGACTCCATACTTATTCTTCTGAACTGTGTGGATTTGACCCTTGGCGAACTTCATAAAAAGTAAACAAACACAAGAAAAATGGCAGCCCTTTTGAAATGTTGGCAACCTAAATTACAACTGGTCTCGTGGTCCGTTCTTTGCAAGAATGATAAAACGATTTCTCCGAGTCTGTACAAGAAGGATTGCAGAACTTAACTATTCAATAAATTTATGGTATTTTATTGTATAAAATCTGATCTCTTACTTATGCCATAGCAGACTTTCAGACAGTGCTTTCTGCCACATGGTAATGGTTTCATGGCAAATATTAGTTTCCACAAAATCTATGTTTCATTCCAAACAAATTGATATATAATTTTATAGGGGTTATTCCTTTCTGACCTTCTCTGGACTGTGGAGAAAATTACCTGAAATTTGACCAAATTTACGTTGGACGTCCCCTTAACGAAATATGCTGTAACGAGAAACAGGCCAAACAACTTCCAAAATGTATAAAAAGACAGTTGAGATTAGAAAGAGATCAGACGATCGCAGACGTAGAATGGGAGGTGTGGTATTGGAAACGTTCGAATGCCGACGAAATGAGAGTGGCAGATCACACATGAACAATTATCCAGTAAAATTAAGTATATGAAGGAGGGTGGCGCATCTAAGCTGCAAAGTGTACTTGAATACAAGGGTAGTGGATGGTTGCACTATGGCGAAAAGCATTTAGCACTGAATTCCCCATACCCCAATGTTGGCACTATGGCAAAAAAATTAACATATGATTCTGTCATTTTGCCACTTTGGCTAAAAAAATGTCACTTTGGTGAAAAGCTGCTATGGAGAATCCTATGTCAAACCTAGATACTGGTTTGATCACCCCATTCATATGCAGGTTGAAGCCCTTTTGAGACAAAGGTATTATTGGGAAGAAGATTGCTTCACCGAGGCAGAGGTCGGCAACCAGAAATAAGGAAATATATGACAGAAAGGTGCAGGAACCAAACTTGAAGTTGGAGACAGAGTTTTAGTGAGAAAGATTTGTTCCAGGGAAAGCACAAGTTAGCTGATAAATGGGTGCGAGAAGTTTACTTGGTGACCGGAATACCAAAATCCAAGTAGTCCGGTATACAAAGTACAGTAGGAGACTGGTAAAGGACCTACCAGAACACTTCACCAGAATATGTTCCTTACATTTAATGATCTGTCTTCTGACTCTTCTCCTGGTAAGGAACACTGTAAAGTGCATCAGAAGGAACAGTGGAACAGGAACTGGCTCATTTGATACTGGCGATTCGGGTCCAGGTTAGATTTAGATTATTCCACAGAGAAGGGAACCGGCACAGCCACCTTTACCTATTCACCATGCTTCATCACCCTCAGCACCAGAGAATAGACCCGACACACAATTTACTGATGGTGAAGCAAGTTTAGCAGTTGATGAATCTGTGTTAACTGGTACTGCTGAACACTCACTCAATAGAGAGTCCTACCATACACCAGAGAGAAGACCAGTCCGACAAAGGAAGCCTCCAGATAGGTATGGAGAATGGGTACAAACACAGCTGCTAGAACCTTCTCGGGACTTTTTTATTCGAAGCCTTTAGATTTTGGAGGTTATTTTATATTTTAGCCAAGTATTCAATCTATTTCAATAGAACGAAAATGTATATACTGTGATATTATTGAATACCATCCGCGTTGTGGGCATGGCACTTTATCCCGGTTGCCTACATGGGGGCACGATGACGTCATGCACTAAGGCGTACTACACGTCGATGGTGCACATGAGTGGAGCTTGAACAGAGTTAGAATGTTGAGGAGCTGACAGTTGCTCGTCGATGCTCGGTGGTTCTCTCTGGGTACTCCGGCTTTCTCCACCCATAAAACTGTCACGATCACGATTAGCCAGTGTGCATAAGTATGTGACCGTAAACACTAATAAATAAATAAATACTGAATACCATATTTACTCTTGATTTTTAGGGAGCAGAATGTTTTATCTTAATTAATTATTTTATATATTTAGGTCAGAACATGGAACAGGCGTACACGGTGATCAGTTCCTCTTTACAGAGTAGCAATCATATTTAATGTGAAATATTTTCTGTTTCAAACAGGAGAATAGATACACTATTTTCATTTATTGTAGGTGAGATTAGTTTGACTGTCAGGAGACATTCCACTGACCAGGGGGGGTGGGGAGATGTAACCGGGTTCATCTGGCCCCACCTGTATAAACATGTGCTTTGTTTATTGTTTCAGGGTCACAGGCCGGACATTAATGAACCGACTGATCTCACTCACCTACTTACTGCACTAACTATTGTTTTTTTTTTGCCGCCGAAATTACCTGTCATCATAATCCATATTCGTTTGTACACTGTAGATTTATATTGTAACAATGCTGTCAACTATGCATCATATTTATTTGCAAAAGTAAATATACTCTATCTGGTATGTACACATCACCACATATATATTTCGGTTAGATTACTATTGATCACTGTGATCGAATATTATATCTTATATCATATGAATCGAATCTGTGTTCTGTTGCAAACTTGAACTGTTATACTGCAGCCATACTAATGTAAGTTGTACATTTGTATTGCATGTTTATTTTAACCCTTTACCTAACATGAAAAGCAGACGACACTTGCAAACAAAATTCTTGAATAACTAATTTTTTTCATTTTTTTTGTCACAAAAACATAGGTTATGACCCCTCGTTGGAACGAGCTCGACGAGCTCGTTCCAACGAGGGGTCATAACCTATGTTTTTGAGACAAAAAATTAAAAAATTATGAAAATTTATTGGAGATTTTTGAGAATAGCGCTGGCCGGTTTTGGCCGTTACGTTGGGTAAAGGGTTAAAAATAGAATATAGTTTTATGAACCTAATAGATGAGTTGTTTTGATTGAGTTCAGCCTGAGGGTTAAATTATTTTCAAAATATGCATGGGTATTACCCATTCACAATAAATCAGGAGAAACATCAACAAAATCTTTTCAAGGCATTTTGAAAACTTCTGGACATAAACCATTATGTTTACAATCTGATAAAGGTTCTGAATTTAAAAATAAAGATGTGCAAACATTTTTTAAAGAAACAAAAAATTCATTTTTTTTCAAAACAAAAAATTCTGTAACAAAAGCTAGTGTTGCTGAACGTTTTCAACGTACATTGAAAACACGAATGTGGAAATATTTTACACACAAACGTACATTAAGATATATTGGTGTGTTACAAAATTTAGTTGGTGGATACAATCACAGTTTCCATCGTAGTATTCAGAGAACTCCCGCATCTGTATCAATAGAAAATAAAATAGAAGTATATATATATATATGGTAAACAAATCTAAAGGGAAAAATATAAAAATTAAAGTTGGCGATATAGTTCGTTTTAACAAAACCAAACATACATTTGAAAAAGGGTATTTACTAAATTGGATAAAAGAATTATTTAAAATCACCCATGCGAAACATACAATACCACCCACTTATAAACTTGAACATATAGTTGGTGGTGAAAAAATACAAGGATCATTTTATCCACAAGAAATTCAAAGTATAAAAGATGATAAAAATGTATCATTGATTTGGTTCTTGCATGACGTTCAAGAAACTCATCAAGGAACTTAAAGTACACTGGGAAGGTTACCCCGCGATAGTTGGATAGTAGAAACAGATTTAGTATAAAAAGAATAAGTCACTAAAAGAAAATGTATTGAGTGGAGAAAGTGCAAGTGTTGAAGTACAAAGTCAACAACCAGAATTTAATTTTTGTGGGAGTCTTGTTGCAAAAAATCAAGTGACTTATTTCACACAAATAATTGTCATTTCTGCAATTATAATTACGGCAATCATTCATCTTAGTTTACAATCCCCCAACAAAGAATTGTGGTTAGTGTTATTGAGTAGTTCTTTATGATATATTCTTCCAGGTCCAGGTTTAAAATATTTGAAACCACTGGATACGAAAAAATTAATTCATTTTACGTTACACTACTGGGTGATAGTTCTATGGATACGTTTCCAAATAACACACAATGTTGTTTACAAACAAAATTAAATAAACCGATTCATATTAATAACGAACATTGGGAGGTGGGTGTAGTTGAAGTAATTTTACCTTCTGAGGCAAAAAAATATAACAGATGATGAAGCAAAATTTAAAATCATTGTGACAGATCCGAAAATATCATCGCGCACTAATAATATTAATAAATTATTTTTCAATCATACACTACGTAATAGTATTGCTGCTGTTGAGCTAAGTATTTTACCGGATGCATATGCAAATGGTGGACATGTTCCGGAAGCAATAAATTCGATATTCAAGAAATATTTTAAAAGAATTTGGTGTGACATTTGATCTTAGTTATTCATCTCGACATTCGCGTGTAAAAAATTCGGGGAATAGTGTTGAAACAGTTGGACTTCAAATATGACTATGTTTATTACAAAAATTGGGGTGTAAAGATAGTTTTCCAGTAACTTTTCCTAACACAGCAAAAGATGCATTTAAATATAACGTGGACTTAAATGTGGATTTTAATGAACTCTCTATTTATTCTGACATTGCAGATTATACATTTCTTGGTGATATTGAAGCACCTATTTTAGGTGTAATACCTTTTGAAACACGTGACGAATCTCTGCACACTCATAAAGAATTTGATAATGTACATTACGCATCAGTATCAAAATCTTCTTTTTATCAGATCAATATAAATATAAACGGGAACACAGGTAAAAACATTCAGTTTTCAAGTGGTAAGAGTGTCATCAAGTTGCATTTTAGAGAACGTAACAAATAAAATTTATAAAAAATTATGCCAGTGTATCGAGGTGTACAACAGCAATAATGATATGGATTAGAGTCTATTTTTCGCTCAGCAGTAAGACCAGCTGTACCATTAATGAAAGTGTCAATGTGACTGTAGATCAACTTGACAAACTTGAACTTGGTAAGTTATGAAGGAAATGACAAACTTGAAGATCATTGGTGCCCTCTGAGGAATGCCAAAGGAAGATGTTAATGCACAAATGCACTAAGTTAGAAGGACATTGCTTGTGGAAATGTTTTTTTTTTTTCTTTTTTATGGAAATTCGTAAATATACCCTGCAGAGAGTGCAAAGGGGATAAGTTGTGCACAAATGCAGTAAGTTCAAAGGCTGGTGATAACGACAATAATTTTGTATGGAAATGAAAAAAATCAATAGCTCACATCTAGAGGTAACCCGAACACACACACCAAGCTTCAAAGTGATCCGATCATAAATGTGCCCTGAAGTGTGTGTCAAAAGGAAATATTGAGGTCTGACTAAACTGAGTTCAAAGGTCAGCGGCAACATTTCTCGACAGAAATGGAAGAAAATTTATAGCTCCCATATAGATGTCACCCACACAAGCACACCAAGTTTCAATGCGATCCAATCATAAAAGTGCCCTGCAGGATGCGTCAAAGGGAGATAAAGCACACCAAGTTTCCAATTGATTCTATCATAAATGTGCCCTGTAGGGTGTGCCAAAGGAAAATATTGATGCATAACTGCACTAAGTTCGTCAAAGGTTATTGCCAGTGGCAACATGTTTTAACGAACAAGGAAGAAAATAAATAGCTCCTATCCAGAGGTCACCCCAAGCAAGCGTACGAAGTTTCAATGCAATCCGATCATAAATGTTCCCTGTAGGGTGTGCCCAAGGCAAATATTAAGGTCTAACTAAACTAAGTTTAAAGGTTGTTGCCAGCTGCAACATTTTTTGACGAAAATAGAAGAAAAAGGATAGCTCCCATCTATAGGTCACCACAAACAAAAGTTTCAAACCTATATGATCATAAAGATGACCTGTAGCGCGCGCCAAAAGAATATATTGATGCCTGACTTAACTAAGTTCACAGGTCACTAACGCAAATCGATAGCTCCACTCTGGAGGTCACCCCTAACAAGCATACCAGGTTTGAATGCAGTCCGATCATAACTGTTCCCCGTAGGGTGCGCCAAAGGGAAATATTGAGGTCTGACGAAACTAAGTTCAAAGGTCGTTGTCAGCTGCAATATTTTTTACGGGAATAGAAGAAAATCGATAGCACCCATCTAGAGGTCACCCCAAACAAGCATGCTAGGTTTAAAAGCGATCCGTTCAAACACGTGCACTGCATGGTGTGCCAACTGGAAATATTGCTGCATAACTGCACTAAGTTCATCGAAGCTCTTTGCCAGCGGCAACATTTTTTGACAGAAACCCCAAACAAGCATAACAAGTTTCAAACCTATCTGATCATAAAAGTTACCTGTAGAGCGCGCCAAAGGAATATATTGATGCCTGACTTAACTAAGTTCACGGGTCACTGAAGAAAATCGATAGCTCCCCTCTGGAGGTCACCCCAAACAAGCATGCTAGGTTTCAAAGCAATCGATCATAAATGAGCCATGTAGGGTGTGCCAAAGTGAAATATTCAGGTTCGACTTAACTAAGTTCAAAAAATCAATAACTCCCATCTAGAGGTCACCGCAAATAAGCATACCAAGTTTCAAAGAGATCCGGTCAAAAATGTGCACTGCAGGGTGTGCCAAAGGGAAATATTGTTGCATAACTACACTAAGTTCCTCGAAGGTCGTTGCCAGCGGCAACATTTTTTTGACGGAAATCGAAGAAAATCGATACCTCCCATTTAGAGGTAACCCCAAACAGGCATACCAAGTTTCAAACCAATCTGATCATTAATGTGCCCTGTAGTGTGTGCCAAAGGAATATATTGATGCCTGACTAAACTTAGTTCAAAGGTTGCTGAAGGAAATGGAAGAAAATCGATAGCTCCCATCTAGTGGTCACCTCAAACAAGCATACTTCGTTTCAAAGCGATCCACTCAAAAATGTGCACTGCAGGGTGTGCCAAAGGGAAATATTGATGCATAACTGCATTATGTTCATAGAAGGTCGTTGCCAGCGGCAACACTTTTGGATGGAAATCGGAGAAATTCGATAGCTCCCATCTACAGGTAACCCCAAACAAGCATATCAAGTTTCAAACCGATCTGATCATAAATGTGCCCTGCAGGGCGTGCCAAAGGAATATATTGATGCCTGACTAATCCAAGTTCAATGGTTGTTGCCAGCGGAAACATTTTTTGACGGAAATGGAAGAAAATTGATAGCTCCCATCTAGAGGTCACCCTAAACAAGCATACAAAGTTGCAGAGCAATCTGATGTAAATATGCCCTATAGGGTGTGCCAAAGGGAAATATTGAGGTCTGACTAAACTAAGTTCAAAGAACGTTGCCAGCGGCAACATTTCCTGACGGAAAGGGAAGGAAATAGATAGCTCCCATCGAGAGGGCATCCCAAACAAGCATACCAAGTTTCAAAGCGATCTGATCATAAATGCGACCTGTGCGGTATGCCAAGGAAATTGTGCACTTACGTACGAAAACCAATTGCAAAAAAAAAATGCATTTCGAACTTTAAAGAGAGAAGGATTAAAACATGGTATTGAAATAGCATATGAATTGATGAGAAATAAAAAAAAACCTAAGAAGTAATGCTCTCTCATGCAAAAGATCTATATGGCATCAGTGGGTAAAGCTACGTTGGGAATAAAAAGACAGAAACGAGAACCGAAACATCAGTATGTGGATCGTTCTCGAAGAGGCAAGACACGAAAAAGACATTCTGACCCAAAACGAAATTCAAGACCACTCGATATATTTGATTAAATCATGATGTTACATGGATCTTGCGATCATTTTTGTAGTAGTTTTGATCCAGATAATGTATCACCGACTTCGAATGGCATAGAAAATATTGGTAAAATTGAGCAATTTCCAATTGCATCTTTAAACAATTCTTCACCAATAGAATTTTAAATTCCAAGACAAAGGACCAAGTGGTTAGATCATGCATCATCTACACTTGAAGTTCAATTTGATAGTGAGATAGAAAACAACAAATTCAGAGAAGTGATATTTGACTATTAACAATGAGTAAACGTGAACACTGCAAGGTGTGTGAAGAAAAAATACAAACATTATTTCAAGAATGTGTAGTGATAGAACTGACAAAATCAATCAAAGAGAAAATGAAAAATATCTGTGAAGAATGCCGAACCAACACAACAACATTAATAGATATATACACATTGCAGAATGTTTACAGAAACTGTGTCCAGTGGTTATACTATATTATCTACACAAGAGAGCTAAAAGAATAAACTTATTAGAATATTGTGCTCGTATATATTTTGAAATAGACTGCCAAATGGACATTCAAAAGTGGGCAGAATTAGTTAAAAGAGACTTTTTCCTGCCTCCAAAAATGGCACTTTGGCGAAAAGCCCCTATAGAGAATCCTATGCTAATGTTTTCGCCATAGTGCCAGCATTGGGGTATGAGGAATTCAGTGCTAAATGCTTTTCGCCATAGTGCCACCCTCCACTACTTACAAGTTTAAGACAAAGTCAACGTGGGCGAGTAGGCAACAAAGTCTACTAGGATCATTGTAAAGGGAAAATGGGCGTGGTAGGTTTGGTGATGCGAACAGGACAGGTCCGGACTGCGGTCTACCCCTGGGCCGCGGTCCGTTCCGGACCGGGTGCCACTGGACCGGTTTACACTCCCGGTCCGGTATTTTACGTCGAGCCAACTATCGCGAATTAAACGCGTATTAAACATAAATTAGCAAAGATGTATTAATGCATTCAAGTGGTTAATAGTCGAATAGTTGATGCCATGAAAACATCTCAATCGCATATATAGATGTCACGATTCCCATGCTGCATGTGTCAGTGATTCAGCTGAACGCGGCTTTGTGGGCGGTCGCATGATTTTGATGTCACCAACTTGTGACTGCGTGCTTTGATGTTGCCTATTTTTGACTTCTCGTCATTCGCGGCATTGTTGCAACGCAAGAAGTCTGCCACAGCAGATACCGGGGTAACTGGATGTGTCACACGGTCTTTTTCAAAGATCAGAAGGTAGAAATGATGATTGAAAGATTATAAGGTGTACTGCCTAAAACGGATGTGAAAATGAATATAATAATATTCGCGTTACTGCATGGGCTATTGCAATATGCCCTTGCCATCACTGCACCAGAGGCAGACCATGCAACACACAATCATCAAACAATGTATATGCACTCTTTGCAAAAAGGCAATATTTCTTAATATATAGGTTAACAACTTTGAGATAACGGGCCATTCATTAACATATAAGTGAACCGGACCGGAATGATCTGGACCGTACCGGACTTGACCGCTTTGACAATGGAGTGGACCAGCTTGGGTCCGGTCCGCATCATTAGGTAGGTGTTGGTCAGAAGAATGACTCGAGTTACAGAGTTAAGTCGGTTCATCAGTGAAGAGGAAATTAATCTGAAGGAGAAAGAATTTAGCTAAATACACATAATATACGAAATTGTAAGTGAAGAGAGGGAGAAATATTGACATTCGCGGTATTAATTCATTATTACAATTGTATTGTCAGGGCATTAAATAAACTGTTTCTTCTGTTGGATCTCTCTCTTTTCGTGGATGTGTCATTGCACAGCCTGAAGCCATTGGTACTGGTATCTGAAGAAAACGAATCAAAAATGTAACACTCGAAACGCGAAGACGACGATTCCCCAGTAACGTTGACACAACAGGGGCTAGTCTTGCTACGGGTGGCATTCTACCCTTCCGTTTGAAGCTGTAAACTCCGGTGGCAAATTATATCTCTTAACATATAGTTGCCAATGGACAAGCATGGTCCGGCATATAACATGCTCTTCGGTTTTCATGCAGTCGGCGAGTAGTTTTCGTGGCCAATTCTCTTAATGATATTATCTTTGCCCTTCATCCCATAACCACATTGGGTTTGTCGCTCTTTTGAATGGCTGCACGAGCGACTCATGCCCACATTTCTGTATTTGAAGGTTCCATAACCCCCCACCCGCGTCGCCAGATTCCATTGTCCCTTTACCCCAGATTCACAGAGGCTCAGACTGAGCCATATCTGTCCAGTTACCGTAAGTACCTACGTGGTGGTGTACGACCGGTCTGTCGCGTTTGCCGGCCCCGAAAAACCCAGCCCAGCTGATCACTGCCCCTTCGTAATGGACATTTGTTATGATTTTTACAGTATAGAGACTTGGTTTGTTTCATTTTCACAATTTAACCACTTCATTCGGTAAGCTACGTTTCATTTCGCAACAAAGGGTTTGGCACAGCCGAAGACTTGAGTCGAAGAGTGAGTCAAAGTCACTCGATAGACAAATTGCTCGATTGCTTATTCTACGCACCGGTTGCTAACCATTGGACTAATTGTGAAAGTCGCAAGCAGCCTTGGCTTGTAGGTGCAACCGACAAAATCAAGGTTCTACCCTAAACAGATGTCCAGTACGGAGAGGCGGTGATAAGCTGGACTGGGTTTGTCGGGAAAGGCAAATACAGCGGGCAGTTTGGACGCAATCCCGTATGCACTTACGGTGAATGAGCGGGAATGGCTCAGCTCATGTGAACCTAGGATAGGGTGCAGTGTAGGGATGCAGACCGGACCGGACCGCCAGTAGTGGTCCGGTCCAGGGGGAGGTGGTCCATCCCGATCCGCTCCAACCCTAGCTGGTCCGATATTCTTGCCTGGACCGGTTCCAGACCGGTCCAATTATTATAAAATACCTTAAATGAAGTGAAATGTGTTAAAATCTTCTTTTGGTAATACCAAATTAAGATTTTAACACATTTGCTTTATTTAAGATATTTTATAATGATTGGACTGGTATACGCGTTTGTGTTAAAGAAAGCATCAAGTTACTGGCATCTGAATGGCAAGATTGGTAACTCTGGGCATGCTATATAATACATTCCATACACATTGTGGAAATGTGTAGTGCATTTTAAAATATTTTCTCATATCCATCATTGTAGAGAAGTTAGAGAGCGAATAAACGTGCTTACAACTTGTGACTGTAACTCACTGTGGAGTAGTTCACGTTTCCCACCATCCTGCACATGTTATATGTCATGTAGCATGTGGAGGATAGCGGAAACGTGAACTTCACACTAAAGTCTTGGAGCATTTGCACTATCCATCTTTAAGTTCTTAACCCAATCATATACTATATGATATATAGTATATGGTTAGGTTAAGAACTTAAAGATAGATAATGCAAATGTTCCAAGTCTTTCGGCACAAAAACGTTTTGTTCTTAGCATTGGCACCTGACATATTCCAGATAGATTGGTCAATTTCCGGCATGCAGGTATGCGTACCGGTATTCGATATTGGATGAAGTGACTTTGATTTAGATACTGCCAACTTTTGGCTATCTCGCGATTTGCAACCTATCTTCAGTACATTGAAAATGTATATGAGCCTATGAGGGTTAGTTGACAACTTGACATGGTAATTCCTAATTCACTATCTTGTCTGACATCAGTCATTGTCACTAGCAATTTGCATACCATTACTCACCGGAATTACGAAACCACTTATACAACTACCATATTCTCGAAATTTTGGCCTATATCTGACACATTGGGCATTACCCAAATTGCGCAATGTGTCAGATATAGGCACAAATGTCGAGAACATGGTAATTGTATAAGCGTTTTCGTAATTTCAGACATTGGCATTTAAAGAGGATATTTCTGTAAAACGCTTATTCGTTTCATCAAGGATCGTTGTTTTTGTCCTGGATGCAAGTTGTCCAGTTGGAGAAGATGGCTGTATGAAACGCGTTTTAGAAAGTGTCCCGCTAAACATCTAACCTCTAAAGCGGCAATGTCTGACTTTATAAAACGGTTTATTGTAATCGATGATGTATACTGTAGACTACATCGTGCTTGTCCATTTGCCTCAACCAGAATAAAACTATAACTATCGTCTCATATTTGTGTAAACTGGTGACTTGCCAATGTGCAATTATAAACAGAAATATCCTCTTTAAATGCCAATTTCAGACATTGGCATTTAAAGAGGATATTTCTGTAAAACGCTTATTCGTTTCATCAAGGATCGTTGTTTTTGTCCTGGATGCAAGTTGTCCAGTTGGAGAAGATGGCTGTATGAAACGCGTTTTAGAAAGTGTCCCGCTAAACATCTAACCTCTAAAGCGGCAATGTCTGACTTTATAAAACGGTTTATTGTAATCGATAATGTATACTGTAGACTACATCGTGCTTGTCCATTTGCCTCAACCAGAATAAAACTATAACTATCATCTCATATTTGTGTAAACTGGTGACTTGCCAATGTGGAATGAAAACAGAAAAATAATTCCAAAACACTTGCAATTGTTAACTTGTTACACCATGTCGATTGTTGATTGTCACACGGTAGTCGTCACATAAACAGTAAACACAATACACATGTATTCTTTGTCAGTCAGTCATTTCATAGGTTTTCAAATCCTTCTTGTACGAGAGTGTTATGAGATCTCACACCAGATGCCCAGACATTTGCGACACTGTGTATTGAGTCTATTGATTGGTGACTGGAGCTTCGGATTTCCGTACCAGTTAACCCCAGTGCTAAACTTAGACATACCTCTAGGTATTAAAGTCTGCGAACCGGTGAATATACCGAACCTCCATGTGTGGACCGGTCCAAAGCGGTCCAAATGACGGCGTCCCGGTCCGGTCCGCGGCCCGGCCCTGGACCGTGGACCGTACCGTTTTTTACGGTCCGGTCCGCATCCCTGCTGCCGTGGAACCTGGTGAAGCGCGGGCCATGAAACCAAGAAATACTTAAATGAGGGCATGGTTAATTCGCGGAGTCACTCGATAGAGCAGTGGCTCGATAGGTCATTTCATTCGTTTGAGTCATAGAGTGCAATTGCTCGATGGATCATTTTGCTCACCGACTGTGAACCATGATTCCGCTCCAGAGTTTTCCAGGCATTTGCAAATATGACATGCCATACACGCTCCTCAAATGCATATATTCTGTAACTTAGTTATCTAACCCATAACATGTATTACATTTCCCAAATCCACAAAAAACATATAACACTATCTGACTAAGTAGAAATAAACAATCTGAATGTGGGTGGAATAATTTATTGTCAAAGCAAGATACCAACCTGAAAAATTGCATGAAAAAATGCCGAAACCAGTCATTTTCAGCCACCCAGCAGCGTCAAAAGCAGAATTTTCCCACCAACCCCACCTACCTATGCCTGGAGCTGAGCATCCCCTGTTTCTAAAATGCAAAACAAAGTTTGTATGTTTCCGTTTCATTTTTTAGTTACCTGTCTGGTAATAAACCCATGTAAAAATTACATTTAAAAAAAACCCCAATTTTTCGAAGCCACTGTTTCCCATAATTCACCTGGTAATTTACCCCTATGTATCAGACTCCAACTTTGGGACCAAAACTTCAAATTCTCTTGTCCAACAAAAAGCCTAATGTAATTATATATCTGATACTAAAAATATATCTCTATTTTACATGGCCTTAGTTTCAACATATGCCCCATGTTTAGAATTTCACCCTGTGCAATAGTGCGAAACTCTAGAACTGAACCTTAAAGAGAAAACAAGAGTGATCTCCCCTTGGATTTCACTGAGGCAAAAAAATCTGGAGTCTGTCCTGAGTTGAATGAACAAAAACCCCAAGTCTCTATTTCCAACCAGTAAAAGGATACAGCATGCCTTTCTAACTGCCGAATAGCTTTTGCAGCCAGTTTTTGCCTGATTTTCACAAAAACACCACACCACCTCAACCCTCACATTTCTCTGAACCACTTCAGAGAGCATTTTTGTTATTACCACCAGACACATTGACTACCCAGGTCCTGCCAATAGCACTGTTAAATAAATCAAAATGTGAAACAATAAACAGTAATAACCATAAGTAGGTGTAAAGTGAGAGTCCCAACTCACTTTTTGTGTACATGTACATCGTGTACACGTACACGTACATGTACCCATAGAGTTCAGTGTTAAAATGTCCAAAATTTCGAGAATTTTACAAAAACTTTTTTTAATAAATCATCGCATTCTAGATGGTGCAATCAGTCGCTGGTGAACGAGTGAGAGTTCCAACTCATGATGCATGGAAAAAATCGACCCTCGAATTTTCCAATGTTCATCGTCGCGTTCTAGACGGTGTGATCAGTCGTTGACGAAATCGTTGAGAGTTCCAACTCAGAAAATATAAAAACTGAGATGTCGAAAAAAAATTAGAATCGATAAATTCTCGACGGTCGTCATCGCGTTCTAGACGGTGGTGGGTGCGATCCGGTCATTGATGAATGATTGAGAGTTCCAACTCATAAGAAATCTGAGTTGGAAATCCTCGATCGTTCGTTGTTGCGTTCTAGATGGTGCGATCGATCCTTGACGAATGCGTGGTGGTTTCCAAGACAGAAATGGGAAAAATTAAGACATTTGAAAAAATTAGAATTGATGAAATTTTCGACGTTTGTCATAGCGTCCTAGACGGTGCGATCGATCGCCGACGAACAGTGAAGATTTCTAGTGCAGGAACAGAAGAAAAAATCGCGAGGAGTTGAGATAAATTGTAGCAAAACAGTTTTGTAGAGTTTCTTCATTTTACCTAATCGTTTAATAAATGCGGATGTAAATGAACGTTTTCATTCATCTATTGAATGGTGAAGTGTGTGTGTGTGAATAGTTATTATAATGGTTGTTTTCAAAAACGTTTGTAATTCATCTATTGAATGGGTGAGTGTCTGTGTGAATGGCTATTATAATGAATGTTTTCAAACGTGTTTCTCGAAGCAAAGCGAGAATGAAATTTATTCTCTTTATGCAATCTGCCTGCCTCTCTGTAGGTGCTATTTTGTTTGAATAAACTATTACTATTACTATTATAAAGGTATAATATAAAAGGTTGAAAATACATTTAATCAAACTGCACCAATAACTCAAAGCGATACTTTTTTTTGACAGCATTAAAGTTGTTTAGCTGAAAACAGTTCTAAGGACGAAAGCCGAGCAGATCAAAGATTAACTCTGAGTTCTCACTGTGGGAAATAACCACTGATGTGATTTAACACGTTTGAAGCGATGACAGTGTGCATTATCGATGTTTTATTTGTATGTTTTTCTTTTCTTTTCAACTCGTTTAGTTATATATATTAAAGGCATAAAAATTTTATTTATTTAAAAACATAAAAAATAATCACATTTAATTTTGAAAATAATAAATAATAAAAAATCGACGTTACCACACTCTAAAAAGAAATATTAATAATCGAGAGAAAAAATGTTTTTGCACATCAAAGATTCCAAGCGAAGGGACGAGCTCCTCGACAAATATGAGCGGCTCAAGGAAAGCATTCGGTCCGCCGACAGAAGAAGATGATTGGGGGAGGTGGAATTGAGACGAGAGACCACCAAACTATTCAATCCCGTGACGGAGGTTCAGGAACAAAGCAAGAAGGAGATCGTCGAGGAACTGAGACCCATAAAAGAGAGTTCTTTGAGAACAAGTTCATTACCGAGAAGTTTTACACCATTTTCCATTAAAAGATCTCTGTCGGATTACGTTCCCGTGGGAATTGAAAGTGAGTGAGAGCGATGATACACCTTCGACTATTACCACTAGTAGCATCGCGTCGTCCGATGGTGGTAAGAGAGATATGTCATTTGAAATTCGCGAGGATTCGAACAGTAGGACTTTTGTGGGCGACACTGAAGTGTGAGAGGAGGGTCGACATTTCGTCGTCAGTCCGAATTAGTATCTGAATACTCCGGGACTACAAAATTTGCTTCGATACGACAAGCCTGGAGATTACACGGATGATGATCATGACAATTATGGCGACATTCTGGTTCAGACCCACGCCATGAACAGGAATAATGATGCCAGAGAGACAAGACCCAAAGCCAACAGAGGTTACAAGAGGACAAATGTGGTGAGACTCATATGGTTGATGAATAAAAAATCCGTCGAATCGGTGACAGGAAATGGAGTGACTACCATTTTTCTTCCACGTGATTCCGACGCTCTGTTCGAGAGATTGAAATTGTTGATGGCTAGTCGGTGCGCTGGTAATACGGGGGTGAATAAGCAGATATTGTGTATATGCGACGAATTGTTGAGGCAAAAGGTCTTGGATAGACGAGATTATAAAAAGTTGATGAACGAATTAAAGGATTGATATAAGGATTGATATATAGTAAGTAGAGAAAAACAAAATAGAGAAATAAAAGTAAATCTACACTAAAAATAATAAAAAAAAGTATTTAAAACAAAAAACCATTTACGAGTGAAAAACAAAATATATATAAAATAAAATATGTTGGTGATAAAGAACAGGAGATACGTCAGAACTTACGTCCAAGGTGGTTCTGGTATCGTGGATTCTATAATGCGAGTGTTCATGAGCGGTGCTGGTAGAAAACTTGCATCGACCATGCTCAAGGTCGGTAAGAAGATGGCCTTGGATGCTGGTAAGAAAGCCGTTTCCGAAGCTAGTGGTAGGATCACTTTGGTAGCGGGCAAGAGGGCGGTCGATGTGTTGATCGATAAATTGATCAGTCCTCCGGCAAAGCGAGCAACGTTAGAGCGATCACCAAAAAGTTGGAAAGACTTTAAGGATGCTGTGGTACCCATACAAGATCTAGCCAAAATGACGAGTGGATCTGGATTGAAGAGAACCCACGATGGTGTAATATAAATAAAAATAAAAAAATATATATTTATAAAACCGAGTTTGAAAACATAAAAAAATTGAGTTGAAAAACCTAAATAAAAAAAAGATGAACATCAAAGATATGTCTTGGAATGATGCTGCGACCAAGAGGTCGAACAACAAGTTCTTTCCCAAGAGCATAAGGGGTTTGATAGTGGGAAAATCGAATTGCGGAAAGACCAATCTGTTGATGAATCTGTTTTCGCAACCCAGCTGGTTGGATTACAACAGAATATTCGTGTTCGGCAAGAGCCTGTTTCAACCCGAATACAGATTGCTTCGAGAGTGCATGGATTATAGATTGCCCAAGGACGTCATAGCCAGAATCTTCGACAGTAGGGAGGAATTCGATGGATGTGGAGCTTCTCTTTCAACCATTTTGGACGGTGCGGTGATGGAAGTGATGAAGAGAAATGTGTCTTCGAATGTCGAGTGTCGATTTTATGAGAACGTGAGAGACGTTCCGGATCCCAGGGAATTGAAATCGGAAAATAAGAATCTCATGATTTTCGGCGATCTGCTTTTGGAGAGACAGAACCGATGCGAATCGTATTACGTCAGGGGTCGTCACAGCAACGTGGACTGTTTCTACCTGTCTCAGAATTATTTTTGACTGCCCAGACAGACGATAAGGGAGAACGCTAATTTCCTGTGTCTCTTTCACCAGGATCTCAAGAATCTCAATCACATCTACAGAGATCACATTGCAAATGACATGAGCAGAGAAGAATTCAGGAGATTCTTCAAGAGGGTTTGGGATGGAGGACTTCACGATTTTGTCATGATCGATTTGACTAGTGAATTTAATCACGAAAAATATCAGAGCGGATTTGACAAGTTTTATGTTTCCGATGATAATAAATAGAGAGCGAAAACAGAAATTAAAAATAATAATATATATCATCGATAATTTACTTTTAAAAATAATAAAAATAAAATAATGTTCGAAAAACGGGAATTGTTAGAACGGATAGTCAAGAATACGGCTGCAAAACAGTCCATTCAAATTGTGGTGAGTGGCGATTCGACTTGATTCGCGACGAAATTCGAACCTTCCATCAAATTGAATAGGGAGGAAAGATACAAAATGGCGTTGGTGAATCTGGAGACTTATTATTCCTTTCCCAACGTCACCGAACAGAATAACTCATTCAAGTATTCCGACAGAGTGGATTGGTTGGAGATTCGAATTCCTAAAGGAAGTTATGACATAGACGATTTGAACAATTACATTCAGACACGAATGAAGACGGATGGAAAGGGAAGCAACAAGATCAGACTCGCTCCCAACCCTAATACCCTACAGACGATGTTGGATTTGGAAGATAATTTCCGAGTGGATTTCAACATGGACGATTCGATTGGCAAGATGTTGGGATTCGATCGAAAGATGTATCGAGGCAAAACGGCGTCCGAAAATACGGTTGACATTCTCGCTGTCAGTAGTATTCTGGTGAACATGGACATGATTGCCAGAAGCTACGTTAATGGTAGCGTGCAACAGACGATCTATTCCTTCTTTCCAAACGTGTCGCCGGGTTATAAGATCATGGAACGACCTCGAAATTTAGTTTTTCTACCCGTGATTTTAGACACGTTGTATAATAGCCTCAAAACTACGTTGACAGATCAAAAATGGTCAGCTGTTAGATCTTCGCGGAGAGAGGGTGACGATATGATTTCACATAAGAGAAATATGAAGCAAAAAAAAAAAGAAGCTATTGTGTATATATATAAATAAGAAAACAAAAGAAACGCAATATTAATTACAAAAATTATTTAATATATAATTATCATTAAAATAAAAAAAAAACTGAATTCTCAACAACTGCGTTTGAAAAAAATGTATTTAAAAAAAGAAAAGAAATACGTGGTTAAAAACGTGAACATATCCGAAGGACAGAGGGACAAACTTCAGTGAGCGTTAAGAACTCGAGGCAAGGTGGTGAGATTCAAATTCACTCACAAAGATCTGGCAATGGTGGTCGTGATTCGATCGCCTGGACCAGAACTCAAATCAAAAGGATGGAGAAAGCGATTCCTGATGGAAGAGGGTTGACGGTGAGATTGAGTCACTCTCAATTGAGGTACAATATCAGAATGAAAGGCGGTTTCCTACCGCTGTTGGGGACACTCACTGCAAAAGCATTGCCCATTCTCACGAATACCGTGTTGCTGGCTCTCAGCGTGGGAGCTCTCTCGGGACTCGTGAGTTTGGGAGCTCAGAAATTAATGGGAGGTGGACTGTTTTTGAAGAAGGGAGAAGTCGTGTGTCGCGTCAACACAGACGGCAGTAAAGGATTGTATCTAAAACCCGTGACAGGTGGCAACCTTCTCGGTAGAAACGGTCTCTATCTGAAGAGAGGACAGAACGTGGAGCGACTCAGTAGGGGTTTGCTGTTGGGTCCGAATTCGCTGTTTAAGAATGTACCACTTTTGATTATGTTATTATAAAGTAAAAAATATTATATAATTATATAAAGTATAAAAAATAATATAATATAGTTATATAAAGTATAAAAAATAATATAAAAATAGACAAAAAGGATTGCGAGGCTTTTTTGGATGATAATGATGGATATTTCAGGAAAGAACTGGAAAAAGAAGCGAAAAAAAATAGGGATAGATTGTGGAAATTTAAAAGAAGAAGAAGAATGATTTGTTTTCCACCACCACCTTTTGAAGAGAATAATGATATGAGTGTTGCCAAGAGATGCACCGTATTCATTCATAAATATGATGAAGGGAATGAAATGTGTTATTATAAAAAACGTAATATATCAACAAAAAAGAAGAATCAATAATGAAAGTGCAGAGAAATGGAAACGTTATTACAATATATATGAGTGATAGTGAAGAAGGGGGAAAAAAATAAAATAAATATTTTTTTTTCCCCTTCTTCTTCACTATCGCTCTCTCTATTGTCTTTTTATATTTTCAAGTCCGTTATTAACATGTTAACGGTCGTATCTTCTCCTTTTTCGCATATATGTTGAATGTTTATTTTTACTTTTGCGAGTTTTTTTTACTTCTGTCAATGCGCTGTTGCCACCCAATCTGTCTACAAGTTCGAGAGAGATTTTTGGATATATTTAATTTCCGTAGAGCAATGACAAATTGCTCTTATCAAATTCTTTGTCTTTGGGAATAACGATATTCTGTAGACCGCTTTGGTACTCTTAAAACAAATCAAACATGGCTTCATCCAATTTCAAAGGCATGCTATATGTGTCATATTTGTGGTGTAAGCCCTTCGTCTCGACCCCATTCAATTCGATACCATTGTGTCGTGGTAATCTATAAATTTTACAACCAAGTTTCTTGCATGTTTCGACTCATTTCAATTTCAATTCGCATCTTTTAGGTGTTGTTCTCATGGTTGATTATTTTTTTTGTTTTATGAATTATTGCAAATAATAATATGTTTGAATTTTGTGTTTTTGTTAAGTAATAATTTTGTAAAAAAAGTTCTTCTCTATATATATATATATACAGAAAGTTTTTAGAGTTAATTTCTCTTTAATGTGAAATTTTTGTGAAAGTTTTCTTTCTATATATATATATACAAAAGTTTGAAATTTTTAATTTCCTTTATTTTGGTCATATTAATTCAACTTTTTTCACATTAAAGGAAATAAAATCGATTAATCTCACAGAAATTTTTTTTTTTTTTTTGGGGGGGGGGGGGGGGGGGAATTAAAAACAAATATATAAGAGACTATTTTAAAAACTTTTTACAAAAATTATTATTTTAGCAAAAAAAATTCAAAATATATTCTTACAAACAAAGCAAACAAATAAAAAAATGGAAAATTTAATAAGTATACTGTACCCCGGTTAAACGAGATTTGTAAATAATTAAAAATTCCAAATTTCAGAAATCATAGAACCAAATCAAAAGAACTAAAGCCATATGCGAGTATCATTCGTGAGGCGATGGAAAGGAAATCGAAAGACCGAAAGTAAACAAACTTAAACAAACTCGAATTGCAAAAAATAAGCCAATGGCAGTAACACCTGACGATAGAAAATGAAAAGCGGAAGTAGTGCAGAATGATTCAAAACTTAGAGACCTCATAATCGAGTTACATAGTTTGCTCAATGAAAAGGGAAATGAAATGCCGATAGCAACAACATCAAAAAACATTCCGGTTGCAAAAAATAAGAAGAAAAAGGTGGCAAAGGGAATCGAAATGCTGACATCAAAAAAAATGTTCTGGTTGTGGAAAATAAGAAGACGACCAAACGAAAAGCCATTGAAGAACTGCGGGTTTCAAAAAAAAAATTAAAAAAATGAAAACGAGTGATGCGGTCCACGAACGACATATATTGAACGAAATTTGATGAGCAATCGACAAAGGGAAAGGAGAAGAATATGTAGGATGCATCACCATGAAAGCATTCCAATCAATTCACGTAGAATGGGAGAGTGCGATCAAAGGCGTTTTTAAAACTTTTGACGTGGTCCCCTTGTTCAAAAAAGTTGATCCAAAATTGTTCATGGAACAGGTGAAGAATAAAGTATAGGATTTGTTTCGTGGATGTGGGACTAAAAATTGTGATGATACTCCATTGCGTGATGAATAAAATCGATGTGAACTCCAGCAAGAGCATTGTGAGAGATGCATATTTCAGATCCGGCGTCCAGACCGTATTTCAAGGTTCCAAATTATCGGACGTTTTTGAAATAATGAAAGACAAGATGTTGATGTCTCTTGCAAATTATCAACAGGGAGGTAGTAATTGGATGTTCGAGGAGGGTTTGAATCTCGAAATTCACGAGAACAAAAACAATCCGTTGAAAGCGTCTTCCTACGTGGAATTACCGTATGTCATAGCTAAAAAAACACTGTGGTCAATGTGAGAAATAAAGACGATCTGTGTCTTAAATCGCCAGTCACCTCTGCTTTATGCCCCGTCAAAATCAACTCCAAGAGAGTTTCTCATTACAAGCAGACTTGTAAAAATCTCGAATGGACTGGAGTGACTTTTCCAACACCGTTAAAAGACATCGAACGTTTCAGAGCTCAAAATCCCACTGTAGCGGTGAACGTCTTGGGATATGACGAAGAAAAACGAATGATCTATCCTCTCAGACAGACTTCGTATCTTGGAAGAGAAAAGACAATTATTTTATTATTAATTTCGAATGGTGACAATTATCATCATTATTGTTGGGTTAAAAATCCGAGCCGATTACTGTCGAGCCAGAGTAGTAAACATAATGGTGAGATATATTTATGTTGCAACTGCATGGACAAGTTTTACAGGGAAAAATCGTTAGCGAAACATCAGGAATATTGCAATGAAAATCAAGGCATCGCCATCGAAATGCCCAAACCCAACACTTTCATGAACTTTCACAATCACAGTAAAAGGTTAAAAATGCCATTCATCATGTACGCCGATTTTGAATGCTTCACCATGAAAATGAGTTCCTGCCAACCCGACGCTCTTCGAAGTTACACCGAAAGATATCAAAAACATGAGCCTTTGGGCTATTTCGTTTACATGAAATGCACTTTCAACTCGCAACATGACATGGGTCCCTTCACCTATACGAAATGGTCCGAAGACAACGACGTGGCTCGAAGATTCGTGGAAGAGTTAGAATCAAAAATTCAAATTTTAAACGACAAATTCAAAACTACGGCGAAAATGATCATCACGTGAGAGCAACAGGATGAAAATAACAGAGCCACCGAATGTCACATATGCAGACAATCATTCGACGAGAATTCGTGGGGGAAAAAGAAGGTCAGAGACCACAATTATTACACAGGGTTGTATCACGGTCTGGCCCACAGCGAGTGTAATTTAAGATATCAAGATGGCACTTTCTATCCAGTGATATTTCACAATCTTTCGGGTTATGACAGTCATCTGTTCATGAAAAATCTCGGTACCTCCCACGAAGAATTAAACTGCATCATGAACAGTTCATGTCGACCGGTCTGGAAAAATTAGTTGATAACATGAGAGAGGATAAATTTAAAATCCTACTCAAAAAGTTTCCGACTGTGCTAAACAATCCGGCGGCGAGAGCTACTCCTTCTATGGTCAACACGATTGGAACACCGGACATGGCCGACAAAAATCTGATGCCAGCCACGTGTGAACCCATGGAAATCGTGATGAGTGTCGTGCCGACTGCATTGGCGAATTTCACGAGGCACGAATACTTCTTCTTGAAAGAATGACGATAGTCTCTCTCTCGAGTCAGATACAATTGGATTCTACTGACTTGATCGATGCGATACCTCTCTCCTCTTTCTTTTCTTCTAGTGACGGCACCATTGGCAAAACGCCATTCGGCTTCTCATCCTCGTCGTCATCTAACAACGGATACAATTTATTTCTGGTTTTCATTTTTTTGTGTTTTTTCTTTGTAATTTTTATCTATATTATTTACGCATGTATTTATTATTTTATTTTTCTGTTCTCTCCCTTATTTATATCAACAAGAAAACTTAGTCGTGTCGTATGCTCCCTCCAGCAATAATTTCAAGATGCATCCCTTGTTTTCTAAAATCAGACTTCTACACGCCAATTTCATTTCTTACAAACCGGTGGGCCTGCCTCGTTTGCTACAGAAAACAAATCTACTCCAAAACTTGATCATGTTGTTGATTCAAACGTGTTCAAATACCGTTCAAAATGCTTGACAATGACATCTTCCCTTTCCATCATCAGACACGAATGATCCTCATGATCGAAGTCTAGATGATCCCGACATCCGACACATCGTTTGAACAAGACATGAGCTAATTGTTCGTTCACGCATAATGTGTAGGCTCTCATCAGCGCCTTTAGAAGAAGCGACGCTCTCACAATCGTGGAATCGTTCATGATTTATGTATATTTTATTATCTATTCGATTCGATATTTTATTTATTTTTAAATAACAATTTATTTATATATTTTTTTTCTCCTATATTATATCAATCACTTTTTTTATTTCCTCTTGCGAATCTCGTGATGTGTTACAATTTATCTCTACTCCTTGTGATTTTTTCATCTGTTCATGCACTAGAAATCTTCACGATATATCGTGCCATCTAGGACACGATGACAAACGTCGAAAATTTCATTGATTCTAATTTTTTCAAACGTCTTAATTTTTCACATTTCTGTCTTGGAAACCACCACACATTCGTCAACGATCAATCGAACCATCTAGAACGATCGAGGATTTCCAACTCAGATTTCTTCTGAGTTGGAACTCTCGATCGTTCATCAATGACCAGATCGCAGCCACCACCATCTAGAATGCGATGATGAATTTCATCGATTCTAATTTTTTTTCGACATCTTAATTTTTATATTTTCTGAGTTGGAACTTTCAACACATTCGTCAACGACTGATCGCACCATCTACAACACGATGATTAATGTTGGAAAATTCGAGGGTCGATTTCTTCCACACATCATGAGTTGGAACTCACACTCATTCGTCAACGACTGATCGCACCATCTAGAATGCGATGATGAACGAATGAGAGTTCCAACTCAAATTTATTAAAAAAAGTTTTTGTAAAATTCTCGAAATTCTGTACATTTTAACACTGAACTCTATGGGTACATGTACGTGTACGTGTACACAATGTACATGTACACAAAAAAGTGAGTTGGGACTCTCACTTTACACCTCACTTTACACCTACTACCATAGCTTTCCAAATATGACATGCCATACACTGTCTTCAAACGCAAATATTCTGTAACTTAGTTATCTAGCCCATAACATGTATTACATTTCCCAAATCCACAAAAAACTTATAACACTATCTGACTAAGTAGAAATAAACAATCTGAATGTGGATGGAATAATTTATTGTCAAAAGCAAGACTCCAACCTGAAAAATTGCATGAAAAAAAATTCCGAAACCAGTCATTTTCACCCACCCAGCAGCGTCAAAAGCAGAATTTCCCCACTAACCCCACCTACCTACCCCTGGAGCAGAGCATCCCCTGTTTCTAAAATGCAAAACAAATTATATATGTTTCCGTTTCATTTTTTAGTTACCTGTCTGGTAACAAACTCGTGTAAAAATTACATTTAAAAAAGCCAATTTTTCGAAGCCACTGTTTCCCATAATTCATCTGGTAATTTACCCCTATGTATCAGACTCCAACTTTGGGACCAAAACTTCAAATTCTCTTGTCCTACAAAAAACCAAATGTAATCATATATCTGATACTAAAAATATATCTCTATTTTACATGGCCTTAGTTTCAACATATGCCCTATGTTTATAATTTCAATAGTGCGATACTATAGAACGGAACCCATTCCAAGTAGGGGGACGTGAAGGGACTTCTGTTTCCGGTCAGCTGTGAAAGTCCCATGAGGGGATGGGGTGTGCGTAGTAGAAGAGGAACGAAACGGCACTTATTAGCCAGACCTAGGACGTGACGTCATAGTCACGTGACCTAATGACGTCATGTTTGATTGTCGTGGTAGCCTGTGTGGGTGGCCATCTTGTGACGTCATCCCCATAGTGATGCGTGGTCTTAGTCGCATACGCAGCGTGTGTTGTTAAGGTGATACGTGTTTCCGTTGGACATTTTGTATATAAGAGGCCGCCCTCTTGGTTTCTATGGTAGCACGAGGTTGCTATATTACCCCAAACCTTCTTATAGGACAAGTGTATGTTCGGAGGGTGTGTTCGAATGAATAAGAGTAATTTCCCGATTCGCAGAATTACCCAAATAAACCCGACAATCCCCCAAATCAACAAAATTCACACAAAACGACTTAATTTGATATGGAGCCCCAGAATGAGCTTTCCCCCAATAACAGGGGTGTTCATTTGTATAAAAGAAGTTTTACTTCGGAGAATTACCACAAACAACCTGATAATTCCTCCAAATCACCAACAGTGCGCCCTATACTACCGAACGGACTTGGGGGAGCCTAAGATTGTTTTTTTTCCCCAATAACAGACGCGTACATTTGTATAAGAGTAGTTTTGCTTTGTAGAATTACCCAAATAGACCCAACAAATGTTTTATTTGGTTTGGATTTCAACTAAATTCTCGGTTTCTACCTATGTATCTACAAGCTATGTTATGACTTCCCATATCTCCTTACAAAGTATTCCGACACCACTAGACGTTTTTATGTTCTATAGTACGCATTACATGTAGCACATAAGCATGTTCTGGGTGTGCCGATATGTACTTATAAGAAAATGGCGTCACTTCCTTGGTCTGGGGGTAGGTTCGGCTAACAAGGGCCGTTTCATCCCTCTCCTTCTACTATGGTGGAATGAGGCGGCCGAACGGTCAGATTGCTGTCAGATGTATGGGTTCAATATATACACGTGGAACTTAATTAAGCACCCCCTGAAATTTTCACGACAGAGAAGTTGTTGTTACTGATTATTATGTTTTAATGATTGCTATGTCTTGCAGTACATTCCATCTCGTGAAACATGATGTTTCTGGTTGATAGCGTACCACAAACACACCCCCTCGTTCACGTGAAGCACGCTATCCACGAATTTCACAAAAACACTATTATCATGCAATATCTGAGAATAAAATCAAGAAAATTTGTCACTTCTTTTATCAGTAATTGGCAAGGAGGAGACTGTCAGATGCACTAAGAGTCAAAGAAATTGGAAGGCAACTTGGCTATAGTCATTCTGTCACCAGCAGACTTGTCCGAAAAAAATCAACAAACCAACGATGTTAAGGGCCTACCAAGGTCCGGTCAACCCCAAAAGACATCTCCTCGGGAAGATCGGAGTTCGACACGCCTCGTGTGAACCCTTTGCTTCAAGTTAGGTTTTGAACGCATTTGGCTCCCCAGCAGGCGTTTGTGCAACAGAACTGCCCGTCCGAATACACTGGGTATGACGTTCAGAAGGGTCATAAAGCTTCCAGCACTGTTCGATCAGCATCAAAGAGGACGTCTGGAGTAGTGTATGAGACGACCACCTGAATTCTCAGGACATGGAGGAGAGTCCATTGGTTGCGTCACGTCACAGATGGTCGCATGAGAGTATGAAGCATAGAAATACTACTCACGTGCCCAGGAATGTATCAGACCTACTGTTCCTTATGGTGGAGGATCAGTAATGATGAGGAGGGGATGCCTCTCTCATGGTTGTAAACTTAATATGGTGATTGTAGGTGGGAATCTCAATGGTCATCGGTACATCCGGAACATTCTCAATCCAGTTGCCGTGCCTCATTTTGACAACCACCCGTTGGCAAATCGCACTGTATTCATTGACGACAATGCAAGGCCACATCGTTACCATGCTGTAAGAGCATTCCTTCAGAACAACGCTATTACAACACTACCTTGGCCTGCAATGAGCCCGGATTTGAATCTAGGACTTTCTTGGACGCCGTGTGCAAAGCAAGGGGTCCGTCTGTTCAGAATTTGCCGATGTGGAGGCTACATTGCACTGGGAGTGGCAACAGCTGCCTCTGGACCGTATCAGAAGGCTCACTGGTAGTATTAGGAGGATGGTTCAGGCTGTCATCTGGGCACGTGGTGGATACACTCGCTACTGACGCCAGACACTGCTATTATGTTCAGGAGATCACAAGTTAAATTTTTTGTCAGTAATTGCGGCCTTGTTTCGTCATGGACCGTTCCAGCACCTTACTTGTCGAGAGAACATCTTTCCATGAAAACATTTGTGACAGATATGTGTAATTAGCGCCATTAAAATACTGCATATTTTCATCATTGTGTTGTCTTTCATTTGTCAACAGACCATTCTTTCCGCAAATACTTTTGGCAGTCTTAAATATGGCATAAAAGTTGTGACAGGGGGTGCTTAAATAAGTTCCAGGTGTATATACGCGAGGACTATCCTATGGGCTTTATGTACTGGACTGAATAGGTAGAGGCAATACATGACTAACATATAGTGTAAAGCAACTAAATGGGTAGTATGCAGTACTATAGTAGTGGCGGTGGTAGAGGACGAGGGGCTTTATCCGCCAACGCAAACGTCTTCGTCGCTCGACTAAACGTAAAAATGGAAGCTCGTTAGGTCGAGTTGTCATGACCTTATTAGGAATATATTTGAGAACTCTTTCATAAAGTTTTCCAGAATTTCAATAATATCGGATGCGGATATCCCCACCAGAGTCTTCTCCTAGTTTATATTATCAATGACATCGTTAAAGCTATCAAAGTTGGCATCTTCAAATAGCCATATTCGCCATTTGGTTGACTTGCGTCGTTTTGTGGAGTATTCGAGGTCTGCTCTGCAATCACAGTACGACCGCCGTAGACTGGTCACTTTCAACGGGTGGGCAATATTTCTACGGACGCAATAATATTAGATTCTAAACACTAATTATAGGAATAATCATCAATAATTTAATTAATGAAGCACCGGATATAACCCGATGCTTCATTAATTAAAAGTTTGCTATGATGATATTTATCACCTGGTAAACGCATGCATGGACATCACTGCCCACGCGTAGATTACGACTAGTCCACGGCGACTGTACTGTATTGGACAATTATACCCGACAAGATCTGCATAGAATGGATATCCTACATGCTGAATTGTTTACAGTGGGTTACAACACACTTTGAATAATTAAATATTATAAGGTTAAGTAAAGAAGCCGGAGTTTCGTAAAGAATGTCGATTGCTCAATAACTTGAAACAAACAAAAAATTATTGCAATCTATTTTAAACTGGACCGCGGACGGATATAAGTTGTTCATTGTTAAAGACGCCAGTGATGACAATATGTTTAATGTTCAAATCTAACGTCCGCCCAATAGACGATCAGATTCCAGGCATTGTTGTTAGGGTTCGGTGGACCGAAGGTGGAAGATTTTGTTATTGTTGATGCTTATAACTATATACATTCCAAATTGTCAGGTTCCAAATCCAGGCGACGTTTACTAGGAATGGTATTTCTTAAATAGACTATTATGCCTCCCCTCTTATGTCTCGATCTTTCGTTAAATATTGTCCACTATGAGCTTTTTTTTTACAAAGAAAGCTTCGATCATGTTCTGATCATCTTTCCCTAAGTTAAACCCCAGGTGCGCGACCTGATCACACCACGCCTGAATGAGTAACAGATGTTCCTTTGTGAGAAGCTTCAGACAGATACTGCCGCCGGGCATCAAAGCGAAGGTACGTAATCTTAACCCTTTACCCAACGTAACGACCAAAACCGGCCAGCGCTATTCTCAAAAATCTCCAATTAATTTTCATTATTTTTTCATTTTTTGTCTCAAAAACATAGGTTATGACCCCTCGTTGGAACGAGCTCAACGAGCTCGTTCCAACGAGGGGTCATAACCTATGTTTTTGAGACAAAAAATGAAAAAAATTAGTTATTCAAGAATTTTTTTGGCAAGTGTCGTCTGCTTTTCATGTTAGGTAAAGGGTTAAAGTCCTTTTGGGGGGGTTCTTGGTTGCAGAAGTGATTGGGTTTACGGTCTCATTTATCGTCCACTGATTCCAGATTTGGGATGCTTGTTTTTCAGCGTGAGATCTAATATGCTCTTGTAATTCGTTGGCGCGAAAGATTTTGTGGAGGTCATTGGCTCTAGTAGGTCTTTATCCCAGGCAGCCGGTTTAACATGCTCACTTCCAAAAAGCGTACCTCTCCCTTCGTACCTCGGCCTTTCACTGTATGACTTTTTGTATGCCATGGCAGATGCGGTTTATCACTTTTTGTACACTTTCTACACTACACTCTGACGCCATTTCTCACCTAAGCAACATATGAGACATCCATATCAGTGACAGACATGAAACTGGTAGTCGGTTTTGTAGCTGTGCCATATCCATCCACTGGAGTACCAGCAGTCCAGCGCTCTCTACCATACCACAGCTTTGGGGTTAGACATGGATTCCTCTGTTTCGGCAACAGCTTTCGATCTAATGAATGGAAGTGTAGTTAGATGCAATTTCAGAAAAATTTTCCATTTGCTGTTTGGAGAACCTCAGCCTACTATACAAGCACATTCGAAAGCGTCTCTCGAAGTCGAAAGTATTTTGAAGTTTCGTTTACCAATTTTATTTCCAGAATAACACGGATAATAAAAGATGTGGCATCACCGTTATTTTAGACAATTGGTGATTGTTTCATAAATTCACAAAGATTTTTTTAAATTTTTAACCCTTTATCTAATACGAAAGGCAGACAGCATTTGTAAACCCAATTTCTTGAATAACTAATTTTTTTTTTTAAATTTGGCGTCAAAAACATTTGTTTATACCTCCTCCCCACCCCACCCACCCCCCATTGGAAGGAACTCATTCCAATGATAGATCCGAAGCTATGTTCTGCGGCAAAAATGAAAAAGATAATGGAAATTGAATGGCGAGTTTTTTTGTGAATAGCGCAGGCCGGTTTTGTCCGTTACGTTAGGTAACGGGTTAAATGTATCAAATCGAAATGAAGAAAAGCCCCTCGTCCGTCAAGTTATTCAAAAGAACTTCGAGAAAGAAGGATGAGTCGTAATGGCGGCCACAAGACTCCTTTCTACACCGCGTTACTCAACTTTGTTCGAATTTTCACTTCATAACAACCAACCTTGTGGAGCTCGGGAAGTGACATGGTCAAATTTTTTTTTGTAATCCGTGCGCGCAGATTACTAATCCGTGCGACCGTGCGAATGGTTTACTGATCCGAGCGAACGGATACAATAATTTTCCACCCTTGGCACCTCACGGGCTTCAGTCATTACATGGGCACGATAAGGGACATGTTAATTTATTTTATGGTTACGAAACTAATCAGGGAGCACGACAGGAGAGGAATGGCTCAATGTATTTATATTTATTTATTTATTTATTGGGATTTAACGACGCTTTCGGTAACCAGTTCACCTCCTGTCGGACAGTTTTACGGGTGGATGGAGTACCGGAAAGAACCACCGAGCAACGAGTATCTGCCAAACTCCCCAACACACTAACTCCACGCAAGCATTGGTTGAAGACAAGTGAACCGTCGACGTACAGTAAGTCTTAGGACACAGCGCCACCGTGCCTCCACGCGGACAGTCGGGATGAAGTACCTTGTCGAAGGACACAACGCAGTTACCGCTGGTGAGATTCGAACCGTGGACCTTTCTGTTTGGAGTTCAGTGCCGTAAACACTGAGCCACCGCGCTCTCGAATGGCAAAATGAATGAGGGTCAATAAGAACCTGGTATCCGACATCTCTCTCCTGGGGTGAATAGTAACGTGCTGGTATGCCGTTTGTAACATTTATCCCTCATTTCCTATTTGGGAAAGAATTGGAAAAAGACTGATTGACAGTTATGTACAGGCCGCTCAGTCTTTATTGGGGGAATCTGGGCGGGAGTCCTACCCGTGGTGGAACTCATTTGGTGGAATTCATCACGCGACTCTACCTCCTGGCAGTACTTGTACCCTGCTATCATGTAACGTCATCGTAATGGTGATACAGGTCGGTACGTGCTCATGGCGGCGCTAATTATTGAGAGTATTTTAGCTGGATCAGATTCTCACGAGAATCCTCTGTAAATGGACCATGGGACCGCCATCTAATATTTGTTCCGACATAAGTTATTCTCCCTGTCCTGGAAGTAGCACATGCCAGCCGACTTATCTATTTTGGATGTTGGTAAAATAACCACATGGTTAAGGTTAGCTCTCACAACGCACACAACCACCGTCACCCCTATAGCAGTTGCTGCTCCTGCCTTTTACTCCTTATCATAGGATGATCCTGATCCTGGTGTGATCTTGATACTCAATACCGACACCATCCTGATCCAAGGATGATCTTGGGATTATCCAAATCTGAATCACTGCTCCGCCCACGTCTTTTCTCATTCCTCCATTCCCTATTCCCTTACATCCTCTCCTTCCTTTGTTCCCTCTTCTCTTCCCTTTAGAGTGCCTTTTTAGCAAAAATCGGTTATTTGTATCCCCAAAGGGGATCAGACGTCTGGGATATTCTACTTCAAGGACAGGGAAGATAACTCGTGTCGGCTCAAATACCCTCCGGGTAAAACAGTGGCCAACTGATCCACAGCCGCAGCCAAAAAAGTAGCGTATGGTTTTCTGACTCTTATTCATTGGGATGTATACATCTTTCTTTTGCTGAAGGTACAGAGATGTCATGCACGAAAAAGAAAAAGAGGGCGACACGTGTTTTTCCAATCAAAGTCTTGTTCTGAAGCTTTAAAGTTGTAAACTATTTTGTTGGATATTATAATGACAATTGACCATACTCCATGAGTCCAAGTTTTTGCATAGGACCCCGTAACGCGCTCTCCTGGATATTCCCCGCTCCCTCCTTGCATACGATGTCCCTACATGCTATAGCATACAGAAAGGGGTAGCATGAAATTCGTAACTGAAGAGTAAATTCACTCGCAAATCGAATGGAGTCACTTTGGAAGGTGACAATAGGCGAGAAAGTGTTGTTATGCATTTTAGCACAAATTCTCTTCTAAACTATTCTATACTTCCCGAAACAGATGTAGTGCCAGTCAAGATAAATTGTAGGTGAACCACAACAAACAATTCCAACTTTATTTCACAATTAACCCTTTACCCAACGTAACGGCCAAATCCAGCCAGCGCTATTCACAAAAATCCCCAATTAATTTTCATTTTATGTATCAAAAACGTAGGTTAATACCCCTCTTTGCAACGAGCTTGACGACTTCGTTCCAATGAGGGGTCATAACCTATGTTTTTGTAATAAAAAAATGAAAAGACTGAGTTATTCAAAGATTTTGTTTGCAAGTGTGGTCTGCTTTTCATGTTAGATGAAGGCTTAACTAGAAAATCTCTAAGAGCTTTTAACCACAAAAATCCTTTTCACTTATTCTAATTTATTTACGATGTTAATGTCAATACGAGGTAATGTAAATATTTAACTTCGTAGGTAGTAAAAAGGGTTTATTCGAATGACCTTCACGTAGTGAACGAAGTGATGATACAATACGTTTATAATGAATGAATTCACCCATTCCGTTCAGAATTGAAATAACCATCAGCTGGTTTCATTCAAATCTTGAAAATAATCATTTATGGGTTTCCGATGTATGAATATCGACCACCAGGGGTCAGTCCTATAAACGTACGCTTTTACAAGTATAATTCCGAGTCCGGGTACCAGGGACGTGGCTAGAGGTTTTTGATTGGGGGGGGGGGGGGGTACAGTAGTGAATTGCCAACTAGGGAGAGGGACCGGGATGGGGAACCCCCTCTCGGTCCCTCCCCCTAGCTGGAAATTCACTACCGAGAAAAATTTTGAAAATGAAGCCATGAAAGGGGGCATAAAATTGATTCTAGTAAATAAAATGCCTACACATCTATGATTGAATTATCATGTTATTATTATTTGGTATTATTCTGGGAATTGAATATGTGCTAAACAAATGCTCAAGCTGAGAACTTTGAGCAATTCACACTGCCCTTACATTAAATCAGATCTTATGCTGGAATGATTAGTTTCGAGGTTTCATCATTTTGTAACTGTGAATGATGGAATTAACTCAGGATAACGATTTTATATGATGCGATTTTCTTGAAGTGTATTTCGATGATTTTTTTACGATAAGTAAACGTACTATAGAAATGTCGTACCGATTGACATCATGCATACTTATGAAGCTCGGTATTGCGTACACTGTAGTTGTAAATAGTAACAGCCGATTTGAAACGGAGTTGGAATTTTGGGAAGTAAAGGAGACATCAGCATCACGAAAGAAGCTCTAAAATCCAGATAGATGGAATTTCCAACTACTCATGACTTGCCCTCCGAATTTCCAACTATAGAAAATTTTGGCCAGGAATGGAGGTGGGTGATACCTCCCCTCCCCACGTCGCCGCGTCCCTGCCGGGTACACGTGTGTTCGAATCGCCAGTAGTGTTTTCTAGGATTCATGTTTTCTTCGGGTTGTAACTAAGCTGCACGCGTAATGTACAATAATAATTTACGTAATAATTTACAATTGTGGCGTAGTTTTATAGAATTGGCCTTTTTCCGAACGTGTTAGCTGCGACAGATGTATTAGGCACCAATATTACAAGGATAGCCTGACTTTACAAGTGGTTAATTGCAGACTTACGCGCAAAATACACTTGTGGTGAAGCTTATACGTCAAAGTTGTTCTACCTCACAATGGTACTTACGTTTGTATGTATGTATACACTTCAATTGCAATGTTCCCTATAATTTTTTTTATCTCATTTTATGATTTACGTGATATTCACGCCATTTTTCGAAATAATAAATTAATCTGTTTTATCGACTGTAACGATATCTCTACGTTTTTGATATTTATGATAACAAAACTAGATAAAATTAATTTGTACTCGTTTTTTAAATGGTACATTAATAATATAAAGTGTTAAAATTGTGGTCGTACCACCGATATTTCTGAATATGTATGTTATTGTTGTCACGGTAAGGTGCCGAAATAACAGATTATGCAATAGCCATCGATTTACGGAGTAAATTTCGTATATGTAAACGTCTCCAAATGAAATTTAAATATATTGACAATGGAAATCGTCAGAAAGTAAAAAAGATTTCACATAGCCACCTATTCGAATATCCCAAAAATAATACCAAAAAATTATCTTATATAAGAGCATCCAAGTTACAAATTTTACTATTAAGCCTCACACGTTTGGTGCCCTGAGGAGAATATGTTCATCGTTCGACCACGTAAAACGCAAGGTGCGAGAGACTGCAAGAACACCAGCAATTGTTGTTTAGAAGAAAGCGGTTTGTTTCGATCTGTTTTTTGTCATAAGATTAGCACTAAATCTCTCTTCCAAAATAATCCACCACACCCTCTGTAAACAATATCTTCGTCTAAATTCTGTAGTAGACCAGGGCCGGTGGAACGATTTTCAAAGTGTGTCTCTGTGTGTGTGTGGGGGGGGGGGGGGGGGAGGCTGGATCGGGCGATGGATGGTCGTCGATATGAAAATTTTAAATTCCAGGGTCCCAAATTTGAGATTTTTCAGGACATGTATTTGAAAGATTTCACACTTTGAGTGCCGTTAAAAAAACGTCGGTAATACATACAGGTTAGGTCCATTTATCAGCTTTGGTCGTAACAACCAACGCTGATAAATAGACCTCACCTGTATGCTTTACCAGACGTTAACAGCAATTATACTGTCTGTTGATTATCTTGTCTAGGGTTGGATTTGGTACTTGTATGTCTGTAAGATTACGATCTACTTCAGTTAACCGATTTATTAACTGACTGTATACATTTTAGCGTTTGCTGCCACTTACTGCAAAAAAAAAAAAATGATCCGAAATCCATCAAAACTGAACCAGTACGATAGAAACATAGCTGGCGAAAATATTAGGGAGGCTCTGGATCCGCCCCTTGTTTCACCAGTCATTGGTTGTGTTAAAATATATGCATACAAAAAACAATGGCCCGGCTAAAAAAGTGGAGGGGCAGAAGCCCCTCCCAGCACCCGGTTCCGCCGCCCCTGTAGACGGCACGTCAAAGCGATGTTCCATGAAAATACCCCTTCCCCGTGGTGTGCGCGACATTAAAAGCCCAAAATCTACATCTGCATCCGAAGAATACGTCATTTTCAACAATTACAACAACAAAAATAAATAAATAAATAAATAAATAAATAAATAAAAAAATGATCACTTTCACATCACAGTCCACTCATACATTACACTCGTAAATTGATCACAAGAGAAATTCACGAGTAAGGTTGCACTCGTATATGTATAGGAATAGGCTGTTATGATAATCATTATGTTCTAAGGTCTCAGGGGTAAGTTTTCGTCCTTCTTCATTTTTTAAGGTGAACAGTACGCGAGCGAATAAATCGCCCTCTCGAAAATGTCAGGCCTGAATGTTCGCCCTACAACTGGACGGTGACTAGCCTATCCCAGCCCATCACCCATCACCCATCAGAAGATTAAGCACTCTGAGCGTTAAAATCTTCAAATTCACTTGGGTTGGCTAGCTTATCTTTATTGTTGCGATAGTCGACAATATATGTATTTGATAATCTGCATATTACGACCCAATCCCACTGCAGATTGTAAGTGCAGTGTAGTGTAATATTGGAGCGACAGTCGGCTCTCAAGATCTCGGGCCTCTAGTCAAATTCTGTAAGGACTTTGACGCAGTTATGGGTTTTTTGTTTATCCCCTTATTCGCGGAGTGTGTGTGCAGAATACCGTTTGCAAAAAGGATATCGTTTAGTCTAAAACATTTGGAGAGATCTTTTGGGCCCAGTTATACTTATACTATCATATTTGCATAAATGTCAAGAACTAGGACCCGGATATTGATATAGCTTGAAAATACTGCATGTCAGCACAATCGATTTCCACCTAGATGTTGGGAATAAGCGGACTTAATAAGCATTTTCACAGTAAAACATAAAGGTATGTTGAAATATCGAAATAATTTTATGTAAAGTTTTAGTAAATTTTCTTTGTAACACGGGCCTGGCAGTCATAACATATGTTTTTGAGACAAAAAATGAAAAAAAAAATACTATCATATTTGCATAAATGTCAAGAACTAGGACCCGGATATTGATATAGCTTGAAAATACTGCATGTCAGCACAATCGATTTCCACCTAGATGTTGGGAATAAGCGGACTTAATAAGCATTTTCACAGTAAAACATAAAGGTATGTTGAAATATCGAAATAATTTTATGTAAAGTTTTAGTAAATTTTCTTTGTAACACGGGCCTGGCAGTCATAACATATGTTTTTGAGACAAAAAATGAAAAAAAAAATAGTAATTCAAGAATTATTTTTGCAAGTGTCGTCTGCTTTTCAGGTTAGGTAAAGGGTTAAAGAAGTTCATTTTTCCATTTCCGAAGAACACTTTAGGGACTATTAATATTTGATAGAATATATTTAATATCGAACAGATGGATGATGTTTCAAAAGTTCCATTATATGTTTTGTTACCTTTCGAAATCTATTTCTCTCTTGAACCACCGGTCCAAATCCAATCAAACATGGCAAAGATTATCTTTGCAGAATACCCTTCGAAGTGTGTTCAGTAGAAATTGCTAATATTCCTGATAATACAAATCTGGGGTTTGACAATGCCCTAAACTTCTAATTTTTTTTAAAACTCTCTTCTCATAAAAAAGAACATTCACAGCTCTTTGAAATTTGGTATGCAAAATTCTCAAAGAATATTTGGGCTCCTTACGGGTGAGCCGAATTTATCGCTTCACCACAAATTGTACTGCTATAACCGGGGGAGTAACTGTCGATATCTGCTGTGAAACAATGGTGTTCAACTGATGACTCGGAGACAAATTAAAGATGATAACAATTTAATAGCGAATCTGGTATTCCAGATATCTAACAGCAATCAACATTTAATAACCGGACTTGTTGGATATCCGAACAATTTTACAGCAATAGCCCATGGGATTCCCCAATAAAATGAAGCAGAGTAACGTTTGGAAATCCAAACTATAACTGAATTCTTACTTGTGATCAAGGCTATATATACAATATAATAAATGCGTCATGTCATAACAAGTTTACTTGATATAACGATTGAAGTAAGCTTTCACTGGGTCTTAATGATATGCCGTATTATCTTAGTGAATAGAGCTTAAACAATGGAGGAAAACAATGAACAGATGCAACTTGTTAACAACTTCTATAAGAGGGGCTTGCTGTAACACGACGAATGGAGAAATATGCTAAGTTTGAAACGATTGAAATTAAATTGGACAAAATGCGAATAGTAGATTTTGAATGCAATATAATAACAGTAAATTTGTGTTTTTGATTCGAAAGTTTATCATGGTCTGTGCACGCTCCGGTGATATATCTCTGCCGCTCCAATTTCGATTCATCCCGAATCAGCACTTTAAGATAGAGTTTGTGGACATGCGAAAGCTATCCGGGTAATGTATTGCGGATTTTGAATGGCAACGTACGAAAGTAGATGTATTTTCTATCTCCATTTCGAAGCTGATAGAGTACAATCCTGGTATTGTCACTCGACCGATACAGTACTTGCAAAGGCTTGTCAAGTTGTCGTACGTCAACCACCGGGGTAACTTCAACATCATAATCCTCAACTCCCCGCAAGGAAAATATTGAAGAACATTATCAAGTCACGGTCGAAATTTCAGGGGAATGTCTGTAACTAGAACTTACCGGACTTATGACGTCAGTCCGAGTGGAGTTATTATGCTGCATGCCGCGAGAAGATTTGTCTTTTATTGGTGGAACTTTTGTTGATGTATTTGTTAGTGCATCCTTTTTCGAAATATCACTTTGTGTGGCAAAATCACGAGTAGATCTAGATGTTTGAGTACTGGTATTCGTTGATGTTGGCCTTACCAAAGTCATAACATCCTTAGTTGAAACGGTGCATGTTTGCGTACTCATGGAGTCCTTGTGAATATGCTGCTCCGTTGTTCCTGGTATAGCACGCGAAGCACATACACTAACCTCTAGCGATGTGTGGGAGTTCTGGGGAAACTGAATGTTCTGATGCTGATGAGTCTGTTGTTCTAGATGTTCAGTGTTTTTTCTCTTGTTGTATTCTGTCATACGTCGCTCAACTCGCAGTTTAATTGCAGGAGACTTTTGCATAGGTTGTTTCTTCCAAGGCAATATTAACGTGGTGGAATTCTCACCAGTCTGAAGTGTCCATTGCATCTTCATGTTATCCAGATGAAGATGATCAAGGATTGTTTGTATATTATCTGGTAGTTTGTTGAACATCTTTATCGAACGGAACTGGAACGTGGTGCCCAGATGGTTTGGTCAAGCTAAAAAGATGTCCAGCCGCGGATTCTCTCACCAAATATAACCGGGGGAGTAACTGTCGATATCTGCTGTGAAACAATGGTGTTCAACTGATGACTCGGAGACAAATTAAAGATGATAACAATTTAATAGTGAATCTGGTATTCCAGATATCTAACAGCAATCAACATTTAATAACCGGACTTGTTGGATATCCGAACAATTTTACAGCAATAGCTCATGGGATTTCCCAATGAAATGAAGCAGAGTAACGTTTGGAAATCCAAACTATAACTGAATTCTTACTTGTGATCAATGCTATATATACAATATAATAAATGCGTCATGTCATAACAAGTTTACTTGATATAACGATTAAAGTAAGCTTTCACTGGGTCTTAATGATATGCCGTATTATCTTAGTGAATAGAGCTTAAACAATGGAGGAAAACAATGAACAGAGGCAACTTGTTAACAACTTCTATAAGAGGGGCTTGCTGTCACACGACGAATGAAGAAATATGCCAAGTTTGAATCAATTGAAATTAAATTGGACAAAATGCGAATTGTAGATTTTGAATGCAATATAATAACAGTAAATTTGTGTTTTTGATTCGAAAGTTTATCATGGTCTGTACACGCTCCGGTGATACCGCTCCGAACCGGCTGGGCGATTTGAACCAAATTGGGTTGGCAGTATTGTATGCCCTCATGTAACTGATTTACGCCAAAATATTTTCCAAATCCTCCGTTGAACAACTGAAGATAAAAATGCTTACGCTCATATTCTAGAACCACATGAGGCAGATATTTGTTATTTTGCCGACCAGCGCTATTCACAAAAATCGCCAATTAATTTTCATTATTGTTTTCATTTTTTGTCTCAAAACATAGGTTATGACCCCTCTTTTGTACGAGCTCGTCGAGCTCGTCCCAATTAGGTGTCATAACCTATGTTTTTGAGACAAAAAATGAAATAAACTAGTTATTCAAGAAGTTTGTTTGCAAGTGCCGTCTGCTTTCATGTTAGGTACAGGGTTAAGTCTATTGGAACAGTGCAGGGTTTTGGTTTGGCGTGACATTTGAGGTCATATCTCCAATCACATCGAAATATGGATCTTTATAGAATGCAATAATATCTTGCCTCAAATTGATTATCACTGCATTGCTTCCCTCTATTCGGACTTCCTTGCTGGATTCGTTGCGGTCCGTTGAAGTACAAGTATCTGCCTTCTTCTGCAGTGAGCACAGTTCCAAAAACTCCGGTTTATATTCCGTTTGTAGCTGTAAACAACCATCTGGCTATATTTCTGTGATAAACGTAAATCTCCGACGTCCTGGGCTTTTACCACTTCTTAATCTCAAAATACTGATGCCCAGTAATCACGCATACGCTGGTGTGTTGTCCATGGCTTGTTGTCTTAGTCTCTGACACCGTAAAGGTGCCACTGTCTGTCACATGATGTCACGCCAATTTGAACGTCGTTGCCTTCACACTATCTGATAACGTTTTCAGTCATACTCGAAATATTAATACTGGTTGAGTGCTAGAAGCCACTGTCATGGCTTTCCAAAAATGAGGGTTCCAGAGCAAAAGCCAACTTTTTCGACACACATGTCCCTTTTTCAGTCAAACGCAATTAAAAATCCTGTTCATATAAACTTGTTTTAATACAAATTATTGGAGAGTGCCAACAGGCATCTCAAATAATTTGTAATAAAACAAATATTGATCAACAAATTCAGCTAAGCAAAAATAGTCTAGCCCTCAACCAGTTAAAAGACATGCTCGGTCAGTCCTGAGTTCATGATATGCGTCATCCAGCCATTTTTCAGGGCAACATGGGGCCCATGTTTACACACGAAGATGCCATTTGTAGTGGTTCAATATACGGGTTTGTTTTTCGCAAGTTATAACTGTCCGGAACAAAATGTGTTCGCCAGCAAGCAAGAGAAGTTAGAGAACTTGTTCAGTTGTGTAACATTATTTTCCTTGAACATTTCATCTTTCACTTCCTTAGCCGCATCCGAGAAGCACGCTGTACGACAATCCCTAGTTCATCCGAACATGCGGCCCAGTTCTGCCAAAATAAATACCGCGGTCTTGATCCAAGACCACGTTGAAAAGAGTGGATTTTTCTGATTGACAAGCGAAAAGAAATTCCGAATAGGCGTTTGTATTTATCTCGCATAATAATTGGACACATAACAACAGGCGGGTTGTGAAAAAGGGTCTGATAACTTACATTTGTTCTGAAACATTAATTTTGGTGCACTGTCTGGCGTTTCTGTAAACCTTCCACCGGGACTAACAATAAGAACAGATTGATGCTCCCTGTTTAGTACACATATGCATCCTTCCTCGAAAAGCTATGGTGTGGAAGGAAAAGAGGCAAAACTATCCCCACAATAGTCGTGTGTGACAATGCTAGTCATTCTCTTCTTTGTTTCGTCAGTGAATCACGTCCATGTCCACCCCGCACAACAACCTCAAAATAGGACTGTTGTTATTTTAGCTTTCCCAAACCCATCGCCTTGTTCCAGTTACCCCGGTGACTTCTGCGGACTTACGAATCTCCGCCCATTTATCTGTGTGCTGTGCGATAAAGTTTGTGGTAGCAGAAGTATTCTCACAATCTGAATTCAGCTGAAAACAGTTCTCTTGTTCCTGAAATAAACGGTGCCATTCTTGGTGAACAGACATTGGTTGCTCTTAAGCGTAGCGCCATACAATGCAAGGCGATCAAATAACAGCACAGTCTCCTCTAATTGTTTCCTAACATAGCACTTGCTTATGCGAATGGCACACAACACAGAATCGCAACTGTAGCCACTTAGAGTAGCTCATTTTAAGAATGTTCCAAAGATTCTAGTCTTGGCCTTAGCAGCACGCTATTCGTAACCAGCAGTTTGATGATGTATTTGAGCTCATCCGTTATTTCGATGGCAGTTTGTTGGGATAGGTCATTTGTTTCTGCGTCTCCGTCGGGTTACGACTCCATCTTTGTTTGGAAGTTCACTTCACGCTCCTTGTCTTGTAAATATCCTTCTTATCTTGCAAATTGGGAGAACCCTCAAATGCCAAACTGTGTATATCGCCTAGTTTCTGCCCTTTTCCGAGCCAGTTTTTTTTTTTATCGTCGGCTTTAAGTTTCACAAATTTTCCCGCGCAGTAATAAGGTAGTTTTTCTATTGCTGACACCCAAACACCCGGTAGAAATTCCTATGGCCAGGCCTCCTCTGTATAGGAATTATTACGACTTGGTACAGCAAAACTGACCGACGAGGTTAGAGGATAATGATATCCCCTTTCGGAATTTTCGCTCACTATTTGTCATAGATTGCGTCCACCTGACATAAATCTCAGAAATTTTCCATGCAGAAGCAAATCTGAACGTTTCTTGTCTGTAGCGCATTTGTGATGTAGTATAACACAAAGCAGAAAGCATATATTGTCCAGTAGTATTCTCCGAGATTCCCAGAGTCGCATTAATTTATTGAATGTTTCTAGGTGACCACACCCATGGAGATAGTCAGTGACGTCTGTCATTAGGGTAATAACTGCACTCATACATACGTTTTTTCATAGTTTTCGGCGCTGTTAGGTTCAAAATCTGAAAAGTCTGATTGTCGGTTGGAAGAAACGCTTCCCGGAATGTGATCGATCTCCTGCTTTCGGGAACGCTAACCAGAGTGTTGAGTTTCTTCTTCTTCCTAACATCACTGGTTACATAGGCCCTACAGTTGCTCATACCTGTGCCATTTCCCTCTGTTGCAAGGTCGTTCTGTATTATGCCATAATGGAACTTCATGGGCGGGTCGTGGAATTGAAATACGGGGGGCGGGGGGGGGGGGGGGGGTTCTAATGTGATCCGACAGAGTCCTAGCATCAGTCGCCGAAGGTGACTGCCACACGTGCCGTCGGGACGTGTGTTTGTGTTTTTTAGGTGCTCAGGTTTCCCTGAGATGCAACCAGTTCTGTTTAAGCAGTATTTATTTCAAATCAAATAAATTTACCAAGATTAGCATTCAGTTGTAACAGAATATTACATGGACTGAAGGAGATTCAGCAGTAAACTTGGAGCTTATTCGACGCAGTCGCCAAACATTTTGAAACAAAGGGGATATGAACAGTTGGCATATCGAACCAGTTTTGGTTCTGTACAGAACCAAAACTGGTTCGATATGCCAACTGTTCATATCTCCTTTGCTTAATGATCTGAGGCAACCTCATATAAGCTCTAAACTTATGGCTGAAACCCCCTCAATTTATGTTTAATTCTATTAATATTTAATGTTAATCTTTATAAATTTATTTGATTTGAAATAAATACTGTTTAAACAGAACTGGTTCCATCTCAGGGACAAGATTAGAACCAGTTTTGGTTCTAAAGAGAACCTATATTTTTTTGCAGTGTACGCGACTGGAAATGTTGGCACCCCATTAACATTAACTTCAAGTTTGGGGTATGCAATGTAAAAATAATGATACCAGGAACATGCCATTTCTTCGGCCTTGTGGCGACAAAATATTCTTTTATACTTCGCTTCATTGCGACATTGCGTCCCGCTTTCGACTATCGATTTTGCAGACAGCGGATACTTGCAGACGTGACTGTCGTCAGTTCTATAAATAACCGATATTCTGCGAATTCTAAAAGAGGATCATGTCCCTTATTTGTCAACGTGATGTCATTAGTTAATGAGGGGCGTTATAGAACAAGATTGTGTGGAATAAGAGCATGACTTTTTTAGTGGGCTTGGGGAAGGGGGACTAGTCCCCCGAGCCCCCCCCCCCCGGATCCGCCCTTGAACTTGGTACACACTTTCAGTCACCAGAGTTTGAATCCAAGAAGACCTCCCCATATTTGATCACACATTCTACATGCTCCTCGATCAAGAAGTCAAACATATCCCTCAGCTGATCGCACTTCACTTGACTGTACTAACATTTCAGTGGTTTCCGTTATGACGGAAAACGAAAGCAAAATTATAGCGAGTCAGTCATTTATTATCTACGCAGTATTAATTTTTGAGCTCAAGGTTGTCATTGCATGCGGATATGTGATCCTTTCTTGTTCACATCTGATCCGTTCTGAACCGCATGTGGCCGAACCACCGAACGAAATGCACTTCGTTAGCAGCACCTTCTAGAAATCGACAAGTTGGGTTGATTAAAACGATGCAAAACATAATATTCTTCAAAATGTTTGCTTGAAAATGCACGTTAACCGGTTTTTTTTTCGAGCCCGAACAACAACTGAATTGGCTCAACGTTTAAGCACAACGTCATCATTACATGTGGACATGTGGTCCTTTCTGATGCACATATGATCCGTTTTGAACCGCGTGTGGCCGAACCACCGAACAAAATGCAGTTCGTTAGCAGCACCTTCTAGAAATCGACAAGTTGGGTTGATAAAAAAGATGCAAAACATAATATTCTTCAAAATGTTTGCTTGAAAATGCACGTTAACCGGTTTTTGTTTCGAGCTCGAACTACAACTGAATTGGCGCAACGTTTAAGCACAACGTCATCATTACATGTGGACATGTGGTCCTTTCTGGTGCACATGTGATCCGTTTTGAACCGCGTGTGGCCGAACCACCGAACAAAATGCAGTTCGTTAGCAGCACCTTCTACAAATCGACAAGTTGGGTTGATAAAAACGATGCAAAACATAATATTCTCCAAAATATTTGCTTAAAAATGCACGTCAAACGGTTTTTTTTTCGAGCTCAAACAGCAGTTGAATTGCGAAAGGCAGTGCAAAAACAGAATTTGTTGCCTTCAAACTGATGGTAATATTAATAAATGGGGGATTTGGAAGAACAAACATTGCATGTGGTTGTGGCAGCAAACGCTGCAAATGGTTATGGTCGTGTGTTTGTTAATTCGCTGCCGAAAAGGTACTCTTCAAATGCAGAACAAAGACTCACCTGTTCGTCTTGAATATTGCTTCACGACCACTCACAGCAATCCGCCGCGCAGGACGAAATCGGATAACGGGTGTCTGCCGATTTAAACAGAAATTGGTTGCGATATTCTTGGGTGTATACTTGATTTAAGCAATAAAAACAAACACCCCCCCCCCTCCCCCAAACAAAAAAAAACAACAAAAAAAACAAACACCCGCAACGACAACAAAATTCCCCAGAGTTAAATATGGGAAATTCAAACGCAAATATTCCCCAAACCTCTCGAGACAGGTACTTGTTATATGATGTGAAGCTTCTTTCTGAATAGTGGAATCAAGTGGATAAAGACATCCACTATCAGTTTCCTCACGAGGCAACATATGGAAGTCTTTTGGCGAAGAAGAAATACAACAAACAATCCTTTCCTCATGAACTTCCGACTGCATTTGGATTTGAATAAAATCGGTTGCTAAAGAATGCCGAATAAGGAACTGGGAATAAGTAGCGATTGTCACGTTCATATCGATTTCATATTCATGTTTGCTGCTATAAAGTCTTTGTTACGATGCGCATTCAAATTTGTTAAAAGGAAGTTTTTCAAACAATATTTATTATTTTATTTATTGGTGTACAGTTCATACTCCACCCCAGATATTGGTGACCTGGGCCACTTTCACCAGTAAAACAGAGCTTGTGTAACACAAACACCGTTTCACTTCCTGCACCCCCCCCCCCCCCCCCCCGGGCAATATTTAGGCTTGTAAGATGATTGTTCCAGGGGGAAAAACAATAACAGCCCCGCCCCATTTTTTTCTAATTTACAACCGACTGGCTCAGTTGATCAAAGTTTGGTATGGAGTATTTCGGGGTGGTATAATCTTGGCGTTGGGTACCCACGATGGGTATCAGAATACTGTGGTATAACATTAAACCAAAGAGAGAAAACTATGGTCATCGTTATTTGTCCATATCGTTTGTATCATGCATGAGTATTTTAGTTCACGAGGTGGTTCCAAATATCGGGTTCCTGTACATTCAAAAAAAGCTTATACCTTTCGGTTATTTAAACTTCCCATAGTCGCAGTGGTGTTATTCTGGTACCTATATTCACTTATAAATGTTGGTACGTATAGCGGCACTGCTGTAAATCTCATCATTTTGCACAGATACTCTTTGCAAAGAGCATTCTCATATATTACAAGAGATACACCCACACATTCATTCAACTAGGCAAGCATATGTATTACAAGACTCCCTCGTTTGATGCTCTTTCACGCAGAAATTACCATGGAAAGCTTTTTAATAATCCTCAGTTCATTGGAATATTTTAAGTTAGGAGATAATTAGCGGATTCGAATAACTTCGCATGTTCTAATTAGTCTGTGTGAAACACACCGAGTATTGTTTGCGTATGGTTTCTTTTTCTTTTTTTTTCTTCTTTTTCGTCTTCTTATTTTCCTAGTTTTCTAACCAGTTCCTTGTCTGTCTGCACGATATTTCGAGAACTAATCTTCTTGTCTCGCTACTTTTTAGCATACTGATAGACAGTCACAAGTAATCGGACACCTATGTTTTTTTTTTTCCTGAGCCACTGTGGGTGTCCATAGGGGTGTTTTGAAAGGGGGTCACGCCCACATCTCAGGCTTTGTACGGATATGGGCCTGGGACTAACACCAAATGAGTCGACACTCAATGGATGTTCAAAATTTGGGCCAAGGTCATTGAGGTCACCCGGAAGTCATTAAGTGCAATTTTCGGAATTGTTGGTGATCACATATTTGACCTCCTAATGCATTCCCGAAGTTTATACATACATTTTTACACTAAAAAGCGAGGAAAGGGATCGGCGATTACACTGTTTATTGGCAACATCCTCGTGTACATATAAGAATACTCGCTTTTCTCGTTTGATTCAAAGAAACAATACCATTTTTAAAGTATACATCACGGAGTGTAATAATAATAAAAAAAAATAATTTCCTATTTTTGCCTCAATTCCAAAATATATTACAAATGTTTGGCAAAATCTATACCATGAGAATGATTTTCAAAAAAGAAATGCATTTGAAAAGCATGTCTTTAAAATATTCCAATGAGAAATGAAATCTCTATTGTAAGACCAATGATTCCAGTCAATATCAATGCAGATTCGTCATAATGGATATGAACGATCGAAAAGTTGTATAAATGAGTCTTCTGCATTACATCGAATTAAATGACGAAGAGGCAGAGAAAATTTACGAACAGGTGATAGATCCGGAAAATAATTCATTTATCTTCGATTCTCTGGAAGGATGCCATTTGTATGTGTTTAAGTATTCCGGAGAATGGTTCATGGCCACGAACAGAACTTTGAATATCAAGGATACATTCTGGGCCTATCCGAAGATGCATTCGGAAAGAGATTCGTGAATATACTAAGACAGGAGGAAGAACACAGACAATTCAAAGAAGAGTCTCCTCCATACAGAAACAATTTTCTTGCACAACGAATGTGTGACATAAATCAAACTCTGAAACCAAGGAAGTAAACCAGGGATTGGGAGTATTTTCAAATGTTTTGCGGAAGTGCATGTGGATTCGAATCGTCAATACATATTTTTATTGAAACATTCCGAAAACAAGAGAAATAGTCGCGAGGAAAGGGAGAATAGGAGGAAGATGATGATGTGATTTTAGAAGATGAAGAAACCACAACTTGCTGCAAGGAAGAACGTTGCATAGTCACGTTCATTCCCCAAAATAAATCCGCAGGGAAGCTAATTTTGTTCTCACCCCCACACGTCACTCATTCGAGATGTCCGAAGAATTATTGACACACTTGAAAGCTTTCGATCCCGACAGGGTTCGGGAATTGATCAATCTGAACAAGAGTGGAGAGATGTACAAGATTATAAATTCGGATTATCACCAGAAATTTAAATTGTGTAATAATGCTTCCAATATGTACTACAGATATTAAAATCTAAAAACGAGTATAATAAGAAATTATTTAACCCTTTACCTAACCTGAAATGCAGACGACACTTGCAAAAATAATTCTTGAATAACTAATTTTTTTCATTTTTTGTCTCAAAAACATAGGTTATGACCCCTCGTTGGTACGAGCTCGACGAGCTCGTTCCAGAATAGCGCTGGCCGGTTTTGGCCGTTACGTTAGGTAAAGGGTTAAAGACATGTACTCAGAAAAAACTGAAGATATTCGAATCGTTTCTCTGTAAGGTTGTACGCGATTTAAATACAAGCATTTTATTCTATCAACAACACAATTACACAGATTTTCACAACCTCGAATTTGGCATGAAGATGAAGGATGTCTTTCCGTTTCTTTCGATTTTCAGAATGGATATGAACGCGGCTCTCAAAAAACATTTTGAAAAGAATGAGTGTGTCTCAAATCTTACTCACCATGGAGATATTTGGATATCGTTTTTTAATCGATGAATTAAAATTTTCCGCTAGTCTGAAGAAAAGAGGGTTACAGTACGCCATTCGTTCAGGAGGAGAATCTTGACGTGTGTCACTTATTCAGGTCTTTATACATCAATCCTAGCGCACACAAGAAAAGAAATTATGTATATATATATATAGTTTGTTCAGTGATAAGAGGGTTAACCAATGTATATTTTTCCCAATTCTCATCGATCTCACATCTTCTCGTACCAATAATACAATTCATGATTATAAAAACCCGATTTGGATTATCATTGTACGAACTTTTGTTGAAAAAATATTCCCTTTACAAAAAAAACTTAAAAAAAAAAAACTAAAAAGCTGCAAGGATCTTTTAGATTCACATATTCAATGAACAATGTACACTAACTATGGAGTTTCCCTGTGGAAACTCCGGGAAGGGTGGAAACCCCCCGGAAGGAGAAGCGCTGTTTGTTTACCTCGGCATACAAGCTCTGTTTTACCGGTGAAAAATATGACCCACTTTCCAATGTTTCGGGTGTCTCAAAAAATGGGCATAACATGGGTATAAACGATCGACCCTAATCTCGACGTTATCTGCGGTCGCGATTAGCCATTGTGTAGAAGAAATAGGTGATCATAAACACCAGTAAATAACAATAGAGTGTCGATTACATAGAGATTTGAACAGAAAGACGGGAGAAAAAACACTATTCAAGTTGTTAAAAACAATCTTTTCAGAACTAGAGTGTCTATTTGATTCATGAGCCATAAAAATCATTCGCCTGGACGAACATTGAGAAAAAAGAAAAGTTGCATTTTCAGGTGAGAATATATTTTCGTGAACCCAGTTTGTCGTTGTTATTTCATTGGTGCTTAACATCACATCAGCAGCCAAAGCTATATCGTGGTGATGGTTATTTCGCAACCCAAAATATTTACTGCCTTTGACAAGCTAAGGATAGTGTTGTCTCATAGACTTAATACTTATCGATAAGAACAGACTGAAAACTTCTCATCAAACTCCATTGCATTGATCTTGAATTCCAAGATTCTCCCCAACGATATGTCATTCACCCCATGAGTATTCGATATGTTGTTACTATTTTCCCGCAAAACATTTAACAAACGCAATAACTTACTAAGAATTTCCCTGGGAATTCCTCCACCATTCAATAAAACAAGTATAGAAAACAGAGAGAAAACAACCATAGGCAATAATATTCTTTCAGAACATTGATTTTCCGGATTGCGAAGGAGATATCCGTATTTCGTTCCTTACTCTTGGCAACACACGTGCATGACGTCGCATGTCTGGCATTCGACGTTGAGTGTGAAGACTAGGCGGTCGCATTAACATAGTGAGAGTTCCGAGGACATATTCAGGTATAACCCATGAACAATTCGTTATGGAATGTGACTTTGTGAACATGTGTTGCCCAGTTTCCCTTTGAAATATATATTTTGTACTAAATAAATACTTAATTCTATAAAGCTGCCTGTTGTCGAGTGACCCGTGTTGGGCCCAAACCTTAGAAATCAGTGTGCCTCTTTTGTAAAGCGCATCTTTGGAGTATTGAGAAGGAGGGGGGGGGGGGCGTTACAGTAGTGACAAGTTATTTGTTGAAAACGGTTTTACGACGAAGTAGAAAATGTCAGTTCAAAGAAACGAGCCTCACGCTCGAAAAAAAAAAACAATCACAGCCCGAAGAAGAGAGCCCAGAAGCTCACGACAGCGAGCACATCGGCGTCGACTCAATGGATAATTCGGAAGTAAGAGGGCGTGATGAAGAAGTGGAAGCTCGATTTGTTGAGTACGCGAATCTTCTCATCATTGCTGAGATCACTGAACCAGTCGTGACTCTTGGAGAATACTCGATTAGCGCAGCTCAATGCAGAGAGCGAGACACTAGGCTCATAAGGACGACGAGTTCGAATTCGTGAGCCATCAAGATCTGAAGACAGGAGCCAAGACTCTCAATGGGGTGAGCATCCGAGACTCAAGAAACTGAGCCACGTTGATCAAAAATGAGCTGAGAGTACAGGAGTCGAGTGGCTCAAGAAAATTCGCTATCGAAATTTAAAGAAAGGAGCCAGATAGCTCTCGTAAATGAAACCAATTACATGACTGACAAGCTCGATAAAACGAGCCCACAGGGAGACTACAACGAGCAAGTGACAATAATCACCAGATATTCAGAGCTCAGAAAAGAATCTCTGGCCTCAGGACGGCGAGCTTAGTCAGTATAGACGTGATTCTTCAGCTGACTTTTTACCTCAACCTAAACTAAAACACATCATCCAGCGGCTCAAAAAGGTAAGCACGACACATGTAAGGGCAAAGAGTACTTCCCAGATCATGGAGACAGAAGGAGCAGACTCAAAGAATCGAGCTAGACAGCTCGCTCAGATTAGACAAGTACACATCGTCGAGCTGAGCCCCATCACCAAAGATTTAGTGCTCACATGATGGAGCCAACAGTGAACTCTGAACAGATGTCTTTATTCCAGGCACGGCAGAGTGCTCAATTTAGCGAGTATCAGTCACAAGATGAGCTCAAACACAATCAATATGATAGGTGTCATGGGCAGATTAGATGTCAGCCATCCAGGAATGAGCACACAGTATCCAACTGTTCGCAGTATGAGATGACCAAAATGGTCAGGAATAGGACAATGAATCTGCAATATGACAACAATAGTCACAAGTGCATGACAGACCGGATATGCCAAGAGTTACAAACAAGTCACCTGTAAAGGTTGAGTCTAAGGATCGGGATGGATTTGGTGTGAATCATCGGCCACTCACGATGGGAATGGATTGTGGACCCAGGCAACAAACACCCGTTTTGTCTAGCTTTGGTTCCGACATACTTTCAGAGTACAGAGACATATCAAGCAGCCAACCGAATTTAATGGAAATATCAAGCTGTTGTAGTGAGACTAAAGCCGAGTATACAACAGTTTTCGATGACAGGAACAACACCTCCAGCTAATGTGAATTTATTCCACATGTGCCTGTGAATAGTCCTGCAGACCCCAATCCACAGAATTCTCGGTGGGAATTTCAAGACAGTGGCCAAAGTATTCGACCAGTGACAGCCTGACTTCCACAAGAAGGGACTGAGAAGTCCAGGCGTGACAGACACGACAGTGCTCAGGATACTGAGCTCCTCAGTAGGACAACACATAGGCAATAGCCCACAGGATTAATTGCACTAGAAAGTCTATTTTTCAGGGGCCTGCCACATCCGGACAAGGCCTTTAGCTGAACATCTGCCTCACATGGTGTAGCCCAACGGCCAGTCCCATAGTATGAAGAGAGATTGGGATCTGATTTCTCTGATGCTTGGAGGCCATGGAATGTAGGAAACAGTGAAATGCACGAAGATGAGGTTAGGTCGTTTAGACCCAGAGATAGGCGTTATGGTAAATTAACTAATCACTATTCAAATAAAGTCTGGGAACCTGAGCCTTCCTGCCTAAGAGAGTTCACTTATAGTACAAGACATGAACCCAGTCATGGTCTGAAACCTACTCAAGGTCATGTCCCTGTAACCGGAAGCCGACCAACTGACACATTGAACATTCATAGTGAAAACTGACAACAATATGCAGACAAAATGACGCAGGTATACCATCTGAGACATTGGATAGGACATCTCCCCTTAACGCTCACTCCCATAAACGCGAAGAACCACGTATTCCTGGACATGGGTATGATCATCCATACCAGTACATTATGACGATAGACAGGATACAGTTGCAGAGCAGGGATACAGTTCTTTCTTTGCCTGAACCATATGATGGATCAAGCTCTCTCATGGATGTTGAAATACCCTTCCAGAACTGTGCCAGTCTGAATCAGTGGAGCGAGATTGACAAAGCTATGCGTTTGATTCACTGTTTGCAAAAGCAGCAGCAATCAGCTCATCTGGCACCCAGAGCAACATGGGGTATGTTATTGTAGCCACAATATTTGAGACAGTAGATGCCGAGAATAGAAAAGTTACCCCTACAATGGAGGAGAGTTTATTTAGTTCCTCACACTTTTCTATCAGGTCAAACGTCAGTCTTGTGGATTCTCCAATTTTCCTCCCTTTCATGAACCCAAGCTAAGTTTCTGATATGAGTTTCGGTAGTACTGTCTTAACACGATTTGCTATAGCCGCTGAGGCAATTTATGTGTCTACATTAATTAGTGAAATGGGACGCCAGTTTTTTTATGAATTCTTCCGGTTTGTTTTGCTTTGGGATTCAAGTAATGATGCCAGTTCGTTGCGGGTTGGATAGTTCCTTTACACTGTATCCATGATTTAGGGGCTTGATCAGAAAGCTGCCAATATTTTTCCAGCAGAGTTTATAGAACTCCACCGAAAACCCGTCTGATCCAAGCATTTTCCTATTTTTCATTGATTTTAAGGCTCTTAAACACTCAGAGTTTGTTAAAAGGCCCTCCAAAGAGCCACCCTCCTCGTTGTCTAAAAACTGTAAAAAGGGACTGGATTTGTCAAAGAACGTGTCATTTTCTTTGGTGCCTTTTGACAGACTTACTTTGGAGGAATAAAAATCTTCGTAGAATAACTTTTGTTCATTTAAAATTCAAATGTTTTCCGTAATCATGCCCGAGCACGTTACAAGTTTAGGGATATATTTTTTCCGTGTAATGGCGTTTTTCTCGATTACAAAAGTACTTTCCTGATTTTTGCCCTTTCCATCTCGATTTTGCTCTTAGAATCATGCCTTTATTTGTTTTGTTTCTAATGGTTAGGAGTTCACTTTCAATGGTTTCAATTTCGGCACTTACACAAATCGCCACTGTCGAGTAAGCGGTATAAAATTTCAAGTATAAATAAATATTTAATTCTATCGAGTAACCCCTGCAGGGTCCCGAAACCTAGAAATCAGTGTGCCCCTTTTGTAAACCGCATCTTGAAAGCGGTGAAAAAGGGGGACGTTACACCAGATATCCTGGTTTGCCTCAATGAAACGCATCGCAGCTTCTGCTTAAAAGAATCTGGCGCCTATTACAATCACGATGGAATAACTCGATCGTTTATAAAATAACACAGAGTGGTTTAGGGTGCGATGCAAATGATTTGATCGTTTCAGTTTGTTTCACTTCCATAAAAGCTCAAAAACAAACGAAAAATAAAAACAATTGATGAAAGGGAAAATTGCATTTACGATCCTTTTTCTGCAATACATAATTCAATAACATAAGTTGAAATAAACATTGATGGATTATCTCCCTTTGATTCACTCGGTGTACGAAGACGGGGTCAATATTTTGTAATTGGGTGCTGCAGTCGGACCTTCCTCCACACATGACTGTGTTTGTGTCACACGGTGCAGGCGAAAACGAAACTGTGGAAAAACGGCACCAACTCTCGTTGACGAAAATGGCATCAATTGGAGAAAATGGCACCAGTAGTAGGAAAGCTATGGATCGTGCTCGGTTGGCCGGAGGGAGAGTCGGAGAGGGAAGTGACGTCATAGTCACGTGACCAAGGACGTCATGTTTGATTGTCATGGTAGCCCGCGTAAGCGGCCATCTTGTGACATCATCCTCATAGTGCTACGTGAACTTGGTGCACATGCGTAGCAAGTGTTGTTAGGGTGATACGTGTTTCCGTCGTCCATTTTGTATACTGGAGGCCGTCATTTTGGTTTCTATGGTAGCACGTGGTCGCTATGAGCCAAAAAGGCATACATTAGGACAGGGGTATGTTCGCATGGTATGATCGATACAATGGAAGTAGTTTCCCTATTCGTAGAATTACCACAAACAGCCCGACAATCCCCCAAATCATCCAATACTACCGAAACGGACTTAGCGAACCGCCTTTGGGCTTATAATAGTAACATGTAGTGCTATTAGGCACGTTCGATTCAATCGGAGTATACCCCAGCAGAGTAGAAGAGCCTATCATTTGGATGGGAAAGTTTTGTTCCTATATTTAACTTTTCTGGCCTGTTTTGGCTAGTTCTAACCCTTTTTAAGTAATTATGTTCTCGTTTCGTTTCTCCAGATCATCCAATCAGTTCACTTTACTGGCGCTAACTAATCAATCAGATTGCTTCTTTTACCGTAATCTACCCATACGGGAAATATCTCTCCTTATTACAACAAAGTCTTATATCATCTCAGATTCAGATTTATTCGCGGTATACATATTTGTAAGATGTTAACAAAAGTAAATATTATACAAGAGTAACAAATAGCATACCGTGGGAAGTTGGATAACTAGATTGCCTGTCTATCTGCCACCCCTTTAAGGAAAGAGAACGCGCGAACAGACTTTGACAGGATGGGTAAATCTGGAGCGATCCATCTTATCTATGACCCGTTCCTTGGGTCGAAAATATGTTCTAGTGTAAAAATCCAGGATAAAGAGCAGGCGGGAGGCTGGTGTTTCTGTTTTGGCAGAGAGCAACGTTCTTGCCATCATTGCTCCGCGTAAAGTCTAAGAGCCACAATCAGTCAAATCGAGTGGTTAATATCGTTCCAACTAGAGATCATGATCTCTATAATTGGACGAGGGGTCTATATCGGCGGGCGCGCCAGATGGGTGGGGGTGGGGGCGAATGCCGTAAACTAGCTGACATCATTTTGTTGTGGACCAATTCACCGCACGTGACTCCCCATGATTAGCCGACCGACTTGACTAAGCGCTTGCTTAAATACGTGTTCCCGAACGCAAATCTGTTCCTCAAGAGTATTGTTTACAGCTTCTTAACTGTTTGTGGCTCTTCGAGAGGTTAGTGGGGAAACTAGAGAGAAAACGCAGCAGGTTGCATTGAACGATGATGCAAGATTAGGACATATCGCACGACTAGTATGTTTCTACTGCGGATTTGTTTAATTTGCTAAAGGTCCACTAAGATCAATATTCACTAAGTACAGTCTGGGCAGTAGGCATTATCGCAGCGGACATAAGTCGAATATGCTGAGGTCAATGTTTTCTTAAATGTGGCCCTGTTACTGATATTTCGAACTGTGTCGTCTAAAGCGTTCCATAGTTTCGAGATGGCGTTTTGGTGAAGTTTATCTAGGGTTCGTGTACGTGTTTTTTTCTGTGTATAGGTGTCCCGACTGCCGGGTTGTCCTGCCAAGTGGATTGTCAGTAACCTTGAATGTATCGTTAAAAGAAGCCGGTAATCTGCCATTTTGCCAGCATGCGCGAACAGTGATGCATGCAATTTGAACAAATCTTCTACTTTGAGTATTTTATTTTCCTTAAATAAGGGGTCTGTATGAGAATTGTATTTTTTGTTATTTATTATTCGTGATGAGCGCTTTTGTATAATAACTGGTTTATTAATAGCTCTTGGATTGTCCCATACTAAAATCCCGTACACCAGATGGCTATGAACCAGAGCGTAGTACAATGGTTTCAGAACTTTACGTGGGAGAATGTGTTTTACTTTGTTAAGGCTATAATTTGCGAGAGCTATTTTCAAGCATAGCCTAGATATATGAGCTTTGTAGTTTAAGTGTTCATCAATGCAATCCCAGAAATTTTAGAGATTTTTCTATCTTACTTCCTCCGACTTTGCTTACCTTTTGATTTTTATCTTTTGTCAGAATTTATTATTCTTACTTTTATTTGGGTTAAGTATAATATAAGAGGTTTTTTTAGCATTCAACAACAGTTGGTTCGCCGAGCACCATTCAAATATTTTTTGAACTTCGTTGTTGAAATAGTGTGTTATGGTATTCCTGTCTGAACCGGAGCAGTGTACCGTGGTATCATCCGCAAACGATAATAAACTGAGTGGTGATGTTGAGTTACTAATATCATTGATATATAAAGAAAGAGCACAGGGCCCAGAATTGAGCCCCGTGGGACACCACAGCTAAGTTTCGCTGAGTCCGATCTGTGTTTTTCGTACATAACACACTGAAGCCCGTCAGACAGGTAATTTCTGAACCAATTATTTGCGAGGCCTCGGTTACCATACTTTTCGAGTTTACACAATAGAATTTTGTGATTTATCGTGTCGAAGGCCTTTGACAAATCCAAGAACAGTGCTAAAGTACTGTTTTTTGCTGTCTATTGTTTTCTATTGCGGTGTGTTTCAGAAGTTGGAGGATTGGTGCTATGACGTTTTCTAAATTCGTACTGGTGGGGGAATAAAATATTGAATCTATTTAGAAAATTTGTAAGTCTCGTTTCCATTAACTTTTTCAGTACTTTTGAAAATGCGGGAAGTATACCAACAGGTCTGTAATTGGTAAATCTATGCCCGTCGCCTGTTTTGAATATAGGTATCACCTATGCAATCTTCATCTTATCAGGTACTTTGCCATTAATAAAAGAATTATTAATAATATGTGTGAGGGGATCCAGTACTTCGTTTATTGTTTGTTTAAGCAGATGCTAGTTATACCATCGCTGCCCTTTGATTATTTGGGCTTCATTTTATTTACTATTTGGCTGAGTTTCTGTGGGTAACATTGGTATACATGTAGTCTAAATAGGACTTATTTGGTTTCTGAATCTGGTCGGCTACAGCCTTTCTAATGCTGATAAAAAAATTGTTGAATTCGTTTGCTATGTTATTGGTTTCTTTTATTTCTATATCATCCTGCATAAAGAACGATGGCAGTCCTCCTTTGCGCATTCCCTTATTTATTGCTTCATTTAAAATTTGTCATGTTCCTCGCGTATTGTTTTATTTTCGTTTAAGATGTCTCTATAATAAATGGTTTTGCACTACTTTTTGACCTTGTTGACTATTCTACAATATTTTTTGTAATTTAATGCGTTCTGTTCGTTGGGGTCCTTAAGTTTTTTTGTTGTTGAATTTTTCTTTTTTGATAGAAGATATGATGAGTTCCCTTGTCATCCAAGGCTGCTTCTTAATAAATTTATTATTCTGACGAACACGTTTGTACGGAAAAGCTTTATCGTAGGCTTTCATATAGATGCTAAGAAAGGTTTCGTATGACTCGTTGGGACAATTCGACTCCGATACAGGGTTAACATCACCCTGAGAGAAGTGTTTTGAATTCGGCGATTGTGTCCGCGCTTATAATTTGTTTCAGAGTAAACCGTGGTGTATTACATGTTTTGGGTGTAACTTCGATGTAAAAAAAAAACGCCAAAATGGTCTGATACATCCGATAAAATTAGTCCCGGTAGTGCTGTTTGTGAAGTATTGTTAGTAAAGATATGGTCTATCAGACTAGCAGTATGTCTAGAAACTCTCGTTGGCTTAGAAAAATAAGGTAAAAATCCCAACATGAGATCAATAAATTCTTCTGTCTTGGAGTGTGTGGATGCCTTTAAAAGGTCATGGTTCAGGTCTCCCATAATATAAACTTTTTTTTATTTTCGGAATTCAAAACATCCGTTATTTAAGTTAATTTTGATAAGAGGGGTTGATGTCGGCTTTAGGTGGGGTGTTGGGTCGATGTATGATGCCAATAACTTTGGAGTTATGTTTATCTTTTATTTCTATAAATAGGGATTCGAAAACTTGAGGAATGAAGACTGATTTTATATGTTATCCTTTCTTAATGTATAGCCTAACTCATCCCCCGCCACCATCATCATCGAGTCTCATACATTTTATAATCGGGGCATAATCCTCCAGTTAAGGACCAGTTTAAACGAAGTGTCTGGCGGAATACGGAATATTTCGGAAAGTCCTATTATGTCGAAAGATGTTTTTCCTGTTTGTAAATTGCATAACAAGTGTTAAAAGAAATCCCAGTGTGCTTTTAGACTTGGGCAGTTGATGTGAAATAGTGAGAATCCAGCGTCTAAATTGCTAGTCTTAGACAGACCGAAAATCACTAGGCGAAAAGTAATTACCATCGTTTATGTGTTTTGAATGGTGATTCGTCATTTTCTGGAAGGGAACGAACTTTGTCGTTGTAGAGCCTGATAAAGTCATACTCCGCTTCCATCTGCCCCTCGTCGAGCGCAATGTTACCCGCCATTACGTGTCGACGTGTCACCGTACTCTCCCGCTGGAAAAGAATACCGTATTTTCCTTGGGTGTTTTAATCCAAGGTAAATATAGTAGGAGTTCAAGATCCGGCCACTGTAACAATGTTTAAAGGGGGATAAATCTGTAGACGAAAATTTTATTATATTTGTAGTCACAATCTGTTGCAGTTTTAACATATGGTTTGGTGTCAGATTGGGAGCACAATAACTCTGTACAAATATTGTAAAAACTCTAAAATGTGTACATAAAGTTATTGGGTTCAACATCGCGTCATTTGGTATCTTGGATGGGTATTTAGTTTAACTGGTGAACTTAGTGGATAATGTGAGGATAGGAGGAAGGGACTAAAGTTTAAATGGATACTGTGAGGATAGGAGGAAGGAACTAAACTTTAAATGGAAGCCTGACAAATTCACTCTCTGTGTAGCTTTTTCCGTTGACTAGGTGAATGGGTGAGTGACAGAGTGCGGATCTTTAGATGCCCAGTCTCGGTGAATAATTCATAAATTACTGGAGAAAACAAAGTATGTGATATCGCTAATGGGTCAACATGATAGCTGAACTGTATTTAGCATGATAATATGGTTAATCAGAATAATGCAATATGGAGTGGGGGTGTCAATGGATTATCGGACTTGGAAAACTACGGGTACTTTTGGTGTCAGTGTGGTAGCAAAACTACATCAAGCATTATGTAACAGTTGATGTTACAGGTGCTGTGCTATTTCAATGCCGTTGTCGGGGAGGAGAAGACAAGTTCAGCAACAGAAGGAAGACGAGTGAAAGTCTCTTATTAACAAGAACATTTAACTCAATAAATTCATTGACGATTGAACAAATTCCGATGGGGAAATTTCTGAACAACTTTTTATTGACTTTTCGCAAACGACATTCCACCACGGTTCTCGCTAGTACAGTATTTAAATATCATGCATGAAAACTCGAGATAAATGTGTTCGTACACGTTGCACAGTGAGTAGAAATAAAGAATTCTTTTGTACTCTCAGAGGCCTTGTTAAGTGGTATTTTCATTGAAAACACTAAAGATTGATTGACAGCAATTCACACCACAGCAATAGTTGTAAGTTTGGGCAAAGTCTGGACTACGGTGATGCAGTGTTGAGGAGGGAGTGGGGTAGACCAATGGATTATTAGGCCAGGGGAAACTGCGATTAGTGGATTATTGAATAGAAACTTGACGTAATCCAAAAATGGGTCGTGGGATGATTGGTTGGTAAACATTACGTATACTACTGGTTAAACATAATTGTGTGATATCAATAGTAACAATGTGTGATACACAACAATTCATAACAATACTTGTGAACTTTGTGGAGCTTGGACTACGAAGAATCATTCTGTTCCGTAATTGACTGACACTTCAGTCATCAGACGAGTTCAGAAATTAAACGGAATTACCAGAACCCGTGACTATCGAGAGTCTCTGGTGACCACACGTATTTCACTCACAATAACTAAAATTTGGTTGCAAAAATTAATTGACAATTTTTTTTATGGAGTTTCAATGCCAGATATTTCAACACGGCTCTCAGGAGCATGACATTCAAATATCTTGCACGAAAATACGAAATCACTCTATTCGATTCACATTGTGCACAAATACGTTCCGCTTTATCATCGGATAAAACTGTGTTTCCATTTAGTAACAATGAGTGATAGACATCAATTCATAATACTTGGGTCAGAATCTGAACGAAATTATCACCACCCGTGACTGATAGTCTCCGATTAACGCATACATTTAATTCACAATATATTAATTAACGGTTTTAAATAAATTCCGTTGGAAAAATTAACTGAACGACTTTTTATTCGAATTTTTGAACAAGATATTCCAACACGGTTCCCGCAAGCACCGCTTTTCAATATTCTGCAGGAAAATCCGAAATAATTATGTTTGCACATGATTCAGAGTGAGCAGAAAAAACAAATTCCTTTGCACAATCGGAGGCGTTGCTAGGTGGTATTTTCATTGGGAATTTCGAGTGTTTGAAGGCAATTTATGATAGCAGTTGTAAATTAGGTCAGAATTTGGTCTATGGAAATAAATATGTTCGTTGATTAATCGAAACTTCAACAATCGCTCACAGTCTGGGCGAAATTATCAGTACCCATGGCTGATAGTCTCAAATAAACACTATAAATTCATTAACCTTTGAACAAAATCTGTTAGACATGTTAACTGAAGGTCTTTTTAGTCGAGTCATTGTACTAGATATTTCAACACGACCCTCGTGTGCACCGCATTTAAATATCCTGCACGAAGACACGAAATAAATGTACATGTACACGAGTGAGTACTATCGCACTATCAGGGGCTTTGTTACGTGATGTTTAAATTGATAACTGAAATGAGTTATCAATAGACAATATTAATCAATTATCCAAATAACAATTGTTGTGGGAATGGACGAAATTCAAATGACGATGATGCAATATTGAGTGGAAGAGGGAGGGGCGGACTTGGGTGGAGGTATTGGCTCAATAGGTTATAGGCCTTGAAAAACTACGGGTATTCTGAGAAACATTTCTGTGTTTCATGACTTTTGGTTTCCACTTTACAGTTAGTTAATAGTTACGCACGTGAGAGTGGAAGCATCTAACTTGAATTGACGGACATCTAGAAAAGAGTTAGCGAACTTGATAAGGTGAATTTAAAAATCAACTTCCCAATTCACTCCTTTCAGTGACTGAACATGAGAATGAGTGAATGTGCGAGTGGATAAATAGAATGGATGAGTAAGATAATTTTGGTTCGCGGTGCAACAATAAATTGTTGATAGATGGGGTCCGATTTAGACTAAGGTACCTAACAATATGACAATAGTTGTGAGAAATTCAAACGACGATGATGCAATATTGAGGGGGGGGGGGGGCAGATTTGGGTGGGGGTAATGGCTCAATGAATTACTGGCCTTCAAAAACTACGGGTATTCTTAGAAACATTTCTGTATTTCAGCTCTGTATCCAATGGACACGTTCTGTGGTATCCCTTTATGAGAATCCCTTTTTGGAGAAAACCTGGCTTTCGGCACCGTTTTTTTCTGAAACGAAGCCATGAAACATAGACACAAAATACTTTGGCTAAGTGTGAGCTTAATGTTATCAAACTGGTTCGGACGGGAGAAGGTGTGGGGTGGGGGGGGGGGGCGTGGTCGAAACATGAAACGTCTTGAATATTTAAAAACTTAGTTCAAATTATACGTATGCTCCGTCCAAATTTCAAAGAGTATGGGCTATAAATTCACTGACAGTGAAAATTTGCAACTTGTGTCTATATGTCACATGGAAGGGTGGAGAGCATTTTTTCGTGAATATTGTAAGCATTGTGTAGACAGTCAGAGATGCCTGATCGAGGACCTGCCGCCAGCTATCCAACACCAGTCTCTTGAATCTGTTTTCTTGCAAGGCATATATGCTTTAAACCAAAGATTGTTGATCCATTTCCCCAAACTAGATTTCAATACGATTAGTTTGACTGATCATTTTATTCTACCCAGTTCAATGGTGGGATAGTGCTGAAGTGGATTTCAGGCGGTGGTTGGTGGCGCATCACCCAGAATCCACTCATAGATTTGTGAGAGAAAGTTTGACTCTCAGGTCGAGGGGAATTTTGTTCTAAGTTTCTTGTTGGTAAATTTGGCTGAATGGAAGTAAGCTGAAACATACTTTGGAGCTTGATGTTTCGATAAGTAATCCATGTTGGATGCAAAAACAGTAGGCCCAACATGATTTGTTTTTTCAATCAGAAATCTGTCGAAATCAGTATTTCGGCCATGTTACGGTGTGAAAATAAAAATAATGGTAACAGAAAGAAATCCGAGAATCAGTAACAATATCTTGAATATGACTATTCTGAAATTTAATAAAAAATATTAGATGTCACGTGACTTTCCCGCGTTCTGATTGGTTGAACAGAAACACCCTATTTTCAAATAGTTCGTAGGCGAAATCGCACAGACCTAATATCATTTTTGAAAAAAGAATAGTGCACGGTAATAGTGCACGGTTATAAATAGTAACATTCGAATTCGCTTAGAAAATTCCATTGAAGCGTAAATACTTTACAAGACATCTCGTCCCATATACATTATTACATTTAGTTTCGAGAAATAAAAATATGTGTATCGAAAGTGACGTTTGTAGTAGAGTTGGGGGCGGGGAGGAGGTTAATGGAATAATGGTATTGTGTTTCTCGGGGTTTTGGTTCTCTACCTCTCTATCCCAGAACGATGAGTGGCAGAATTAACTTAGTTTACCTGTTGAAACCCTGAACCATTTTCTTTTCTCTTTGGCTGTGAATAAGAATATTATCTTGCATATATGACCGATGAAGAACGCCCCCCCCCCCCCCCACACACACACACATCTAATATAATAAATATAGCATGACTTTTCGTTGACTATGACAAAATAGTGGTCCTCGAGGAGAGAAAAGTCCCTCCGCTACGCGTCGGGACTATCCTCTCCTCGAAGACCACTATTTCGGCATAGTCAACTCAAAGCCATGCTATATTTATTAAATAATATGAAAAAGAATCATACAAAAATCTTTTACACTATCTGGTTTACAGAAAATAAAAATAGTAATTCTTATCAATTATTGAATTAGTCCAAAATACAGTTCAAGAGAATCCAGTAATCCAGTGGTGAAGAATCTTGTGAAGAAATTTTCCAGCTGGTAGTATTAAGTCCAAGAATGTTTCTTCAGAACAGTATCCCGTAGATTTGTAAAATAATATTCACCTAGATATTTCAGCAGTCTCCAATAAAATATAATAAAATGCTCAGCAAATTTCAAATGGAGTAAAAATCCAATAAGTATTGGTCCTACAGGTAATTTCAAATTAATCCCGTAGAATCCTGGCTTTTCACAAAATATATTCTGTTTCACAGCTTGTATAAAATCTCCTTTACAGGACAAAATAAATTTTCTTCTTCAAAAAAAAAAAGAAAAAAGAAACACAATTTCTCAAAAATATTTCCTTAAAAATATAAAACTGTTTCTGTTAATAATAATGCACTGTCCTGCAACAATATTAATCTCCAATGTAAACAACTGCTCTGTTATGAATAGAATGTCTATCTGGTATTATAATGTCCAAGAGTGTGTCTGTAGAAACAGTAACAAGTAGATATGTAATGAAATATTCACTTGGACATTTCAACAGTCTCCAATAAAATGCTCCGCAAAATTCAAATGCAGTTAATATCCAATAAGTATTGGCGCCGCAGATAGTTTTAAAATAACCCAGTAGAATCCTGGCTTTTCACAAAAATATATTCTGTTTCACAGTTTGTATCAATTCTCTTTTAGAAGAATAATAAATTCTCTTAAATATTCTCTTTTGGACACCTTTCCAAATTCACAAAGAAACACAGATTCTCAATTCTCCACTGAATATATACTATTCAAAACACGAAAGGGATATTTGATAAAAGTAAGATATCTGAAGAAATATTTTTACATTTTTATCAAAAAGACAGTTGAGGCATTGCACTGTGACATCTGGTGAATGATTTCAGCGATAGTTGGGTGTCTGACAAGCACACATTCCACGCACTGAGCTGTTGAAGATATGGACGGTCAGTCAAAGAATTTACCACATTCAGTCCAAGACCTCAATACCTTGTAAATCCTCCTCGGTTCGCGAGACGAGCGCGGATCCGACGTGGCATACTCCTCACCAAACGTCCAATATCGGCTTGAATGATGCTATTCCATTCTTCCTGCAGTGCGGCGGCGAGTTCCGGGACATTGGTAGGGGGCTGTTGGAGTTTTCGTAGGCGCCTGCCAAGCATATCCCAGACGTGCTCGATTGGTGAAAGGTCTGGACTTAGTGCTGACCACGGCAGTGTAGTGATGTTCTGCTCCTGGAGGAACTCTGTAGCGACACGGGCCATGTGTGCTCTTGGATTGTCATCTTGGAAAATGAATAGACGGCCGTGACGCCGCGCAAATGGCACCACATGAGCTGCTAACATATTGTCACGGTAGTACTGCCTTGTGCCGCGCCCTTGGATGGCATTTAATGCTGTTCTGCTTGTCATGGTTATGTCCCCCCAACCCCCCCCCCCCTCCACACACACACACCATAACCGATCCACCACCAAAACAATCATGCTGCCAAACGGTTACGTCAAGGTATCGTTCATTTCGCCGCCGCCTGGCTCTGTTTCGCCTGTCGTAGAAGTCGAGAGTGAACCTCGATTCATCGGAAAACATGACGTTGCTCCACCGACGATTGTCCCAGGGCTGTCGTTCTTCACACCAATTACGCCTTGCTGCGATGTGACGTTCAGTCAAACGTGGAATTATTCGAGGTCGTCGAGCGTACAAATTCCAGTTGTGCAGGGGATTTCGGATAGTCTGACCAGTGACTCGCACATCTGTCGGAGCTGTTGTCCAATTTCTGAGGTACTCTGATGGCGGTTACGTAATGCTGTGGTTCGGATGAAACGCTTCTAGTTAGCAGTTGTCGCGCTTGGACGACCTGACCGACGTTTGTTATCAACATTGCCTGTCTGACGGTAGTGTGACCACAACCTGCTGATCACCGATTGAGTAACGTTGAGAGTTTGAGCCACTGCAGTCTGTCTGTCGCCAGCTTCCAACACGCCAACAGCACGTAAACGTTCGTCACGTGTCACTCTTCACATACCTCAAAAGTTATGGTTCGACCGGAACTTTTTGATGAACGAGTTTATACCAATAAAAGAACGACGAGCCCTCCGAAAAAACCCGTCCAGTGCGAATGAAAATTTCAAAACGTACCCCACAGACATTAACGCGGCGCTCGTGCGAAAAAGTTGCACGAAGTTTTCGTGGCTCGTTGACATTCATGATTCACACTAAACTTGGTAACATTTTGATGTGTCCAATCACGCGTATCCAATACCATTTTCCGAAAATATCAACATCAGTTTGGATATCCCTACTTTTTTGAATAGTATATAATAAACCGCATCTATAGTAGTACACTGCCCTGTAACAATAAAATCTCCAATATAAACAACTGCTCTCTTATGAATAGAATGCCTTGTGAGATGAAAAAATGTCTATCTGAAAAGAATCCCTGAATTCTGTTGACAAAATTAATGTTTAAATAGTTTATCTGTCAGAAACTTCCAATATTCTATTTTCCATCAATAAGCTTCTATATGATTCTGTCTTAATTCATGTAAACAAAGATGGCCTACCTAAACAATCAAACAAATAACAACTACATGTGCAGTGATCTAAAAATAGATTCTGTGTTACAAGATGTAAACATATTGATGGGTAAACTCAAAGGTCACTCAGTGCAAATGAGTGTTCACACGAGCCAGAGCCTATTAACAAAAGACACCAATTCTAATATAATATGGGGTTTGAAGGTACAGAAAACCATTTTTTTTTACTTTTAGCAGACTTTGACTGATTTACAATACGCACACATCTTTACAAATTTTTAATAAACATATACATACAAATGGGGATTGATCAGATCATTTTAAATTAGGATATTCTGGGAAGAGCATCATCTACAACATTATCTCTTCTCGAAATATGCCTAATGTCTAAATTGTATTCTTGAAGGGCTAAACTCCACCGCAATAATCTTTGATTCTTATTTTTCATTTTATTGATAAAAATTACGGGATTATGATCGGTGTGAACTGTAATTGGGAATTCAATGATTCCTAGATATACATCAAAATGGGTTAATACTAATATTAAAGCCAAAGTTTCTTTTTCTACTTTAGAGTAATTCGTTTGATGTTAGAGAAATTTTCTAGAGAAATAGCATACTGGGTGATCAATATCTTGGGCATCTTCCTGGGCAATATACCCACCTGCTCCATTGTCACTTGCATCTATAAATAATTTGAAGGGTTTTTCATAATTGGTACTGGTCAGGACAATAATGTTTTTATCTTCCAAATGATTTCTAGAATTCCTTAGTCCAAACAAACTTAACCCTTTTGCTCAATAAATTGATCAAAGGAAAAATAGCATCTGAGAAATTTAAACAAAATTTTCTATAATATCCAGCCATGCCTAAGAATCTCATAAGCTCTTTTTAGAGTTTGGTACTGGAAAATTTACAAGGGCATCAACTTTCCCCTCAATTGGCCTCATTGTCCCTGACCCACACACAACATGTCCTAAATAATTTACAGTTGCTTTGCCAAATTCCGATTTTACGAAGGTAATCGTTAGGTTGGCTTGAGTCACTTTATCAATCAAACATTTCTTGAATGTGCTTTAGATGATCAGCCTAATTTGTATCTGTGTGTATAATAACATCATCAATGTAAGCTTCACTGTGATCTAGGTCTGCAATTAAATGGTTAATCAATGCATTGGAACGTTGCCGGAGAATTTGTCATGCTAAAAGGGGTAACTTTATTTTGATATAACCCAAATAGCGTAACAAAAGCAGATATTTCTTTTGCTCTTTGTGTTAAAGGAATTTGCCAATAATCGTTTAAGAAGTCAAATTTTGTCACAAATTTAGCATGGCTAAGTTTATCAATACAGTCATCTATTCTTGGAATTGGATAATTGTCCGTTTTGGAGAGGTTGTTCACGTTTCGGTAATCCGTACAAAATCGGCAATTCCCATCAGGCGTTGGGACAAGTACACATGACGAACTCAAGTTGTTATGGCTAGGTTCAATGATATCATTGTCCAGCATATACTGTATTTCCTTTTGCATGATCTCAGCTTTGAAAGGGTTCATTCTATATGGATGCTGTTCAGTGGGGTTTTCTCCTCCCACTACAACATCATGGAAAATAACAGATGTCCTACTAGGCGAATCGGGAAATAAGTGTTGATATTTGAAAATTAACCCTTTACCCAACGTACCGGTCAAAACCGCTCAGCGCTATTCTAAAAAATCGCCAATTAATTTTCATTTGTTTTCATTTCTTGTCTCAAAAGCATAGGTTATGACCCCTCGTTTGAACGAGCTCGTCCTATGTTTTTGAGACAAAAAATGAAAAAAAAATAGTTATTCAAGAATTTGTTTTGCAAGGGTCGTCTGCTTTTCATGGTAAAGGGTTAAATCAGCTAAATTTTTTCTCTGGTCAGGCAGTAAATTAATCCATTGTATTATGTAACTCTTTCAGAACATCTGAGTTCTGCAACTTCAGAGGTATATTTGTGCCTTCTTCATTAATATCCGCCACAGGATTTTCCACCTCATCCATGTGAGTGATTGGTGAGACTGGCAGAGAGTTTGTTTGGTTCTCTCTCATAATATGTTTTAACATATTTATATGGTACAGTCGAGTACTGTTGAGTCTGTCAAGAGTCTCAACAACCTAATCAGTGTCACTGATCATGTGCTTAACTGGTTGAGTGCTAGAAGCCACTATCAGGGCTTTGAGAAAAATGAGGGTACCAGAACAAAAACTAACATTTTTCCTGCTCACATTTCATATTCAGTCAAATGCAAATAATATTTTGTTTCATATAAATTTGTTTTATGACTAATTATTGGAGAGTGCCTGTGGGCACTCTCCAATAATTTGTAATACAATAAATTTCGAATAACAAAATCAGACCACTAAAAAAAATCTGGCCCTCAACCAGTTAAGGGCCTGAATATCTTGCTTATAAAGCATTGTCCTTTACAGGGAATAATACTAGCACCTAGTCCCCAGGTTTAAAGGTGCGAAATTTCTCCGTTTTATCATACCAGGTCTTCATATGACTCTGGGCTTTCTGAAAATGTTTATTTTCCGTTTCTCTGGCCTTATTCAGTTTTTCCATAAAAGTTGACACATAACCCAGGAAGGACATTTCAGGTGGCTCTTCCACGTGCCGATTCTCCTTCAAAACAGTGAGTGGACCCCTCACTGCGTGTCCAAACACTAATTCAAAATGGCTGAATCCCAGAGATTCCCGTGCAGTCTCACGAACTGTAAATAAGAGATGTACTCTTTCATTCCAATCCCTATCGTTATTCTTTCTCCCCATGGGCCTTTATCAATGTATTCAGTGTTTGATGGAAGCGTTCTGGAGCTTCTTGGCTTTCGGGATGGTAGTCACTTGATGTGTACTGCTTAATTTTTGGCTCATACGTCGCCTGCTGCAAAAATGTTTGACATAATATTTGAGCCCTGGTCTGACTGCACTCACCTGGGTAGACCGAATTATTATTTATTTATTGGTGTTTAAGATCACATATTTCTGCACAATGGCTAACCATGACCGTGACAGTTTTACGGGTGGAGGAAGCCGGAGTACCCGGAGAGAATCACCGAGCAACGGCGAGCAACTGTCAGCTTCCCAACATACCAACTCCACAGAAGCAGGGTTAGCATTGGTTGAAGACAGGTGCACCATCGACGTGCAGTACGCCTTAGTACACATCGTCACCGTGCCCCCACATGGGCAATGGGGGTGAAGTGTCTTGCCCAAGGACACAACGCGGTTGCCGCAGGTGGGATTCGAACCGAGGACCTCTCGGCTTGCAGCCTGCATTTCTACCAACTGAGCCACCGCGCCCCGGGGTAGACCGAATGTCGTGGGAATTTTTATCAGGGCCTTAACTGTAGTCTTACTTTTAATATTTCTTAGAGAAATATCCTCAGGAAATCGTGTAGAAGCACACATGATGGTAAGCAGATTTTTCACGTCTAGATCTTGTTCTAGGCAATGGGCCAACACAATCGATAATAATTCTACTAAATGGTTACTCAAAAGCAGGTATTTGTTGAAGGGGGTAGGAGGATTCGTTTGATTCGGTTTCCCTACAGTTTGACAGGTGTGGCAGATTTGACAAAATCAACAACATCCTGTCGAAGCTTGAGCCAGTAAAAACACTGCTGTAAACAAGAACAGGTTTTTCTTACTCCCAAATGTCCAGCCATTGGATTTTCATGAGACAGGCTTATTATTTCATTCCGGTATTTAGTGGGGACAACTATTTGATAAATGACCTTCCAATCACTATTGGAGAGTACTTCTGGTCGTCGCCGTTTCCTCGTTAGTACACCAGCTTTTTTGAAATAACAGACAGGGGAGTTTGGGTCTTCAGCCTCTCTTAGAGCCTTTTCAAGGTCAGTGTCACTTTCCTGTTCCTGAATTAAAAAAGTCAGGGAAATTGCCTTTAAAGAGGTCCCCTTATTACTCTCACATGTAGTGGCCTCCTTACAATATTGGATGAGTCATCCCATTGACACCGAAATGTCTGAGCCAAATCAATGTCTTTAGAATCAACAATCCTCCGATCGTTGTCCTCAGCTCAACTATTCAAGTCAACACAATTGAGGTTGTTGTCAACCTCAGATTTCTTTGCCATGGACCGAGTCACAGTACATGCTGGAAAGACAAAAGGAAACCACTGCTTCAAATTTGCTAATATTTTCATATGTGCTCGGCTTTTCCACCACCTTAGGTTCTACAGTGACTTTGTCACCAGTTTTTACATGTAGAGTAGGCGGTTCCTACTTTGAAAGTCCCATTTCGTCGCCTGAGTGCTAGAATGTCCTATGTCCCATAGGGGACATAGGACATTCTAACACCCAGGCGACGATTTACTAAGCTACTTCTTAAATTTATTTTATGAAGTGGGACATTTAAAGAGCCTGATTCAAAACCAGAATCTAGAACTTGTGCCCCTTTAGCACTGTCTTCAGAAAATGGTAAAATGCCTTCTAACATTAAAGACTGAGTAACCCCTGTGTCTCTCATTGTTTTTCTTGGTAAGGAACAGTGCTTATCCCCCTCAAGGGAAACAAAGCCTTCGGAAATAAAACACTTATAATTTTCTAAAGCATCTTGATAATGCATAATTCCCAGAGCATGGAGCACAGGCCAGGGCATTCTGTGAAGTAGAGGATTCATGTTTCCTTTTTTAAACAACCAGCAATCAGAAAGTAAATGCCTTGGTTTCATACAGAAATTACAAGTTTTAGTTGAAGTGTTTGGGCTTAATGGTATAGTGCTGCTGGGCTGGCATTAGAAGACATATTCTCACTAGATTTTGTATTAAATTTGGGCTGTGAAAAGTTTGGAGGAATGGAAGGATAACTTTTATCTAAAAATTTGTCTGGGTTCACTTTGGAAAGAATTCTTGTGGGGGCCAAAAATTTGAGGAGTCATAACTCATTTTATTAGTTAAGGCATAGTCATCTGCTAACACTGCTGCTTTGTTTAAGGTGTCAACCTTTTATTCATCCAGGTGGGCCTTTATATCTGAATGTATCGTTCCTTTAATATCTTCAATCAGCATCATTTCCTTTAATTTTGAAAAATCTTTCCCTTTTTCTTTTGAATGGCGACACCTGAGTAGGTGATAATTGAGAGTTCACGACCACTTTGTACATGTACGTGTACAAAATACGTACACGATGCGTTTACCAACGTGGGATTCAGTGTTAAATCGCACGCTTGTTCACAAAAATGTTCAGTGGTCTTGAATCCGCTGTTTTTTGTGACTCCTAGATCGCACTTTTAACGTTCAAATACTCGTGGTGAACGTTGAATGTCACACGTTTTTAAAAAAAGGTGAAATTGTACATTTTCACTTTTTTTTCACTTTAAAAAATTTTTGTCAACGTTCCCATCGCAGATCAGACCACCGATCCATCGGTGGTGAACGCGAGCAAAAAATTCTGGGCTAGCATCAAAAAACGGTTTGCGGATTGTGGACCAGTGGTCCAGAATCCGCAATTGTTTTGAGGCGGTGGGTTTTCCCATTTATGACGTAAGTAGGGGAATATCCATAGTGGGATTTTCCAAACTCATCTAATTAACCAATCAGATTGCTTGATTCTCCGCTAATTAACCAATCAGATTGCTCGATTCTCATAAACTTGATCATACAGAGTTATCTCCCCTCGTCGTGGGGTGGGGGGAATACCGGATTTTTTTCCAAAAAAAACTTAACAGACAACTGTTGAACGCTTCCATTTCTGACGTGAGCGGGGGGAATACCCGAGGAAATAAAAAAAAAGTGATCAATATATATAGGAGAGAAAAAAAAATATATAAATAATAGTTATTTAGAAAAATAAATATATCAAATCGAATAGATAATAAAAAACGTAAATCATGTGCGTTTCCCAGACTATTAGAGCGAGGTTTCTTTTAAACATGCTGATGAGAGCATACGCAATCTGCGTGAATGAAGAACTATGTCCCATCTTGTTAGAACGATGCGTCGGATGTCGGGATCATCTAGACTTCGATCACGAGAATCATTCGTGTCAGATGATGGAAAGGGAAGATATGGTCGTCAAGTATTTCGAACCGGCGTTCGAACGCGTTAGATTCGACGATGTGATCACGCTTTGGAAGAGATTAGTCTTCTGTAAGAATCAAGACAAGCCTACAGTTTCGGAAGAACTGAAATTGGCGCGTAGAAATCTGACTTTAGAAGACAAGGGATGCGTCATGAAATTATTGTTCAATGAAGCATACGTCTAAGTTTTCTCGTTGATATAAAATAAGGGAGAATAGAAAATAAAAAAATAAATACACACATAAAATTTTTTATCTAATATTAGAAAGAAAAAATACAAAAATGAGAACCAGAAATAAATTGTATCCGACGTTAGTGGACGACAAGGATGAGAAGCCGATCAACGTTTTGCTGTCGCTAGAAGAAAGAGAAAGAGGAGAGAGGTATCGCATCAATCAAATCAATAGAATCCAAGAGTATCTAACTCGAGAGAGAGATTCTCGTCGTTCTCTCAAGAACAAGTATTCGCGTTTCGTGAAATTCGTCAATGCGATCGACACGACACTCATCACAATTTCCATGGGTTTACACGTGGCCGGCATTGGATTGTTGTCGACCGTGGTCGGCATTCCGATCGTGTTGACCGTAGAAGGAGTGGCTCTCGCCGCCGGATTGTTTAGCACGCTCGGAAACTTTTTGAGTAGGAAATTATATCTGAAGGCGAGGAAACACGACAAGATTCGCGTCTTGGCCGACTCCAAGATCGACACGATATTCGAAATGATCTCTATGGCGTTGAAAGACGGTAGGATATCGGACGGAGAATACTTCGCGATATTGAGCGAGAAAACGAAATACGATGCCATGAAAGAAGCCGTGAGAATCAAGACTCGTCAGATCATCAAGGAAGAGATGAAGGATTCTCTCGTGGAAAAGGGGAGGAAAGAGGCCAGGGAGGAATTCAGTAAGATGATAGAACTCAAGAGCAGCGATTGAAAAAAAAAAATATATATAAGAACAGAATTAATTAATTAGTAAATTTATATATAAAATAAAAAAACAAAATTAATTTAAATAACTCTTAAAAAATGTATTGCGAAAAGTGTAAGAGAGTTACCGAGACAAGTAATTCTAGAGAAGTGCGAACTAAAAACGACAGACAGATGCTTCGCGGAAGTTCCGACGTGTGTGGTTCTATCAAGACTAGATTCGTCAAAAAAAAGAACGCGAGCAAAGGTAAAGGCATCGTGAATAAAATGATCAATAATCTACCTTTCGAAATGCATCTGCCCGGTCACAGTTTCACTGGACCCGGAACGAAATTGAACAAGAGACTCAACGCCGATCTGACACCTAAATCTTGGAGCAAACCTGTGAATAGGGTGGACGCGGCCGCGTATGATCACGATCTGTGCTACGCTGGACATCCCGACACCAAGACTCGCAACGACGTCTGCGATAAAAACATGTTGGGGAAATTGAGAGTCATATCGAATCTGACCAGGAGAGAGAAGATAGAACGTTCGCTGGTCGGCAATCTGATCGGTGCAAAACGTTGATTCGGAAAAGAAGAAGAAACGATTATTGACGAGCGAATTGGCTGAGGAGTTACACAAACCCATAGTGCGTAAATTTCGAAAGAGAAGGGTGTTCGTGAAGGGTCTGGATGATATTTGGTCTGCCGACTTGGTCGACATGAGATCGTTTTCGAGGTGGAACGAGGGCGTCAAATATCTATTGATAGTTATCGACGTGTTTTCCAAATATGGTTGGATCAGAGCTTTGAAGAATAAATCGGGACCTTGCGTCGCCGAGGCTCTGAAGAGCGTGTTCGACTCGTCTTCTCGAAAACCGAGTAAATTGTGGGTGGATAAGGGAAAGGAATTCTACAACAAGCACGTTCATCGATTGGTCGACCTCTACTCAATCGAAAATGAAGAGAAAGTCAGCGTGGTGGAACGTTGGAATCGAACGATGAAGGAAAAGATGCACAGATACTTCACAGCGAATTCGACCAAGAAATACATATACGCTCTGAACGGTCTGGTCAAAGATTACAACAACACCCGACACAGATCGATCAAGATGACTCCCACGGAAGCTAGCGATCCTCGAGACGAAAAACGGGTCTACGTGAATCTATATCCTGAGAGATCTAAGATCAGGAAGAAGTCTAGAACGCCGAAATTTGCAGTCGGTGATCGAGTGAGAATTTACGCTTATAAGAAGCACTTCGAAAAGGGTTATACTCCTCGATGGACCTCAGAAATCTTCGTGATAATCAAAATATTTCACACCGATCCGATGACTTACGAAATTGAATCTTTGGATGGAGAAGAGATCATCGGAAAGTTTTACGAACAACAATTACAGAAGATAAAGTTTTGATAAAGAAAACAAAATTTTTTTTATTTACTTTCTTTAACATTTTCTTGTTTACACACATATATATAAGAGAGAAAAAAAATAATAATAAAAAATAATTAAAACTATTTTTAGATAAAAAAAAAGCAAGTTAATTAATAAACAAAAAACTAAAAATCCTTTAAAATGACAAATATACTAGATATAGCATAAAGCATAGTGAAAGATGAAAGTATTCAAGAATATGAGGTTCACGAATACGAACCGGTAACCGGAACGAGTTTGAACAATGCGGGAGAGATAAGAATCAACGTTGAAACTCAAGATCTATTCATACATCCTAGCGAGAGTTACATAGTGGTGTAGGGACGTCTCACCAAGGAAGATGGGAGCGACTACGCCGACGACGACACGGTTACTCTAGCCAATAATGGTATCATGCATCTATTCAGTAACATAAAATACATGCTGTCCGGGCAAGAGATAGAATCTGTGTTTCATCCCGGTCAGGCCACCACGATGTTCGGACTCTTGACGTATCCTGATGATTTTTCGAAATCCAGAGGACTTAATCAGTTGTGGGTGAAAGACACCGTCGACCCTGCTAGCGCCGGCGCCGCCTTGATATTTGACTACGTCGTCAAGACGTCCAGACCTAAAGGAACGTTTTCGTTCAGGATACCTTTGAAACACATCTTCGGATTTGCGGACGATTACAACAAGATCATGTACGGATTCAAACACAGTCTGACATTGATTCCGAAAAGGAGATGACGATGCAATAGTGAGACTCACTGCGACCAATGCGGGTAAGATAACTCTACACAAGATATCGTGGTTCATTCCGCACATGGAGCCTTCGATCGTGGAGAAAGCGCGTCTCTACAAGATCATAGAATCCAAGAGTAAATTACCCATGGGATTTAGAATGAGCCAGTGCGACGTGGCTAGCATTCCTCCCTCCATGAATCACTTCGATTGGAGATTGACGGTGAAATCCACTTCCGAGAGACCGCGTTTCATCGTGGTTGCATTTCAGACCGATAGGGACTTGTCTCAGGAAAAGAATGCGTCGCTGTTCAATCACTGCCATTTGAGAAACATGCAAGTGTCTCTGAACGCCACGAGATATCCAGCAATCGATTACAATGCGTCGTTTAACAACAACGATTTCTGCAGACTGTACGGCGACGCCGCTGATTTTAGAAAGACGTATCACGGTCTAGACGAATTGATGAGCAACCCTAACATATCTCCCGGTGAATACAAGTCGATGTATCCCATGTTCGTATTCGACGTCAGTAAACAGAGTGAACGACTTAAGAGTAGCGTGTTAGACATTCAGATCAAGATGCAATTCGATAGGAACGTTCCGAGAAAAACCGAAGCCTTCGCCCTGGTCCTGTCGGATAGAGAATTACAATTCGAATCGGACGGAAATAAGATGTCGATCATTCGATGAGAGACGAGTGTGTGAAAAAAAATTAAGAAACGTTAAAAATGTGGATGTAAGATTAATTAAAAACCAAAATCTCGAAAACAAAATATATATTTTTGACACGAAAACAACAAATCGTCTGTTCAGAAAAAATTACTACGACGTTAAAAAAAAATACTTGGAAAAATGGATTCAAATTGAATATGAAGAACGTAACACAAAAAAGGATGGAACAGTTGTGATTTTCACGAATATCTTTTAAAAGAAAAAGAAGAGTTTGATCTCATAAGACCTAATGAAGAAATTATAAAAAATACAATTTTAAAATGTCGCAAATGTAAGAAACATCAAACAAAAATCGAATCTCAACAAACTAGATCTGGTGATGAACCAACAACTGTATTCGCAAAGTGTATAAATTGTGATCATAAATGGATAGAAAATTAAAAAAAGGATGCAATTTTAATCATCGTTATAAGTGACAAAATTCTTTTACTAAAGAAAAAAAACATTTCAGATCGAATACTTTTCTGGAGATTGATATATTAGTGGCATCGTTTATTTGGTATTTTTTCTTTCGCGATTTTGGATTATATTTTTGAGTTTTTTTTTACTTATTTTTGCATCTTTAAAAAAAATAATGCAAAAAAATCGTAAAAAAAATAAATTCGTTTTTAATGATATTTTTTTAACAAAAAAAAAAAAGTTTCATCCGAGAAAAAAATCGTCTTTTTTCAACATTCTCGACATACAAAATGTTACAATTCGTAAGTAGTCACGTAGAAAATGAAATACACATTCCATTTTCGTGTTTGAAAAAAAAAGATTTTTACGATTACGTTCTGAATTATTTAAAAGATCGCATGCTATTCACTCGAGAGAAACAAAAAGGATACTTCATGACGAAGATATTAAAACTCGAACAGATCTTGCATTGTTCGATCCTGTGCGATCGTCTCTCCGTTTCCATCAGATGTTCCATCCTGTGTTGCAAGCCAAAAAAAAACAAAAAAAAAGATGTGGAAAAATGGATAGATAAACAGTGGGATAGACGGTTGGAAATGAAAAGAATGAGATGCTTTCCACCATCACCACTACCTTCTAAAGAGAATGGTAATGATGTGAGTGTTACCAAGAGATGCACAACATTCATTCATAATTATGATTCGGATAAACAAAAATGTTGTTATAAACGTATCATATCACAAAAAAAAAAAAAAAAAATGAAAAAGAAGAATCGACGCAGAAAATTGAGAAAAAAGGAAACGTTATTATATATGGTAATAGTGAAGAAGAAGGAAAACAAAACAAAAATGAGATCTAAAGATGATCTCATTTCTATTTTTTGTTTTTTGTTTTTAATAATCACACATTATTTTTTTTAATTCATTATTTTCCACGTGTTCACTGTTTGTTCAAAGGAACTAGTTCGATCAGTAGACTCACCACGGAAGTGGCGGCTTCGGGATTATTGGTTTTCATAATGAAATTAATCCTGTCTCCGGCGTTCACTTTGAGAGGCGTGCCGAACGTGCTAACATTCGTGTGTTGATTCACAGTCTTTTTGATGCTGTATCTCTTATCGCTCTCTACACCATTCACCATGAGATTGACGACTGCTCTGTTATTCAAATCCGAGGAAGCCAGACTCATTCGAAGGATTTCACCTCCCAGCGGCATGGGATATCCCACCTGACCATGTTTCGATCCGCTACCTCCATTTCCGAAAGACCACTCAGCTTTTCCCTCATCTAAGGTGCCGGCCTCTTCGGCCCATACAGTGATCAATTATCTAGCATATTTGACTTTCTCCACCACCGAAATCAGGGTGCAGGCATCCGTCATATTCACAGGATCCGGTAGATTCGTGAGCGCGTGTCCACCCATGTCTAGTTTACCTTCCATTATGTCACCCTTTCTCCAGACCGAGTTGTCGTCCACGTACTTTCTGCTGACCACGCTGGAATCGAATTCAGGATCATGACTGAGTCCGAATAAATTCTTACCATTCATGTTGATGCCACCCTCCATGGTTCCACCAGATTCTTTGTTCAGGTAGAGATCGTCCACTTGCGATTCTAGGTATTCTTGTGATTGTATCATGGCAGAATCTACGTAGCCCTTGTTGACCGCGGTTGAACCCGCATCCATGTCATCGACCTTCGACCAATTCAATATCTTGTTGAATCCCGCATTCAGATCCGATTTCATTTCTCGTCCATCAGACTTTCTCTGTTCCAGATCTACGTAGTGTTTGGACGCCACGTCCTTGGGATTCGTGGGAGTGACCATGTCCGTTATCTTGTTAGAATTGGCGTTCAATTCCGAGTGCATCGTTTTCTGAATGTATCTATTTCTCAGGTGTTCGCTGAATCTCACGTGAGAATCGTCCGCGTATTTCTTGGTCGCGGCATCCGTGGGATCTATGGGATTCACGACGTTCACCAAACGTTTGGATTTCAGATCGAGATCGTCTGTCATGGTTTTATCCACGTAATTATCTAGCAGGATTCGTTCGAAATTGGCGTTCCCCCTGTCGACGTATTTTTTAGTCGCAGCATCTGCGAGATCTATTGGCTCAGGAAGATTGTAGAGCTTCTTATCGTTCATGTTCAAAGGTTCTTCTCGAGGTTCGTATCTCCAAACGTAACGTTCGTCCAAGTTGGCAACATCGTAACCATCGTCGACGTCGAACGTCTTCCTCTTCTTTCTTAGGTTGACTTTTTCGTCGTCACTTCTACCAAATTTATCGACTGGCATGTTGTTGTGGGAATTTTTTTTGTTTTTAGAAAAATATATTCAAAACGCAGTTTATTAAAAATGAACTATGTTATTTTATTTTTCGTTTTTATTCGATTAAAATTTTTAAAATAATTTTTTATCTTTATATATACTATAAAAAAAAATCTCTCTCTAATGTAAATCATTGAGAATGTCTTGAAATCGATCTCCTTCAGACCATCTCTTGAGAACGTAGAGACACAGGTGACCACAAAACACTTGATCTGGTGATTGCACTTGTTTCATGTTGTAACGAACCATCGATTTGTTGAAATAGTTTCTTTTGGCGGCGAGATTCCGTAGCTGTCGAAATAATAATTTTTCTTCTTCCTGTTCTTGATCCACGCCACCCAGTGAGTGCCTTCACCCGATGAATCGTCTAGATTTAAAATTCTGCATTCCGATTGTCGAGGTCTTCTCTTCGGCAAGGCATCTCTGGAAAACACGCCTAGAATATCTTTGATTTTCAAATCCTTTGCCGCATTCAACAGATCGATGTTGGATAGGTGTTCGTTAGGTAAAATGACACCTTCTACGGATATCTTTATTTTCTTATTCATAAATGCGTATATATTTTTTTTTAATTATTTTATTATAATTTACTAAAAAATGACTTTTTTTTTTTGTTTTTTTCTCTTTTTTTTTAAACTAACTCTCTCAATGTCACTATCGATTTCTATAATTTTGAGTCCATCTAATTCTTCTTGATTTTCTGGAATCCTATCATCCACAATCATATCTGGAATCTTATCATCCACAATCGTATCTGGAATCCAATCATCCACATTCATATCGTCTCTAATTAGATCCACAGTCCAATGTCCGAGTGCCAAAGTGCTTATTTTATCGTCTAACACGAATGTCTTATCATCGTCGGCCATCAGCGAAATCTTGTTGACTATTTCGGTATACAAGTCGTGATTTTCGCTTCGAATCGATTTCATAGTCTTATATACCGGACCACTTCCTAACAGACAATCTTTATACTCTTGGAAAGAGATGTTTTTCTTCACCATGCACGCTTTAACTCCTTTGCACTTCTTGATCTCTTCATCTTCTAGACGATAAGCATACAGTTTGGGTCTCAAGCCCACGAATTCGACGATTTGTTTACCACCGCTCTCGTCCTTAAATTTACCCAACACCTTCTTGTTGTCGTTTGATTGAATATTGGATGGGTGATCGACGGGATAATTGCTCGTGTTGAACCACTCGGCCACGTCCTGAGATATATCTCGGTAGACGCCTTCCGTCTCTATCTCGTAAACTAAACTGTCCGTGCCGGTGAACAGTAGTTTGGTTTTATCACCAAATTTTTGTTTGATGTAATCGTAGTGAAACTCATACATCAATCCCTTGCTAACATCTAAGATGATCGGTCCGAGATAATACGGTTTGTCGAACTTCAGGTGCATCTTTTGCATGTGAACGACCACTAGATTTTTGTTGAATATGGTTCGGTGTTTGTAATTAAGTTTCGCCACTAATGTTTTAGCTCTTTTCTCAGACGTGACGAGTTGAACATCGGTTCTCTTCCTGATGTTTTCCATCGATTTACCGTACACGCAGTTGTTCATGAGTTTGAAGAAATCTTTTTCAAAATCGTCCTCGGCTCGAATTCTGAGATTCGTGTTGAGATCGATGTATTTTTTCATCCAAGGCTCTTCGTCGAATCGAATGATGCGATGTATGTCGGCTAATTTCATCCCGTAATCGACAGATTGTTTCAAATTCTCGCTATAGACGACATAGTTACGTTTGTTAAATAAATTCGGAATGAGTTTTTCCTCGTCTCCTTCGTTTGGTTCCATTCGTTCAGGATCCAGCGGATAATCATTGTGTAGATCATGTAATTCTTCCGGATAGTTCAAATCGACTTCTAAAATGCAAGGATAGTCTCTCCATTTTTGCATCTCTTCCGGTTCCATCACCCATTCGAAATTTCCAATCGGTAAAGGATGACTCATAGCCCAACCATACAGATTATTGGCGTCCCAATACTGTATGTATTTATTTGACCGTTTTGAATCGAAACCTTCTTTCATGTAGGGATTGTTAGCTTCAGAATATCTGTGAGAGATCATCGAGACGCCACCTCTCGCAGCCCTTTCGACCATGAGCAACATGTCCACGTCGGATAATAATTCCAATTGGACTTTGGTGGTCTTCAACAGAGCATCCCATGCCAGACCGGGTGCAGTGAAATACCAAGCGAGATCCAGATCAAAATTTCGATGACAGACGTCTCGAAAATTTTCGAACACGTCTGCCAAGAGCAGAACGTCGGTCTTCAGATAGAGATCGTGATAATCTCTCATGGTTTTCATATTGAATGATTTCCACACGTTTTTAGCATGTTCGTAATTCTCGTCGGAAATGTCGGATTCGTATAATTTCGAATAAAAATCTTTTTTCGAAGGTAGTGTGGTGTCTTCGAATCTCTTTAGATCGTTCATGTAATCAGAAGGATAGACTCCTTTCCTCAACATGACGTCTACTCGTTCTCCGAAATGTTCGCTCGTGATTTTAAATTTATCCTTGCTCATGTTATCGACTAATTTTTCCAGAGCGGTCGACATGAATTTAAAACTGTCGATGAAACGTATGGCTCTACGAATGAATTTCGTTTTTTCTTCCAACGTCTCTCTGTCGATTACTCTTTTCTTCTCCACGAGCTTCCATTTCGTGAAGGAAATGTATCTTTCTTTGCTGTTCGCGATGCAATTTAATTCTTCGTGTGAGGTGCCGAGATTTTTCATGAACAGATGACTGATAACCCGAGAGATTGTGAAACATCACCGGATAGAAAATGGCGTCTCGATATTTTAAATTACACTTGCTGTGAGCCGGACCGCGATACAGACCCGTGTAATGATCGTGGTCTCTGACTTTCTTATTTTCCTTCGAATTCTCGTCGAACGATTGTCTGCATATGTGACATTCGATGGCTCTGTTATTTTTGTCCTGCTGCTCTCGCGTGATGATCATTTTTGCCGGAGTTTTAAATTTGTCGTATAACATTTGAATTTTCGATTTTAACTCTTCCACAAATCTTTGAGCCACGTCGTCGTCTTCATACTGTTTCGTGTAGGTGAAGGTATGTGTTTTTGATATCTTTCGATGTAACTTTGAAGAGTGTTGGGTTGACAGGAACTCATTTTTGCGGTAAAACATTCGAAATCGGCGTACACGATGAATGGTACTTTTAACCTTCTATTGTGATTTTCAAACTTCACGATGGTGTTGGTTTTGGGCATTTCGATGGCGACACCTTGATTTTCGTTGCAATATTCCTGATGTTTCGCCAACGAGTCTTCGCTGTAAAACATGTTCATGCAATTGTAACATAAAGATATCTTTCCGTTATGATTATTATTTTGTTTCGACAGTAATCGGGTCGGATGTTTAACCCAACAATAATGACGATTGTCACCATTCGAAATCAATAATAAAATAATCGTCTTTTTTCTTCCGAGATACGAAGTCTGTCCGAGAGGATAGATCATTCGTTTTTCCTCGTCGTATCCCAAGACGTTCACCGCTACGGTGGGATTTTGAACCTCGAAACGTTCGATGTGTTTTAACTCTGTTGGAAAAGTCACTCCGGTCCAATCGAGATTTTTAGAAGTTTCCTTGTAACGAGAAACTCTATCGGTGTGTATTTTGACAGGGTATAAAGTGGAGGTGACTGCCCATTTAAAACACTGATCATCTTTCTTTCTCACTTTGACCACGGCGTGTTTCTTAGTCAAGAAATACGGTAATTCCAAGTAGGAAGATCCTTTCAACAGTTTGTTTTTATTTATGTGAATTTCGAGTTTCAACACCTCATCGAACGTCCAATTACTACCTTTATGTTGATAATTCGCGAGAGACGTCAACATCTTGTCTTTCATCTTTTCGAAAACGTCCGATAAATCTGAACCTCGAAATACGGGTTCGACATTAGATCTGAAATATGCATTTTTCACGATGCTCTCGCCGGACTTCACGTCGATTTTATTCACCATGCAATGGAGTATCATCTTAATTTTTAGTACCACGTTCATGTATTCGCAAAATAAATCCAATACTTTTTTCTTAACCCGTTCCATGAACAATTTCGGATCGATTTTCTTGAACGAGGGAAGCACGTCAAAAGTTTTAAAAATGCCTTTGATCGCACTCTCCCGTTCTACGGGTTTCGATTGGAATAGTTCTGCAACGAGTCGTGTTACATATTCTTCTCCTTTCCCTTCGTCGATTGCTCGTTGAATTTCGCTTGATATATCACGTTTGTCTAGAATCTGAAGTGCATCACTCGTTTTCATTTTAGTTTTTCTTTTCTTTTCTTTGGAAACTTGATGTTCTTCAACGGCTTTTCGTTTAGTCGTCTTCTTATTTTTCACAATCGAAATGTTTTTGTTTTTTTCGACGTCGGCATTTCGATTCCTTTTACTATCTTCTCATTTTTCACAACCGATGCATCTTTTGATGTCATTGCTATCGACATTTCGTTTGCCTTTCTAGCGTTTTGCAAATATTCTTGTATGACTTCAATTTTTTTTGATTTAGTTCTATGATTTCTGAAATGTGAAATTTGTAATAGTTTACAAATCTCGTTTAACTGAGGTACGTTTTTTCTCATTTAAATTTACCATTGTTTTATCTGTTTGCTTCATTTGTAAGAATATTTTTAATTTTGTATTAAATAATTTGTTAAAAAAGTTTTGCTTTTTTACTCTTTTTATATATATATAAAAAGTTAAATTTTAACATCTTTTTTTTCTTTAATACAAAATTTAAAATATACATTATTTGCAAGAATTCATAAAAACCAAATAATCAATCATGACAACAACACCTAAAAGATGCGAATTAAAATTGAAACGAGACGAAGCGTATAAGAAATTCGGTTTTAATATCTATACATTACAACAACATGATCCCATCGAATTGAACAAGGTCGAGATGGAGGAGTTAGAACGCTACTACAACAAATATCGGATGTGTTTGAAATTGGACGAAGCCATGTTCGATTTTTTACGTTTTACGAGTACCAAAGCGATCTGCTGAATAATATCATCGTCGCCGAAGACAGAGAATTCGACAAGGGCGATTTGTTGTTGTTCTATGGAAGTTACATATATCCGATAATCTCACTCGAACTTGTGGACAAATCAGGTGGTGAGAGCACATTCACTGATGTAAAAAAACTCAAAAGAGTAAAGATAAACATTCAAAACATTTTCGTAAGTGGAAAAATTACGAATGTCAACATGCTAATAACGGACTTGGAAATATAAACAAAAGAGAGATTGATTTTTAGCGAAAAAGAAGGGAAAAAAAAGTAATGAGATCTAAAGATGATCTCATTACTTTTTACACAAAAATTTTCACATTAAAGAAAATTAAAATTTAAAAAACTTTTTTTTTTATATATATAAGGAGCAAAAAAAAAACAAAACTTTTTTTAAACAAATTATTAAAATACAAAATTTAAAATATACATTATTTGCAAGAATTTGTAAAACAAAAAAAATAAATAATTGATCATGAAGACAGCAACAACAAAAAGATGCGAATTGAAATTGAAACGAGTCGAAACGAATAAGAAATTCGGTCATAAAATCTATAGATTACAACGACACGATCCCATCGAACTGAATGAGGTTGAGACGAAGGGCTTAGAGCATAAATATGACAGATATAAGATGCCTTTGAAATTGGACGAAGCCGCGCTCGATTTGATTTATGATAACCAAAGTGATCTGCAGAACATCGTCATTGCCGAAGATAGAGAATTCGAGAAGGACGATTTGTCGTTGCCCTATGGAAATTACATATTTCCAAACATCTCATTCGAACTCGTGAAGAAATTGGGTGGTGAGAGCGAGTTGACCGATGTAAAAAAACTCAAAAGAGTAAAGATAAACATTCAACACGTTTTCGAAAAAGGAGAAAACATGAGTGTCAAGATGCTAATAACAGACTTAGAAATATAAACAATAGAGAGATTGAAATGTTAAAATTTAACTTTTTATATATATATCTAAAGAGAAAAAAAAACTTTTACTAAAAAATTTTACATTAAATAAAATAAAAAATTAAAAAAACAACTTTTTTTTTATATATATATAAAGAGCAAAAAAAAAATAAATAAACTTTTTTAACAAATTATTATTTTAATACAAAATTTAAAATATACATTATTTGCAAGAATTCATAAGAACCAAAAAACCAAATAATCGTTCATGAGGACGACAACACCTGAAAGATGCGAATTGAAATTGAAACGAGTCGAAACGTATAAGAAATTCGGTCATAAAATCTATAGATTACAACGACATGATCCCATCGAATTGAATGAGGTCGAGACGAAGGGCTTAGAGCATAAATACGACAGATATAAGATGCCTTTGAAACTGGACGAAGCCACGCTCGATTTGATTTACGAGTACCAAAGCGATCTGCAGAACATCATCATCGCCGAAGATAGAGAATTCGACAAGGAAGATTTGTTATTGCCCTATGGAAATTACATATTTCCAAACATCTCACGCGAACTCGTGGAGAAATCGGGTGGTGAGAGCGAGTTCACTGATGTAAAAAAACTCAAAAGAGTAAAGATAAACATTCAACACGTTTTCGAAAAAGGAGAAAACACGAGTGTCAACATGCAAATAACAGACTTGGAAATATAAACAATAGAGAGATTGATTTTTTAGCGAAGAAGAAGGAAAAAAAAAAAAGTAATGAGATCATCTTTTGATCTCATTTTTTTTTGTTTCTTCGCACTCTGTCTCGCGATATTCGTCATTATCGTCTAATTGTTTCTCCACCTTTTTATCCATTTTAAATATATTATTTTATACTTTCTATGATTTATATTTTATATAATTATATAATTTTATATTATAATAACATATTCAAAATCGGTATATTCTTAAACGGTGAATTCTCACCGAGCAACAAACCCTTGCTGAGTCGCTCAATGTTCTGTCCACTCTTCAGATAGAGACCATTTCCTCTCAGAGAGTTGCCACCTCTAACGGGTACTAGATACAATCCTTTACCGCTGTCGCCTACGTGGACGCGACACATGGCTCCTCCCTTCTTCAAGAACAGTCCGCTACCACCCATTAATTTCTCAACTGCCGAACTAGCGGGTCCCGTGAGAGCTCCCACGCCGAGAGTCTTTCCGAGAAAGGGTAGTGCCTTTGCGGTGAAGGGTAATGCTTTTGCGGCGATTCCTGCCAATAGTGGTAGAAAACCACCTTTCATTCTCAAATTGTATCTCAATTGAGTGTGACTCAATCTCACCGTCAACCCTCTTCCATCGCGAATCGCTTTCTCCATCCTTTTGATTTGACTTCTGGTCCAGGCGATCGAATCCTGACCACCTCTCGTCAGATCTTCGTGAGTGAATTTGAATCTCACCACCTCGCCTCGAGTTGTTAACGCTCTCTTAAGTTTCTTCCTCTGTCCTGCGGATATGTTCACGTTTTTAATCACGTATTCTGTCATAATTCTGTTTTTTTTTAAATTATTTACTTCAATTGTTTCTTGTTTAATAATTATATTAAAATAATTTTGTAAAATTAATATTGCGTTCATTTTATTTTTGTTATCTATATATATACACAATATTTTTTTTTTTTTGCTTTTATATTTCTCTTATGTGAAATCGTATCATCACCCTCTCTCCACGAAGATCTAACAGTTCACCATTTTGATCCGTCAGCGTGGTTTTGAGACTATACAACGTGTCTAAAATCACTGGTAGATAAACTAAATTTCGAGGTCGCTCCACGATCTTATAACCCGGCGACACGTTTGGAAAGAAGGAATAGATCGTCAGTTGAGTACTACCATTCATGTAGCTTCCAGCAATCACGTCCACGTTCACCAGAATGCTATTGACTGCGAGAATGTCGACCGTATTTTCAGATGCTGTGTGGCCTCGATACATCTTTCGATCAAATCCCAACATCTTGCCTATAGAATCGTCCGTGTTGAAATCCACTCGAAAATTATCTTCCAAATCCAACATCGTCTGTAAGGTATTAGGATTGGGAGCGAGTCTGATCTTGTTGCTTCCCTTTCTATCCGTCTTCATTCGCGTCTGAATGTAATTGTTCAAATCGTCTATGTCGTAACTCCCTTTGGGAATTCGAATCTCCAACCAATCCACTCCGTCGGAATACTTGAACGAGTTATTCTTTTCGGTGACGTTGGGAAAGGAATAATAAGTCTCCAGATTCACCAACGCCATCTCGTATCTTTTCTCTCTATTCAATTCGATGGAAGGTTCGAATTTCGTAGCGAATCGAGTCAAATCGCCACTCACCACGATTTGAATGGATTGTTTTGCAGCCGTATTCTCGGCTATTCGTTCTAACAATTCTCCATGTTCGAACATTATATTTAATTTTATTTTTTTTTATTCAAAACTAATTATTTGAAGATTTATTATTTTCTAAATTTTATTTTCATGCTCTATCTTATTATCATCAGAAACATAAAACTTGTCGAATCCGCACCGATATTTTCCGCGATTAAATTCGCTTGTCAAATCGATCACGACGAAATTGTAAAGTCCACCATCCCAAACCCTCTTGCAGAATCTCCTGAATTCCGCCGGGCTCATGTCGTTTGTGACGTGATTGCCGTAGATGTGATTGAGATTCTTGAGATCTTGGCGAAAGAGACATAGAAAATTAGCGTTCTCCCTTATCGTCTGTCTGGGCAATCGAAAATAATTCAGCGACAGGTAGAAACAGTCCACGTTGCTGTGTCGACCCCTAAAGTAATACGATTCGCATCGGTTCTGTCTCTCCAAAAGCAGATCGTCGAAAATCATGAGATTCTTATCTTCTGATTTCAGTTCTCTAGGATCCGGAACGTCGTTAGCGTTCTCATAAAATCGACATTCGACGTTCGAAGATGCATTTCTCTTCATCAGCTCCATCGCCGCACCGTCCAAAATGGTTGAAAGTGGAGCTTCACTCTTGTCGAATTCCTTCCTACTGTCAAAGATTCTGGCTATGACGTCCTTGGGCAATCTACGATCCATGCACTCTCGAAGCAATCTGTATTCGGGTTGAAACAAGCTCTTGCCAAACACAAACAATCTGTCGTAATCCAACCAGTCAAGTTGGGACAACAGATTCATCAACAGATTGGTCTTTCCACAATTCGATTTTCCCACTATCAAACCTCTTATGCTTTTGGGAAAGAACTCGTTATTCGACCTCTTGGTCGCGGCGTCGTTCCAAGACATATCTTTAATGTTCATCTTTGTTTTATTTTTTTTATGTTTGTTATTTTAGATTCTTTCCAAACGCAAATTTTTTATGTTTTTCAAACTCAGTTTTTAATGTTATTATTTATTTATATCACACCGTTATGAGTTCTCTTCAATCCAGATCCACTCATCATTTTGGCTAAATCTTGTATGGGTACCACAGCATCCTTGAAATCTTTCCAACTTTTCGGCGTTCGCTCTAACGCAGCTCGCTTCGCCGGCGGACTGATCAACTTGTTGATCAACGCGTCGGCTGCCCTCTTGCCAGCCACAGAAGCTATCCTACCACTGGCTTCGGAAGCGGCTTTCTTACCAGCATCCAAAGCCGTCTTCTTACCGACCTCAAATGCGGTCGATGCGAGTTTTCTACCCGCATCGCTCGTGAACGCTCGCATTATAGAATCGACGATGCCAGAACCGCCTTGAACGTAAGTTCTGACGTATCCCCTGTTCTTTATCACCAACATATTTTATTTTTATAATATATTTTGGGTTTTTTCACTGGTAAATCGTTTTGTTGTTTTTAAATACTTTATTATTCTAGTGTAAAAGTTTACTGTTTTATTTTTGTTTGTTTGTTTGTTTCTCTCTACTTATTATATACACATCAATCCTTCAATTCGTTCATCATCCTTTTATAATGGTTTTTATTCAAAACCTTCTGTCTTAACAATTCGTCAGATACAGTAACTATCTGATTATCTAATCCTGTGTTACCAGCCCGTCTGCTCGCCATCAACAAACTCAATCTCTGAGACAGAGCGTCAGAATCGCTCGGAAGAAAAGTGGTTTCACCCCTTTGCCAGTCACCGATTCGACGAACTTCTTGTTCATATCCCATATGGGTTTCACCACTCTCGTCCACTTGTAACCTCTGTTGGCTTTGGGTCTCGTCTCTCTGGCATCGTTATTTCTCTTCATGGCGTGGGTCTGAACCAGAATGTCGCCGTAATTGTCGAAATCCTGTTCCGTGTAATCGCTGGGCTTGTCGTAAAGGAGCAATCTGCGCAGTCCATCAGTCAATTCGTATCTGTTCGAACCAACGATCAATTCATCATCGACTATTTCTACTTCTGTGTCTCCAATAAAAGTATTATTGTCCGAATCCTTATAAAATCCATACAACAGATCTCTCTTACCGCCATCATCGGACGATGCGACGCTATCAGTGGTGATAGTCGAAGCTGTATCGTCGGTCTCGCTCAAATCTGTTTGAATTCCCGTGGGAACGTAATCCGGTGTAGATTGAACGGAATGCCGATTTTCAAAACTAAGAGGCAACGAACCCATTCTCAAAGAACTCTCTTTTATAGGTCTCAATTCTTCGACAGTCTCCTTCCTGCTTCGCTCTTGACCCTCCGTCACGGGTTTAAATATTTTTGTGGCTTCGCGTTTGAGTTCCATCTCACCAAGACGTCTGCTTCTGTCCGCCGACTGAATGCCCTTCTTAGCACGTTCATACTCCTCTAAAATTCGATCTCGGCGCCTAGAATCCATCTGTAAAAACATTTTTCGTTTTTAATTGTTAATGTTCCTTTAAGTATGCTAATGCGAGTTATTTTATTATTTTCAAAATTAAATGTATAATTATTTTTATGTTTATGTTTTTTTCTCTCCTATATATATCGATCACTTTTTTTTTATTTCCTCGGGTATTCCCCCCGCTCACGTCGGAAATGGAAGCGTTCAACAGTTGTCTGTTAAGTTTTTTTTGGAAAAAAAATCCGGGTATTCCCCCACCCCACGACGAGGGGAGATAACTCTGTATGATCAAGTTTATGAGAATCGAGCAATCTGATTGGTTAATTAGCGGAGAATCAAGCAATCTGATTGGTTAATTAGATGAGTTTGGAAAATCCCACTATGGGTATTCCCCTACTTACGTCATAAATGGGAAAAACCCACCGCCTCAAAACAATTGCGGATTCTGGACCACTGGTCCAGAATCCGCAAACCGTTTTTTAATGCTAGCCCAGAATTTTTTGCTCGCGTTCACCAACGATGGATCGATGGTCTGATCTGCGATGGGAACGTTGACAAAAATTTTTTAAAGTAAAAAAAAAGTGAAAATGTACAATTTCACCTTTTTTTAAAAACGCGTGACATTCTACGTTCACCACGAGTATTTGAACGTTAAATGTGCGATCTAGGAGTCACAAAAAAAACAGCGGATTCAAGACCACTGAACATTTTTGTGAACAAGCGTGCGATTTAACACTGAATCCCACGTTGGTAAATGCATCGTGTACGTATTTTGTACACGTACATGTACAAAGTGGTCGTGAACTCTCAATTATCACCTACTCACCTGTCAAATAAATTTTGCTTTCCTCTGGCAAATTCTACATAAGTTTGATTTTCATGTTTAGTATAATTTCTGAATTTCTGTCTATAGACCCCAGAAACAAGTTCATACGTCGGAAGTATAGCTCTTTCACAGTGTCATAATTATTGCTTTACTAAGAAGAAAGAGCGGAGTAAATTTCTTGGGGCCTCCCCTTTCAAAACACTTTGTAATAGCAAAGTCCAGACATCACTTGGCCATTCTAAACTTGTGGAAGCAGCCAAGTATAAGCTTGCAGCTTGTTGCTGAATCCATTTCCATTTATGTTTCTTTTTTGCTCACTGATGCTTGTATGATTATCGTACTTGATTTCTGTAACTTTCTTTTAACTTTAAAAATAAATATTGTTTAAAATAAACTTGTTGCCACTTTTTCAAAATGTGAAAAATATTTATCAACTTCTTTTTCTTGAAAGGGGGAGAACTAGCCTGACATGTTTGGTTGCATCAAATATATTAGGTGAAATTACATTTGAGCCTTGACGCTAAGATTCCAATTGTTTAATTTTTATTTCCTTTTGGGTGTGAATTTCAATTTCGCTTAATTTTAATTCCCTTTCCTCTTTTTTAGCCTGAATCTGTTCACATTCATTTTGAGATTGAATTTCAATTTCCCTTAATTTTAATTCCCTCTCTTCTTTCTGGGCTTGAATTATTATTTTTCTTAGTTCAAATTCCAACCGTTTTTAGTTCAAGGGCATCAAATGGTTGTGGTTCAGAGATGGGGATGGGGGAGTTTCAGACTGAGGCAAAATACCTTCTTTATTATAATGATTACCAATGAGCGGTTTAAGTTTATGCTTGTTCAGACCAGGAGTGGCAAGTAGTTTAAGATACTGAGCAAGTTGGTATAAATCTTCCTTTTTGAGAGATTCTAAAAGGACCAGACTAGGAGAGCTTTCAAATTCAGAAATAAATTCTGCCACAACAAATACCATGATGAAAAGGTTTCTGGTTTTCAACTTAAACAAGTAGTAGTGCCGGAATTTTCAAAGAAAATTTAAATGTTTGGACAGTGAGCAAATTATAATTGCAATATGCAAATAAAACTTTCTCGTTATCTTATATTCAATCCCAGGCGAGCTTCCAATATCTGTTACGGTATGAAAATCAAAAAAAGGACATGTCAATTCTGATTTAATATGGGCTATAAGAGTCTGGTGAAATATATAGGGGTTATCCTCGCCCCAACCGGCTATAAACTTCGGCCCTGCAAAAGAATTTTCCTCTGAAAGAAATCTCAGGCAAAAAACCTAAATCATTTACAGCTCTGCTTTCGTGCACAATGTTTCTAAAGCTGTTACAAAATTTATCAATGTTAACTTCAAGATTTTATTTTGAAAGCATCTACAGTTATTTTCCGTCGTTTTTATTAGCTCAACTTTGACGTAATCAAGTTTGAGTTTTTGTCATGACCCGTCGTCCGTCGTCCGTCAACAATTCAATAGGCTCGGGCTAGAGGCCGTATTTATAAACGGATCTTTACGAAACTTCTTGGGTACCTTTGTTATCATCGTGGGACGAAACGAGGGTTTTTGGGGTGCGGACCGAAATTCAAGATGGCCGCCGGCAGCCATTTCGTACCGCAATTATTGCAAACAGTTTTTTGTACAGAACTTCTATATAAAAGTTCTGATTTGAATAAATGTTTGTGTGAATGTTTAATAACATGGAATACATCACATATAATACCGGTTTTTTTTTCTCGTGCAGAAATTATGCAAATTAGATGAACTTTGATTTATTCAGTGCTACTAATACACAGTAAGTACACATGTCAATACGGCTCGGGCTGGGGGCTGTATTTATGAACCGATCTTCACGAAACTTCTTGGGTACCCTTGTTATCACCTTGGAACGAGAAAGGGTGTTTTGGGGTGCGGTCCGAATTTGAAGATGGCTGCCGGCGGCCATTTTGTACCGAAATTAGGTACAATCAGTTTTTTGTACAAAACTTCTATATGAAGGTTCCGATTTGAATAAATTTTTGAATGAATGTTTAGTAACATGAAATACGTCACATATAATACGGGTTTTTCTCTTGTGCAGAAATTATGCTAATTAGATGACTTTGATTTATTCAGTGCTACTTACACACATTAAGTGCACATGTCAATACGGCTCGGGCTAGAGGCTGTATTTATGAACCGATCTTCACGAAACTTCTTGGGTACCTTTGTTATCACCTTGGGACGAGAACGAGTGTTTTTTTTTTGGAAGGGGGGGGGGGGGCGTCCGAAATTCAAGATGGCTGCCGGCGGCAATTTTATACCTAACTTAAGTGCAATCAATTTTTTGTATAGAACTTCTATATGAAAGTTCTGATTTGAATAAATTTTTGAATCAATGTTTAGTAATATGGAATACATCACATATAATACGGTTTTTTTCCTCGTGCTGAAATTATGCAAATTAGATGAACTTTGATTTATTCAGTGCTACTTATACACAGTTAGTACACATGTCAATACGACTCGGGCTGGGGGCTGTATTTACGAACCGATCTTCACGAAACTTCTTGGATACCTTTGTTATCACCCTGGGACGAGAACGAGTGTTTATGGGTGCGGTCCGAAATTTTCAGATGGCAACCGGCGGCCAATTAGACAAACTTTGATTTATTCGGTGCTACTTATACATAGTAAGTGCACACTTTAATACGGCTCTGGCTAGAGGCCATATTTATGAACTGATCTTCACAAAACTTCTTGGGTACTTTTATTGTCACCATGGGACAAGAACAAGTGTTCTGGGGTTTGGTCCAAATCCAAGATGGCTACCGCTGGCCATTTTGTGCCGAAATTAGGTGTTTTTTGTACAGAATTTCTATATTTATTGATGACCTTTCCTTTGGAAGGAGTTGATGAGTTTATTTTTGGCGCAACATTGACGTAGTCAAATTTGAGGTTTTGTCGTGGCCCGTCGTCCGTCCGTCCGTCAACACGGCTCTGGATACAGACCGTATTTATCAACCGATCTTTAGGAAACTTCTTGGGTACCTTTGTAATCACCGTGGGACGAGAACAAGTGTTTTGGGGTGTTTATCCGAAATTCAAGATGGCCACCAGTGTCCATATTGTACCGAAATTAGGTGCTATCAGGTTTTTTTGTACAGAACTTCTAGATGAAAGTTCTGATTTGAATAAATTTTTGTATGATGTGTACATTCAAATGCATTGAAGCCAAGTTCCTGTGTTAATATTTGGTGTTGTTTGGGGAGGGTAAACATTATTAGCTCAACCCGATTTTCTATTTCCAATGAGAAAAATAAAACCTCACCCGTGGGAACCCCATGAGCTAAAGATAAAAAAAGAGCAAATACCTATATTTTAAGAAGGACTGGACAAATATTTATTAATTATTATGAATCAATCTTCTTATAAAGGTTTCAATCGAGCAGACCAAAACAGTTGCTAACAATTGGCTTATGGTTCACCATACAAGGATCCCCATTGCAACATTAACCCCATGGAGATTTCTTTTCTAGTTTAGCATCTAACTGTCACCCACATTTACAATATTTACCTGTACATTTGTTATATGCTACGGTCAGTATTTATGTACCTTTACAATACTTTACATGTGCCTTTGTTATCAGGTCATTACCTAGATATGTGTCATTGCTGTGTCACATACTATACATGTACATGTCTTACACAAGTTGAGCTACAGTGTCATTGACATTTTCATTTATTTTACTGAAACGGTCATCAGTTTGTGGTCGTTTTAGTTGGGTGCGAATTTCGTAACAAACACACTGATGTCTCGACCGGTTCAGATATATTTTTGATCTATATCCTAATCAACCAAGCACAGCTCCTCGTAACAACCTTGAAACCATCAGGTGAAAATAGATTATGCTACCCGTTACGTCTTTGGAAAACAAACACGTCGGCTGCTGGCGTTAAATGACATCGACGGTGAGCTTTTGAGTGAAATCAAGGGAAAGTTACAACCCCCGATAAAGTAGGAGTGCGGAAATTTGCTCATGCACCTATTCCTTAATTTGAGTGTTTACCTATATTTGAATAACGAATAGAACAGGAAATACGCGAAATAGTCAACAGCCGGGGGGGGGGGGAGGAGAGGAGGTGGGGGGGGGTGGATGTGATACTGGCGTTGTCGGAGAGGGTACGGTCGTTTGTCGAGCTTAGCAAGCCGATTATGGGATCCCCCCAACACCTCCGACACGAGAGACTCGCGTTGTCACCAATTTGAATACGACTGGGAATGATGATGAAGCGTGAATATTTCGTTGAAAATTCGCTCAAATGTATAAATTGATGAGAAAACGAGCTTGGACCTCGTGATACTGTCTTCAGTGTCAGAATTGAAAATCATGAGCAGACACACCTGCCATGTTGATAAGTTCGAATACACACTAAAAACTAAAGTGTTAAAACTGACACTTTCAAGGTGTTAAACCCATTCTAACTCTTAGGGTTTGATTTTAACACTCAAAGTGCAATGCTTTAAGCACTTAGACATTACAATCGTCAGACATCTGAAACTTGAATGGATGGCACTTCCCATGTGTCTAGCATTGGTGGTTCTTCCAGAATCGTCCATAATTTGATTTGCGCTTGGTGGGTACATAATTAAAAGGACACAACGCAGATGACGCGGCTCAGGCTCGAGAGTTCGAGCCTGATCCGCGTCATCTGCGTTGTTTTCTTTTAAGTGTCGAGTCATTACACTTGTCAAGTGGTATTATTGTAACACCTGTCAAGTTCTGGGGTATCTTCACTTGAACAAAGTGCTAGTTCAGCACTTAGTAAGTGTTAAATACAGCACTTCAAGTGTAGTTTTTAACACTTTAGTATTTAGCGTGTACTATTCATTTCAGAACCAAATTACAAAGAACAACAACTTTACATGAAATAATTTGATTAATCCTTTCCCAAACACGAAAAAAGGCAATACGTGCAAAACGAAACATTCGAATAAATATATATTTTCATTTTTTTTTTGTCTCGTAAATAGAGAGAACGCGATGTGTGTTTGAATCGGGGGTGTTTTACATAACGAGTTGGAATGGAGTAGCCATTATTCGCTAGAGCCGTACATCGCGTTCTGTGTTTGTTACATATTCCCATGCATTAAAATGCATTCAAATAAACAATTTTAATTCGGATTTTTTAACCCAAAGGTGAAGAGTCCTTTATTTTTGTTTAAAGCGGACATTAGGGGTCAACTTCCCCAAAAACCTTCGCCATATCTGCTGCTGTCAGACAACCAAATTGGCATCGCCATTAAGGTTGAAAGGGATTGAACTATCCCACACCATCCAAGCGCGCCTTCGACGCACTGAAGCCATTCTTCCTCTTAAGTAAGTCTCATGTAGCCCGTTGTTTTCACAATAAATAATCTGATTTTACCTTTCATGGGAAATGAATTCTGAACAGACTGCTAATCCTTTTTTATATCACTTTAAATGGCAATGTAACTATCGAGTAGGGGTAAACCCTCATTAATTATCCACTAGAGATATCTTCATCCGTTTTGTAGTCTTAGGGGGCGCGGTGGCTCTGTAGGTAGAGGTGCATGCTGCAAGCCGAGAGTTTCTCGGTTCGAATCCCACATGCGGCAACCGCGTTCTGTCCTTGAGCAAGACACTACACCCCCATTGCCCGCGACAGGGTCGGGGGGAGGGGGCATTCCCCGTGAAAAATGTCTGCAAATAAAAAGCAAGTGTGCCCCTCCGGTGGCTTCTTGGCAGGCGCTAAAACTGCATGCATGGTTCACGGGAAATTTTCGATTAGGCGTGGGCATACATTAGTTCAACTTGATTTAACCCGATGTAAAACAGGATACGCGGGCAATGTATTTTTTTTAATGCTCATAAAAACAGTTAATGATAATGGTATATATGTATTAAAATTGGCAATGCAATTCCTTATAAAGAGGTCTTTAACTTTGTGTCATTAATGACTAAAAATTAGGGGCTTTGTGGAAATATATTTAAAGTGCAGTTCAGGAGCGTAGCCAGGATTCTGTAAGAGGGAGTATATTTCCAAGATTGGGAGGGGGAGAAGATATTTTAAAGGCCGATGTGTGGGGTTTCGTGGGCCTCTCCTGGTCCTAACTGGGACCTCCAGTCGTGGCTCACTCTTTCAACTTCCTTTCAGACCGGAGGGTCCTAGTAAGTACTAACGGAGGCTACCGAAATCCCACACAACAGCCTTTCAAATACCCCCCCCCCCCCCCTTAGAATACAAATTTTACAGAGCCGGATAAAAATCTCAATTACAGAATGCCTTATATAGCCCGTTTATATGTGTGTAGGGGAAATGAAGCAATCAGATTCACCCTTGGTCGATGTTATAGTCGAGGCTGAGATAGGTATAGCTTGGAAGTAGTGTTACAAGTCAATATTAATGGATGATAGTTTAGTCAATAGTACTGGTACAAGGCCGCGATAGAACAAGACTGCTGTCGGAGCTAATGATAGGACAGATAGACCACAGACAAATGGTGGCCTTGGAACTTTGGAGATAAGATGGAAGCCGTTGGTAAGACTACATTAGACCTCATTGAGGGATTTCTCATGGCCTTCATGGCCTCATACGACAAAAAAGGGATTCTCCAAAAGGTATCCTCGATAGGTATCCTCAAATAATACAATACCAGGCCATAGGTATCCTCAAATACCGAAATGAGGCTAAGAGGGATAGTACATGAGGCCTCATTGAGGGATTTTTTCATGGCCCTCATGCCCTCAAAAGAAATGAGGTTAAGAGGGGTAGCAAATGAGGCCTCATTGAGAGCTTTCTCATGTCCTCAAGGCCTCAGACGACAAAAAAGGGATTCCATAGCCACAGGCGTTTTCCAAAAATGGGATTTCATGGGATATGGCTGTTAAATACCGAGATGAGGCTAAGAGGAATAGTAAATTATACCTCAATGAGGGATTTTTTTTTCATGGCCCTCATGACCTCAAAAGAAAATGAGGTTAAGATGGATAGTAAATGAGGCCTCATTGAGGACTTTCTCTTGGCCCTCATGGCCTCATACGACAAAAAAGGCATTCCCTAGCCACAGGCGTTTTTTTCAAAAATGGGATTCCATGGGACATGGTTGTTAAATACCGAAATGAGGCTAAGAGAGATAGTAGATGAGGCCTCATTGAGGGATTTTTTTCATGGCCCTCATGACCTCAAAAGAAAATGAGGCTAAGAGGGATAGTAAATTAGATCTCATTGAGGGATTTTTTCATGGCCCTCATGGCCTCATACGACATTCCATAGCCACAGGCGTTTTCCAAAAATGGGATTCCATGGGATATGGTTGTTAAACACCGAATGAGGCTAAGAGGGATAGTAAATGAGGCCTCATTGAAGGATTTTGTTATGGCCCTCATGACCTCAAAAGAAAATGAGGCTAAGAGGGATAGTAAATTAGATCTCATTGAGGGGTTTTTTCATGGCCCTCATGGCCTCATACGACAAAAAAGGGATTCCATAGCCACAGGCGTTTTCCAAAAATGGGATTCCATGGGATATGGTTGTTAAACACCGAATGAGGCTAAGAGGGATAGTAAATGAGGCCTCATTGAAGGATTTTGTTATGGCCCTCATGACCTCAAATTAAAATGAGGCTAAGAGGGATAGTAAATGAGGCCTTATTGAGGGCTTTCTAATGGCCCTCGTGGCCTCATACGACAAAAAGGGATTCCATAGCCACAGGCGTTTTCAAAAAATGAGATTCCATGGGATATGGTTGTTAAATACCGAGACGAGGCTAAAAGGGATAGTGAATTATATCTCATTGAGGGATTTTTTCATGGCCCTAATGGCATCAATCGAAATGAGGTTAAGAGGGATAGTAAATTAGACCTCATTGAGGGATTTTTTCATGGCCCTCATGCCCTCAACAGAAATGAGGCTAAGAGGGATAGTAAATGAGGCCTCATTGAGGGCTTTCTCACAGCCCTCATAGCCTCATACGACTAAAAGGGATTCCATAACCAGAGACGTTTCACAAAAAGGGATTGCATGGGACGTGGCCATTGGATATAGAGGTGATGAGAATCGCATAGGACTTCGTTGTAATAAAGGGAGATAGCCCTGCATAAAGATTACGGGGGATGAAGCAATCTGATTGGTTAGTTAGCGCCAGGAAAGTGAACTGATTGGATGATCCAGATAAATGAAACAACAAGACTACTCGGAATAGGGTCAGAACTAACAAGAACAGACCAGAAATTGTTAAATATAGTAACAATAAGCAAAGCTGTTCCAGCTGATAGGCTCTTCTACACTACTGGAGTATACTCCAGGGCAAAGGAACGTACCACGGGGGGTCACTCGCTACTATAGCACTACGTGCTAAGCCGATAAAATGGGAATACGAAGTACATACAGACGTTTTTTGTGATTTGGAGGGATTGTCGGGTTTATTTGTGGTAATACGTGATACTCTGATTCAATCGAACGTACCCTCCGAACATACCCCTGTCCTATAAGAAGGTTTTAGGTCACATAGCAACCACGTGCTACCAGAGAAACCAAGATGGCGGCCTCCAGTATACAAAATGGCCGACGGAAACACGTATCACCCTAACAACACGCGCTGCGCATGCGCACTAACACCACGCATCACTATGGGGATAACGTCACAAGATGGCCACTCACGCGGGTTACCATGACAACCAAACATGGCGCCACCAGGTCACTTGACATGACGTCACTCCCGGGGTTCTGTCCGGGGTCCTGCCAATAGGGCACGTTCGGGTACATGTTATACTACAAGCCTTGAGACACTTGACACGTCCGTGGCTTATCAAGTCCAATTCGATTCGATCGCATGTTCACGATTCGGCAACGAGGTCTATTTGAAAACTGATGCGAAATTCGAATAATCGCAGTTACCTAATCCACAATGTTAACTTTATCGACGGACCGAAATCTGTGAGGAGGAGACAAACGACTCAGATGTCAATTTTGAATGACCAATATAGTTAACCATTCCGCAAAGGAGTACGCCTAGCCAGTCTGGAAATTACGTGAATGACAAGTATATTTCATTCATTCATTCAGCGTCTACCCAGAAACAAAATGAAAATCAAGCATCAAATAAAACCTTCTGGGGCATTTGTGTATTGCAGAACCTCTTCTCAGACAGTTATTTATTACACGCCTCTTCTATGTAATCCCTATTTACAGATACACTAAACCATGCGGAAAATAAAAATCTGTTTCGCACACATGTGCGGAGCGGAAATCGTTGACGGGCTATTTTTTAAATTGACGCGAAATTTCACTGAAACTTTCTACAAATCGTGCACCACAATTACAATTTGAGTCGCTTGCGATAGATGAAAATCGCCCGCTGAATTTTGAAGCCGGTATGTGCCAGTAGGCACATAGCACACATTGGAAATCAGGGGACGAAATAGTAACACGGATTCCCCTCGCAAATTTGGTTGTTGATAAAATGTGTCCTTAGTGTCAAATGAGTTGCTGAGTGTCCTTCTAATAATGTTTTTTATAGATGTGAAGGCGTGTAATGAACACAGAAAGACAGGGTTAATCGATGTGGTACTTGTGTCACTGTGGAAGGATAAAACTGCGGCCTCTCGTTTTATCCTATCGCGCTGGATCTCGTGCTATATCGATTAACCCATTCATCCCCGTGTGTCGTTCTCTGTATATATGTGTCTCGCGGGATCGTGAGATCCGGTGGAATAGGGGGCAGCTGTCTCCACCTTTTCCCCAAAATACCTGATAGAAGTAGAGATAGATTAGGTCAACATTTACCAATATATATGTGTATATAAATGTGGGTGGCCTTCTGCAACCGCGTCTACCCATTCAGAAGAGCTGGCTACGATCCTGGTGCCTGACAATCATTTAGGGGCGACAGCAGGTTTACTTAGTTTAAACAATATTTATTCAGAAAAAGTACATGAGCTATACATACAAGACTATAGAAAAAAAAGAACAAGCACACATGACTACAACTACACGAACAGTTGTATGTATAGGAATAGAAATAATTAACACAAGAATAAATTTATGGGATTCGGCAGAAAGCTGTGAGCTTATGTTAAGCCGTCTCCCAAAGCAACATAGTAACGAAAATGACTAGGCGGTGGATGCAAGCACTGCGTAAATATTGTTTTGTTATAGAAAGAAGGAAGAAGAACGAATTTGAGTTATAATTTTGATTGACTTAGGGAAGCATACACGAAAGTTAAGAAAATAGAAAAAGATCGAGAAGAGGAAGTTTCTACCAACCAACCTGGACTCAAAGTTTTCAACCGGCGTGAGTCGGCAGATGCAACCTACAGCGACGCTTGGCTTACAGGTTTACTTAGTTCGGACATGTGTTTACAATTTGTTTTCCTTGTTTCAGACTGCATTTGCACATACTCCACAATGGACGATGCAAAAGATTTTGTGGAGAAAAGGGATGAGGCGGTTATCACAAAAGAATTGATAGAGACAGCAATACGACAAAAAGAGAAGACAAGCAGCCTTTTTGTTAAAAGCTTTTCTGTCTCGCCCGCGTGTGAGAGGGGAAATAATTTTGCCGGTCTTGTTTTATCAGTGAGGGTTGTGCTGCAAATAGACGACAAAAACGCAATACATCATTTGATTTTCAAAATGCCATTCAAAGATGGCCTTGTAAAATATTGGATCGAAGAAAAGGTAAATTATTTTGAAAAAGAATCGCTGGCCTACATGTATATAATCCCTGCAATGGTTCAGTCTCAGATAGAAAGAGGAATCGAGCCTGTTCAGCCTCCGTTTCCGACGCATTATTACAGTAAAGTTGATGGGATCAATGGATTTGTTGTTTTAAAGAATCTTTCCCCAGAAGGCTATGTGTTGCCAGACAAAATGAAGGGACTTGATGAAGCTCATTGTGAACTTGTTGTAAAAGAACTAGCAACATTCCATGCTTTGGCGTTTAGTCTGAAAAATTTAAGTTGCGGAGAAAGGGAGTATTTTGATATTGCTCAAAGGGAAGGCATGTTCATTTCACCTTTCCCCATTTCTTTTGCACAATCATTTAAAGCTACTCTTATGATTGTAAAAAAGATTACCAAAGACCAGAGAATAATTTCTGGTGCTGAGAAATTGGAATCTCTAAATGTGTTAGATGCCACGAAAGAGCTAATAAAACCGATTGAACCTTACGCTGTTACCTGTCACGGTGACTTGTGGTGTAACAACATGCTGTTTAGATATGACGTCACTGATGGCATTAACGTACCGGTGGACGTCAAATTCCTGGACCTACAATTCCTACGCTACGCTTTACCAACTGTGGATCTCGCCCAATTTTTCTACTCTAGTACAACGAGAACAATGAGGAAGAAAAACATGAAAAAGTTGCTTACCCAGTACCACCTTCACTTTACTGAGCATTTAAAACGCCTGGACATAGAATTCCCAGAATTTTCACTTGAACGGTTAATTGAAATGTTCAAACAGTCTACTTTGTTTGGAATAATTGTTACGTTTATATTTGCAACAACAATGTTCAGCACCGCGGAAGACGCTTCCGATTTCAGTAAAAGTGATGAAAATGTGACAGAACAGATGTATCAAAAGGCGGAACAGCTGCTGACAAAGAAAGAAAACCATCACATCATCCAAGAGCGGGTGGTCGGATGTCTTGAGGATGCTGTAGAAATGGGTTTATTATAATCATATTTAAGTACTTTAGGCAGATTTATATTAATATTTTTTGTAGTTCAAGATGGGATCACCGAAATACAGACTTGGAAATATACATTATCATGACCATGTGCATGTCCTGTAATTTGTATCAGATTCGAGGTCGTGTTTACAATCAGATCGCACCGACCCCATCAGGGCGAGTTGTGATCCGATTATAAACACGACCGAAAATCTGATACAAATTACGAGACATGCATTTGGTCATGATAATACATTTATCTAACAATCCCGTTACATGAAGCCCGTTTCCTCCATTTTTCAGTTTAAATTGGGTTGGAACTGGTCAAAATTTTTAATTTCATATTTTAATCCGTAATAACAATGCATATATGTGATAGTGCAGTGTTTACCGGAAGATGAATCTGTCTGATACGGAATCGGAACACGGGAGCTTATACAAACGTTTTTTCCGAGTTTTTGGGTGCACATTAAGTTGATTGTTAGATAAAAATTATTATCAAATCTAACATCAGTGCCGCCCTTGATACATTGATTGTGGATATATTGACATAAACAGTGACTGAATCATTTAATAGCCATTTCACCTTTTCATGGTATCGAATGGTATCTTCTAAGTTAGTTGAGTGACATGATGTATTGGCAGAGTGCACATTTAATCTCCTGGACGGACCAATTAATATTTCCCAAGGTGGTTAACCCTTCCCCTTCTGTTACAAAATGATGTCTTTTACGTTAGTTGGGTGACATTTAATGGCAGAGTCTATACATCTAGTCTCCGTCTCCGAGAAAAAAAATTAAAATTTTTAACCCAGAGACCTTTGGTTGTAGGTTGAAACCCTTAATTTGTGGAACCCGAAAAATCACCAAGTACAATTCTAATGCAGTGCAATGTAGATCGTTCTTCTTTGTTTTGGAAGTGTACCTCACACGCTAGCTTAGTGGAGGTCATTATTTCAGTGTCGTATTTCGAGAGAAAGGTGACAAAGTCGATTATTTATTAAGAACATGGTATACATAAACAAATATATGTACTAAGGCCGGTAATCAGATTTAAACCACGCGTGTAGGATAAGGATTTTTACCACAAGGCTCTGCCGAGTGGTTAAAACCCTTATTCTACGAGTGGTTTAAATCTGATTACCGGCCCTAGTACCTATTTGTTTTACGTATACCATGTTCTTAATAAACAATCGACTTTGTCACTTAAAATGGAGAAGGAAACAAAACCCCGATATTTTCGATTAGCAGATGAGTGAATACATGGGTTTGTTTTGTTTACATCTGTGCCGATGGCAGTACTTCCGGCTGCACGTGAATGCTTGGTGGACATCTGGACACATCGTCAAAGTTGACTGAATTTACCTTGCTTTTTCAGTCAAATTACTATTAACGATTCTTAAATTTGGTTTTAAATATTTAATTGTAGGTATTTTAAACTTAATAAGTCATTGCCCGTAGTAAATAGTAACGTAAAACGCCGTATGTTTGAATGAAACATCGAGAAGTGTGAATGTGTCGAAGTCTGCAAATTGGGCCATGTCAAAGGTCAAGTTGGATGTGGTTCCTATTATAGATGTAAATGTTTGTAATGGAATTCCCATTGAACACATTTTAACCGCTGTAGAAGTTTTACACCGGTAGTTAAAAGCTAAAATTTAACATACAAGCTTTTCACAGGTAGTAATATAGGTGAGCAAAGAATAAATTGTTATTATCTGTGAGTAGGTAATAACGGCCGATTCCGTATCACTTTTTTCCCAAAATGTACGGTACACGTACATTTTTCGTGTACCGCCCATAGGGTTCAGTGTTAAAATCGTGCACAGAGTCGTGTACAGTGTACAAAAATGTCGTTTTTTTGCTGATACAGAATCGGCCACTTGTTTTGAGGCTCACAAATCGCACTTTTAATGTTCGAACACCCGTTGGAGAACGCGTAGATTCGACACGTCGCTCAAAAGTGAAAAAATGTACGAAATTTGAGGAAATTGTACATTTAAAATTTTTCTCTACGTTCCCATCGTGGATTATACCTTCGATCTATCGTTGGTGAACGCGAGCAAAAAACGCTTTGCCGGTTCCAGATCGGCATCAAAAGTGGTTTTGCCGATTCTGTATCATCCTACGTTCGCGATCGCGTTTGGGACGGTCTAGGGTGCGATCCGATCGGCGAAAACCCGATTTGTCGATTACGTTCAATAGAGTCGACTATGAAATCGAGTCCGATAAAATTGTATCATAATAGACACTCACGTTTTGTTCCGTTGTGAATGAAGGTTTTCGTTTTAATGATGACATTTGAAAACTTGAGTTTTAGAAAATTAGAACCGATGGAAATCACCTGTTTGCGTTGAATGCAGGAGAAGTCGACCCCAAACGAAGTCGGCCCATAGGAGAACTCGGCCCAAAACAAAGTCGGCCCACAAGAGAAGTCGGCCCATAAGAGAAGTCGGCCCCAAACAAAGTCGGGCCATAGGAGAACTCGGCCCAAAACAAAGTCAGCCCATAGGAGAAGTCGGCCCATGAGAGAAGTTGGCCCCAAACAAAGTCACCCATAGGAGAACTCGGCGCAAAACAAAGTCCGCCCCTAAGAGAAGTCGGCCCATGAGAGAAGTCGGCCCCACCCTTATAAAAAGTACCATGGTAAATCCACCCCAAGCCCTGACAAACCTTGTTTTAAATATTATAGAATGAATTTCATCAAAGTTCTGCTCACCTTTACGTTATATTTTTCCACATTTTAAATTGAAGCATAAATCTTCCACGAACATCCGTGTCTGCACAGTACAACATTGCACACATTTCTGATCACATGCATTTTTTAAAAAGTACAATGGGAGCGTTGTTGTTGTAAAAACAGACAAATGAGCTCTGTTTGTGACAAACCTGTCATGATTATAATGTTGTTAGAGTGATAACTCAGGAAAGTGTGACAACTGACAAGCAATCCAAAATGGATGTTTTTTTGTGCAAATCACTCCTCCTTTACTTCAAACGGGACCAAATGACACCTTGTCAATCACTGAATTAATCTGTTAATTGTTTTTGCCATCGACGGTTTATCAAAAGGTGCCTGTGTATGATTAGCAATTACGGGTATTTCCACCTTGCTTTTTGATCCTTTTATTTGTTTTCGGACTTCTTCATTATCAAGGGAAACCCAAGCTGAATTACAAAAACCGTGAAATCGTCGATCATCTTATAAATATTGAGGCCTGCACTGTTGGTGTCATAATCATACCGTCTGACAAACAAGAGGCCATAGACGACAAGGCAAAGGCCAGCGCTTTTGCCGAACTTCTAAAGAAGGCGCATCGTCCACAAGAAGGGAATATATATGACAACGATTTTAAGGTTTGTAAATAAATTTGTCCAAGATAACAACTCAATTTTCAATGAACCGAACTTCGACCAAAGGCATGAAGACGGGGACGACCATGAATTAACCGAAGCAACAAGCGCAGAAGAGGTCATGGGTATAATCAGAAAATGCAGGTCATCTTCGTCACCAGGAGAAGACGAAGTCTCTTACAAAATAATGAAACAGTGCCCCAACATCTTCTACTGCAGACTAACCAAACTCCTAAACTGCTGTCTCTCCTGTGGGTACTTCCCAAAATGCTGGAAAGTGGCCACAGGAGTCATGATACCTAAACCCGACAAAGACCTTACCAACCCTTCTAACTACCGCCCAATCAGCTTGCTTAGCTGTGTTGGAAAAATATTTGAGCGGATTCTCACTACGAGACTTCGCAGCTATGTCGAATCAATCAACTTTTTCAACAAATGGCAAAGAGCGTATATGAGTCAGAAAGAGGGAATCGAACACGTATATAGACTGGTCGATTATATGAAAACAGCATTTAGTCAAAACGAAATCGGAACCGCGCTTTTCTTGGATGTAGAAAAAGCGTTCGACTCGGTATGGCACAATGGCGTGAGATATAAACTAGCGAAAATGGGATTACCCACTAAAATTCTAAGGATCATATCATCATTTCTAACTGACCGAAAAATCAAGGTGGGGGTTAATCGCGAGGTGTCAGAGGAAGTAATACTTGAAGCCGGAACACCACAAGGGTCGGTTCTAAGTCCGCCTCTTTTCATAATATATGTGAATGATATAGAAAAAGTAGGGAAAAACTTTGTTGAACTATCGCAGTTCTCAGACGACAAAGGCATTTGGACAGCCAGCAAATCCAGAAACATAATTAAAAATCGTCTACAGGATACCATTCGCGATCTTGAGAGCTGTTGCGCCCTGTGGCGCATCAAACTCAATGCCGCCAAAACTCAAAAAGTTACGTTCTTCAAAAAGCAAAGGAAAAAACCAGTCCCGAGTATCGATCTCCAGTTATACGATCACAAACTAGAAACAAAGAGGCAAATTTTTTGGGATTTATCCTAGATAGCAATCTCAGTCTAAACAGTCACGTAAACTCCATTACGGTTAGAGCTACTAAACGTATCAATTTTCTGGAGATGATCAGAGGTAGAAATTTGGGAGCAAACAAAGATGTGCTTCTCAAGCTCTACAATACATTTATACGTCCGGTACTAGAATACGGTGCCATAATAACAAGCGACCTAAGCAAAACCAACATTCAGAAGCTACAGAGGGTTCAAAATTATGGCCTGCGAGTGGCACTATGCAAACCGAAATGGACACCGATAAAGGAACTTCACGAGCTAGCAAAAATAGAAACTATTGATACGCGATTAAAAGACCTACAAAACAAAACCCTCAACAGACTCCAAGATAGTGAATTAATGGTTGAGCTGAACGAACACCGATCCCTTAACAGAAAAACAAAATAAGTTTCCAGAAAATAAAAAAAAATAAAATAAAATAAATAAAAATTATACAATATAACTAAATCGCGTGGAGTCAGTGAGGATCGCCTCGCTACTCATTGGGAACTTTAGGATAGAGTCTGTGAGGACTGCCTCGCAACTCTGCTGAAGCGCGATTGAAATGCGTTTAATAAGATCTATATAACAAAACTCTCCACATACTCCAGGATAGTGAATCAATGGTGAAGCTGAACGAACACCGAACCCTAAACAGAAAAACAAAATAATCCACAGTAAATTAAAATTACTCAATAGAATTAAACTGCGTGGAGTCAGTGAGGATTGCCTCGCTACTCATTGAGATCTTTAGGATTGAGTCTGTGAGGATTGCCTCGCAACTCTGCGTGTGGGGAGTGGGCTCCGAAGAAACACACCCCTTACCCCATCCATGGCAACAATCACACAACAGGCACAGTATACAATAGCGGATACCTATCTTTCTCTCTACCTATAACTTTTCTAATTGAACATTCTCAAATCTTCTTGCAACACTCTTATCAAGAAGACGCATGGAAATGGTAAACAAAGCGTAGGAGGAATTGGTGCAACCTACCTTTCAGCAACATATACAAGAAACCACCAAACACTAGGCAAGGATTGAAACAAGCTTGTCTGGCTGGGGACGAGTGTACATTTTATATAAATAAACATTTGAATAAAGATTTAACAGCCCTTTTAAGGGCTTGAGGGTGTGTGTCAGTGAGAGGGATTTTTTTTTGTGGGGAGGGGGAGGAGGTCATTTGGAATTCCCGAAGGATAACCAGATACCTCAAATCACATACGGCATCCTATCTCCCAGAAGGCTTGATGGATGACTCCCGGTTTTTCAAAACTAAACTGTTGGAGCTTTCTCCACTTCTTTTTTGTAACCGCTATGGTCACATACCGGGGCCGCTACCAAACCGGCGTTGCTGTTTGGTTTTCTTTTCTCTTCTTCCCTTAAACTTGCCATCGCACAACATTACATTCTGGCTCGCCACCATGGTGGGACTCAAACCTCTGCCATCCCCGAACTGGAACCGAATAGAGCCCACTCTCTAATAGTTTTAAAGGCGTTGGGGGGTTGAGTTATTGACCATCTAAAACTCCAACGTAAACTGCCGGGTATTCTAACCGCGTGCATACCCCCTCCGACTCCATTTTGGGCAATAGGAAAGCTAGGCCTGTGTGCTCCAAGTGAAATAAAATAAGGTTAACCGGGTCGCAAGGGATTTGTAAATCCCACATCTTCCCTGCGCGCCTTCGGTGCGCTAAAACCTTTCATTCATCATCGATGGTGTCATAATCATACCGTCTGACAAACAAGAGGTACATTGGAAAAATGCCTCCGACTCATCCTTGCATTCAGTGTGCTAAAGGAATTCGGAAGAACAGCAGAGCTATTGACTGTGACCACTGCAAGAAATGGTGTCATATCAAATGTGGTATAAACATAACTGATCATCGATACCGGCAATTGACAGATGGTGAAACAACATTTCCCTGGACATGCACACAATGCACACTCACAGAACTAGCCTCCGACGATCCATCTCTACCAGTAATAGAATCGACAAGACTGTCGACAGATTTCGTAGATACTAGCCAGCGCCAAGATGAAACATCCACCAGGCACGCACATAACCAGCAGTCAGACGAGGCAGAACAATATCTGCAAACTGATGAAATATCACAACAAGCGGTTGATGCTGAACATTCTGATTCTGAACAACCATTGGTAAATTCTTTTAATATAACAACCTCTTTCACTGAACCACGGGCACCCCGTCAACCAGAACAAGACCCACTTGTTCCTCGGGTTCCTGATATCACAGGATTGCTAAGTCAGCCAGATACAATAACATATGAAATTATTTCCAACGGTTCACGGTCAGGCAAACTTTTAATAGACAGTCACGGCTACTCATACACTAAGAAATCAGGCCGTCCAATATGGCGCTGCTCTGTCAGAAATAAGAACAATACATGTAAAGCTACTGTGAAAGAACTTAGGGAGAACTTTACACCTGGGCCACAAAGCCACAACCATCCAGGTCAACCTGGGTTGGCTTCAAAAATTAAAATTGTCAAGACAGTTCACCATCTTGCTAAGGGTGATATATTTCGTTCTGCAACTTCACTAGTCGACCGAAACCATTGAGTCTAGCCCGTAGCAGCAACTATCAACGCCAAAAAGGCCGTCCTACTGAACATCTCAAATTGTGAAGTGTTGAATCGTCATTACGGCGAAATACGGAAATAGATCAGTGTATTGTAATTGCTGTAAATTAGCTCTGTTTGCAGTAAAATAATGTCTTTTTATCACTGATAATACCACTACGTAATATCAGTTCCTAGAAAGCCCTGTGGGCGTTCTAGGAATCAATGTTAAGTGCTGGTATTTTCAATGATAAAACAACAAGACTGCTTTTTTCATACATCTCAAATAGTGAAGTTTTGAATCGTCATTACGGCGAAATACGGAAATAGGTCATTGTATTGTAATTGCTGTAAATTAGTTCTGTTTGCAGTAAAATAATGTCTTTTTATCACTGATAATACCACTACGTAACATCAGTTCCTAGAAAGCCCTGTGGGCGTTCTAGGAATTAATGTTAAGTACTGGTATTTTCAATGATAAAAAAACAAGACTGCTTTTTTTCATACATCTCAATAGTGAAGTTTTGAATCGTCATTACGACGAAATACGGAAATAGGTTAGTGTGTTGTAATTGTGTGGGCCTACTTCTCTCAAATTGTGTGGGCAGACTTCTCCTAGGGGCCGACTTCTCCCGTAGTTTGTGGGGCCGACTTCTCTCATGGGCCGACTTCTCCGAAATTGTCTGGGCCGACTTCTCCTAGAGGCCGACTTCTCCTGTAGTTTGTGGGGCCGACTTCTCTCATGGGCCGACTTCTCCGAAATTGTCTGGGCCGACTTCTCCTAGGGGGCCGACTTCTCCGGGGCCGAGTTCGCAATGAGCCGACTTCTCCTGCTCCCGTTTGCGTTTTGTCACAGTGAAATTTGTAAGATAAATTTTAATGAAACAATTCTACGAAATGTTTCATTCCAATAAAACAGTTCGTAGAATTGTTTCATTCAAATAAAAATTCCACTATAAAACCTTTTTCACTTAGATGAATTTTAAGAGATAAAAATTGTATTATAGACACTCATGTTTTTTTTCGGTGTGAATGAAAGGTTTTTGTTCAATAGAGTCGACTACAAAATCGAGTCCGATAAAATTGTATTATAATAGACACTCATGTTTTGTTCCAGTGTGAATGAAAGGTATTTTCATTTTTAATAATAGACGATAAAAGCGCGTTTCCACTCAATCAGGTTTAAGGGGTAATTGAATTTTAATTTACTTGTTATAATGTTCGGAGATATGAATGAACCCTTTTAATGGATATAATTATTCTCAAACGCGTTAAATCAGAAACTGGTTTCTTATACACTAAAACTTTCAAACTTTTTCGAAGTTCTCCATTTAACGGATGTATTTATTCTCAAACACGTTAAATCAGAAACCAGTTTCTTATGCCCTAAAACTTTCAAACTTTTCAAAGTTCTCCAATTCGTCACTGAGTGAATAATCTGTCATGTGATTTTTAACGCGTTCGGAGGCAAAACGCATTTATAAAGGTTTTATCATGTAAAATGTTTTTCCTCAACTGGTTTTAGTTATTATATTAAGACAGAAGATTTTTATTTACTTAAAACATAAAACATAAAAATAATTATACATTTAATTTTGAAAATAATAAATAACTCACGTTGGCATACTCAAAGGAATATTAATAATTTGAAAACGAAAAAAAATGTTTTTACACATCACAGATTCCAAATGTAGAGATCAACTTTTAAACGAATATGAACGTGCCAAGAAGAGCATTCAATCGGCTGACAGAAGCAGACGTCTTGGAGAGATGGAATTGAGATGCGAAGCCACAAAAATATTTAAACCTGTGACGAACGTTCAGGAACGAAGCAAGAAGGAGATAGTTGAAGAATTGAGACCTATAAAAGAGAGTTCTTTGAGAATGGGTTCGTTGCCCGGTAGTTTTACAAAACAGTATTCCTTTCAATCTACACCGGATTACGTTCCTATGAGAATCGAAACCGACATGATTGAGAGCGATGATACAGCTTCGACGATCACCACTGATAGCGTTGCGTCATCTGAGGATGGTGGTAAGAGAGATCTGTTGTATGGAATTTATAAGGATTCTGACGGTAGAACTTTTGTGGGCGACACAGAAGTGGAAATAGATGATGATTTAATCGTCGGTTCGAATAAGTATAAAATAACTGATGGACTGCGCAAATTGCTCCTTTTCGACAAGCCTGGAAGTTACACAGAAGAGGATTACGACAATTACGGCAACATTCTGGTTCAGACCCACGCCATGAAGAGAAATAACGCTGCCAGAGAAACGAGACCCAAATCCAACAGAGGTTACAAGTGGACGAAGGTGGTGAAACCCATATGGGATATGAATAAGAGGTTTGTCGAGTCGGTGACTGGCAAAGGGGTGAAAACCACTTTTCTTCCGAGTGATCCTGATGCTCTGTCTTAGAGATTGAGTTTGTTGATGGCAAGTAGACGCGCTGGTAACACTTGATTCGATAATGAGGTAGTGAGCATATGCGGTGAATTGTTGAGGCAGCAGGTTTTGAATAAAAATTACAAAAGACTGATGAACGAATTGAAGGACTGATATATAATAAGTAGAGAGAAACAAACAAAAAAGCTGAGTGTTTTTGAAGAAGGGAGGAGCCGTGTGTCGCATCCACGTAGACGACAGCGGTGAAGGATTGTATCTAGAACCCGTTACAGGTGGTAACTCTTTGAGTGGAAATGGTCTCTATCTGAAGAGTGGACGGTACGTTGAGCGACTCAGCAAGGGTTTGTTGTTTGGTGAGAATTCGCCGTCTAAGAATATACCGATTTTGAGTATGTTATTATAATGTAAAAATTATATAATTATATAAAATATAAAAATATAGATCATAGAAAGCATAAAAAATAATATAAAGTGGATAAAAAGGTGGAAAAACAATTAGACGATAATGATGAATATCACGAGATAGAGTGCGAAAAAGATGTGGAAAAATGATTAGACGCTAATGATGAATATTGCAAGATAGTGTGGGAAAAAGATGTGGAAAAACAATTAGACGCTAATGATGGATATCTTAGGAAAGAACTGAAAAAAGAGTGGGATAGATGGTTGAAATTGAAAAGAATGAGATGCTTTCCACCGTCACCACTACCTTCTGAAGAGAATGGAAATGATGCGAGTGTTACCAAGAGATGCACAACATTCGTTCATAATTATGATTCGGATAAACAAATGTGTTCTTATAAAAACGTAACATATCACCAAAAAAAAAGAAAAGAAGAATCGATGCCAAATTTGAGAAAAAAGGAAACGTTATTATAATATATATGGGTGATAGTGAAGAAGAAGAAGGAAAACAAAAAAAACAAAAAAAAAACAAAAAAGTAATGAGATCTAGAGATGATCAACCTCTCTAGATCTCATTACTTTTTTTTTTCTTCAGCTTCGCTAAAAATCAATCTCTCTATTCTTTATATTTCCACGTCCGTTATTAGCATGTTGACGCTCGTGTCTTCTCCTTTTTCGAAAATGTGTTGAATGTTTATCTTTACTTTTTTGAGTTTTTTTACATCGGTGAACGCGCTCTCACCGCCCGATTTGTTCACAAGTTCGAGTGAGATTTTTGGATATATGTAACTTCCATAGGGCAACAACAAATTGTCCTTGTTGAATTCTCTATCTTCGGCGACGACAATGTTCTGTAGATCGCTTTGGTACTCGTAAAACAAATCGAGCATGGCTTCATCCAATTTCAAAGGCATGTTATATTTGTCATATTTGTGCTCTAAGCCCTTCGTCTCGACCTCTTTCAATTCGATGGAGTCATGTCGTTGTAATCTATAGATTTTAAAACCGAATTTCTTACATGTTTTGACTCGTTTCAATTTCAATTCGCATCTTTTAGGTGTTGTTGTCATGATCGATTATTTGGTTTTTTGTTTTATGAATTATTGCAAATAATGTATATTTTTAAATTTTGTATTTAATAATTTGTTAAAAAAGTTTGGTTTTTTTACTCTTTATATATATATAAAAAAAAAGTTTTTTTTAATTTTAATTTTCTTTAATGTGAAAAAAAAAATTTTTGTAAAAGTGTTTTTTCTTTTTATATATAAATAAAAAGTTTAAATTTTAACATCCTTTTTTCTCGTATTAATTCAATTTTTTTCATGTTAAGGAAGATAAAAAAATTGATTAATTTCATCAAAAAAAATTTTTTTTGAAGGAATTAACACATATATATATATAAAAACAATTTTAAAACTTTTTAACAAATTATTTAAATACAAAATTCGAAAAAAAATATTCTTACAAATGGAGCAAACAAATAAAAAAATGGAAAATTTAAATGAGAAAACCGTACCTCAGTTAAACGAGATTTGTAAAAAATAAAAAAATTCCACATTTTAGAAATCATAGAACCAAATAAAAAAAAATTGAAGTCATACAGGAATATCGTTTGGAGAAGAAAAGAATAATCGACAAAGAAACGTTGGAAGAAAAATGAAATCCATTCGTAGAGTCATACGTTTCATTGACAGTTTTAAATTCATGTCGACCGCTCTGGAAAAATTAGTCGATAATATGAGCAAGGATCAATTTAAAATCATGAGTGAATATTTCGGAGAATGAGTAGACGTCATGTTGAGGAAGGGAGTCTATCCTTATGATTACATGAACGATCGAAAGAGATTCGACGACACCGCACTACCTTCGAAAGAAGATTTTTATTCAAAATTATACATATCCAACATTTCCGACGAGAATTACGAACACGCCAAAAACGTGTGGAAATCATTTGATATGAAAACCATGAGAGATTTCATGATCTCTATCTGAAGACTGACGTTCTGCTCTTGGCAGACGTGTTCGAAAATTTTTTAGACGTCTGTCATCGAAATTACGATCTGGATCCGGCTTGGTATTTCACCGCACCTGGTCTGGCGTGGGATGCTCTGTTGAAGACCACCGAAGTCCAATTGGAATTATTATCCAACGGGGACATGTTGCTCATGTTCGAAAGGGCTGCAAGAGGTGGCGTCTCGATGATCTCCCACAGATGTTCTGAAGCTAACAATCCCAACATGAAAGAAGGTTTCAATTTGAAACGATCGAATAAATACATACAGTATTGGGACGCTAATAATCTGTATGGTTGGGCTATGAGTCATCCTTTACCGATTGGAAATTTAGAATGGGTGACGGAACTGGAAGAGATGCCAAAATGGAGAGACTATCCTTGCATTTTAGAAGTCGATTTGAACTATCCAAAAGAATTACACGATCTACACAACGATTATCGGCTGGCTCCTGAACGAATGGAACCGATTGAAGGAGAAGAGGAAAAACTCATCCTCAATTTATTTAACAAACGTAAGTACGTCGTCTACAGCGAGAATTTGAAACAATACGTTGATCACGGGATGAAATTAGTCAACATACATCGAGCCTTGGATGAAAAAATACATCAATCTCAACACGAATCTCAGAATTCGGGCCAAGAACGATTTCGAAAAAGATTTCTTCAAACTCATGAACAACTGCGTGTACGGTAAATCAATGGAAAACATCAGGAAGAGAACCGATGTTCGACTCGTCACGTCTGAGAAAAGAGCTAAAAAATTAGTGGCGAAACCCAATTACAGACACCGAACCATATTCAACAAAAATCTAGTGGCCGTTCACATGCAAAAGATGCACCTGAAGTTTGACAAACCGTATTATCTCGGACCAATCATCTTAGATATCAGCAAGCGATTGATGTACGAGTTTCACTACGATTACGTCAAACGAAAATTTGGTGATAAAGCCAAATTACTTTTCACCGACACGGACAGTTTAGTTTACAAGATAGAGATGATAGATTCCACCGAGATATATCACCGGACGTGGTCGCGTGGTTCAACACGAGCAATTATCCCATCGATCACCCGTCCAACATACAATCGAACGACAACAAGAAGGTGTTGGGTAAATTTAAGGACGAGAGCGGTGGTAAACAAATCGTCGAATTCGTGGGCTTGAGACACAAACTGTATGCTTATCATCTAGAAGATGAAGAGATCAAGAAGTGCAAAGGGGTTAAAGCATGCGTGGTGAAGAAAAACATCTCTTTCCAAGAGTATAAAGATTGTCTGTTAGGACGTGGTCCGGTGTATAAGACCATGAAATCGATTCGAAGCAAAAATCACGACTTGTATACCGAAATAGTCAACAAGATTTCGCTGACGGCCGACGACGATAAGAGATTCATTTTAGATGATAAAATAAGCACTTTGGCACTCGGACATTGGACTTTAGATCTAATTTTAGACGATAGGATTTCAGATATGATTGAGGATGATAGGATTCCAGATATGATTAAGGATGATAGGATTCCAGATATGACTAAGGATGATAGGATTCCAGAAAATCAAGAGGAATTAGACGGATTCAATATTATGGAAGTCGATAGAGTTAGTTTAAAAAGAAAAAGAAAAATATAAAAAAATATTGTCATTTTAGTGAATTATAATAAAATAAATAATTTTTTTAAAAAATACACATTTATGAATAAGAAAATAGAGATATCCGTAGAAGGTGTCGTCTTACCTAACGAACCCCTATCCAACATCGATCTGTCAAATGCGGCGAAGGATTTGAAAATCAAAGATTTTCTAGGCGTGTTTTCCAGAGATGCCTTGCCGAAGAGAAGACCTCAACAATCGGAATGCGGAATTTTAAATCTAGACGATTTATCGGGTGAAGGCACTCACTGGGTGGCGTGGTTCAAGAACGGGAAGAAGAATTATTATTTTGACACCTACGGAATCTCACCACCGAAAGAAATAAAGAACTATTTCAACAAATCGATGGTTCGTTACAACACGGAACGAGTGCAATCGCCAGATCAAGTGTTTTGTGGTCACCTGTGTCTCTACATTCTCAAGAGATGGTCTGAAGGAGATCGGTTTCAAGACATTCTCAATGATTTACATTAGAGAGAGATTTTTTTATAGTATATATAAAGGTAAAAACATTATTTAAAAAATTTTAATCGAATAAAAACGAAAAATAAAAATAAGTGAAATAATTCATTTTTTAATAAACTGCGTTTGAAATATATTTTAAAACAAAAACCTCAAAACAACATGCCAGTTGATAAATTTGGTAGAAGTGACGACGAAAGTCGACCCAAAAAGAAGAGGAAGACGCTCGAAGTCGGTGATGGTTACGACGTTGCCAACTTGGACGAACGTTACATTCAGAGATACGAGCCTCGAGAGGAACCTTTGAACATGAACGATAAGAAGCTCTACAATCTTCCCGAGCCGATGGATCTCGCAGATACTGTGACTAAAAAATACGTTGACAGGGGGAATGCGGATTTCGAATGAATCATGCTAGATAATTACGTGGATAAAGGCATGACCGACGATCTCGATCTGAAATCTAAATGTTTGGTGAACGTCGCAAATCCCATAGATTCCACTGATGCCGCAACCAAGAAATACGTGGAAGACTCTCACATGCGATTCAGCGAACATCTGAGAAGTAGATATGTTCAGAAAATGATGCAGTTGAACTTTGAACGCCAATTCTAACAAGTTAATGAGCGTGGCCACTCCCAAGAATCCCAAGGATGTGGCGACCAAACACTACGTAGATCTGGAACAGAGAAAGTCTGACAGATGAGAAATGAAATTGGATCTGAATGCAGGATTCAACAAGATATTGAATCTGTCGAAGGTCGACGACACGGATGCGGACTCAACCGGGGTCAACAAGGGCTACGTAGATTCTGCCATGATACGATCACAAGAATACATAGAATCGCAAGTGGACGATCTCTACCTGAACAAACAATCTGGTGGAACCATGGAGGGTGGCATCAACATGAACACTCACAATTTATTCAGTCTCGATCACGATCCCGAATTCGATTCCAGCGCAGTCAGCAGGAAGTACATGGACGACAACTCGGTCTGGAGAAAGGGCGACATCATGGAAAGTAAACTAGACATGGGCAGACACGCGCTCACGAATCTACCACATCCCGTGAACATGACGGATGCCTGCACCCTGATTTTGGTGGTGGAAAGAGTCAAATACGCTAGACAATTGCTCACCATGTGGGCCGAGGCGGCCGGCACGTTAGAGGAAGGAAAAACCGAGTGGTCTTTCGGATCACAACATGGTCAGGTGGGATATCCCATGCCGTTAGGTGAAATCATACGAATGGGATTGGCTTCCACGGATTTGAACAACAGAGCAGTCGTCAATCTCACGGTGAGTGGAGTAGAGAGCGATAAGAGATACAGCATTGTAAAGACTGAGAATCAACATGCGAATGTCAGCACATTCGGCACGCCTCTCAAAGTGAACGCCGGCGACAGGATTAATTTCATTACGAAAACCAATAATCCAGAAGCCGCCACTTCCATGGTGAGTCTACTGACCGAACTAGATCCTTTGAACAAACAGTGAACACGTGGAAATAATTAATTAAAAAAAATAATGTGTGATTATTAAAAGCAAAAAAAAAGTAATGAGATTTAGAAAGATGTTCAATCTCTCTAGATCTCATTACTTTTATTTTTTTTTTGTTTTTTTTATTTTTTAATAATTACTCATTACTTTTTATTTTTTTTCATATTTTTTTTCACACACGTCTCTCATCAACATCTTATTTCCATCCAATACGAATTGTAATTCTCTGTCCGACAGGACCAGGGTGAAGGCTTCGGTTTTTCTCGGCACGTTCCTATCGAAATGCATCTTGATCTGAATGTCTAAGACGCTACTCTTGAGTCGTTCACTCTGTTTACTGACGTCGAATACGAACATGGGATACATCGACTTGTATTCGCCAGGAGATATGTTAGGTTGCTCATCAATTCATCTAGACCATGATACTTCTTTCTAAAATCAGCAGCGTCGCCGTACAGTCTGCAGAAATCGTTCTTGTCGAACGATGCAATGTAATTGATTGCTGTATATCTCGTGGCGTTCAGAAACACTTGCATGTTTCTTAAATTGCAGTGATCGAACAGCAACGCATTCTTTTCCTGAGACCCGTCCCTATCGGTCTGAAATGCAACCATGATGAAACGCGGTCTCTCAGAAGCAGATTTCACCATCAATCTCCAATTGAAGTGATTCGTGGAGGGTGGAATGGTAGCCGTGTCGCACTGTCTCATTCTAAATCCCACGGGTAATTTACTCTTGGATTCTATGATCTTGTAGAGACACGTTTTTTCCATGATCGAAGGCTCCACGAGCGGAACGAACCACAATATCTTGTGTAGAGTTATCTTACCTGCATCGGTCGCAGTGAGTCTCACTATCGCATCGTCATTTCCTTTTCGAATCAAAGTCAGATTCGTAAGTCACCGGATCGGTGTGAAATATTTTGATTATCACGAAGATTTTCGAGGTCCATCGAGGAGTATAACCCTTTTTGAAGTGCTTGTTATAAGCGTAGATTCTCACTCGATCACCGACTGCAAATTTCGGCGTTCTAGACTTCTTCCTGATCTTAGATCTCTCAGGATATAGATTCACGTAGACCCGTTTTTCGTTTCGAGGATCGCTAGCTTCCGTGGGAGTGGAGTCATCTTGATTGATCTGTGTCGCGAGTTGCTGTAAGCTTTGACCAGACCATTCAGAGCGTATATGTATTTCTTAGGTCGAATTCACCGTGAAGTATCTGTGCATCTTTTCCTTCATCGTTCGATTCCAACATTCCACCACGCTGGCTTTCTCTTCATAGAGGTTGACTAATCGATGAATGTGCTTGTTGTAGAATTCCTTTCCCTTATCCACCCACAATTTATTCGGTTTTCGAGAAAACGAGTCGAACACGCTCTGCAGAGCCTCGGCAATGCAAGGTCCCAATTTATTTTTCAAAGCTCTGATCCAACCGTATTTGGAAAACACGTCAATGACCGTCAATAGATATTTGACGCCCTCGTTCCACCTTGAAAACTATCTCATGTCGACCAAGTCCGCGGACCAAATGTCATCCAAACCCTTCTCAAACACCCTTCTCTTTCTAAATTTATGCACGATGGGTTTCTGTAACTCCTCGGCCAATTCGCTCATCAATAATCGTTTCTTCTTCTTTTCCGATGCGCCTTTTTTTTTTTGAATGCCCCATCCGAATTGGCGTTTCGCACCGATCAGATTACCGACCAGCGAACGTTCTATCTTCTCTCTCCTGGACGGATTTGATATACCTCTCAATTTCGCCAACATGTTTTTATCACAGACGTCGTTGCGAGTCTTGGTGTCGGGATGTCAGGCGTAGCACAGATCGTGATCATACGCAGCTGCGTCCACCCTATTCACGGGTTTGCTCCAAGATTTAGGAGTCAGATCAGATCGGCGTTGAGTCTCTTGTTCAATTTCGTTCTGGGTCCCGTCAAACTGTGACTGGGCAGATGCATTTCGAAAGGTAGATTATTGATCATTTTATTCACGATGCCTTTACCTTTGCTCGCGTTCTTTTTTATGACGAATCGAGTCTTGATCGAACCACACATGTCGCAAATTCCATGAAGCATCTGTCTGTCGTTTTTAGTTCGTACTTCTCAAGAATTACTCGTCTCGGTAACTCTCTTAAACTTTACGCAATACATTTTTTGAGAGTTATTTAATTTAATTTCGTTTCTATTTTATATATAAATTTAATATTTCTTTTTTCTGTTCTTATTATATATATTTTTTCAATCACTGCTCTTGAGTTATATCATCTTACTGATTTCCTCCCTAACCCCTTTCCTCCCCTTTTCCACGAGAGAATCCTTCATCTCTTCCTTCATGATCTGACGAGTCTTGATTATCACGGCTTTTTTCATGGCATCGTATTTCATTTTCTCGCTCAATATCGTGAAGTATTCTCCGTCCGATATCCTACCAACTTTCAATGCCATCGAGATCATTTCGGATATCGTGTTGATCTTGGAGTCGGCCAAGACACGAATCTTTTGTGTTTCCTAGCTTTCAGATATAATTTCCTACTCAAAAAGTTTCCGAGCATGCTAAACAATCCGGCGGCGAGAGCCACTCCTTCTACGGTCGACAACAACCCGATGCTGGCCGCGTGTAAACCCATGGAAATCGTGATGAGTGTCGTGTTGACCGCGTTGACGAATTTCAAGAAATGCGAATACTTCTTCAGAGAATGACGAGAATCTCTCTCTCGAGTCAGATACAATTGGATTCTACTGATTTGATCGATGCGATACCTCTCTCTTCTTTCTTTCTCTTCCAGCGATGGTAGCGTTGGCAAAACGCCGTTCGGCTTCTCATCCTCGTCGTCATCTAACGTCGGATACAATTTATTTCTGGTTCTCATTTTTGTGTTTTTTTCTTTCTAATATTAGATAAAAATTTTATGTGTGTGTTTATTTTATTTTCTATCCTCCCTTATTTATATCAACAAGAAAACTTAGACGTATGCTTCCTTCAGCAATAATTTCATGATGCATCCCTTGTCTTCTAAAGTCAGACTTCTACGCGCCAATTTCAGTTCTTTCGAATTGGTGGGCTTATCTCGTCTGCTACAGAAGACTAATCTCCTCCAAAAAGTGATCACTTCGTCGATTCGAACGCGTTCGAACGCCGGTTCAAAATACTTGACGACCATATCTTCCCTTTCCATCGTCAGACACGAATGATTCTCGTGATTGAAGTCTAGATGATCCCGACATCCGACGCATCGTTCTAACAAGAGGCGACCTAGTTGTTCGTTCACGCAGAATGCGTAGGCTCCCATCAGTATTTTTAAAAGAAACCTTGCTCTCAAAATCTGGGAATTGTTCATGATTTACGTATATTTTATCTATTTCAATTCGATATTATTTTTTAAATAACTATTTATTTATATATCTTTTTCTCTCCTATATATATCAATCACTTTTTATTTCCTCTCGACAAAACCGATTCTATCACTATTCGCCCCCCCCCCCCCCCCCCCCCACCACACACAAAACTCGCGAGGTAAATCTACAAATCGGGTTTTCGCCGATCGGATCGCACCCTAGACCGTCCCAAACGCGATCACGAACGTAGGATGATACAGAATCGGCAAAACCACTTTTGATGCCGATCTGGAACTGGCAAGCGTTTTTTGCTCGCGTTCACCAATGAAAGATCGAAGGTATAATCCACGATGGGAACGTAGAGAAAAATTTTAAATGTACAATTTCCTCAAATTTCGTACATTTTTACACTTTTGAGCGACGTGTCGAATCTACGCGTTCGCCAACGCGTGTTCGAACGTTAAAAGTGCGATCTGTGAGCCTCAAAACAAGTGGCCGATTCTGTATCAGCGAAAAAACGACACTGTACACGACTCTGTACACGATTTTAACACTGAACCCTTTGGGCGGGTTTGCTCTTTTCAGAAACGTGCATATTCCGACACGGCAACGAAAAGTTGCATGTGCTCCAACACCCCTGGCTTACCTCGTCATGACAATCGAGTTCCGATATATCCCCTGAAACTATCAGACGGGTGAACATGTAATTGGGGAGAAAACACCTATGATATCAGTAGAAAAAAAAGCGAAGATTCCTTTTGTTACTTTTAACAAACGAAAACAACAGCCAACTCTCGGAGCTGTCTGTTGTTTTCGTTTATTAGCGACGTTTCCTTTTGTTACTTTTAATAAACGAAAACAACAGACTGCTCTCGGAGCTGCCTGGTGTTTTCGTTATTAAAAGTTACAAAAGGAAACTTTGCTTTTATTGGAAGCTAATCACGGACAACTAAGTAACTGTTTACTTTGGTTCTTTTACAGTAATTTGCAAATTAAGTTTTTATTCTTCCCAGAAAAAAATAGCAAATCTCACCTCCTAGGAAAGGATTATATTGTATTATCTCTCATGACGCAGACACTGTTGATATAATGAACAGAAAAAAGTTATAGAACACCAAAGGATGGTGAAAATGCCGTTTTCTTTTTTTCCAATGAGTGTAATCAGAGAATAATAACAGTTGTTTGTAAAAAGCCATCTTCTATATTTTTATACTACTCTACGGGAAAATGCCTAAAGTTTGTGAAATGACGTGTACAAAGATAATACAGCTTCCCACACATTTCAAAATTTCACTTTTTATATCAAATTCCTATACCCTTACCGTTAAATGTCCTTACAACTTTGGAATATTATGGGGAGCTAACTTTCCTGTGGATATCTTCCAATGACGAAAATTGTCAGTCATGGTTATAGAACACGAACAATAGTCTACATAAAGGCAATAGTTTGGGTTCTGTTGTCCCCCACCTTCTACCATTTTTTTACAGAGAAATGCTTCACGATTACAAGAGATGAATTTTACAATTTGAGAGTATGTGGGCAGGCTTGCAAATATTATCCACAAATGAAAACAGATTATTTGCATTCCTCTCATGAACTCCACATTCGACCAGTTTGGTCTGTTTCTTTTCTACAACCTGTCTCGCCCTCTGATTACTGAAAGGACGGCGACAAACGTCGTAACTCGTCCTGCCTTCTCCAAGATGGTGTGAGGTCAATAAACACAATAACTCTAGCCATCATTGGTGTTTGGTAACATGAAAGCTGTTACTCTGTGACTGCACTTACAGCGTAACTGCTTTAACTTCACAACGCGTCATGGCGGAAGGTCGAAGGCTAACTTTCGAGTTGGAAAATAGTCGAAAAAGAAGAAATAGCAGAACCATAAACAGATTGTGGCATGCACTTTCGGAATCTTTTGACCGCCAACTCTCGTTTTCATTGGTCTTTCGGTGTCTCTGAGAGTAGCGCAAAGGGTGGCATAACTGCCGGGTGAAGGAAGCATTTAGAACTTGGGGGCATGGTCATAGAAGAGTATCCATACACTGATATAATATATACACCTGGAACTTAATTAAGCACCCCCTGTAATGTTTCATGACAGTGAAGTTACTGTTACTGATTATTATGTTTTAATGCTTACTATGTCTTGCAGTACTTTTCATCTAGTGAAACATGATGTTTCTGGTTGATAGCGTACCCCAAACACATCCCCCCTCCCCCGTCCACGTGAAGCATGCTTCCCACGAATGTCACAAAAAACACTATCATCCACATGCAATATCTGGGTATAAAACAAGACGATTTGTCACTTCTTTTATCAATAAATGTTGACATGGCAGGGAGGAGGCTGACACGGGCACTAAGGTGGCAAATCGTTGGCATGCATACAACAGACCTGTTATTCAAAGCTATTTCAAGGCAACTTGGCTATAAGCATTCTGTCATCAGCAGATTTGTCTGAAAACATCAACAAACCAACGATGTCAGGGACCGACTGAGGCCTGGACAACCCCAAAAGACCTCGCCTTGGGAAGATCGGAGTCTGGCACGCCTGCATGAACCCTTTGCTTCAACTGGGGTCTTGAAACTCCTTTGGCTCCCCAACGGGCGTTTGTACCACAGAACTGTCCGACACCGTCTCAAAGAACTGGGCATGAGATCCAGAAGGGTCCTCAGGCGTCCACATCTATCCGTTCAGGATCAAAGACGATGTTTGGAGTGGTGTATGACACGACTACATTGGAATCTCGTGGAGGAGAGTCCATTGGTCAGACGAGAGTAGGTTCCAGCTTCACGTCACAGATGGTAGAACGAGAGTGTGGAGGCATAGATATACCGCTTACGTGCCCGGGAACATCAGACCTACTGTTCCTTATGGTGAGGGATCAGTAATGAGCTGGGGATGCCTCTCTCATGCTTGAAAACTTGATATGATGACTGTATGTGGGAATCTCAGTGGTTATCAGTACATCCGGGACATTCTCAATCCAAATGTCGTGCATCATTTTGACAACCGCCCGTTGGCTAATTGCCCTGTAATCTGTATTGGCCGACAATGCAAGGCCACGTCGTTCCAATGCTGTGAGGCCATTCCTTCAGAACAACGCTATTACAGCACTACCTTGGCCTGCAATGAGCCTCAGTTTGAGACCCTTAGAACCCATCTGGAACTTTGTTGGACGTCGTGTGCAAGCAAGGGATCCGCCTATACAGAATTTGGCCTATTTGGAAGCTGCATTGCATGAGGAGTGGAAGCAATTGCCTCTGGGCCGTATCAGATGGCACACATTAGGGGAAGGGTTCAGGCTGTCATCCGGGCACGTGATGGATACACTCGCTACTGACGTCAGACACTGCTATTGTGTTCAGGTTACATATTTTTATCAGTAATTACCGGCATTGTTTCACCATGGACCGTTCCAGCACCATACTTGTCGAGAGAACATTTTTTTCCATCAAAAACCTCAGTGATAGATATGTGTAATTAGCGACATTAAATAGTGCATATTTTCATCATTGTGTTGTCTTTCATTTGTCAATAGACCATTCTTTCCGCAAACAATCACGTTTGTCCATCTGAAAGATAGCATGAAAATAGTGACAGTTTGTATTAACACCACTGCGAAAAAAACAGGAGGTGCTTAATTAAGTTCCAGGTGTATATATCAGTGGTGTCTTATATTCGTAAATGGCATAGTAGGAATGCAATGTACAACGCTATTGTTGGTACTAATTCACCTCAGCTGTTAAGAAAGATGCACATTGTATAGCCCGGCAGGAAAATTTGTTAAAGATGGAGCCCAAAATGTACAATTCGCGCGACTTCAAAGGCCATAGAAGAGACAAATCATGGGGAAATCTTCGCTCACATCGTAATAGTAAAAAGTCTGTGCATCCCTTCCTGCTAATTCACAATAATATTGCCACGATGGGAACCAAAAGAAAAATACAACTCTCTCTCTCTCTCTCTCTCTCTCTCTCTCTCTCTCTCTCTCTCAGCTTCCAGAACAAAATGATCCAAACCGAGTTCGCCAGTCGAAAAACGTTCATGGTGAACAAACCTGGAAGTATGTACTACAGACAGATGACACAACAGCACTAAATACTTTCCCATTGGAGGCCATACTAGCTTTTGGGTAAAAAATTGATTGCATTATTTTAATGTTTTAATTTAGACATGCAGGCGACATTTTCTGGCCTAAACACGCGATAGTGTACAAAATAAAAGAGAAAAGTGACCAGAAAACTGGAAGACGAAGGAAGCACCGGCCACGTTTTCAAAGGTAAATATGAACTCCCAACGAAAGCATACGAATAGTTAGCTGCATTTTTCGGACCCCAAAATTCGTCAGATCAGTGAGATCACACCCTATATTCTTTTTCTGATTATTATTAAATGAAGTTACACCTTTATATGAACATCACCAGAAAGTCGTTTCTCCATCGTCGTGTTATATTTATTTATTTTGTTATATTTATCTATTGGTTTTTAACGACACTTTCAACAGACAGAGTCACACGGTATCTAGTGAAGGAAGCGGTATATCACGAGAGAACTAGCAGCGGTAAGCAACTGTCTGAATCTCTAACTTATTACCCCCCCTCCCACCCCACCCCTGAGGCGAAGGGTATATGAGTTCTCAGACCGGTGTAAACTCCCATACACCCTTGAAAACACAAGGATAACGAATTTATTTCCAAAAATTTTGGTGTACTTAATACTTTAACCTAAATTTTGGGGAAAAACTGACAGAAACTTTGGACTTGGTAAGTTTCTTAATAAAAGGAGACAAATATGGATGTCATTGGAACTGGCTCAATGAGCCAGTTCCAATGACATCCATATCTATAAATATTTTATTGCACACAACTATTGAATTTCCTGTATTTCCTTTTTTTATGTTCTAACATAACCGAGCAGAAGGTATGAATTAATAATTAAAAATGTTTTTTTTAATCCATATAGCCTGCTATTGTGTATTCTTGTTTTTACACCGTGACTGAAGATAGAAATTGGAGGTATTAATCCACCCCATGCAAGTTAGGCATAAATCTCAAGGGAAGCGGGGCATATAAAGGTCAGGAGGCATCAGATTGCCGGTAAATAAAGGGTTTCGATATAAGGGAGTTACATGGGTTTGTGAGAGGGGGCCCCTGGGGGTGGGCACAACGTAGCTTATCGGGGAATGGGTCCATTATATTACCCAACTGGGCAGGCGTTGCTCTCGTCTCTTGGGGCAACTCTTCTATATAAGAATATGGAGCAGAATTTACATGAAATATAGGGGTCACTCATAAGGAAGGTACTAGGAAGAAAGGAAATTTGTCGTATTACCCCGGGTGGGTTTGTTTGCAAACATAGTGACGGGGATGTGCATACAGGAAAGATAGTCATGTGGGTTTTTGATCTTCCTAATCAGATATAGGAGTGCTGATTGCTGTCCAGGGTTGAGGCGGTATTGGGTTGTTGACACAGGATTTCAAAAGGTACAGTTTCAGTTTGGGTTTTATTTCCACCTGTAGTTGGGCGATAAGGGAACAGG